>OZ007507.1:12019948-12619948 GCA_963931865.1 Axinella damicornis | reverse complement strand
ACACGTTGCTTAAAACAGCACACACACTCAGTGTGTTTCCATTCTCAGCAATCATGTAGGATGACATATCCAAGCTGATCCTCGGATCTGCACAAAGAAAGATACTAGTCACAAGTAAAGTAGCTCTTCCATGGCACGGACTGGAGAATTGTACATGCACAGTCAAATCTTTGCATACAGCAAAAAATGATAATTCATTTGTTGCAGAATAAGGTACTGCAGGAAAACAAGGAGCTTGATTCCCACTATAACATACCGTTATCATTGCCCAGTATCATGACAGTTTCAAGTGAAGGATTGCCTAGGCAATCGGGGGGACCAACTATGAACACAATAAAGGATTCAGTCGGTTCTTGTTCATCATCATCCACTACATCAAAGGGTGAGGTGCAGCGTATACGTTCTTCCCCCATTGCACCATCACCAGCAAGAAACGTTATTCCAAAAGGATTGTTCGGACCAGTGATGTCAGCAGCTGTTGCAGTTCCTACAAAAACCAATTAACAAGTAAAATAATGTTAAAGCACAATAAGAGCACAATATGGCAGTATGAACTACCGTGATTAAGTACCTGATTCTGTGTTGGCAAAGAGGGAGACTATGAGATCAGAAGCTATCCCCCCAGGCAAAGTTGTTTCTAGTTCAACACACACCGACAATTCCTGCCCTTCTTGAACAACAATCGTACCATTTGGAAGGCGCACTGTGACAGCTGTAGAAAAGTTCAATAATTATGATAACTGCTCCACTTCAATATATCATACATGTGCGTTTGTGTGTGTGTGTGTGTGGATGTGGACATGTGTGAACAAGCACTTGCACTTAACTACAAGTAAAAATGTGCATAAATAATTGTATCCAAATGCAACGACCTGGAAACTGACCGATATTACTATTACAATTGTCTCTTGAGACATTTCTCTGTTTTTGTCTTTGCACTAATAAATACATTGCAGTTGCATACATGTGCAGGTATTACAGCCTACCTTAATTGTACAAACCGGCAGAAGTGCATGGTCTTGGTTATCTGTACTGGGCCATTAAAGACTTACTTTGATCTTCATCGAGGGCTGTAGAAACCAGGATCTGAGCAACAATCAGACACAGAGTCACAATCACAGTCTTCATGGCAGCTATACGAGGGCACAGTATTGTCTTGCCACATGCACAGAACAGAGCAACCCTGCTCCCAGGCCACAGTAAGCTGCTGGGACCCAACTCTTGCACACAGATGGATCTAGCAAGGAACTAATGTACAAGTCGTCCAGTCTATAAAGCTAACAAGAACTGGAATGTTTAAGTAGCACTTCCAGGCACAGAAACCCTATGGGTACGTACAATCATTAATTATGTTGCAACTATATTTATTCGCACACGTGCTGTACTCCATTTAAACATGGCAATGCCATAATTACCGAGCACCTTAGCATGAGGCTAAATAGCATCCAATTTTCCTCAGTATTGCATTAATTGCCGCATCCATGGAACACATACTGAGCAACTGTGCTGCTAGGCCATAGCTACTAAACTGCTGGGACTCCAACACCGGCACAAAATGTGTCTGGCAGGAAATGAGTGCACAAACTGTCAAGCCTATAAGCTAGTGAATGGAATGTAGTACTGCCTGGCACAGCGTGACAGTGAACAGTGACAGAATGTATTCATGAAATCAGCTTCTATTACTTTGTTTACAATCACTATAGCAACTGCATGCTCTGGAACCTGTGACCAAACCGCAGTTCAGTGATGAAAGCACCTGGTGTCTGTGTGGTAGCTAGTCTCGGCCCCAGACCCAAACCAACCCCAGCGCGGATTGCTTCCAGTATCATGCACGGGCATACTAGATGCGATCCGATATATAAGTGAATCTATCAATTGGATGGACAAGTGTGAAATCATGTACATGCCTGAATGAAACCAGTGGTACTTGCATGAGAGAGTTGCGGTAGGAGAAACAGACAACCCACGCACATATAGTTGTACAATTTGCACAATCAACTGTTTTCTGAGAGAAGTCAAGGTGCATAGGTCCAGGGAATATCAAGGTCCTCAAGCCCCAGCGCTCGAGGCACACTCAGCAAGCAAACTTATGGGCACTTTCAAGTATTTGACTATTTGCTGGTCCATCAGAAGATATATAGCTAAGTGTCCCATGCTGGCATACTCGAGATGAGGCCTAACAATGGTTGTGGTGTATGCTGTTGTTGTGATAGTGCATGTGTGCTTATGCTAAGTTATGTAATTATCCTTAGCTGTATTGAGGCGCATGCGTGGAATGTATGATACGTATTTCTTGACATAGAACTGACTTGTCGGGACTCAGTTGTATCCGTCTGTATCGTAGCCTATTGCTCCCTCTCGCTAACACTACATGGTGGCAGCGGTGAACAAGTCCACCCTGAATCCTACGCCAGACCAGCGAACGCCAGAAGTTGTCTGGGCGAGCGACGAGCGGTGATCTGTTATCACCACGTGAGGAAATGGCGGCTCAGTTCCAGGTGACTGCACCGGAACGCTTTGACTTCAGTCGTGCCGAGGAGTGGCCACGGTGGATTAGGCGATTTGATCGTTTTCGCTGTGCCTCGGGCCTAGCCGAGAAAAGCCAGGAGCGCCAGGTACACACGCTCATATATTCTATGGGGGATGAGGCTGATGATATCCTCAGTTCTTTTGAACTGTCAGAAGCGGACAGGAAGAAGTACGACGTTGTGCGAGACCGGTTCGAGAGTTATTTCGTGAAGAAGAAGAACACAATCTTCGAGAGAGCGAAATTTAATCGAAGAAAACAAGAGGAAGGAGAATCTGTTGACGACTTTATACTCGACTTGTACCGTCTATCGGAGTATTGTGCGTACGGGACTCTCCGTGAGGAGATGATTAGAGACCGTATAGTCGTGGGTCTGAGAGATGCAAAACTGTCTGAGAAGCTACAAATGGACTCAGAACTGACCTTGGAGAAGGCAACGATAGCAGTGCGCCAAGTAGAGTCCATCAAGAAGCAACAAAGCCTCCTGAGGAATGACTTCCAGGATGGCAGAGAGAGCAGTAAGTCTGGGCATGCAGTTGAATACCTTGAGGGGAAGAAGCCGCCTAACAGACAAGGCGGGTTCAAGCGGAAGCCAATGAAAACAGCCCAGCATGCCACACCCAGTCCACCATCAAAGCCTCCTGCTAAGTGTACAAGATGTGGTAGGAGTCCCTTGCATGGCAGGCAGCAATGCCCAGCCAATGATGAGAAATGCCACAGGTGCGGTAAAAGGGGCACTTCAGATCAATGTGTCGGTCTGCAAATAGTGTGAATGAAGTCCAGCAGGATGAGCAAGCTTTTATGGGGTCGGTGCAGGACTCCGAGAGCACCATGATAAACCCCTGGGCTGTGACTCTGTTTGTTAACGGGAAACCGCTGGAGTTTAAGATCGACACTGGGGCGGATGTGACAGTAATCCCCAAGAGTGTGTTTGACAGTGTGCCAGGAGCCCAACTACGGCCAGCCAAGAAGATCCTCAGTGGCCCAAGCAACAAAATTCTACCAGTAAAGGGGCAGTTTGAGGCAACTCTCAAGTGTGGAGACAGAGAGGTCAAGGAGGATGTTTTTGTGGTCCGAAGACTTCGAAAGGCCCTGCTAGGACGTCCTGCAATTGAGTCACTTGGTCTGCTATGCCGAGTGAACACCGTCCGATCAGAGAAGGACCTGAGGAGACAATTCCCAAAGCTATTTAGTGGGCTCGGGAAGCTGCAAGGGGAATACCGGATTGAACTCCGCAATGATGCGAAACCGTTTGCCCTCAATACTCCTCGCAGAGTGGCCATCCCCATGCTTCCCAAAGTAAGGGCTGAACTAGAGCGTATGGAGACACTGGGAGTTGTGAGACGAGTTCAAGAACCGACAGACTGGTGCTCTGGAATGGTTGTAGTACCAAAGCCAGGGGGGAAGGTCCGTATATGTGTGGACCTCACTCGTTTGAACGAGAGTGTGCGCCGGGAACGCCACCCATTACCAGCCGTCGAGCAGGCCCTGGCCCAGTTGGCAGGCGCTCGAGTGTTCACTAAGTTGGACGCCAACTCGGGTTTTTGGCAAATACCATTAGCCGAAGAGTCTGCCCTCCTTACCACATTTATAACACCTTTCGGAAGGTTCTGCTTCAATCGCCTTCCCTTTGGCATCACCTCAGCCCCGGAACATTTCCAGAGACGAATGGCTGAGATATTGCAAGACTGTGAGGGAGTAGTTTGTCTAGTAGACGATGTTCTCATCCACGGGAAGTCTCAGGAGGAGCATGACAGACGACTCATGGTGGTTCTGCAGAAATTGCAAGAAGCTGGTCTCACTCTAAATCAGCAGAAGTGTGAGTTCTCTAAAAGCCAGGTGAAGTTCTTGGGCCAAATTGTTGATCATGCAGGGATACGACCGGACCCTGACAAGGTTGCTGCCATAGTACATTTCCGAACACCGACCTGTGTGGGAGACATCCGTAGGTTTCTTGGTATGGCCAACCAGCTCAGCAAGTTTGCACTGCTATTAGCTGACAAAACCAAACCTCTCAGAGATCTGTTGTCAAACAAGAATCAGTGGTGCTGGGAGGAACCTCAACAGAGAGCTTTTGAGGAAGTCAAGAAACAGATCAGCAGTAGCCCAACCCTAGCTCTGTATGACCCTCGTCGAGAAACTGTTGTGTCTGCAGATGCTAGTTCCTATGGCCTCGGAGCCGTGCTGCTCCAAACACAAGAAGATGGGGAAAGAAGGCCAGTTGCGTATGTGTCACGAGCGATGACCCAGACTGAAGGAAGATACGCACAGATAGAAAAAGAGGCCTTGGCGATAACGTGGGCATGTGACAGATTTTCCGATTTCCTCATGGGTCTCAAGTTCCACATACAAACAGACCATAAGCCTCTTGTGCCTCTGCTGGGTACCAAAAGACTGGATGAGCTTCCTCTCAGGGTGCAGAGATTCAGAATGAGACTGATGCGGTTTCAGTTCTCTATTTCACACGTGCCAGGCAAGAGTCTCATCACTGCAGATGCTTTGTCCCGAGCGCCTGCTCCTAACACCACTACAGATGACCAATGGAGTCTGGGAGAGGAAGTGGAGGCTTATGTGGATGGAGTATTCCAGACGATTCCTGCTACTGAAAGGTGTCTTGAAGAGATTCGTATGCACCAGAAAGAAGATGAAATCCTCCAACAGATTGAAGAGTATTGTCAGTCAGGCTGGCCGGCAAAAGGAGCTTTGCCAGGAGTAATCAAGCCATACTATCAGGTAGCATCCGAGCTGACAGTGGAGAGAGGCCTACTAATGCGAGGTTCCAGAGTGGTGATTCCTGCTTCAATGCGAGTGAGAATGCTTGACAAACTGCATACAGGACACCAAGGAATAGTCAAAAGCCGAGAGCGTGCCAAACAATCCATGTGGTGGCCAGGCCTATCTTGTCAGCTAGAGGAAGTGGTGAAGAGCTGTCCAGAATGTTGCAAAAACAGCTCACCAAGAGTGCAGCCTCTACTACCTTCAAGGTTACCGGAACTTCCCTGGCAGAAGGTGGCCACAGACCTTTTTGAGTTCAACAAGTCCACATATTTACTTGTGGTTGATTATTATTCAAGGTGGATAGAAATCGCAAGATTGAGCAAAACAACATCAGAAGAAGTCATCCGACACACCAGCTCGATATTTGCCCGTCACGGCATTCCTGAAGTTGTCGTCAGTGACGGTGGCCCCCAATTCTCTTCCGAGTCATATGAGAGATTTTCACAGCAGTACAGTTTCGAGCACATCACAAGCAGCCCCTATTACCCCAAAAGTAATGGTGAGGCAGAGAGGGCTGTCAAAACTGTCAAGAATTTTCTCAGGAAGTCTGGTGATCCATACCTGTCTCTGCTGGCTTATAGAGCAACCCCCTTACAGTGTGGCTACAGTCCTGCTCAATTGCTCATGAGTAGGAATCTGAGGACAACTCTTCCTGAGGTTAGAGAAAGACGGAAGCCAAAAGTGGTGGACTTCTATGCTCTGGAAGAAAAAGATGATTGCCTCAAAGAACGTCAAAAGCAGAATCATGACACCAGGCACAGAGCAAAAGAACTTCCACAACTTGAACCTGGAGACCATGTCTGGATAACTGACAGAGAGACCACTGGGAAAGTAGTGGCTGAGGCAGCTCCTCGTTCACATGTAGTCGAGACCCCCGATGGGTCCTTCCGCAGAAATCGCCAACATCTGGTGAGGTTGCCAGAACCGGAGATCGAACATGTACCGAATAGAAGGGCACATTCTGAACAGGCTACCTCTCGAATGACACGATCGAAGACTGGTCGGACACCTCAGCCACCGCCGAGATTTGATCCAAGTAGGAACTAATGTATGAACCATTCCCGAGGGGGAGATGTGGTGTATGCTGTTGTTGTGATAGTGCATGTGTGCTTATGCTAAGTTATGTAATTATCCTTAGCTGTATTGAGGCGCATGCGTGGAATGTATGATACGTATTTCTTGACATAGAACTGACTTGTCGGGACTCAGTTGTATCCGTCTGTATCGTAGCCTATTGCTCCCTCTCGCTAACACTACAATGGTGACATAATATAACTTGCGAATGATGTCGGTTTCATGCAGCACATCAGTACATAAAACTGCTGGAACTGCAGCAGCTTTAGCCTGAGGCAATAACATAATGGTTTGTCTAGGAGAGATCAGATGAGATAGTGAGGCCCAGGTACTTGATACTGTTGACAAAGAAAGGAAGGGGCCGGGACAGGCTGTCTCTTACTCGAGAACACTATGGCTTTGTAGTTAGAAGTTATATCATTATCAGCCGGCCCATACTCCCAAGTGCATCAACATCCTGCATCCTGTAACAGTTGGAAGTCAGATACTTACACTATACCTGATAGGCTTGTACAACAGGATATCATCAGTGTAGCTATATGACTAGCTTGCTCCCAGGAGATAAAGAAAGCTCGGCAATTCCATTGGTAGCTATTAAATCAGGAAAAGAAGGGGCCCAAGGACAGATCCCTGGCCACACCAGAGATAACAGGGACAAAGTTTGAAGCTGCACCATTAACCACAACATACTGCTTTCGGTTAGTGAAGTAGTCAGCAGTCTAGCCACTAGCCATCTCCATCTAGCCACTAGCCCTCTCCGCCAGAGTGGCTAGCTAGCGGCTAGACTGGGCAGTCAGTGTATGGGGAAGCCAATGTATCCTGGTTCCAAGCCAATTGCCCGAAGCTTCTCAATCAAGGCCTTGTGGGGAACAGAATCAAATTAAGTGCTTTGGAGAAGCCAAATAATACAGCATAATTATACTTCTATACCTGTCATGTGGAACCAGTCATTTGTGACAGTAATAATTAGAATTGCCTATACCTACATTGCCAGAACAGAATCCCCATGCATAGCTAGTACTGTCTGAGGGTGGGCACATGTAGTTTCCAAGACTTTACTAATCATTACAAGTCATGCAGCACTAGCTACATTCTCTACAGTCTCAATGAAGTAAATGTCACTAAGAATCATAATGAAACAATGGTCCTGCATAACTAATGGTAAAATCCACATTACGGTTCCTTCTTCTCCTGCATCCCACCTCCCTAATTGTACAACACTTTGTCTACAAATTATAATAGAGACTCCCATGCAGTGCATGAGAAGAGTGTATCCTCTGCTGGTGCCACTGGTCCTGGCTATGCATCCCTATAGCTACCTGCATAGTAATGGTTGACTTTTGTGCAAAACTCAAAGTTGCAACTTTGAACTCTAAACTTTATTTCACATGCAGCTGCATGCGAAATAAAGTAGAGTCCAAAGTTGCAATTTGAACTCTAGACTTTATTTCACACACAGCTGCATGTGAAATAAAGTCTAGAGTTCAAAGTTGCAATTTGAACTGTAGACTCTATTTCACATACAGCTGCATGCGAAATAAAGGCCTGGAGAAGGCAGTGCCTATAATTAAGGTAGGAAGCACGGCATCGGCGAAATCGCACAATTTTGCTCATGAATAATTAATGAGATGACGTCACTTGCATACGGTTATTTAGAGTTATTCATCTGTTTACATTTTCCCATGGCGGCAACCGGAATAAACAAGGGGGGCTTCTCTCTTTGATGCGGCTAGCGGCCCTTTCTAGTTTCAAATCGGTACTCTGATGTGGCCGTTCGGTACTTTGAAGATTTGTTTGAACACTCTTTTTTTTTTTTTTTTTTTTTTTTTTTTTTTTTTTTTTCTTTTTCTTTTTTTTTTACGTAAGAAGCTATTCTGGCTTATTGAATGTAGCGAGGGGATATCTGAGTGTGAATAGCTAGGTCGAGTGAGCAGAATGTTTGTTGGGCTGCTGAAGTGGCCGAAGAACAGCCTGGAAAGTGAACAGCCTCCGACAGCTCCCTGACCAAGGTACTCTAGAGAGTTGACCTTTCGGCATTACAGGCCCCGCCCATTTTCGTGTTAGGGCGAATTTGGCTGGTTTGGTAGCTGGACTGGGCTGGTGAGAGGGAGTAGATGTGTGGCCAAAACTCAGTAACCGAGAGGTGAACGTGGAAAAGCATCCCTAGTTTTGCAGGGGGTAGGTTGACCTTTTGAAGAGTGCCCTTGGCTTGAATCGGTTTTAGCTGGTGTGCGTGGAATTTTTTTTGAAAGCCTAGGGTAGCCAAACCTCTGTTTTTGAGGGCGGCAGTGAGTTTTGGGCTGTAGCCTGCAAGTGAGGAGAGCAGGTGGTAAATCCATCCGTAGTTTTTTGGCCTGTTTAGTGTGTGTATTGATGATGGGGTCAGAGTGTGGGTGGGGCCTTGGAGAGGGTCCAAATTTACAGTTTCGTAGAGGGCCTTAAAATTGAGTTTTAGGGCATTTTCAAGCAGAGGGAGCAGTTTGATGCAAAGTATTGCTGAAACTTGTGTACGCTTTGATGCTGCCCATTTATCCATCAACTTGGTTTCGGAGATCGCAGTACCCATGTTTCCTACCTTAAGTCAGGTCCCCCGGCACTGATGGCTTAATGTCCCCACTGAAAGACACAAAATGCTGCTGCAGCAAGTGCATCAGAGCTCGTTCCCAGTCCCACGCCCAGCTTTTCATCACTTGCAGTACTACTGCAAGCGACAAAAAGCTGGACTGCAAGTGACAAAAAGATGGGCGTGGTAAGTCTTACTGGAAATGAGGCTAGTAGTGCATATTACAGCATAGATGACCCAACCCAGTTTGCTAATGAAAATGAAGAGAAACTTTGGTATAATGTCTACATAGAGAGTACAAAAAGGTTATCTCGAGTCCTACACCATGTGGGCTTTGTAGATAGTAGAGCTTCAACAGCGCTGCTATAGAGTTGCGAGGCTAGCCTATGGATGTGCTCATGAAGTGCCACAGTACCATAATTATAATATTATTATTGTGGATTAGGCAAAGAAGCCCGGGGAGGACTGGGTGGGCAGTATTACATTATATATAGGCACTGGGCAAACTTCAGCTCAGCATGCAGTGCCTGCTGCTAAAACAAATGTGATGAGCATACATGTATATATAATGTAATCTTGGGGGAAGGTTTGGCAAGCACTCTGCCATCCATGGTGAGCTAGCTGCAAACAAAAATTAGTTTTGCGCCACTATTCTTCTTATCAGTAGGACAGAAACTAAAGTATTGCGGGTTCACTTAAAAGTCGGCCCCTTCATGGTCCTAATTTGATCACATATAGTTTGTACACAGGGCAGAAATATTAACTGGCTGCATCAGAGAGTGAAAGATAATTATACAATATTCACACTAGAAGAACTACAGTGTCACTACTAGTCAGCACTGGACTACATTCTCTATAATAAAGTAAACGCAACTAAGAATCCTACCAGTAATAAATAAAAAAACGCAATGGTCCTGCATATTTATATTATGTCAAAAGCCACATTGATGGCCCTTCTTCTCGTACATCCCAGCTCTGTAAGAGTTTGAGTAGCGCTGCCCAAGGGCCTCACATTAATCAAATGGGCACCCACTGCAAGATCAGGGAATGTGACTGGAGAGGGACCACCTATACATAATGTGTAGTGGCATAGTGTGTGTGCATGTGTGTTTGGGAAAGGGTATTACTAATCTGGAGTGCTAGGAATACATATCCATCAGCAGAGAATGTCTCGTCAAGAAATCATCAGAAAAGAGTAAATGCCATAATTACTTCATCAGACATTCTCTGCAGATACGAGTACAACTGTGTAATAATTATTACACTGTCATATTGACCATGCACAGTCAACTCTGCCATGCCTTACCTTGCTATTGTATCTTCATTTGTTATGCTCTCCCTCTCCCAATATACCTTCCCCATCCATGCTAACTTTCTCCCATCCACCACCCCCTCCCCTCCCCACCCCACCCCCTGCATGGGCCTACGTAGCTCCCTTCATCCTCCTCCACTCCTTCCCCCTCCCACATCAGCATCTTACATGGCATGTAAATTCCACCAGCATCAACATCCAGCCGGCATTCAAATGCTGACACCACAGTGGTCGCACTAGGTCCAGTCCCTTCCCACTCAATGGTAGCATTATTGCCCGTGATAGTTAGTCCCTTGTTGATCAGGTGAAGCGCACATATTGGGCTGTCTGGAAATACAAGAATATCAAACAATAAGATCACACACACTTTTATCTCAAATGTACCATTATTATTTGATGTTCTCCAAATAAAAAAAAGTCAGCTACAAAATATAGCTGCAGTGCAGAGACAGTGCGCGAGTAACAGCCTGTGCTGGCCATGTGGTATATACCTCTTCTAAAGAAACGAGTCACTTCAAAAGCAGGCTGTCCACAACGTGGTTGCACTGACAGAGTAAGATCAAATGCGAGATTGAACGGAGGTAGGTTAAACATGGTCATCCCAGTTGAGGAACCAAGAGGTGGAGTACCTGCAGATAAACAGTACAATATTCTCAGTAAAACAATTGTTAGCACCATGTAGCTTGGAATAATGCTCTGCCAGGAATGAAGAAGTATTGTAGTGTTCCAGACCTAGTTTTGTATCCAGACCACACCCCCTCGCGAGAAGAACGGTCTAGTTGAATTTCTTAGGCTTGAAGCACACTACGTAATGTGTAATCACTGCATTAATCCCGTGGTGTTATGTACCTGCGAACGTGTCCGCTATGGCTCCTGTGTTGACCAAGCGTGATCATGCATGGCTACTCATTTCAGGAGAGAAGATGTACTAATCTTTTGCTGCTTACCCATGGCCCATAGAAGGCTTTTGAAGCATCCTTCGCTGTCCACCAGATCTGCTTCCCGTTTGTTGGGCAATCTTTATAGACACTTTACTGGGGTCAAGTACAACCAAGTGGTTTTGTGTAAGTTGAGAACTTTGAGCTGTAGAGTCCTAAGTGTAGCGACGACACTGTTACTAAACTGTGAAGCTGCCATTGGGTCTGAGTGTCTAGCTATTCACTCACACATAGTATGTCCAAGTCTCACTGGTCATCATACCTTGGCATCAAAAACAAACTAAGTCTTGTTGAAGAACCTGAAAAATGTATTGAGTATAGCAAGCTTTATGAGGTATGAGAGCCTTTAGCTAGTAACATCCTTAGCTGATAGGCTTGCACTGGGATCACTCCTAACATGCATGATAGGCTTTTGAGTTCAAGCACGTTCAGGCAGTGCAAGCTACGTATTTGGAATCCACCAGGAGCCCATAACGAAAAGGAGCGTCCAACTTAGCATTATAGCAACAGAACATGTTCAGCAACCTAACCATATGCCCATATTTGGTTACACAACAAGAGCCAGCCTTCCTGTAGTCTAAGTAGGTGTTGGCCTGCCTGCTGGTTTGTGAATCACTTTAGTACGGAATCCCACTTGCCGTATATGGTCAACAAGAAGCAGACTTGTTCTTTTACTTGGACGCTCCTTCTTGTTATGGGTTCCTAACTCCACTCATACCTTCCCTCCACCTAGTCTCGTTTCCAGGCTCCACTGTGTGCACAGGGGGGGGGGGGGGGGGGGGGGGGGGGGGGGGGGGGGGCCTGGGAACGAGGCTACCTCCACCTACTATACTCGTTCTCTACTTGTCGTACAGAGCTAAGCTGCCTGTTCCTTGCGGACTATGACAGTGACAGTACATCTAGCTATACACACACAAATGACAACCTATAGGGTTTACATTCACCGCTGCATGATTCTGTTAAGCCCTAGGAAACATGACATTGTATGTATCCATGCCACTCAAATTACTGATGAATTCATTCACCAAGTACAACAGTCACTGAGGTAGGCTTCCTACTACACTTACTCAGATCTATGAAGGTGTTATCAAGGATTGTACCGTATAGTGGGAAAGTTTCGTATGGTGGGAAAGTTTCATATGGTGCAAATTTTATGTATGAAGCCTTGAGATACAAAAATGAAAACTTTAACAGTCAAAATTTTAACGTCAAATTTTGAACGGGCAATCGAACATGTGGAAGCGGCAAGCAAGCAGACTCCAGTGGACCCATCTACACCCATTAGCCTGACGATACTATGGGAAGTGCGACAGATGAAAGTAAGCCAAGTTCATCGTGAGCAGCTCGTTTGTCATTTTTCGAAATTCTTAGCCAACAACAGTGGCCCATATGTCAGCACTGTAGACGTGGTACCCTCTCACCATTGTGTATTGCCTCAACCGAAAACAGAAAATGACACCATCGACGTTACGTACGTGTAATGCTAGGGGGCGCGGCAATGTGCAGGTGTACGAAATGTTAAACTACTGCTGAAGGCATTTCGGTCATTTAACGAAAATTTGCACTTACAAAAATCACACTCACAGAGACTTGATTTGGATTGTGCCTACATGCACTGTTAAAACCCACCATAACACAGTTACATAATACAGTAAACATTTTGAACACTATCAAAGTACAGATGCATGCATTAAGTGTTGCTGCAATTTACTTACAGTCTTGCGGTGCTGGAACAGTTTCGCTTCCACGTGTAAGTGAACAAGTGACGGTAGCACAGCCTTGCAGTTCAAACTGTATATCTACTGTGTCTCCAGTGACCATCGGAGTGTCTCCAGTGAAACAGGCTGGATCTACAACTTCTGCATGTAGAAGGAACGTTAGCTAAAAGTTTATGATAGGAGTATGCATCTTTCCCATCCAAAGCACAGCAAACACCGTAACAAGGGACAATAAAGCTAGTGTCAAACAAAACTCCTAAGGTAATCACACCCTTCTTCTCAAAACAGTAATGTCATTTTTTGCGCAACAATGGACAGATCATAACATCAATACACCGACTGCAACTGTTGGAATTGGCTACTGTGCTTGCAGGGTCAATCTGTTCTAAGCAGGATAAGCATGCAGAGAAATCCAGCAGGTACCATCAAAATTACTTCACTCAAAAATACACAGTCTCCTGCCTATGCAGTTCAGTTTAGGGGGATTTAGTGCTATTTGCCTTACCAGTGCCAGTTACGAGTGCTATTAATCCCATATTTGCACAAGCAACCATGCTATTAATTGCTAATCATATATGACGGTAAAAAGTTTCACATCGTACGTAATGGTGCCGGTGTAAAGGTTGATTACATGGTGATGATATGATGTGTACAAGGTAAATAAGATATTAGATGTAGAGAAGGATGACTGCTGTTTCCAAGCAATGGTTGCTATCCAACCCTACGTATACCTTAGAAACAGCCAATCAGCTTACAGTGCAATATCAGTCCTACACAGCATGCAATATCAGCGTGCAATATCGGTGAATATTGACTCCCATAGAAAATATCTACATCATATGATTACCTACATACGATACTGTGTTTCTACCATCATCAAATGTTTTCACAGACACAACTTACCATCGTCATCATTGATGGTTACTGGAGTATCATTTGCAGTCTTGACACGGGAAGTGGCAGTACTCATCGTCAAAAGAAAACTTTCACAGGGTTCAGATTCACCATCATTAGTGAAGGTAAGTAAAACACACTGCTGTATTATGGATGGCTCCACGGAGACATCCACTGATAAAGATGTGTAATCTCCAGGATTGCCAGCTGTAGCAAGATGTTAGAATGCACTTCTTATCCAGTGGTAATAAACAACTAGGTAGCAATGACAGCTTCCATAGCGAACAAATGGTCAGTTGTGCACCCTTCATAACAGCAGGTGTTACGTATCTCCTTGCAACGATTTTTCACACAAAATTAATCTTTGCCATGTTCCTGGAGCATGACATCGCATACCGTAGAATATGTATCACGTGCCCATGGTTTGGGGACATTTGAACAAGGGGGTGGGCGCTAGATACAGATACAAACTTATAGGCATGTAGTATCTGGCCACGCATTGAGCAGCATTTTCTAACTTAGCTTAATCTTTGGGCACCGTTTTGCATTCAGAAAAGGCTGATTTGCAGTGAAATATCAACTACAGTGTGCTTTCACTGCCGAGCATTTCTTCTCAAAGACTTCAGGAAGATGCGCAATCAAATTCCTTACGTGGACAATCGACTTATTATTCATAGCTGGTCATTGATATTCGATATTCACAGCTTACCGTAGCGCTTGTTGTTTATAAAGCTGCTCAAGACTCTTGTGATGGGTGGCCTTTAATACACTGCTTTTGAACCGTGTGAAAGAACTTTCGCATGAAGAGGGGGGTGGGCACTTGATATATGGTGGGCACTTGATATATGGTGGGCACTTGATATATGGTGGGTGCTTGATATACGTGTATTATTTAGACCACCACTTGTATATAGGTGTTTATGGGAAATACACGAGGTCAGTACATAACCTTCCGAGGCCAAGCCGAGGAAGGTTATGAATACTGACGGAGTGGTTTCCCATGAACACCTACAAGTGGTGGTCTAAATGGCTTGTATCCCTAGAACTGCTAATGGCTTGTTTTGATTGACAGCTACTGAGCTGTTGCACTTGCATGGCTTGGGGTTTATTAGATAAACCCCAGGCCAGCTGGGGAATATCTTGTATAAACCACATGCGGCACCTACGCAGTTGGGATACAAGGTATACACAATCTGCATAATTACAACCAGGAGCGCATAATGAGGTGGAGGAGCAGAAGGAAGGTAGGAGCGTGAAACGACCACGCAAACATTACAAATGGAAAATGTTCCCACGGTAGTCCCTTTACTAATTTTAGCTCACAAGCGTACGGAGAAGTCACGAACGATGACTGCTAGAAGACAGAGAAAAGGCCACTATCAGGACTCCAATGGTAGCGAGGCAGGGGAATGACATACTGGTAGTGACAGACCTCGAGATGTATGATGATGCAGTCGATCCAGCCGCTTCACAAAGGCGTCTCGACTAGTGGAAATAACCACCCCTTCTGCTTTTCTGGAGTTCATGACTGCTGGGAAACATCCCGCGACACTTACGGACACTATCTTCTCTCTCTCCCATCGAGATTTGACCGGCGCTGTAGACAGTCAATGGCATCACAGAAAAACAATGGTACACATGCATGCTAATAAAAATAGTAACGGGACTACCGTTTTCATTTTTGTGTGGTCGTTTCACGCTCCTACCTTCCTTCTGCTCCTCCACCTCATTATGCGCTCCTGATACAGCACATCATGAAGAATCATTGGCCTTATAGTTGTTGCACTTTTCATTACACAATACTGGACAAGGAAAAGCTAAGCACTTCATGGTATACGTACCAACAGCCTCGGCATCTTGTGTCTGGATTGTGACAGTGACTCCACGACCAAGTTCACCTGATTGCAAGGTTGCACACACAAAAATTGAGGCGGTTGATTCACACACAGTGTAGGATGGTTCGTTAAACCCAATGCACACTGTAGAAAGCATAAAATTCAGGTGGTGGTTATAGTGCACTCAAGATAATGAGACTAGAGTCACATATGTACAGCAACAAGACCTAACCTAACCTTCATCATCATCTACTATTGTGACTGTAGCAGTGGCAGGGTCCAGAATAGCAGCTGGATCATCAGTTTGAATACGATGACTAAATGTTTCATCATTTTCAAATATTCCGTCGTCGATGATGCTGATCACTTTATACGCTCGAATAATAGTGCGACTAAATGTCAGCTTTACTGTTTCAGCCATGAAATCAATGCCACCACCTGTTGCAAGGAAGACATATAAGTCAATTAGTTCCTTGACATTAAATTTCACAAATGACAATCTAGCCTAGGATAACCTCTTTGGTAACAAGGAGGAGCAAAACTCCAGCAGTAGCAGCAAAACACTTGGCCTGACCAGCAATAGTTAACAGTAGTATGCACTCTTATAACATTCAACCCACTGAGGTTCCACACTTGTGGCATCACAATCACATTTTTCAATTACAAACAACAACTGAGGTGGGTGGGTCCTTCAACCACTCTATATCACGTTACCCTGATATATTCCTTGCCTGCCATACAGGAGAGCTAAAAAACTGCTTTACTCTTCCGCTCACACCCTTATATACCCCCTCCACGCATGCGTACCAACCTCATGGGGATGCCCCACTAATATGAGCTATATTTCTGTCTAATTCCCTCCGCTTTGCTCCAGTCAACTGACAGAAACAACACTGCCTATTCAATCATTACATGGAGGATGCTGTTATTTCTCTTTGAAGTTAAGCACGATAATAGTTATGTCTCTTTCAACAGTCTGTATCTGTAACTATACTATGAATATACACAGGGCCATACCTGATGCACTGCCTGATTCCGGGATGATTTCCACACAAAGTTCACGCTCCAAAGTTCCAGAAATAATGATTACATGGATAGACACATTCCCAGCATTTTCTGCAAATGATTCTTCAGTCTGATTAAACCCTATGGTGACCACTATATGGAACAAGAGAGTATAATAAATTTCATGCGGGTGAAGAATAAAGGTACTAGTCTCATTCCCAGATCATCACCAAGAAAAGGAGGCTACTGTATATCTTCTACAAATTTGGCAGGTTTTTATTAAGCATTGCCGAAATAATTGGAAGTAAAATCACAAAATTTGTACCAAAATGCAAATAATTAGAAGTGCTATCCGTGGTCAGTCGTTTCTTTTTATCTCCACTCGAGATTCAAGTCTATACCGGTAGTCTTTCCTCTTGGTACAGACTGTGACACTCCATACTTTCGACTAGCACCTGCGTCGGAATTGTTGGCGTATGAAGCGAACGATCTTGAACTGTGCTGCAGGCTAGGCTAGCTGTACGATCGATACTCACCCCGTGTCGTACTCTGTTCATCTGTGTTGACTCTCAGAGTCAGGGCAAGACTCGGAGGTTTGCAAGTGTAGTTCAGAGCAGAGGTTTCACCAATAGGATGAACTGGTCAACGTGGCACGTCGAACGTGATCAGTTGACTTCCAGGGGCTTGTGTGCATTGGCGAGCTTTCACCGCTTGGGGCTTTGGACAGGGTGGCAAGCTGCCAAAAACGTGTTACAATTAGAGATTAAATTGTGGGAATTCCCTTGCCAAAATTAGAGACAATTTTTCCGATTTGCGTGAAGGGGTGCCGAAAATTAGGGATGCCAAATTTTTAGAAGATATACGATAGGTGCATATGGACTGCAATTGAAAACAATATACCTCATAGTTCTATGTTTCCAAACCACAATCACTGTGTCAATCATTAGGCCTCCAATTCAACCTTGACTAATGCCAAGAAACACCTTCAATTAAACTTTCCACAGGAAAAGGTCTCACTGTACACCAGTGCTCAAATCCAAACTTTGCTGCACACATAGTTTACGTGTGAAGTTAAAATTAACTGAACACCATTACAACACAAAGTGTTGACATACTGTCGGTGCTGTCCTCTTGTATGGTGACTTCAGCGCTGGATATCTCAAACATAACTGGATCAGCAGAAGTTATATTGACCCTGAAAACTTCGTAATCTTCCACACTTTCGTCATTTGTGATGCTAACATTGACTGTTCGTGTGGCACCAACGGTTTCTCCAGAGAGGAATGTAACAGTCAAATTCACAGACCCATAGTCAACACCTATAGGGAAGTATAACAGAAACCTGTTACACTAACTATAACACCAACCTAGCCCACAAGTAGGTACATTATTTAGTGGCTTAGTTACTTTCCTAGTCACTGCAACACTACTGCATGATCATGAGAAAGAAATGCACACCACACTTTGGCTGGTAGGTTGGTTTCTTCACCAATATCTAGACATAGTGTAGTCGTACATTATTAAGCACAGCTCACTTACAGGCTGACGCACTGTTAGGTGCAGGTTTCCTAGTTACTCTGTATTAAGCGCTGAAGCTTTTTTCCAGAAACTCTTGCCGTTTTTGATCCAATACGGAGTGGAAATGGAAAAGCTATAGTTCGAAATGAAGCGCATGCACTTCCTAGTCAGGAATGTCATTCGAAATAAAGTGCATCTCGCTTATAAACAAATATTTCCTTCTGTGGAAATATGCACCTAATAAAGAGCGACTACAGTACTCCACAATACATAGTTTACACTGTGTTTAGTAACTACTGTCCGAAGTTTACTTAGGTGAATTACCCTGAATTATAGAGATGAAACCATAATTGTATCAAAACTGCACACTCGTACACGGTGAGTTTGATCAGCTTCCGGCAAGGACAGCACAGGGGGAGGTGCAGGGGTTAGGCTGTAGAAAGCCTTCATTGGCATTGGGTGGGCAGTTCCTTTCCAAACGCCCCCCCCCCCCCCCCCCCCCCCCCCCCCCACACACACACACACACACACACACACGTCAAATCTGCACAGACTGGCTGCAATGGCAACATCCCTTAAAAGTACTCCCAATACACTTGGGTTTGAAGCTCCTGACTTCACAGTGACCTCCAGAATTCAGTAATTTAAAAGTGAGCCAAACTGGTTCATTCTGGTGTACAGATTCATGGGAGGGAAGCTGGACAAATGCCATGTCACTGGATGCACATATGCACATGTCCCCCCCCCCCCCCCCCCCCCCACATACACATACACATTTGAACACACCTGCAATACATACACATCAATGCTGAATTTCAAATAATGCCGATGGTAAAGTATATACCCTGCCACCATAACACACACGTGTAACATGCCATACCACTCAAGAATAATCCATACCTGCTGTCGCAGTAATATCAGTGGTAAAGAGGTCAATTTCAACCTCTCGTTCCAGACTTCCACCAGTGATTGCAACAATAACTGGAAGTACATAATCGCTACCTTCAGTCACCGTGAAATTAGCCTGCTCCAGACTTACGGTGATAACTGCAAGAGAAGGTGATACGAGATCTCAATACCAATTTCCATTTCTATGTACAACCAAGAATTAATCAGAGATGCCCATGAATACGATCTGACATAATACTCCATTCAGGACTAGTGGTAAGGTACAGGGCTGAGTGCAGTCACTTCAATGAGCTTATATCTCATGAACAGTGAACTACGTAGCTCTAGAGCCCCAATGTTCATAAACTATGGTGTCAGTCATTGTTACAAATGTGAACTAGTGTTTGACTAAAAGTACCGTATGGCCGGAAAATTTGGCGGGGAATTTAATTTGGCGGTTTGGCGGATCACGAACGCACCGCCAAATTAAATTCCGCCAATATTTTGTCATGATGTCATTACAATCTATCGTGGGCGGGGTCTCGTAGCGAACGCTCTTGATCTTGCGCACGCACTCTAGCTAACTACATTGTCTCTGATCTGTTGCGAAGATGGCTTTGCACAAGTACTTCTCAAGAGAACAACATCCAGTGTACCCAACGAAAGTATCTTCTTTGTCAGAGAAGGAGCTCGAAGCAGCCAACGCAAGCTTGAAGCGTTGTCTACAGCCTGATGACTTGGAATCGAGCCGAGGCCGAGGCAAGTACAACGACTACAGCCCAGAAGAGCGAGCATTGATCGGGAAGTACACGGCGGAAAATGGACCTGCAAAGGCTGTAAGACGCTTTTCAAAACCAGGCAGAAGTCTTCCAGAATCAACAGCTAGAAGACTCAAGTCGGAGTATCTGCTGAAAATGAACGAGTTGGTGAAGCGAGGTGACAAAAGCGGCGAGGACACAGTTCCAGTGGTGAAGAGCTTGCCGACTAAAGATCAGGGTAGGCCTTTGCTCCTCGGTCATGAATTGGATAAAGCAGTCCAGGATTACATCAATGCCCTAAGAAACGTAGGAGGAGTTGTCAACGCTACTATTGTCCGGGCTGCTGCTGAAGGAATAGTAGCTGCTAGACATTCTGGAATGCTCAGAGAACACGGTGGTCACCTTGAAATCTCAAAAGCTTGGGCCAAATCTCTCTTTAAACGGATGGGGTACGTCAAAAGAAAGAGTTCGAATGCAGGCAAGGTCTCAGTATCACATTTCAATGAGCTCAAAGAAGCATATTTGGCTGATATCATGGCTGAAGTGGTCATGAATGAGATACCACATGAACTTATCTTCAATTGGGATCAAACAGCCATTCAGCTTGTGCCCACAGGACAGTGGACAATGAATCGTGCAAAAGAGAAGGTGATTCCAATCGCACATTCGGATGACAAGCGACAAGTCACTGCTGTTCTTGCAACTACAATGACCGGTGAGTACCTCCCCCCTCAGGTCATCTACAAGGGGAAAACTGTGCGATGCCACCCAAAAGTAGCGGTTCCGAAGGGATGGGACATTTGGCACAGTGAAAATCATTGGTCCAACGAGGAGACCATGAAGCGTTACATTGATATGATCATTGTCCCATTCATCACGCAAAAGAGGGAAGCCCTAAAGCTGGAGAAAACCCACCCAGCCCTGGCAATATTTGACTGTTTTCGAGGCCAGACCACAGCTGACATTCTGTCCCTGCTTGAAAAGCACAATATCATTGCTGTGCTGGTTCCAGCAAACTGTACCGACAAGTTGCAGCCTCTAGATATCTCCATCAACAAGCCAATGAAGGATGAGATGAAGAAGAGATTCCAAGCCTGGTATGCTGCAGAAGTCCAGAAGCAACTGAAGGAGGTCTCACTGGATGAAGTGAAAGTGGATGTATCGGCAGCAATAACCAAGGCTAAGAGTGCTAATTGGACTATCTCTGCCTGGCAAGCCCTAGAAGAGCGACCTGAAATTGCAATCAATGGGTTCAAGAAAGCTGGAATACTTGATGCAGTGATTGAAGTAACCAAAGCATAGGACTCGCTCGCTTTTATGTTCTCGCTCGCTTTTATGTTCTCGCTCGCTTTTATGTTCTGTACATGCACTATCTTAACTCTTAGTACAATTTCCATGTTAACACAATGTTTTTCTTGTATCACTGTGATTGTACAAACAAAATATGACTGAAATGAGTTCATGCTTTACTTTGAGGGAAATGGATGGAGTTAGACAGAACTGCTCATAACATTTAACTAAGTGATGTCTCATGGCATTCTGATCAAAGGAAATGGAGCCTGGATGAATTCCGTTAGCCAGTGACGTACATATTGCAACCGCAAATACGCCACAGTCTTTACCACCAAGTTGCTGTGGAGATTTCTCCAGCTTGATGTTGACTTCTGTTCCAAAGAGCTGCAAGATCAGATCCCGTGTAGCCTGATCAACGGATGAGTAAAGGGAATCAAACACCATTACATCGCCGGCAGAACACCCGACTGTGGAGGCAACAATCCAGTGATTCCCTTGAGAATGGATGATTTGCAGAGCACCAGTGGCAGGAAGTGGAGCTCTCGGCCTAGACTGAAGCAAAGTGGACTGGAGTCCTAAGACCTTGTCAAACTGCCTCCTGAGAATTGCTTGAGCGAAACTGATGTGATTGTCGGACAGTTGCTCTCCTGACGTAATAGTATCTCGGTCTGCTTCAGTCAAATCAATATGGCTCAGTGATAACCAGGGCTTTGCTCTTGATCGCCAGATTTTCAACATCGATGACATCAGGTCCTAATTTTCTTTTCTTATTAGGCTGCTGGTTCTCTTTAGCGTCAACTGGATTCAACACCTTGCTGGATACCCGGAGAAGCTTCGTTACTTTAGCCACGTCCTTAGGCTCACCCCGAAACTTCAGTTTGCAAGGCACTTCCAAACCGCCTTGAGGTAAATCAGCTGAATAGCGCCGTGGTCCGGTAACGGTGCAGTGGATTGTACCTTTTCTTCGCAGAAATAGCGAGCAAGCAGCTGACATCTTTCGGGGCACATGGCCGACGATCGTGCTCCTTCGCATCACAGCTACAGCGTACGGGTCCGTTTCATTGCCACTGTCCCTCTTACATGGCAGTTCTTCTCCTACTCTGGCATCCCATACGTTTTGTAGACGTGGTGACCTCGAACACAGCTCTCAATTGCAAACTCTGACTCCATCGCAGCCTAACACAAGATTCACACGTACGTATAAAACCATAGATCGATGGTAAAACGATACGCGCTACGCGCTCTGCGGCCACGCGGCCGTGCGGTTGGTATGACGTCATTCTCGAGCAGCCAAATCCGCCAAATTTTAATCTGCCAAATACAATTCACAGCTTTTTTGAGCCGATCCGCCAAATATAATTCCCGCCAAATTTTCCGGCCATACGGTTATATTGGTCAGAGTTAAGTACTTTCATATCCCTGCCTGTAGGTGAGTAGTTACGTATATGACACATGGGTGTCTGGAATATCCTGCCAACCATGTGAGACCTCTCAACAGGCAGGGATATAACTCATTGTCCGTTACACTGAAATAAGAGATGGATATGTGGTGCATTCCAATGCGGTGCCAAGGTAATGTGATGGTCTATTTACTGGCATTCAGATGATCACAGTAAATATTTAGCTTCATTCTTATTGTTTACTGTGACACTTGTATGTTGTACGCAATTTTCAAACTGTTTGTCCTACGTTAAATAACACATACTAAAGCATTGTCAACTCACAATCAGCATCTTCAATAATCGTGCAAGAGCCCATTGACACATCGAAGTTGACTGGATCACTGGAGCTCAATGCTACTGTGAAGGACTCATCATCCTCCAAGATGTCATCATTGATAATGGAAATGTTTGCACAGGCAGTAGAACCGGCTTGCGATCCAGCAGTGAAAGTGAGGTGCACAGATGATTCATTGTAGTCTGCATCACCTGCACGAAGAACCATATATATCAACAGTAGATTTCAAGTATGTCAGACATTGTGTCATTAGCCTAAGTGTAGCACACAATACTTGATGTAATAAGGTCATAGGTGAAAGTAAAACGTCTGTGTAATTGCTACCGCAGTGTAATACTGTATGGCTTGATTTTTTTCCCATTGGTATTTAAGGTTACGGGATACTCGTGCGCGCCGTGTGATATGTATTTGGAAATGTATACTTAATTTCGCTAACCAAAAACTCTGGTACGAAGAGCAAGAGCAACTTGATTCTGGCGGTGGAGGTGCACTGTCACAAGGTGTAGGGCATGACGGAAGCTTTTTTTGATAGCATAATCCTTGGCAAATTTGAGAAAGGTCTGTGGAGTAGCGCCTACAACTTCACAGACAGTGCACAGAACTAAAAGCATACAAGCTGCTGAAAACCATTTTCCAGAACATGGCCAATGACTGTGTACCTTGGCAATGCATCACCGCCACAGCTAGCTGTTCGCCGATCGTGGGGCTCCAGATGCTGCTGAAAACATGATGGCCATGGACAGTGCTCTCCATTTCGTATGTCTTCATCCTGGGGCTTCTCGATATCATGAAGTAGCTAGATTGCCACACGCATAGTTACGTACGTACGTACGTACATCATACTCTTTGCTGTTGCATTGCAATCGCTAAATTTTATTTCATGCCATTTTGCCAAATTTAATGGCCGCCAAAATCAATAGTACCAAAAACAAACAACTACAAGCATCACCAAGTGACATTTCATCTCAGATTTGCAGACAGTGCGGTATTTTGAGGAGATACTGGCCTATAAGTGGGCAAGTGGAAAAGGTGGATACATCATAGATGGCATAGGAATATTATTTCTGCTTCCTATGCTTTGGCAAAAGGCCTGAGTTTGGTTTCTGCACTAAATAAATGCTCTTCTAATCTTTTCGTTGAAGCTCATTAAATATGCACGTGGCCTTCGACCTCTGCTGACTCGAGGAAAGACATGAAAGGCGGTTCAATAGGCTAAGCAAGCAACTTTAGCGAATGAATAACGGTTTAGATTCTGTCCTACACTGCAAAGGGCTGAAAAAGGAATTTCGCTTCGTGTCTGCGCCCGAGTCCGTGTCCGTGTCCGCGTCCGCATCTACGTCTACGTCCGCATCCGTGTCCGCGTCCGACCGTATCCGCCTTTTCCACTTGCCCCCTATAAGTATGTTTTCAGTCTAAGGAGTCACTCCTTGATGAAGCAGTTCCACAATATTGATGGCTGCTCAATTGCTTGGCGTAAATCCTTTTCACCAGTTGATGGATCATAGAAGATATGAGAGAATGAGAGCTGGAAATTGGCGACCTGTTTGTGCTACTTGTTTCTACTCCTCCTGCACCAGTAGACTAGTTCGGTGTGTTGGGTGGTATAATCATTCTCAAGTTCAATCCCATTTGGACCCCAAGAAGTTCACTGCCAGCCCATGCACACAGAACAGATGAGTGTGAACAGCCAATCGTGATATTGAGGATTGTGGTGTCCAGTTGACAATAGGATTTGCAAATTAAGTGGGTAGGGCTTTCAGTTTGTGATGTCATCTGCTATAGTATATTGTCCTTGGCAAATAGGCTCTGGGCCAGCAGATAAAGTGGCCAACAGATAGGTACTGACAGACGCAGCCAATCACTCTACTCCTTGCTGTGCATGTGTGCACGGGGTACTGTAGGTGGCTAGACAGGCGGTCATTGGCTGAAAGTCCAAAAACTGGAGTTGCAAACAGCACAAGATGGCTAAAAGGGCACTTTGTGAACGGGAGATCCTGATAGGCTTAAAGTCGTGTTAATTAGTATGTACTAAATTACAAGTGCCATCCATGCACCATACGTACTACTCACCAGTTGCTGTGCCACTGGCAGTGCTCAGATACACTGTAACACTCCTCTCCAAGTTTCCTGTTGTCAGCTCAGCACACACTGTTACAAATCCATCTGCCTCACCTACAGTGTGGCTACTCTGTTGCAGGGTTATGCCGGCATCTGGGAAGTTCAGAAACGGAATACTGATAAACATTCATTGAGTAACCTATTGATGGGAGAGATGCACGATCTTGAATATGTAATAGCAAGGCTAATTGCCGAATGCATATACGAAGGTGATAAATTGCACGAGGAAAAGCTGAGTGCAATTTGCCTTCCT
This sequence comes from Axinella damicornis, assembly GCA_963931865.1. NCBI lineage: Eukaryota > Metazoa > Porifera > Demospongiae > Axinellida > Axinellidae > Axinella > Axinella damicornis. The sequence continues at coordinate 12,594,739 of OZ007507.1, read as the reverse complement.
GAATGCATCATGAGTGCAAACTATCTCAGAATGGCAAGTACCTAAGCACATCTATTTCATAATTATGTATACAATAGAAGTCGTGCATTCGTAGATTCTGGCTGATTCTCTCATGACATTGTCTTCTTGTGTACACTACTGTTACCTATCTTGTTGGAAGAGAGCATTTCTCTCCTCCTTTTCATGAACTGCATGGACTTAGTAAACAGTCCGTTCAAAATCTCTGGCAACAAGAAAGCTCGATCGATGTGTTGCACTGTCTATGCATTCTGTGCTGAACCTAGCCTACATCATTAAATTATGGCCTACCATCAAATCTAGGCATGGTTTTGTTCTATAATTGGACAGAGAGCGAAAACCTTGCTTTTCACAGCTCTTCACACCATACAACTGTCGTTTCTGAGGTACATACAAGTCATATTAACGTGAATAAAGGGCTGAAATCGTTCCTATTTCACCCAAACTGCTCATTTTTGTGTCCACTGACTGACTGGCATACTGACAGACATAGCAATCACTCTACCCCTTTCTGCACATGCACACATGGGGTAATGCAATTTCAGGCTAACAGCTTTAGTGCTACTGACCATCATTGTTGGTGATGGTGACGTAGGCTGTTGCCGGGTTGAGCATGACCCGTTCATCCGTGGTGTTCAGCAGGAGATGGAAGGTTTCGTCATCCTCCACCAAGTCATCACTTATGAAGGAGATAGCTGTACACTGCTGACTTGGTGCAACACTTCTCTAAAATGGAGGAGAGAGAAGAGGTGGGGGGAGGGTCAATAATAGTGCTGTGGCACACCCCTGAAAGGACAAAGTCTTCACTACCTTTTTACGCGAACTATCAAAAGTGAAATCCAATGACATTGACTGCTGAATGAGGTCCACATAGTCCACTCCACCTGGATCCAGATCATAATGGAGGATACATATAATTGATCAACAATCTTGTTAACTGCTATAACCAGTAAGTACTAAGTACGAGCATTGGAATCCAATTGTAGAGCTAAAATCTACAAGGCAGATTGTTATCATAATTGTATGATAGGTTACGCCTAACATACTGTAAAAGACCATCACCTTTTTCTATTTCGTAACCTACTACTTTACAACAGACCAATAACTTCAGAGAGATATGGGGAAGTTATTGACCAATCAGCTTACGTATATAATCGTGTATGATTGCAACGATGTTAGTAGTAACAGTGCAGACAAAATCCTATACAATAAATCATCCCCAACCAGTGATGATATTCCGTAGCAGAACTGAACTATCACCTGTAGCAGATCCCGACATAGTTGTGAGGACAACTTCCACATCATCGTCCAGCTCCCCGGTCAGAACTATACACACCATCACAGTATTGCCTTGACCAGATGGATCCTCCTCTGACATACTGTATGCAGTCTGTGCAAAGCCGATCATCACAACTGGATCAAGGGTGAGTGAAGAAAGATGCAGGAGCAGGAGAGAAGTGCAAAGAAATGGAGTAATAAGTATCTCGGCAATAACTGTGACAAGGTCAGCCAATCTGTTCATGACAGTATTTAGAGAGTTGCTGAAAAATAATATAATATGGTGTCACGTAGTTCACTTGCTCTAGCACCCATAGCAACAATCCCCAGGAATTAACCGGCTAAAGTGCAAGTACACATAGGTACAGTAATGCTATCATTATAGGAGCACATAACCTCCACATAAAGCACTACACACCATCATTCTCCACGATGGTAACTGTGGCAAACTGCCGCCCAATCATTACAGCATCATCACGGGTAGTTAGAACAACGGTGAACTGCTCTCCTTCCTCCTCAAGGACCTCATCCATGATAATGGGAATGCTGACACACTGCTCTTCAGCTACATAGAACTCCAGTACTTGAGAAGTGGTAGTATAGTCCATGACAGCTATAGAGGTAATATAAGGTCCTATGTGAATGAAAACCTACACAAACGTACCTACACAAACGTACACATACACCTGCACACACATGTATAACGTATATGTAATTACGTCCCTAAAAATCTACCCAATTCCTGGACAGCCTGGGTGATACTTGCCCACAGAAATCGTGAAGATGCCATGAAGATCATGTGTTCCACAATGTGGGCACACATGTGGTCAATCACAGCTGGGTAGATGTGAATACCAATGGCAGCTGCGGCCTGTTGCACCCATTGGAGTTCTGGGGTCTGGGGGACACTGTCTCAATTTAATACGAACGCTACTGGTTTAGACTGAGGAGTAGATTGGGAGTGTCAACTTGCACAGTAAAAGTACAATCATAAGGAACTTCTTTCCGGTTCCACAATTATCGTCAACTATCTAGTCAGTACATATCACATGGTTTGAAAGTATATAGTGAACTCCTCTAAAGTAGAGACATCATTGGAACCACCTACACATGTCAAGGTATGAGTGCTTCCAGATGTAGGGATAGCAGAACGGCCAAAAATCCGCAACTGACCTCTTAAATAACCAGGCTTGAAAACACAACCAAAGTTATCATCACAAGACAAATCAACCCAATTGTGAGCTACATTTGTGTGAACTCACTATACACAAGAGTATACTCACCTACTGCTGATCTGTCCAAGGTGAAGACAGTTACAACAACAAGTCTTTCGACATACCCAGTTAAGGATACACACACCGAGACATTGCTGCTAAGCTCAGACACAACATAGTTGTCCATAGTGAACTCAACCATGGCATCTTTCAGAGGAAAGAAAAATCATAGTCACTGGAAATGCAGGCTATAGTCAGTTAAGCATAGGTAGGAACGATCATTGAACCACATCATGTCAGGAAGTGCTTCCTGTCTTCACATGCATGTCTAATTTTGTGAGTACAAATTCTGCTAGTGCATGTAATGCTGAAAGTGTGATGTATTTGATGTTCAGAACAAACTAAGGCATAACTAGATGCTGTGCAATGTATAATGTGTGCAATAGTCTCTACCTAGTAAATAGATTAATCCTGTGGCAGCCAAATTTAGTGAAACAGATACTAAGTCTTTTGGATACAATGGTGAATGACAGATACATGTATATTGATTAGTAACTCTTTCGTACCATCATTGTCAAGAACGGTAATAGTAGAGTACTTGTACAAGAGCTTCACATCCTCATCAGTGGCATTCAGGTGGACAGAGACCTCCTCTGTGCCTTCAAGGGCGTGGTCATCCTCTATGATGACTGCCACACACTGAGGTTTGTCTGATTGAGCCGGCGTGAAAGTTAGTCTTGCGCTGTTGACACCACTGCCAGCTGCAAATACAAGTAGACAGAAGTTTGTAAGTGCAAAATCACAGCACAGTTCTCTCGTTATTTATGTTCAACAAAATTGAAGCAATTGTGTGAAGCAACATTGTATGTTGCAGCCTCTCATGAAAATGCTGGCTTATGATATGACATGGCATACTAGTAGAACTCAGACTGAAATATTTGCATAAGTACAAGGCTCAGTCTCTGTTTTCCTAGCTAATATCAGGTGATTGACAGCTACTTGTAAGTAAGTAGTACACATTGGTGGCATCATCAATATTTTTCTGGATTACATCCAGTTCTTGTTTCCCACTTGCAGTTACCTTATAGCTACACTGATACTTTATGACACTTGCACTTCTTTCTAATTTGCTGAAAGATTTTGACAGTATCACCAGCATCATAAAGTCACTAGAAGGGCACTAAATCATATGCGTGTAGAGTGACATGGCGCATGACGTCTGCTGAACTGAATCCAGAGTCACCCAATGGGCCAGGTACTCTGGACAAGTGGTAGGCATAGATCTGCTAACCATAGCCCAACAACACCAATACTGGAGTTTGGAAGAGCACACACGTCCATCTTGGAATGGAGATGTAAAGAACGTTTTTTTTGGAACCCAGCGGGCGTAGCCACCAAGGAGAGTTCCCACAGCACTTGGGCTAGTAGTAACAAACATTTTTTGTTGGTAGGAAAGACCCCCCCCCCCCCCCAAGCTCAATAATAATTGGATGGTCACTAGGCTATAGGAGTAATTAGAAACTTCAGGGCCAGAGTTCAGGAGTCCACTAGCTACATTGTAACCTTGAAACAATAACAGAGTCCACTACATTGTAACCTTTAAATAAAGTTTCTTCCCCAGATGCCCCCAGGTGCCCCTAGCTATCATTGGGCAGGGGCAGATCTCTAACTGCATAGAGGCAGGGAAGTCGTATGTAACTGATGCAATTATACAACATCATTTGTACGTACCTGGAGAAGTTAGTGTTGGACAGTCCTCAGCAGAAGGAACAAAGAACCTCTCTGTCAATGTCCCACGATCGCTCCCGTGATATGAGAGTGTAGCATTAACAACTGATGCTGTGGGCCCATAGGCATACAGCAAGTAGCGACATTGGTCCAGGGAAAGATCGTTCGGGTCACCAGAGTTGCGTGGTCGTGTGAAGTTAATTGTAGTGACACCATTCTCAAAGGAGGCCACAGCATCAGTGATGTCCTGGCTCGGGTCCACTGGAGGTTCAAAGCGCCCAGAAGCATATCTGTACACAGCAGAGAATCATCACTGTCATGCACTCAATCACCTTGAGTTCCATTGCACATAGAATTATACTACATATCTATACACAGCAGAGAACCATCACTGTCATGCACTCAATCATCTCGAGTTCCATTGCACATAAAATCATACTACCTGTCATCAACAAAGAATCCGGTCCCGTCAGCTGCACCAGCGACAACATCTGTGTTGGGCTGTGGGTGTGTGTAAAGTAGAGAAGGAGACAGAAAAGGTTTCGTTGTTTAAATTCATGGCTTTGCTTTTATGCCTAGTTACTATGCAAGGAAAGCCAACTAAATGAGGTAGAGTAACTGCTCATAGGCAGCTCCCACTTCCACATTGATAGCAATTCACAGAGTATAACAATCATGCTGAGGGTGGGTCTGCATGTGTTCATTTGTGTGTGTGTGTTCGTGTGTGTGTATGCGCATGCGTGTGCATGAGATTACACTTATATGTGCATGTGTGTGCATGAGATTACACTTACATGTGCATGTGTGGTATATGCATGTGTATACATGCGGATGAGTCAGTGTGCATGTGTGTGTGCATGCATGTTATTGATGGTTCAGTGGTCCCAACACGTGTGACAGTCTAAACAACCTGACTTACCATGAGTCCATCATTAGAGAATCCAATCCCAACCCATCCTGAAGTCCTAGCTGACACACTAAACATCACATTGTCCCCCATGACCACATACGTAGCCTGGAAGTCCCCACTTGGAGTGGAGAAACTGCCACTGCACCGGGCTGGAGAGAGAGAGAGAGAGAGAGAGAGAGAGAGAGAGAGAGAGGTAGGAGAGTGGGTGGGTGGATGTGTGTGTTGGGGGAGGAAGGGGGGGGGGGGGGGGGGGGGGGGGAACTGGGATATATTTCACTTGATCCCTGACACAGATTCTACCTTCTTTATGTTGTACACGTCGCTATTAGTCTCAGTACCAGACTAAAAAGAGGGAGGTGGAGTCTGGGAGAGCACTTGAACTCAGCGGAATTATTGGTTGATTCTCAGCAGAATTATTGATCTGATTGGTTGATTGCTACATAAGAGATTCTACAAAACTGTGACCATGCCATTTTCACCGTGTACACATGACTAAGTCTTCCACACTCTCTCTCCACTACTAGTCATACAGTAAAAGCTGTGGAGTCCAGCAACAAGTCTACGTTCATCAATCATGCACACATAAGGCCACAATAACCTACTGTATATACCTATGGTTGCATCCCCTTGTACATCCAAGGTGACTGCAACATCCCGTCTGATACAGCCACACTTTATCACCGCACATATCTCTACAGATCCTACACTTTCATTCACCGTGATATCGCTCTGCTGCAAACCAATTGTAACACCTGCAGAAAGACATTTACGGTAGTGTATATATTATGCATATGATAAATACCATCACAAAACATCACTGTTTTTCAGCAGAAGGATTTGTTGCTCTCCACAACAGCTCTTGTTGCTGCTATGAGAATACACTGTGGCTACAGTAGTCCAAATCATCCACAGCAGTGAGCAAAGTACATCCAGTATTGATGAATCGCTGTCTTCTACCGTCCCCAGGCTGTCAACCATGAGAGGCAAAACTGTGACAACCAACTGCACACTCTGTTTTCAACACAGTCTTGTGTTCGACTATACAAGTTGTAGTCAACTACACAAGCGGCAGTATTTTCCCTAACTAACAGCCTGAACAGAGGCCCGTCCCTCTGCTCTATTCTATGGCTCAAGAAAGGCAACCAACATCTGATAATTAGCACTGATTACCCCACACAACTGGGAAGGAGTGACACTCTAAAGCCAAAAGTGAGTGGTGGGTATTTTTTCAAAGCTCACAAGACTAAGATAGCTACCTGTAAAGGGGAAATATGTGCATTCAAACCCGGGGATGATGTTATGACGAATTAAGGAACAGTAGAGACACTCACAGTCATCATCTACGATGCTGATAGTTGTACTGTTGTCACCAAAGGATACACGGTCATCAAATGTTTTGAGGGTAGCTATGAAATCTTCCGGTACTTCTCCCTCTACGCAGACATCGTCAATTATGGGGATATAGGCACACTGGGTGGTGTTGGTAGAGCTGTCAAACTCTAAAGTTTCCCAAATGTCAAAAAAGTCCTCTCCATCTGAGGAGAAATTAAAGCAGAATTCTAAATGAATGGCAACCATAACTACCACGGGTCAATAGGGTGAATAACACTTCAATAGTTTTGGAGAAGATTTTGTCGCAAGAGCAAAAATGCATATACATGAGCACTATTATGCACGAGTTAGTGTGTGTCTTGCTAATAGTTATCACAGCAGAGAAACTACATTATCAATTACCCTGTGTGCTTACATGTACTCACTGAAATGGACGCACATTGGTACGTACACGTGCCAGTAAGCCCGTATTTTAGTTACTGACCGTATACATTAAAATGGCAGACTCTAACATCGTTTAACTAGTGCATATTATGTAGTTGACCACGCAGAAATGCCTCGCAAGAAGCTTTGATATAATTTGGCAGCTACAGAACATAATCACGAGCGATGGCGAGTCTCTGTGAAAGGCGAACATCAACTTCATTCTGCCTGCCAAGCCTCTTTCTCTTGCGATCAGCCGCTCTGACAGTCTCCCTGCACTCTTTGCCTTGTCAATCGTCATCTCCTGTCAGAATTCGACTCATACTTGTCCAGCGTACAGCAGTGACAAATGACAAATGTGAGATCACATGGTGCGGGTTGTATATGCGCACGCACGGGGGTCCAAGGCGTAATTTACATGCAGGGCCACAATAATTGCATTCCAATGCATTACAGGACAAACAAAAAATTTTATAGTTGCACTAGCCCAGATTCGACCTCCACACTGCACGATTAGTTGCCTCGGTTCCCGGTCGGCAATAAGACAGAACTGGAAATGTATAGAATAGAAGCGCTTTGGTCGTCATCAGATACACAGACGCAGATTTTATTTGGATTGGAGTGTTATTGTCGTGTTTAGCAATTGTGTAGATTGTGCAATTCTATTTTTTTTTCAGGGACGACAGACAACAGACAGATGGACAAAACTAGTTGCTTAACCCTGCTTTGTGCATGCGCGTGCAGGGTTCTGCAGTGAGAATGTTACACCACGATGTAGGACTCGCATCAACTATGCACAAGTTAGCAGGTGTGTTTCTAATCATTATCATAGCAGATAAACTACATTATGCAGTGTGAAATGTCATATACCACCCTGTATGTGTACCTAGTGCGGTGTTACATTCGGTGTGCACTGTGACACTGATGCTAGTCTCCAGTTCTCCAGTCAGTTCCACACATACACGTTGGACACCTTCACCTTCATCAACTGTGTAGTCAGTCTCCACAAAGAAAAGCCACACACCTTTTGAAATGACAAACCATAGTCATCAAGCACAACGTAAACACAACAACAAACCAGTCATCAAGCACAACGTAAACACAGAACTGATATGAGGACTATGAAACAAACCCTGACGAGGGAAAATGCCTGAGATTGTTTATTTGCACTGGGTAATGTATACACATGTGCCATAGTGCAAACTTGCTGCATGTGGCAGCAAGATACATCAATGAACAGCAGATAAACTGATTAGTAGCTGCCTTCAGTTTCATACCATCATCGTCAAGAATGGTAATAGTAGAATAGCTGTGCAGGAGTTTCACGTAGCTATCGGAGGTGGCCAGGTGGACAAAGAAATACTCTGAGTCCTCACGGATGTTGTCATTCAGTATGGTGATGTAATCACACGGTTCAGTATTTGACGGAGTAAATGTCAGTGTTGTGTTGCTGGCATTGTAATCCCGGCCGGCTGCAAGGACAAGAAGGTACAAATTCACAAGTGCATAATCACAAATTACGAAAATAACATGCAGAGTAAAGTAGTACATACGTACCATGCACCCATGGTTTTGGCAAGTGGAAGAATAAACAAACTAACAAATGCATAAACTCATCCTACCACACATATATACGATCCATAAGTGTAAATAGTTCAGAAGGCTCATATCTACATCTTTATAGTCTAGGTTCCTAGTCCATTCAAGGCTATCAACAGTTCTTTGGAAGCAGTTACATTGGTGACATTACTTCTACCCTTTATTGCATCCACCTTAAAAATTCCTGTCTCATACTTACAGTTGGTCTGCTTGTAGCTAATCATTAGGAGATTACAGTGGCAAGACATCTTCAGTTCAGGATCGGAAGAGTGCCACAACATTTGATGACACAGTGCATAACCTTCATTGAACTGATTGCGAAGTCACCTGGCCACCCAATGGGCCAGGCATACTCTGGACAGCAAGCAGCAGGCATAGATATGCTAACCAGTGTCCTAACCAAAAAAAAACCCTCCAGCAAAGTCTGGTGCGTACTTGGGCTTGGAATGGATACTTCTACACTCAAAGACATGATTGTGCAGTTAATTCACAGTGGGGTTTTGAGGTCTATGTCAATGTCTGGCGGCCAGGAAGGTCAAAGTCGTATGAGCTTTGCTGCGGAATGTAATCATGAACTTCTGATGTTCACAAAGCATATAGAGAGAGTACATAAATTCCCGTGTTTGTTTCTATCGTCTAAATTCCCCTTCTGATGGCATACCAGTGTATAATCAGGAGCACACAACATGCAGGAGCATCCAACTGTGATAACAATTCCCAGGTCAGATGTACAGTGGGATGCATGATGTAATGATGATGTAATGTGTGGCAGGAGCCCACAACAAGGAGCGTCCAACTGTGATAACAATTCCCAGGTCAGATGTACAGTGGGCAGTTTTGTAGAATGTGTGGTGTTTATAGTCAGTGTCAGAGGATATCTCCGCTTAGACAGTAGCAGTGAAGACCAGACAATTAGCTACCAGATGAGCATTGCACAAAATACTGTACCTCCCATACGGGGAACACTCTAATCAGGTTAATTATAAAGCTAATATTCAGGATGTGTTTCACAGCAGGGAATCTGGCTTTAGTCTTGTTTCACTGTTGCAATGTAAACAGCTGTAGATATCACTTCAAAATGACAGGAATTCCACTAAGTCATAAACTGAATTATGCTACATGCACATGACCTTATTCTCCTTTCACTAATCATTACATTGTACAGCTGGAACAAAAAATGGTACATTATGTAGTATTCCACATCATACCTGTGGCTGTGCCATCTTGAGTAAACAAGTTGACTTCAACGTCCCGTCTAATACAGCCACATTTTATTGCTGCACAAACATGCACAACCGATGCAGTTTCATTCACTAGGATATCAGTCAGCTGGAAACCAATTGAAACACCTGCAGGAAAACATTTGGGCACATTCCATTCCATTGCATGCGGTGAAATTGTTACTCAATGAAACCCCACCCCCTCTTCCCCAACTTAAACCTTCAGCCATCAACTCAGTCACTGAGTTAATACAGGGGTCTCTGAAAGAGTTCCCATGGGCAACATAATAATATATACACAACTGGGTGGTAGCAGAGGTGGTCATATTTCTGGCATTTTCATATATTCATCCACTAAAGAACAACCACATTCACTTAGTAGAAAGACAGCTGTGATAACGTAGCATCATTGCATGGTAAAGATTCACAGCAGCTGTTGTTTGCTGTTACATAATGCTACACTTGGCCGGACATTCCACAGCAGTGAGTAAAGCCTATTGATGAATTGCTGGCTTCTACTGTCGTCAGGTTTTGAGGCACAACTACATGTATGACAACAGCAAACAGTTTTCCATTTTCAATGTAGCTACTCTATCTTGTATTTGACTTCAATCATTGGTTGTAGTCTACTACAAACCGACAGCCTTAACAGAGACCATCTGCTCGGCTTTCAATACGTTTTCATACACAACTCTATTGAGACTGGTTGGGATTCATTTGAGCAAACTTTGACCATCAAAAACCAAAAGTGGGGGGTTGAAGGTGGATGCTCTTTCGTGAGACTGAGATACCTACGTAAATGTGTGCAGGCCTGAGGACAGTCATGAGCAAGAAACATAAGCCATAGAGGGCACTCACAGTCATCATCAAAGATGCTGATGGTTGTAGTGTTGGTACCGATGGTGACACGGTCATCGTCTGATTGAAGGGTAGCTGTGAATTCCTCTGGTTCATCCTCTACACAGGCATCATCAAGTATGGGAATATAGACACACTGGGTGGTGTTGGTAGAGTCGTCAAACTCCAATGTCTGCCAAATCTGAAAAAAGTCCTCTCCAACTGAGGAATTAAAGCGGAAATCTAAATGACATCGATATTAAAAACCATGAGTCAATAATACTTCAATGGTTCTGTGGAAGAAGTTGTTACAAGTGCAACCATGTGCATGAGCACTATTTTGTGCAAGTTAGTGTGTGTATTGAAAATCAAGTAGAGCATTAGGCAGTGTAAAATGACATACAATTCTGAATGCATACCTAAGGCGGTGTTAGGCTCAGTGTGCACTGTGACACTGATGCTGGTCTCCAGTACACCAGTCAATTCCACACATACACGTTGGACACCTTCACCTTCATCAACTGTGTAGTCAGTCTCCACAAAGGAAAGTTGCACACCTTTTGAAACAACAAACCATAGTCATCAAGCACAACATAAACACAACAGCAAACCTGCAAGCACAACATAAACACAACAACAAACCATAGTCATCAAGCACAATATAAACACTAATACTAAGAAACAGACCCTAAGGGAGATTGTTCATTTGCACTGGGTAATGTATACACAGGTGCCATAGCCTATACATAGTGCAAAACTTGCTGCATGTGGCAGCAAGATGCATCAATGAATAGCAGATAAACTGATTAGTAGCTGCCTTCAGTTTCATACCATCATCGTCAAGAATGGTAACAGTTGAATAGCTGTGCAGGAGGTTCACGTAGCTATCGGAGGTGGCCAGGTGGACAAAGAAATACTCTGAGTCCTCACGGATGTTGTCATTCAGTATGGTGATGTAATCACACGGTTCAGTACTCGACGGAGTAAATGTCAGTGTTGTGTTGCTGGCATTGTAATCCCGGCCGGCTACAAGGACAAGAAGGTACAAATTCACAAGTGCATAATCACAACTTGTTAAAATAACGTGTAGAGTAGGGTATGTACGTACGTACGTACATTAACCCAACCAATCTAAAGAGGTAGTTTATTGTATTTCCACGATCATATACTGCCCTCAAATTGAAAACAATAACGGAGTGTTTAACAGTCATTGAAAACAACTTAATTTGTCATTGTCTGCATGATCGAAGCCATTACCATGGATGCTACTGATCTCGCCACTCCGGATGATAATGACAGTGAGATGGATCTGTTATCATGTGCAGCTGGAGCTACTAAAAAGTGTACTTCCATGAAAGAAGAAGTAAAAAATTGGCCCAGATTCAAACATCTACAATTCAAATATCCTTTGGATTCGTCAGGAAATATTTCACAGTAAGGAGTCTGGTCTTGGTCTTGTTTTGTTGGGGGTTTTTTTGTTTTGGTTTTTTCCGTTTGTTTTTTTTCTCTTTAGGAACATTTTTCCCAGATGGGCAGGATTAGCAGGAAACAAATTTGAAGCCTCTCCTGGGGAGGGAAACCAGAAAACCTGTAGAAAAACCCTTCCTAGGTGCAACTGGTGGGACTCGAACCTGTGGCCTCTCACACCACAGTCCAGTGCTTTAAGGTGGCACATACCCCTTTACATTAGGTTATCTTTAACCATCGGGGGTCCCCGACGGTTAAAGGTAACCTAACGCAAAGGGGTATGTGCCACCTTAACCACTAGGCCACACAGTCACACGCTGTTGCAGTGTAAGCTGAATATATCACCTCAATATATGAAACTCCATGGAACATCCACTCAACACAGCTCTGTATGCTACGTGCACGACTCATATTGTCCTCTCACTAATCATTATACAGTAGAGCTGGAGCAACAAAATTAACGATACATTATGTAGTATTCCACATCATACCTGTGGCTGTGCCATCTTTAGTAAACAAGTTGACTTCAACATCCCGTCTAATACAGCCACATTTTATTGCTGCACAAACATGCACAACCGATGCAGTTTCATTCACTAGGATATCAGTCAGCTGGAAACCAATTGAAACACCTGCAGGAAAACATTAGTGCACATGCCTGTACATATTGTATGTGGTGATTGTGTCACCTAAGTGGTAAAGTTATAGGAGCTATGAAACCCATGCCCCCAATTCAAAACCTTCAACCATCAACTGGGTCACTGAGTCAGCACAACAGTCTCACAAAGTCTCCAAGGGTAGATCACCTTCCCAGATAGGGGTGGGAGTAGAGGTGGGCATTCTTTTCAGCATTTTCAAATCATTCATGAAAGAATACCCAGGGATATTTAGCACCAAGACTGATCTAATACTAAACTGTCAGTGCCATGCATTCCATGTGTCATAGCTGGCCAGAAGGCCACAACAACTGTCATTAGCTGCGACATAAGCTGGAAGACACCGGTGACATTACACTGCGGTTACACATGGCCAGGTCATCCTCAGTAGCGAGTATTGTGGGTTCATAGCTGGCCAGAAGGCCACAACAACTGTCATTAGCTGTGACATAAGCTGGAAGACACTGGTGACATTACATTGCGGTTAAACTTGGCCATCCTCAGTAGCGAGTATTATGGGAATTGTTGGTTCATAACTGGTCAGATCAGCTAGGCCAGAACAACTGTCATTAGCTGCGACATAAACTGGAACACCACTAGCTGCGATTACACTTGGCCAGGTCATCCTCAGTATAGTGAGTAGACAAGTATTTATGGGGATTGTTGGCTCATTGCTACATACCTCAAAATTACCACAGCACTGGTGGGCATTTAATTTTATTCAAGAATCATTTAAAGGCAAAAGTATGTGTGTGTGTGTGTGTGTGTGTGTGAGGGGGGGGGGGGGGGGGGGGGGGGAGGCTGTACGTGCTCGTTACAAAGACTAAAATATTTTATCCTTTAAATGAGGCTATTCAAGTAGCTAACTGAGCATGGGATGAGGGTTAAGAGCAATGACCATTGTTAGTAGTAGAGATACTCACTGTCATGATCGACAATTCTGATAGTTGTGCTGTTGGTACCGAAGGAAACACAGTCATCATCCGATCGAAGGGTAGCTGTGAACTCCTCCAGTCTATCCTCCACACAGTCATCATTAATTATGGGAATATAGACACACTGGATGGTGCTGGTAGAGTTGTCAAATACCAATGTCTGCCAGATCTGAACAAAGTCCTCTCCAACTGGGGAGGAATGAAAGTGGAATGTAAAAACCAAAGCCAACAAGGTCAATAAATTATTACTTCAATGGTTTTGCAGGAGAATTTGTTAGAAGAGCAACAATGTGCACGAACACTATTATCGTGTTGTTTTTTTCCCCACAAATTAGTGGATGTCTTAATAATTATTAGCATCGTAGAGCAACTATACAATTGTTACTGTTATACCATACTGAATGCATACCTAATGCAGTACTTGGTTGAGTGTGCACTGTGACACTGACGCTAGTACTCAGTTCTCCAGTCAGTTCCACACATACACGTTGGACACCTTCATCTTCATAAACTGTGTAGTTAGTCTCCACAAAGGAAAGCTGCACACCTTTTGAAACAACATCACCATCATTAATCAAGCACAAACATAAACACAGCACTAATATGAGGACTAGGTAGCCATAGCCAGTATGATGAACCACTGAAGTCACATTATCCAACAAGTCCATAACTGGAAGCAAAAAAGGGAGTTACGAATATAACAGAGAACAATTCAAGCAACAAGACCTAAGAAATGGGTTGTACCATGGCTTGCTAGGGTGTACATGTATGGGATTTGTACCCTTACAAATCTCATACACCCTAGCGAAGCCATGGTACAGCTGACTTGTGCCACATCAATTGGCGTCAACAGCTGCCTAGCAACGCTCAGGGTATATTGATATATTGGGCTTCGAAGGCACTGCTTAGTGTACATGGGATGTGTCCACTGTGCCTTTCAAATGACCATGCACTATGGTACAATTACGTATGCATACTGGCAAGTAGCTATGTATGTACCATCTGTTGCATCCTCATAGACAGAAATGGTTCCAAAGTCCCGGCATAGGCGCACAAAACTGTCGTGTGCCATTAGTCTGAGGGTAAGTAGCTGAGTGTCTTCCTTGATGTCATCGTCAGTAGCATCAAATTGCACACATGCCGTTTCATTCATAATGGAGTTGAATGGACTAGCAGTAGAACCAAAGTGTAGTATCAAATCTGCAGGACAAACAGTAGCAATCATTACATCCTAACTATTAACCCCAGCTAGTGGACATTAACCTATTCAGGTTGAGCGGCAGAATGTGTCATGGTATATGGTAGGATGTGCATGCAAGACCCATGGTAGTTTGAAGCACTGCACACACCAAACGTCAGAGTGATAATGACCTTCTGCACAGCAGTAACTCTAGCTACGCAACATTCAGTAAGTGAACTCTCTCACTAGATCTGTCCCTTCAGTTAACCCTCTCACTAGACCTGTCCCTTCAGTTAACCCTCTCACTACTTTCAGTTAACCCTCTCACTAGACCTGTCCCTTCAGCTAACCCTCTCACTAGATCTGCACCTTCAGATAAAAGCTCTTCATATGGAAATCAATCCTTCATGAATTTTTGGTGAGCAATTAATTTGTTAGGGGATCAACTGGCACATTTTAGTAAGGTATTAGTCAGGAACTCTTACATGTGAAAGGGTTAACTAACGCAAAGAAATGATAGGGTCACGGTATATAAGTAGCCTTGTCACATGGCCATTCACACTACCAGTGCTTGCTCACTTGTAGCACTGTGAGCTGCGTGGTTGATTTGCTATATAGTGTAGGAAACATAATTATGCACAGTGTACAGTATATCATGCACATGCATAGGCATAACTGTTCTATGTGCTACCAGATGTGTTATAACCAAAGTTCCAAAACCAGACTGGTAGTCTTTTGCTATTAGTTAAAGACCTGGGTCAAATTTAGAAACCAGTAGAAATAAGAGATCATCAGGATTGTCTTACTGGTGGCCCAGAGTTCAATCCACAGATAAACATAGGCTGGTCGTTCCAAATATCCATCCAGAATGCCACAGATGTCCTGGCTTCCCCCCTCAGTGACTGAGTAGTCACACCTCTCCAGTCCAATGGTCACCTCTGGAAGAAGAAAATGATTATACTAATAGGTGAAAGACTAGCCTCGGTCCCAGGCCCGCCGTCTTGGGCCTGGGAACGAGGCTAGTGAAGGACAACACCTCAATCATTAACTCACCGTCATTATCTATTATTGTCACTGTTGCAACACTTGCAGCTCCAATTTCAAGAGGTGGAGTGCTCCCGATCAGTTCAATGGTGAAATTCTCTGGAAACTCTACAATGTGGTCGTCAATTACCCACACAGATATATTGACACACACGCTATCATTATCCATTGCTGAAACAGGAATAACTACTGACACAGGAGAAGTAGCACTGTAGTCCTGTCCATCCACTGTGGAAAAGTATGACATGCATCATTGATGAGCGGATTAGGTCATATGTAGACACTTACATGTACGGTACATACGTATCTTAAAATTGATGGCGAGATTCCGTTGCCAGTCCAGGTTTCTGTTTAAAGCCCATCTCTACAACAGAAGGCCTGAACAAAGCTCTAGAAGATCCGTAAGCAATGCTGCACCATTTTGTGGAAAATTAGGTACATACAAAACCTGCGCTCTTCAGAAGAAGCTTTCCTCATCTTCGGAAGAAAACTAATTTTGGAAGAAACCTTCCCGTCTGTGGCAAAGCTGCACCGCAAACGCATGTTGGATAAGCATTCCGAATCTCGGCATCAATTAGACACATATACTGTACTGCATGTACAGCCAAATACAGACTCAAATAACTATACAAAATAGAATCACAGAGAGCACTGACACAATGACAGCTGGGTACATACACGCAGTGTTCTCCATGACAGTCAGAGTAGCAATAATTTCACACTGCAACCCTCCCATTGGCAGGTTGGATATCACGACACACACGGTCACTGGGCCATGACCTGATCCTTCATCCAATGTGAACTCAGTTGGGCTCAGAGAAATGGTAGCATCTTTTGGACAAAAGCACACAGTTATAGGTACTTAACCACACTTGGTATAATTACACCCATCACGAGCGTGCATGATCACTCAGGTGTGGGGGATTCATCAACAACTTACTCTAATTCACATATTCACTTCCATCATCCGTGGTTAACCATAATTGTACTTCAATGAAGTACTGCAATCTGATTGGTCAATTGACCCTGTGATTTCACTTATACACCTGCAATTTCATAAACACCTGTAATTTCTGTAGTTGCACAGTACCATGCATTTTAGCATCATAGACCGCACACAATTTTCTGTAGGCTGCAAGCGTCTTGCGTGCCAGTGCTGTAGCAAGGCCTAGATAAATTTTGCTTCATTTGCACCTATTGTGCCTTCCATCTTACCTATACATTTTGCTTTTCATTTTACCTATTTTGCTTCTTTTGCCATTGATAATACGTATTGCGGTTTGAAATCATTTCGCACAAGAATTAAGGACAAAGAGTACATGTAGACAGTATTAAATTATGGTATTCGCATCAAAGAGGTTTTGTGTACTTATTAGGGAGCACTACATGTGCTCATCTTTAAAGCCCACTACTTATATACCTTTCTTGGAAACGTACAGTCACATCCTGAATAAGAGGATATCTGCAGTGAGCAAAACTGCTTTTTGTGGCTAAAATATTTTGCCAGCAGAATATTCATTTCTTTCAGCTACCTATTATGCTGGCAGAATTCATCAAGGCCTAGCTGTAGCCAGACGAGTACCGGTAGCTTAGTGTGGACTGGACTTCGGTCGTCCATGTCTCACGGTCTCATGCCTCTCTAATTCCACTTCGGAGTCACAGTCCCAAATGTGAGGCACGAGTAAGCAGAGTTGTCGGGTAGTGATGTAGATGAGACATCAGTGAGGTGAGAAATGGCAGCCTCACAAAAATCAACTCACTCTTTTTCCGAGAGAATACCAGATGTGGACACTACACTTAGCAGAACAAGTCTGAGAACCAGTAAACAAATACATATGGCCGCTATGTTGCTAATACATTGCTTCAGAGGAGGTTGGACACATTTTCTGTGGACGTGACTATGGCTGTGTTCGAATGGAAATAGTTGCGTGTTTTAGTATACATTCCTAACCTCGCCATGCCAGCCTTGTTCCCACATCAATATGGCTTGGGACCGAAGGTAAATATAAAGTGGCAAACGAGAATTGAAGCTATAGTTAGGGAGTTTGAAAGGTATAGGAGTACATTTTTCAGGTTGGGAAGGCTTCCAGTTGGAGTACCGGGAGTGTCTGTTAATGCTGGCTTCTCCGCCATACCGCTTGGCAGATCCTTCAAGAGGCTGGGGCTGAATGAGGTTGACGGAATAATTATTTGGAATCTACTCCACTGGAGCTTTCGAATGACCCAAGCAACTAGCACCCAATCAACTATGGATCAAACTTTGCACCAGGTTGATTGAGTTTCTAATGCATCACAACTTTTGAGCGATGAATAATTAAAGAAGCTATGGTAGGCTAGCAGTGGATTATATAGGCTTTTTGCTTCACTGTTGCGTTGCAGTCTTCTGTAAAATACCAGTGAGCAAAGGCTAACTGGAGCTGACCACACCACTGCAAAGCTATGGTAAGAAGCAGAATTTGGCCAGCCTTGAAGCACATAACACATGTACTTCTACAAGATATTCGGATAAACTGCAGCCCAATGTTATGCATACCAATCAGCAAAACTGCTGTGTATGAGAAGGTGGTATGTGGTATTGTTACATAGCTACCTGGTTTACTCATCTTTCAGTTACATGCACACTTACTCTCGTCATCTTCGATGACAACTGGGGAATATGTTGGTGAGATTATTGTGACAACACCAGGGCTCACAGCAACAATATGTACGGCGAAACTATGGTCTCCTTCCAAAGCAGCGTCTTGAAGTATGGTGATGTTTATACATGCCAACGATCCATTCACTGACATTGTATCAAAAGTCACTTGAAATGGGTCAGGAACGGAAAAATCGTCACCCACACCTGCAAGTCAATAGAGGTATAATGATAATCTATTAAGAAACCAATGGTCAGGTGGTGGCAGCTCAACATATATAGCCATGTACTATTCACAGGAGAAACCACCTGAAGATATGGACTAGACAGGCACCATAACCATTCAGAGCTTCTCTGTATCCACACCGTTCGCATGCCCGTCGAGTCCGTGGTGGGACCATTTGAAGTTTCGTATTCGGCTTTTTCAGTGATTCTCCTACATAGAGGAGTGCCCGTAGGTGTGGTCTACACAGGAAATAAGGTAATAATCAGAAGTTGAAGTGGTCCCACAACGGACTCGAACAGCATGTGGGGACAGTGCAATCACAGAGCAACTTTGATGACGATGGTACCCGTCCAGTCCCGCATCTACAGCTAGTTTCTCCTGTGATTGAAAACAATACTGAATGGCTGGCATCAAAAGAAAACAGTTTCTGGTTCATGCACAGAAAACAAAGTTTTAACAAGTCAGATGAGCAGTGGCTGTGATATTCATAAGATATGAATTCGGTAGCCAGAAAATTCTTATGACTACCAGAATGCTTCAGCTTACAATAGTTTGGGTGAGAAACATTCCTGAAATACCTTTGTCCTTAAGAGGTAATCAAGACATAGAATACAGCTGGATACAAATGGTAAGAATTCCATATGCGATAAAAGTGGCTTCTTAAGATTCAGATGAATTGTATCACTATGTCCTGATCATATGATGGCCCTATAAAGGCAAGCTACTCTCAGTGAAAGGGAAGGACTTGAACTTGAGAAATTTCCCATTGAACGTTTCATACAGAACACATAGTGTGATTCACGCAACTCCTGGAGGTTAGAGCACATGCACTGATTCTCGGCCATAGCATTAGTGAACTCAAGACGGCTGAATTAAACTGCACAGCCACTGAATCTTCAACATCACATCTATTTTTCCTGAGTGTCACACCAATACGTGGGGGGTAAAGGGGATTTACTAGAAGTCTGCCACACTGTGTTTATATCACTTCATTTCCACCTCCATGCCAACAAATTAGATCAAGTTACTTTTCTACAACAATATCCTACTACTAACTCTCCCAAATGGTTAATCCTGCGTTTTATAGTCCTTCCACTCCAGAAACAGATGGTATGCAGCGCTTAAGAATATACATGCATAAATGGCTTAGAGTAAAATCTAAGAACCACCGCTCACCAGCTTTAGTTCCATTAGCAGCATTCAGAGTTACAACTACAGGCCACTCCAAACCACCAGTAGGAACGTCGCTAATGACGACACATATTTCTACCATACTTCCTTCCTCTGCCGAGTATGAGTCTTGTTCAAGGGCAACAGAGACCGCTAGAAAGACAAATCATAGTTGAAAGAAAGTGTCACAACATTTTAGCACATCACTGAATGATTACTGTATAGCAGGAAAATTTTGTGGGTAAAGTACATAAAGGGGCTTCAGAATAGAATTTCATGTTCATTACACTGTTGAAGACAGACTGTTCAGAATGCACCACCAGTGAGTTCATAAGTTACCCAGAACTGACCACACCCCTGCAGAGCTAAGGCTACTTGCATAAAAGCTGGTCCAGAAGCACATGACATATAAACTACCACATCGGCACAGAGAAGGTCCAGGTAAGATCAATTTCAATGAAAGTGTGCAACTTCTATGTACATTCCTTTACTGCCATATATGGAAGTGAACAGTGAACAGGACGTTATAACTCCATTGGGCACGGCTTCATCATCAAGTGAGCTCATGAGAGATTTTGAAGAGTGTTTGAAAGTTTATCTCACAATAAAGCTTTGGTTCACCTCATAACTTTAGAACCAATAGCAACAGCCCATAATGTAACAGATTAAGATCACTCCTTAAACATATTCACTCATTTGTACTCCACAATAAGGTATTTCCTGCAGTTACATGCACACTTACTCTCATCATCTGTAATGACAACTGTAGCATATGTTGGTGAGTTTCTTGTGACAACATCAGGGCTCAGTGAATCAATATGTACGGAGAATCCATGGTCGCCTTCAAAAAAAGGATCTTGAAGTATGGTAATGTTGATACATGCCAACGATCCATTCACTGACATGGTATCAAAAGTCACTTGAAATGGGTCAGGAACCATGTAATCTTCGCCCACAACTGCAAGTTAATAGGAGATATAACAATTATCATAATGGTCAGGTGGCACAATACACTCCTGGTACTTACACTACTGGGAGGGGGAAATTGCGACACATAAAGAATTAATGACACAAGAAAAAGAACTGAAATGTGGGACAAATGTTCAGAGATAAGCAAGCTAAAGCTGAACTGAGCACTGAACTTCTGTCCAACCATACCCTGACCATCATGGGCTCCAGGAGTGCATAATGAGGTAGACAGCGGAAGAAAAGGAGGAGCATGAAACAACCACACAAAAGATTAAACATTGCCCACGGTAGGGTTTTCCCTCTGCAGGTCTTATAAAGTATCAAGCCTAGCGACACTGGCCAGTCCAGAAATTATAGAAAGTCACTTCCAACACTAAACCCACACGGGGCGTTTCTTAACTACTCGCTCTCCCACAAGGATAATCAAGATTTGAGCCCTTCCCTATCTCTAGATAACATGAATATACATGAGATATGTTCTACGGAGCAAAAATCTAAGTACCACCACAGTACTCACTTGCTTTTCCATCAGCAGCACTCAGACTTGCAACCACAGGACACTCCAAACCACCACCAGGAATGTCGCTAATGACGGCACACACTTCTAGCACACCTCCTTCCTGTGCTGAGTATGAGCTTTGTTGAAGGGAAACAGAGGCCGCTATAGAAACACAAAATCATAGTTCAAAGGAACTGTCATTGCACATAGTTGCTTAATTTCAGCACAGTAACAAAGCAATTGATTTTGTATCCAACAAACCAATTCCGAAAATACTGTAATCCTAGACTACTATAGAAAACACAAATTCATAGTTCAAAGGACTGTCATTGCACATACTGTATATTTTCCACAAATTCAGCATCCCTAATTTTTTGGCACTAAGCGGATTCCCAAATATTTCAAACTTTAATCCCTCATTTCGACCTGTTTCTCTTATTGGCTGGCTTATACGTATGTGCCATCTCATTCGGAAAGGACGGGAAGTTTAGTGGTGAAAGTTCACAGACTTCTGTCACCGATGCAAAAGAACTCTGGGAAGGAAGCTATCAACCGATTGCGATCGACGTGCCACATTGACCAGCTGCTTGTCGAAGTATGGAGTGCTAAAGACTGTACCAGAGGAAAGACATTTACAGCTAGGCCTACCGGTAGAGGTACCTGCTCTTGAAACTTGAACCTTGATGGAGCTGTTAAAAAATGACCAGCCACGGTTAGCACTTCTAACTTTCACTTTTTGGTACAGATTTACTTCTAATTATTTCTCATGAATAATCACACGCCAAATTTTTTGACAATAATTATGTGGTAGTTGCTTTATTTTCAGGACAGTATCCATTCTGAAAATATTGTAGCTAGTGTTATCCTGTTTCAGATTGTCTGTTTCACTACATTGACCACTGCAGTCACGCATTGTTAGGTGCAGCTCACTTATAGGCTGCAAAATGTTAGGTGCAGGCTCGATTCCTCCCAGCTACTCTTACTAAGTGCTGAAGCCTTATTCCAGACACTCAGCAATTTTCAATTCTACAGAGTGGAAAAGCTATAATTCGAATTCAAGAGCATTTCCTATTTGAGGAATGTCATTCGAAATTATAGGCATATACTTCCTTCCTGTGGCGAATGCTACCCCCAACAGAGGGTAAAAACCAGTTCAATGAGGCCTCTCGGAGAATGCTAGTCTGTATAGCTATTTTGGTTTTGGTGTCTGCTTTTTGTTTGTGGATTTATTCTTCCTCTGTATAAGCATATCAATGTTCATGAGCGTTATACTTATAACACTGCTTCTAACCATTTGCCTTCTGTTTCACAAAACATCCATACCTTCATTGTCCTCAATTGTAACTTCAATTGCTGTGCTGTCAATAGTTATGGGCGGCTCAGTCATGCTTATGGATACAGTGAATTCATGGTCACCCTCGAGAGCATCGTCATCAATGATCGACACCATTGCACACGACTCATTCATTCCCGGAGCAAATGTTATCTCCAGTGGGCCAGTTACAGAGAAGTCTTGTCCGAGCACTGACAGTGTATGGAAAGAAATAGCAGACAGAAATGAATACAGTCCAGCAATCCGTACAGCACAATGAAGAAGCACTACTCATGACTTTCCCCCGCTCTCCCCCCAAACTAGAAAAACACTGCATCTTGGTTGTCAAACAATCCGTACAGCACAATGAAGAAGCACTACTCATAAAAGAGAAAGAGTAACTATTATTGTGACTTGTATAGTAGAACAAAGGTACTAAACAATATCGTTTCTGTTTGAGGTTATCATGTGCATTGGATACACACAGCAACACAATCTCAGCCACTTGCTACATTACACAACAGTGGTGTCACAGTACCCCCTGTTTTATCAGTCCATTGTCTGGCAGGTAACTCAGTTATGGGACAGCACATGCAAAATTCAGAAATGGGTACCAGCTGCCGTAAGGCTTTCATTATTTGCAGGTTACTAATTTTAGTAAATTGTATGTACAAATAGCAGATTTGATGGTTACCAATTGTAGCATTTTTACCGATTCTCTGGATCCATTCAAGTGGTAACCGTACCCCTAGTGGGCTAGTCCAAAAGGTATGACAAACCAACAATTCAGAATGAACGATGCCTCAGGTCTTACTCTCACCTCGTGGGTATGCATCTACCAGTTTGCACTATACAGCTAGCATCCCTCCCATGCTTGGTAGGCAGCTAGTTTATGGATCACTTCATTTAATGCACATGCTATGATGCCAAATAAGATACACAATACGTATCTTGTAGATGTGTAACAGGTAAAAGAAAAACCACATCTACACGAAACTCTACTCAACAAACAAATTTGATGGGTGTGGTTTTTTGTCATAAATAACCACACTAACTATATAGTAGCTGTGCTGTAGCCCAATTGTGATACCAGGTAGCTAACTACAAAAATGTCCTCTACAAGCAAGGCAAAGTAACATTGAAACACAAGATTAGAAATTAGGCAGATGTTGGTTTCAACAGCATGAGCTAATGCATCTAACTTGGAGTGCAACTGACGTACCGACAAAGCGTTCTTCTGGGCTGTACTGTCTCTCCTGTACGGCCTGCGCTTCTTCCCTTCTGCTTCGGCCCACCGTTTGTCGAATCGAGCACCTCCCGATTCTCTGAGGCAATACCTCGCGAAGGAACGGAGAGCGAAAGAGATCTTTTGAGATCGGGGAGTCCATCTGCGGCCTTGAAGAAATGCAGAACTTGAAGGACCGTGAGCGCAGGACAGGTGAATTCAGTACTATTACTAGTTACACGTGGCTGACGGTAAAAATTATCCGTTATAAATCAATTTCGTGCGTTAAATTTTCGTGGTTGCGGGCAACTACGAAAATATTTTAACAACGAAAATTTCCCGATCTACGGTATTTTACAAACAATTCATAGTACAATAACTATGTCAATTGTACTGTGTGGTGTGTTGATACCATGTCTGTATAAGCATGTCATTAAAAGCAGTGCTCATGGCCACTAATTGACTTGGAGTGCAACACACCTGCTTTGGGACCATCCATTAGAATGAGGGTAGCAACCAGTGGGCAGCCCAGCCCACCGCCAGGCAGATCAGTCAGTCTGGCACAACACATTTGTACATCTCCAGCATCTTCACTGATAGGGACAGTCGGAGCTATCAATGAGATAGTCGCATCTGCAAGGAACAGCAATCAGATATCGACAGGTGGTGTTAATATCATGCTACAATACGACGTAGCACTGTACTAACTGCAGCCCTGCCTGCAGGACTACTAGCCTCATTCCCAGGCCTCCGCCCAGATTTCATCTCGCAGTGGTGGAGAAAATGCCAATTATTCTCCACGGCTGCGAGATAAAATCCGGGCGGAGGCCTGGGAACGAGGCTACAAGAATAGCAGCTGAAGCGGATGCAGTTGCTCTATACAGAGAGCTTTAGCTGCCCATCCCATGCCGGATTGCTGATGTAGGCGAATGAAGGGGGCAGTACTGAGCGAATGAAGTGAGCAAAGATATACTTACATTTGTGTACACAAACTGGATCAGGTGGAGTTATGAGGACAGCAATACAATTAGGGTTTGTTTGTATACAAATATGAGGCAGGTCTCCTACCAGGAGTGTGGTTGATACTTCGGACTTGGGAATCGTTTATGCTGTAGTTCTGCCATTCATGAGGTCCACATATAATTGGTATTGATCTGAAACCTCATTTGTGAAACCTGTAGCTCAGTTAACCTCTTCACTGGTACAGACCCCAATACAGAAGTCAGAAAATGCCAGTGAAAGAGTTAAAGTAATATTATACAGAGTGCACAACTACCGTAGATTGGGAAATTTTTCGTGTTAAAAATATTTCGCGTGTAAATTTTTCGTGGCGTTAAATTTTCGTAGTTTAGCTCATCAACGAAAAATTTTTAACGATCATTGTGTCAAGAATGGAGACATACGAACGAGCTGCTGCTATCCATCGTCACTGACGTACCGACAAAGCGTTCTTCTGGGCTGTACTGTATCTCCTGTACGGCCCGCACTTCTTCCCTTCTGCTTCGGCCCGCCGTTTGTCAAATCGAGCACCTCCCGATTCTCTGAGGCAATACCTCGCGAAGGAACGGAGAGCGAAAGAGATCTTTAGAGATCGGGGAGTCCATCTGCGGCCTTGAAGAATCGCAGAACTTGAAGGACCGTGAGCGCAGGACAGGTGAATTCAGTACTATTACTAGTTACACGTGGCTGACGGTAAAAATTATCCGTTATAAATCAATTTCGTGCGTTAAATTTTCGTGGTTGCGGGCAACTACGAAAATATTTTAACAACGAAAATTTCCCGATCTACGGTATTTTACAAACAATTCATAGTACAATAACTATGTCAATTGTACTGTGTGGTGTGTTGATACCATGTCTGTATAAGCATGTCATTAAAAGCAGTGCTCATGGCCACTAATTGACTATCACACTGTTAACAAGTGAGTCTTTAAAAGACTTGATGCGTCTCGGCACAACTTGGTATCAGCTACAATCATGCAGAGGACATGGCAGTTGTTTAACCCTTTATGACTGCAAATCCTGTTAGCTATGAGACTTTCAGCTGAAGTCAGCGTCAGTATCCTTGGAGGTTCTGTGTGACCAAGGGGTGGGTCAGGGTGCATGAGGTGGGAATGTTCACCCAAAGGGTGAAAGCAGTATGGTCGTGTCTGGGCTTGATGTTTCCAGTTGGGCCGTTTCAATTCACAAATGGACCTAGAGAACACCTTGGCCAATTCTTTCAGCAATTATCTAGCTATATAGTTAGCTAGAGCTGAGTGTGTAGTTATTATGCACTTCATGCAGCACACTGTGTATGGATGAGTGAGTATTCATTGTCCTGATTTACATAGCCAGTCTTGGTGAGTGGATTCATGAGCAGCAAAGCAAAACCCATAATCACTTTTTGATATCTACTTGCAGGCTATAAATACATTTCACATCCTATTAAGAGTGTAAAGCAGATTGCTGCACTTGTGCGGGCGCATTGCGAAAAGCGACGTACGTACGTACCTACGCATCCAGCACTGTGTCTCGGCACTTCGGTGCCGAGACAAAAATGGGGTGCTCATGGGGCATGTAGCTCACCCGGTTATTAAAAAGATGAAAGGCTGTCTTTACTAACCAGGAGAGCTAAGTACCACAGGGTATTACGGAACACCCATCATTAACAGTGTTAAATATTTGCCTGATCATTGATAGTGGCACATCAAGGTAACAAAGTTTGTTTCAAGCAGACTTTGCAACACTTCTTCAGGGTTATAATGAGCCATGACCATGCATTAAGAAATAATGCAAGAGTAGCTGTACGTGATCTCAGTTAGTGTTTGCAGTCCATTCTTACAAGGCTCTGACTGCACCTCACCCAGGGACTAGTTCAATCATAAACCAAATGTTTCGAAAACAAGAAATAGCTGAAACAAAAACCTGACATCAGTTATTAATGCTTTCATCAAAATTCTGAAATCAGTAATTTCTTGTTTTAGTGATCATTAGAATGGAGAGTCAATGTTAAGAATAGAGCTGAAATACTGCAAAATATCAACCTTGACATCTATCAGGTATTTGTACTACAGTGATGACCACTTGAAAGGTGCCGACCACAGTTTATATAGCATAACCTGCTAGCCGCCGTCTAACTACCATAAACCCGTCGTCTAACTACCATACACCCTTGTCAGCACAAATTAGTGTACACAGAAGCCACTTTAGTATACTCAGGAAGTGCACTTAGAAGCCACTGTAGTACAAGCCAGTTGTACTACCAGCCTGCTGTGGTTTATCAGGAACACACTCGGCTGTTATTCAATTAGAAGCCTCGGCTGCACCTCGGCCTCTAATTGAATAACAACCTCGTGTATTCCACAGCAGCTGGTAGTATAACTATAACATAGACAGCCACTTCCTAAACTACTTCGCTTTCTCGTTTGCCGGCCGAATGATAGACAGACACAGCCAATTGATTAACCCTATTTTGCACATGCATGCATGCACTGGCACAGTCAACTCCAACATAGCGGCTGCAGCCTTCCAGCAGGACAAGGACCACGTACAGCGGGTCGGTTTGAGTTTTATCATGGCTGATGGCAGAGCCGGAGGAGGTGAAGGGCCCTCAAAGAAAGACAGCAGCACAGCCATTTACGTTGTCCAGGTGTACTTCTCGGGCTGGCTGCCATTGCTCAAGCGCATGTTTCGACTGTCAGCTCTCAGGAAAGGCCCGTGAAGATTCTGATCGCACCGTTGTGATCTCCGTCCTGTACTGGCACTTACCATCGTGGCAAAACTGTGAGTACTGTAATATTTTTTTTGGCTTCCATTCGGCATCCCCTTTGCTCGCTTTGACAGCTTGTGGAGGTCCTGGCGTCTCATACCTCCTGGCCTTCTACCATTGAGACACTTCGCATGATTCCTCTATTTATTCGTACACTCCCCGTTTCCGGATAATTTACGTACTCTAATCAATTCGTACAGCTAAAAATGAAATGAATAAAAAGGGTACGAATAATTAGAAATTATACGGTACTTCCTTTGTGGCTAACAATAGCAGTAGGCAAAATAAGAAGAGGGGCAGAGTCTGCTTGAAGTGCTGCAATAAAGAGTTTGTTACCTCATTATGTGTAGTCTACCATCAGTGATCATATATACGTACCTTCGTTGTCTTCAATAGTCACAAAAGCAGAAGCCGGGTCGATGTTTGTCAACTGGGGATCAGTAGCAGCTATTGTGACTTCAAAGGAGTGCTCCCCTTCCAGAACATCATCATCAACTATGGTACCATTATCACATGCTGTGTCACCATTAGATGTGGCGTTTGCTAAAAACGTTGCCTCAAATCGATCCGGAGGAAAAACTGTGAAGTCTTCACCCTCAACTGAGAGCCATAAGAAAAGAATACAATCGTGACAATATCATGTGGATAGTCCAGGATGAAATACAAACACTATATTATAACGTTTCTAATTCATCTTGGACTATCCACAAGGTACCACACTAATGGAAGCATGAAATCATATTTACCTGATTTAGTATTGGACACAGCACCAAAGGTAACTGTCAGGTCACATTCGAGGGCACCCATCAGATTGCTTATCATAGCACACACCTCTCCACTTAATGGTGGATCTTCTTCACTTGCCTGGTAGGAAGTCTGTTGAAATCCAACTATCACGGTTTCAACTGCAATGAAAAGCAACTATAATGAAAGCTCAAAAGATGACAAAATCTGCTCACCAATCTAGTGATTACAGGTTGGGGACACCGCTCACCTTCATCATCAGTAATTTCCACAGTAGCATCTCTTGGGTCAACTGTTATCCTCGTCGGGTCAACTGTGATGTCCGTCATGGTAGGTGCCACTCCTTGTATACGAACTTCAAATGAATGATCTCCCTCCAAATTAGTATCATTGATGATGAAACAAGGGACACAGAATGTATCTCCAACCACTGTCCCAGTTGGGAATATGACTTCAAAAGGAGACGGTGCTGAGAAGTCGTCTCCGTCTGTAAAGATTTTAAAATAATGAACAGACACAGTAAAACTGTAATTATTGTGCATGTATTGCCGACAATTTGCGTACATTATACCCAGATACCTGCTGGTCATGGAGTGCTAGCAGCTGACAATTAAGCTGCAGCCAGTTTATGATCATGTAGTTAATTACTATAGTAAGTAGTGTCAGGTGAGGATGCAGGGGTGGGGTCACACAGGGAAAAGATCCCCCCTTGAAGATTGTATCCTATACAATTAACATAAATTATACAATGTGCCCTAGAATGAAGTGATCAAGGTGTGTTGGTGGAGTTGGAGCTGCCACACTGTCCCAGCATGTGAATCTCTTACAGTTTTTATCTATCCAACAGGTTAGGAAAGCGTCATTACCACAGTAGCCTGACCTACAGCTACATATCGTTTATGAGGGTAGCTATATGCACCATTGCAGGATCACTGTCAGTGTCATTGCCACTTCGGCCTTGGAATTCACCATGCAGGTATATAGTGACTACTAAATTCACTCAAACTTTGTGTTTTCCAAAAGACAGACACCCCCTCCGACTCCCAAATCAAAAATTTCACTGCCTTCAGCTATTACATCCAGATCCCCCCTTCAATGTATCCTGATGCACCCCTGAATCTCTATGACCCACGGCCATGGCTATACTGTTGCAGACAGTTTACATCGTGTCAATCTGCAGCACAACCATGTTGACACGAGTGCCATAGAAACACTCACCAAAAAGGAGAGGCAAACTCCAGGTGGTGCATGCACAATGTGTAACACACATAATTATATTGCAATCTCATTACATATCTTACAGTGGCTCAAGAACCTGGCAAGTTAGGCTGTTCAACATTTTCGTATAAGAAAGAAGAATGAAAGAAGTCGAAGAAATCAGCAATTTCAGCGATTATTTTCTCGACTCTAGTGCACTCTAACGTATAATAGTTGCGAACTGCTAAGCAGTATGATTCTATTGTAGACTGGGTCCTGGGTTTTTTATGACTTGTTTGGCAAGATTTTGCTATATGGGCAAATTTGAAATTGGTCATAAACAGAGAATGCTACCACATCCTCTGATACAATCAATGGCCATAAGACTTAATTGATGATCCACCTACTTGGCCAGAAACTGTTTCAGTGCTAAGTTCAGTAGTGACTGGACAACTGCTGATCGACTAGCTAGTAAACATTTTGCAAACCCTACTTGCACCTATCATCTACCACTAATCACTTAACAATCCTCAGCTTCATTAGAACCTTTAGTGTTCATCATGAACGTATGTTCAGGTCATATCACAGAGTTGGACGATTGTTGTTCATATAATCTTCAACAACCTCCTCCAGCCATGATGCAGTTTAGAACACAGTTGTCCAATTATTTGTGGGGTTAAGAATTTCATCAGATTATTTAGACAGAAAAGATCGTAATCATTCCTACCTGCTTTGCCAGAAGATACACCCTCTAGGGTCACAGTCAAACTAACTTCAGTAGCGTTCAAGAGACCGCTGATCTCAACACATACATCCACTTGTCCACCATCTTCTCTTACAGAGAAAGTGGTTTGATTAAACCCAATTGTGGCAGCTGCAAGGAGTGAAGAGGAGTAATCAAATCAGGGAATAGGAAAGAAGTGTACACTATAACTGTTTCAATAGTAGCTACTCGCATCCTTACTATTCACAAAACGCAAGAAGTACAGGGATGATCATAATGACATCAGGTAATCCAATCTACCATTATCTAGCTATAGTAATCTGAATTGCTGATGGGAAACAAGTACTATACCAGTACAAAGTGAGTGTGCAGTTTCAGCAGGCTAAAATATACTAAACTCTGACTGCAATACACTTTTCACTATAGTGGACATTAAGGTAGTAAACATGGGTACCGCGATCTCCGAAACCAAGTTGATGGATAAATGGGCAGCATCAAAGCGTACACAAGTTTCAGCAATACTTTGCATCAAACTGCTCCCTCTCCTTGAAAATGCCCTAAAACTCAATTTTAAGGCCCTCTACGAAACTGAAAATTTGGACCCTCTCCAAGGCCCCACCCACACTCTGACCCCATCATCAATACACACACAAAACAGGCCCAAAAACTACGGATGGATTTACCACCTGCTCTCCTCACTTGCAGGCTACAGCCCAAAACTCACTGCCACCCTCAAAAACAGAGGTTTGGCTACCCTAGGCTTTCAAAAAAAATTCCACGCACACCAACTAAAACCGACTCAAGCCAAGGCCATTTTCCAAAAGGTCAACCTACCCCTTGCAAAACTAGGGATGCTTTTCCACATTCACCTCTCGGTTACAGAGTTTTGGCCACACATCTACTCCCTCTCACCAGCCCAGTCCAGCTACCAAACCAGCCAAATTCGCCCTAACACAAAAATGGGCGGGGCCTGTAATGCCGAAAGGTCAACTCTCTAGAGTACCTTGGCCAGGGAGCTGTCGGATGCTGTTCACTTTCCAGCCTGTTCTTCGGCCACTTCAGCAGACCCACAAACATTCCTGCTCACTCCACCTAGCTATTCACACTCAGATAGCCCATCGCTACATTCAATAAGCTAGAATAGCTTCTTACGTAAAAAAAAAAAAGAAAAAAAAAAAGAGTGTTCAAACAAATCTTCAAAGTACCACACGGCCACATCAGAGTACCGATTTGAAACTTGAAAGGGCCGCTAGCCGCATCAAAGAGAGAAGCCCCCCTTGTTTATTCCGGTTGCCGCCATGGGAAAACGTAAACAGATGAATAACTCTATATAACCGTATGCGAGTGACGTCATCCATTAATTATTCATGAGCAAAATTGCGCGATTTCGCCGATGCCGTGCTTCCTACCTTAAGGCGCCGGCAGTCAATACAACATACATTTGCATAAGTCTAAATAGAGCCCACCAAAAACTTTCTCTGGGGGCTGGCAATCTGATTTTTGGGGTGCATGTAGGCCTTAGGGTTAACCATACATAACATACCGTAGTCGCGCGTTATTAGGCGCATCTCACTTATAGGCACATATTCGCTGTTAGGCGCAGGTTCAACTCTCGTCCCAGGTACTCGCTGTTAAGCGCTGCAGTCTTCTTCCAGAAACTCTGCCATTTTCAATCATACAGAGTGGAAAAACAACTCTAATTCGAATTGAAGCGCACTTCCTATTCGAGGAATGTCATTATTAAAATATTCGTTATTAGGCGCATCTCGCTTATAGCTAAGCGCATATTTCCTTCCTGTGGAGTTATAGGCGCATGCGCCTAATAACGCGCGACTACGGTATGAGAAAAGTGCAACTATTCTTGGTGCCCTCTAACTGCCAAACAAAATGAGGTCTAGGCTTCAGACTATGGCATAAGCAACCGATTATCGTGCAGCTCCAAAAGCCCTGCCCAGCCTCGGAAGTTTACACAACTTGAAAGGAAGCACAGGATGCGTGACCATCAGCTGTCTTTACCTGCCTTTCTGTGGCTTTCTGTGCCTCCTCTGTAAGTTTTATCCATTTATAATGCTCTCTGCGTGATAATCGGTAAGAAATTTTCCATATGGCTGCACAATAATACGTAACACTGCGTGATAATAGGTACGAAACCGCTCTGACCGCTTAGCTGAGAAAAATTCTTTCCTTTGCTAAAAAAGATTGGACAGTAGCCTATGCATTAAAGTGCAAGTTCGTGCAAGTTCGAAGTTCATAGGACATTGCTACTTGGAGCTGTGGACCAAGGTACAAAATCTGTGTGATAACCGGTTGCTTACGCTACTAACTACCATAAGTCCTACCAGATTGCCAACCCCCTCAGAATGTTTTGCTGAGACTTAGCAAATGTGCCATTAACCCTTTAACCACCGAATTCTTCCCACCAAGACAACACATTTTCATGCATTCAGCGCACACCACTTTCGTAGGTACTCCTCTCCCACAGCATACGCTCCTCAGCGGCCAAACTTGGTGGGGCCCGCACACATGGAGAGACCCCTCTGGCAATACCGTTAATGATATTCATGACCCCCCACAAGGCCAGCAATCGGAGGTCAAATGTGGATGTCAGCCGGATTTTCGCCCAGCATTTCCCTAAACTTGGGCCAGATCTGACTGATGGCACACCTTACACCACCAATTTGCATGTTTTCTTGAGGCCCTGGGTGGGGTCTATGAATATCATTAGAATCAAAAATCCTCGGGCCAACGAATCTCATTAAAATCAAAAACCGCCCACGACAGTCGAAGGGGGGGCCCCCGCCCCCCCTTTCGAAACCCCCCTGCCTTTCGTTTAGTGGGGAGGGCGCGCCGAAATCTGACCAAATTTTTGGGTTCGTCCCTCAAAATTGTCCCTAGGCCCTCTGAAGACTTTTTGGTCTCTTTTTGGACTGACGAGAAGCCCTATGAGTGCATAGGGTCAAAATGACGCCTATAGACGTCAATGGGGCTTAAAGGGTTAATGAGATTCATAGTTGGTGAGAATTCGCCCTCAAAACAGCCTAGACTTGCACTGTGTGCCAGTTTGGGATGGTTTGCCGATTTTTAATGAGATTCATTGATCCTCCATGCACATATTAACCCTTTAACCACCGAATTCTTCCCACCAAGACAACACATTTTCATGCATTCAGCGCACACCACTTTCGTAGGTACTCCTCTCCCACAGCATACGCTCCTCAGCGGCCAAACTTGGTGGGGCCCGCACACATGGAGAGACCCCTCTGGCAATACCGTTAATGATATTCATGACCCCCCACAAGGCCAGCAATCGGAGGTCAAATGTGGATGTCAGCCGGATTTTCGCCCAGCATTTCCCTAAACTTGGGCCAGATCTGACTGATGGCACACCTTACACCACCAATTTGCATGTTTTCTTGAGGCCCTGGGTGGGGTCTATGAATATCATTAGAATCAAAAATCCTCGGGCCAACGAATCTCATTAAAATCAAAAACCGCCCACGACAGTCGAAGGGGGGGCCCCCGCCCCCCCTTTCGAAACCCCCCTGCCTTTCGTTTAGTGGGGAGGGCGCGCCGAAATCTGACCAAATTTTTGGGTTCGTCCCTCAAAATTGTCCCTAGGCCCTCTGAAGACTTTTTGGTCTCTTTTTGGACTGACGAGAAGCCCTATGAGTGCATAGGGTCAAAATGACGCCTATAGACGTCAATGGGGCTTAAAGGGTTAATGAGATTCATAGTTGGTGAGAATTCGCCCTCAAAACAGCCTAGACTTGCACTGTGTGCCAGTTTGGGATGGTTTGCCGATTTTTAATGAGATTCATTGATCCTCCATGCACATATTAACCCTTTAACCACCGAATTCTTCCCACCAAGACAACACATTTTCATGCATTCAGCGCACACCACTTTCGTAGGTACTCCTCTTCCACAGCATACGCTCCTCAGCGGCCAAACTTGGTGGGGCCCGCACACATGGAGAGACCCCTCTGGCAATACCGTTAATGATATTCATGACCCCCCACAAGGCCAGCAATCGGAGGTCAAATGTGGATGTCAGCCGGATTTTCGCCCAGCATTTCCCTAAACTTGGGCCAGATCTGACTGATGGCACACCTTACACCACCAATTTGCATGTTTTCTTGAGGCCCTGGGTGGGGTCTATGAATATCATTAGAATCAAAAATCCTCGGGCCAACGAATCTCATTAAAATCAAAAACCGCCCACGACAGTCGAAGGGGGGGCCCCCGCCCCCCCTTTCGAAACCCCCCTGCCTTTCGTTTAGTGGGGAGGGCGCGCCGAAATCTGACCAAATTTTTGGGTTCGTCCCTCAAAATTGTCCCTAGGCCCTCTGAAGACTTTTTGGTCTCTTTTTGGACTGACGAGAAGCCCTATGAGTGCATAGGGTCAAAATGACGCCTATAGACGTCAATGGGGCTTAAAGGGTTAAGCACACTATGCACTCCACATGGTTAACTGGGCAAGAATGCCATTTATTGATTGGAGACACAAATACTTACTCTCATTATCTTCAATATCCACAGTAGTAAGTTGGCCTAGGAACATAATCCCTTGCAGTGATGTGCCACCAATTGTGAAACCAAAGTCATGGGTTCCTTCTAGCACATCATCATCAATGATGGTGATGGTGTCACATGCAACATCCCCATTCATTGTTGTGACAGATGGAAATGTTGCCTCATACACTCCTGCTGGCGTCGTTGTGAAGTCTTCACCATCATCTGAGAATAAGAATACGCATGAAGTTACAGTTACGCATAATAGCAGTGGGCATAGTATACGTACCTGTAACATCGCCAGGCACGGGATCTAATGTCACGACCAAATCACTTTGGAGTTCCCCAGTTAGGTCACTTATCACAACACACACGTCCACCTCCAGTGGTCCCGCTTCACTTGCACTGTACTGAGTCTGATTAAACTGAAGAGTGGCACCTGAAATGAACATAAATTAGTGCATGTCAACATGCATCCTTATTGGCTGTAAACACATACTGACTTCAGTTCTGAGATTGACACAAGTTTTGAAATTGTGAGAACTGGTATTGTACACAAATAAAGTGCTGCTTATAGATAGGATTGTACAGTGGGCCTATATCACTTCTGGATTGATGTCAGCATATTGTGTCAGATGAAGAGGACACAGAAGTTAGGATTTGGATGGGACTTGAGACATAGCTATCCATTTGATTCTCTGTTATATTTTTAAAGCGGTGAAACATGATAATTCTTGGCCGAAATTTTTCAGAGGGCTTAAAAGACGCATCATATGGTGACATGGAACATGTCTCCTCAGGAGGTTACCAGGTAGCAGTTAATGGGGGTTGTAAATTAACTGAATTTTTTTTGCTTTGGGTGCATGGCCTCCACGTACTGGACCACACCAACAGTTTGCTCTAGCCACAAGAGAAACTTGTTAACTAACTAACACCAAGAAGTCTTTCAGTAGAAAGAGATTTGCATGTATTCATCTTCTGTCACTCAGCTCATGATATCCCCTCCCCCTGACTCCCCAATCCCACACTTTCCAATATTGTGAATGACCTATCACAGACCCATAGGCCCATGCATGTGTCATACTCAGGTTCAATAATATGTACCATCATTGTCCTCAATTTGCACAATGGCCATGGCGCCTACGGTCGAAATCCGTGATCCTGATGGAGTGCTTCCGGAAATTCGAACACCAAAGTCGTGTAAGCCGCCTTCCAGATCAAGGTCATCAACAATTGTGATATTGTTACATGCAGTATCGCCGACCATAGATCCAGCCGTAAAAGTTGCTTCAAACGTGGCAGGAGAAATGTAGTCTTCGACTTCATCTGTATAGGGAGGAAAACTGTATCTCAAATGTAATGTATTATGCAAGACAGGTATCACAAACTAATTAACTGTGGTAAGAGTAGGGTGTCGCCTATACACAAACTATATCAGCT
The DNA here is from genome assembly GCA_963931865.1 of Axinella damicornis. NCBI lineage: Eukaryota > Metazoa > Porifera > Demospongiae > Axinellida > Axinellidae > Axinella > Axinella damicornis. The sequence continues at coordinate 12,558,494 of OZ007507.1, read as the reverse complement.
AGAGCTCCAATTATTGCTGATCAGTAGCAAGAGAATGCACAAAACCACCATCCTGTGACATGAATGTAATAATTATTGCTGGCATGTCCTGGTAGCAAACGTACACTGACTCTATACATGGTACAGACAATCAGGCAATCAAGTGACTTTTAAGGGCTCAGGATACAATCAAGCAATCAAGGATCAAAAAATCAGAGCATGCTGATACAGAAAGATGTTAACAACACCACCTGGTATAGTCAGACAACCGTATGTGTGACTTATGGAACTACTGTAGAGTAGAGTGGGCACTTGATACGTGATGGGTCAAAACCTTGAGCAGCAAGGCTAACTCAGCAAAAACATTCCTGAGAAGTAAGGCTCTCGGTGCTTTGGGCAATCAGTTATAATATGCCTGACGATTATATTCACAGCCTATCCTGTATCCAGCATCGATCCATCCCCTTGTTCAGTTACATTCAAACTACTACATGCACTTGATACATACCCTACAGTATATATACACTATTGAGCTGTCCTTATGTTCCCATGTCACACTTGTCACTGTCCAAACTATTGTTGAACAGTCATTCTGCCCTATAGCTAGGGCAGCAGCGCAAGCTTCAAGTTCAATATCACAGCACTAATAAAACATATAAACACAGGATTTAGTACCAATTGCATCTCACTGTCGCAGATTCAACTGATACAACTCTCCTTGGATAGCTCACTTGTTACTGCACTCTAAAACCTAATAAGAGTGGCAACTTCGGTTTCATTGCTGACAAGAAACGTTGTTGCATCATCACTATTATATTCAGTGGTGGATCACTGCCTGGTGCACGTGACACTCTGGTTGACTACTTGTTGATACAGATATCCATAATAGTTGTGCAGAAACAAGAAGTGTTTAATCAACAAAAACATTGCCATACCTGTCACATCGCCGGGGATGGCTGCAAATGTGACCACAATATCACAGTCAAGAGTGCCCATGAGGTCAGTTATATTAGCACACAGTAACACAGGCGGTCCACCCTCACTTCCAGAGTATGTGGATTGATCAAACATAAACGTGACAGCTACAGGAGAAATCAATCAATGTAGTCAGTGGTGATCAACTCTTGAATTAACTGAAAGTGAAAGAAGTATACTCATCTACCAAAGTAGAAATTACACCACATGAGTCATAAAGAAGAGACACAAATTGGAAGGTTACACAAGTTATACTCGACTCGAGCCTTACTGAATCAACCTATGACATCACACTGGGAATTATACCGTAGTCACACGTTATTAGACGCATGTGCCTATAACTCCACAGGAAGGAAATATATATGCGCCCATAAGTGAGATGCACCTAACAACGAATGACATTACTCTAATAGGAAGTGCGCTTCACTTCGAACTATAGCTTTTTATCCACTCCGTAGGATCGAAAATTGCAGAGTTTCTGGAAGGAGACTGAAGCGTTTAACAGCGAGTACCTGGGACAAGAGTTGGACCTGCGCCTAACAGTGAATATGCGCCTATAAGTATAAGCTGCACCTAATAACGTGCGACTACGGTACTTGCAAACTATCAACCTGCTGAGGTTCCAGGATGAGAATTGTCTCTATAGGGCCAAATCATTTCTGTATACCATGCAAACATTGCTGTGCAGACATTCACTGTCCCAACGGTAAAGAAAGCACTTTACTGTTTACCTGGTAGTACAGGTAATGGTATCGTGAAGTGCATATCTGTCCCACATATATATGTATGCGATTTTTCAGATCACACCGTCAGTTAAGATCACGACAGTTAATGCTATGAGAAGGGGTCACAAGTACTCAATTTGCAAATCGAATTACACTATATTCACTATAAACATGCATACTTGCCACTTCTGATCAAGCAAATACTATTCTCTCTAAACTTGTATACTCCAACTTGCCATTTTGATCATGCATGCATTCCTAAACACTAGCTGAGCTATACTGTATAATCTATGGTCTTCCCTTTGACCACCATTACTGACTTGATATCGACTGAGCAGAGCTATCCCGGAGTGGTTTTCAAAGCTTCAATTCTATTGGCTATAATAACAATATAAACCACACCCTAACCTGCCATAATATACCCTAAGTATGCACTGTATGACGTAAGTGACCTAAGTGAACCAATCAGAAGCGAGCTTAGAAAACGACTCCAGTACTGTAGACTGAGCATGGTCGTCACGTGACATGTGCGTTAATTGGAATGAGATGTAAAATGCTACCTGTGAGTAGTGTGGTTGCCCTAGAATAAGAAGTAATTAAATGTTATCTGCAAAATGGTGGGATTCACTTACCCTCATTGGTATCATCAGTGATGGTGACCTCAGTGGTGTCTGGTGTGCCTACTGTTAGGGCAGGTGTTATGGGACCAGGATTCAGGCCGACAGAGAAGGTGTGGTCTCCCTCCACTACCATATCCTGACTTATATCAACTGTAATGCATCCTGGTATCAGTGGACCGACTGGAAAACTGGCAACAGGATCCGCGGTGCTAAAATCTGTGTTCAGTACTATAAGGAATGACAAATAAAAAACATGATGCAAATGTTACATGGATTAATACATAGCTAGCAAGCTGACATGTGTTTGTGGTGCAATCAGATTCTTAGGCTTCTTCCGAGAATTGGGAAGCATCTTCCAAAGTAGCGGAAGGCTTCTTGCAAGAGAATTGGCTTTGTACGTATACTTGAAAAATCTTGCAGCTTCGCATAATTATGCAAGCACCTAAACTTAACCTTTATGCTGTGTGCAAGGTGTTTGCGTCCAAACAAAGTAGATCTTTACCTGCTTTTGTGGATCCCGAAAGAGTCAGAGTAGCTGTAACTGCTTCTTCCACACTTCCTGCTACTCCATTGATGACAGCACACACATCTATCGATGGTGTGCCCTCAGATACCACTAGTGTAGAATTCTGCATACTAATATCAGCATTTATAGCTACAGTGTGAACAGAAAGGACAGTTTCTTCAATAACTGAAGTTGCACAGTTTACTACACAATCATCAACTAGCTATTGCTCGGGAAAATGGCAATGAGGTGAATTGCAATAGCTACTATGTATGCACCCATTCCACAGGAATATTCCATGAAACCGGTCACTCCACAGAATATAGGTAGGTGCGCTCTCTCTATGGGAGATGCTGGTCATCAGAAGACAAGCTATGTACGGTCTAGACACCCATGTTTCGGACTTTGACCTGCTGCTAGAAAACCCTCATGCATTCAATGCCCATGAAGTCCCTCTGGCTTCATCCTTAGGCATCGTTCAGGCAATGAGCATTAATATTCCTGTCTTGACAATTGATGTGATCCTCTAATTGGTCAAATGTGCGTACACTCAATTGCTATTACATTTCAATCGTGCAGCAACTTTTTTGATAGCTTTAGCATAGCCTATCAGCGCCTTGCAATTGAGCACTACACCTACCAACCATTGTTGTGAATATGGATAGTTGTATAGATTTGTCAAGTTGATAACACTCCTCCAGTTTGCCCCTTATTTTGTGTTGTGCCACTGAATGCTAGGGGTTGGCCATCAAACAGCAAATGGGAACACTGTTGTCACCACTTCAGCTTAGGTTTGGTGAAGCCTAGAAGTGGACGCTTATTCTCCTCTTCTTTACCTGGAGAAAGTCTGCTATGGCTCCATATTGTCAACCCATTGTGAAGCTCTGAATTTGGGTTGTTCTATTTCAGTGACGACATCACTGGGGGCAGTGAGGATGATGTCATACAAGACCTACAAAGGGTGAAGAGGGGGGCTGAAAAGTAGGATTCCGAGAGACAGATCTCGAAGGTGGTAAGCTCATGTGTCTAGCCCCAAGCCTCCAGGAGAGAGTCCTCTCACACGATGCGGTCCCTTTTGGGAGACGAACCTGTTGGCCACACTGCCTTTTGCCACCATCGAAAATTAGGTGAGGGCTTTGATGCTCATTTGGAGTAAGACTACGACACCTCCACCTACAAGATGCACTATACTCCTCCTCTGTCGCTCCTTTGACATACCCAGTAGTATATCGGTATATGTCCTCCGTAAGCTCCCCATGCTTATAACCATGCACAGCATCTTCAGGAATTAAGCCAGGAAATCCAAGCTAAAATGTCTTAAATATTGTGTAGGTACAGTGCGCATCATCTGTTTTTTTTTGGCCACAACTAGCAGCTGGCTCCACTGCGCTCATTAACCAGGTCCTTCTTGAGAGGTTGCATAGTGTCCCCCACCCTGCAGTTGAGTCAACCCTTACTAGCTGAGTGGCAAAAGACAGACATACGTTGGGGGTAGCCTCGAGACCAGGCTGTTTGACCAGTATTTCAAAGTGTGCGGCAGATACATACTGTGGTGATTGGTTATGCTTCGTATTCGTCCAATAGTATTACTTAATAGACACGGAGTGCAATATCCACCAGTATTGCACTCCCCATATTGCAAGTCATCAAGGTGTGACTGAATGGGTGGTGCTGATTGGTCACTTCCGGGTTTCTGCACGTAGCAACCACACGTGAAATAGTGCCATGAGCCGAAAGCTGTTGACCGTGTATCAGCACGTTTCCACTACCAAGGCATTGCCCATTGCTGGAAATCGAACACAAGAGCAGAGGTAAGTTGTTTGCGCTTTTAACCAGCAGACAAAACAACCAGTCTACCATTCTTGCCTGTAAACATGGCTAGCTTCGTGCCACTCAACGGTCAAGTTACCGTGCCGTTTGCGCGATTAGTTATTTGTTGTGAAGTATATAATATATCTATCATTGCACTCTTGGTCGTGTAATATGGCTGGACTCTTGTGTAGCTAGTATTTTCCCTCGTATTCGGCTCAGGAAAATACCTACACACTTGTGCAATACCTAGCCATATTACACTCCCTAGAGTGCAATAATTATAGCCCGTTGCTTGGGTGGATCAAACACACCAACAGTAGCCTCGTACCCAGTCCCACGCCCAGCTTTTCGTCGCTGCTTAGTACGGTAAAGCGGGGAGGGCCTGGTACATCTTCTCACGTGAGTGACGTCGAGGGTAGAAAGGGGTAGAAAGACCGGAAGGAAGCGTGGGCGTACGTGGGTCTCAGAACAGCAAGAAGAGCGAAGGTACCAGGTAACATACCACACGTATCTAGCTAGCGGGGGGCGACTGTCATACTCACCGAGCGTTGAACGTGTAGATGGCTGAATAACACGCAAAACGCAGCGTCTTCGTTCTGAAAATTTTGCCATTTTTCGATTACGTCATGCTCACGTGAGAAGATGTACCAGGCCCTCCCCGCTTTACCGTACTGCAAGCGACAAAAAGCTGGGCGTGGGACTGGGAACGAGGCTACACCAACAGGGCATTATATGACATATTGCCCTGTAGTAACAGCACAGCAGGGCAATAACAAGCCTGATCATGCAAGCTTCTGTTGCTGCTGATTACATAACAACTACCAGCATCATGCTTGAGGAAGCCATTTATTACAGAAGCGTGCAGTGCATAGGAAGTCTTAATCAGTTAAACCACACCACCTGGGGGGAAACGGGGTGGGGGCAGAATGGAACTACGAATGGGAATGGAATGACACAATCCTAAGCGAACTATTGTGGGGTCACTGTAAACCCTGGACTCGGACAGCTGTATACGGACAGCAACGGCAGTAAAGCTACAAAAGGTTGTCTCCAGCTCTGTCTCAAGTTGCTTCCTAGCCTGTTGAGGCATTGTCTCCTCTGAGAGGTCAAAGGTCATGTGCATATTTAAACAAGAGCTTCGACCATAGTCATGGATGATATAATGTTTCTTCTGTTTTCTACATTTCAAGCAAGGCTGGAGCATACTAACCACAGCTTGATTAAAGCCTGGCGAGGGTAAATACATGATGTACATGTCCTCCATAAGAAACAGTGGATACAAGTCATGGATGCTGAAAGCCAGCATAGAACCTACAAGGATTTAGCCAGAGCCACATTTGTTGCAGCTCATTAATATCAACATGACTTTTGACCTATCGGAAATCGAGCAGACAATAGCACTTGCTGTCTGTATACAGCTGTTTTGGTCAGAGTCCAGGTTTTACAGTGACCTCGAAAACAGTCCACTTAGGATTGTGTCATTCCCATTCCCTTTCCCATTCCCGTTCCCGACCCGTTTTCCGTTCCCTGCTTTTCCAGTTGCCCACCTTCAGGAGGCATGGGATCTATAGTGCAAAATTTTAACATAGACCACAATGTATATTTAGTGCTTGCAAAATCAAGAAACCATTAGCTATATAAAGTGGGAGGTCAAAATTGCTCAACAAATCAAAGGATGCATACTGTTCATACAGAACAGCTATATGCTGGACATGTCGAAAATTATGACAGTAAGGATATACCTTCATCATCAGTGATGGTCACCATAGTCGATGAAGACGTTGGTGATAGGACAGGTCCAGTGGGAGTGACACTGGAGAGGGTGACTGTAAACTCATGATCAAACTCGAGATTGTCGTCATCAATTATCCCAAATGTAGCACAGGAAGGGACGTTGACACCAACACCACTGGTAAAGGTCAACTGTGGAGATGCTGGCACTGTGAAATCCGCACCCACAACTGCAAGGGTAGACAAGAGATGAACATAACTTAAACATTCTGCAATGTGTCCAGGCTTGTTTTAAGGGGCCCCACCACAGGAGGCCAGACACTGGTATATTCATCATCAGTAGTAGTTAACTTACCTACACCAATACTAACTTCCCCTTCAGCGAGGCATACATAATCATTTAACACCGAAAAAAAGGTTGAACTACATAGTGTTGAAATCAACCAAAAACAGGTAGTTACCGGTAGTTAACTTAACCGAGATTGAGTAATTGAAACTAAAAAGTACCAGTATAAGTATTGCGACTTTTATCCCACAACTAAACTGATATTCTGAGCATAGTCGTAAACCATCACCAACAAGTAAGAAAGACGTTGGTTAATTTGTGAGTACTGTGCACTGGATATCGAGTAGTTTCTCCGATATACCACACATTAGAGTATAGTTGTACAAATTCCACCAATCAGATTGCTCACTGCGAGGTATCTAAATCCCATAGTGAAACCTCGTACGGGGTTTCACTATTGAGCCCACAGGGTACTGTACCTGTAAAAGTTATTGTTTACTGCCAACTTGAAATCCATGGCAACTAACAGGCTACTGTATTATACAGCTGCTTTAGAATTACAGGCAGTGCACATATCTGTGTACTTAGTCTCTAGCTCTGTGTATGGAAGTGCAACGGCTACATCAAACGCTCAAAGGAGGAGCTATATAAACGGGCGGTCACGGGTACCGGGTGGGGTGGAGCCAAGTTGAGGGGCGGAGCCATGTGACTGCTCAATCATGCGCGCAAGTCACTCGAGCGCCTTGTGTACGTGTGTCAGCGGCCTTGTACTCGTAAGCCAGTCTGTTATTTCGTCGAAAAGGACCTCCGACTCGTAGGTTATTTTGTTGACAACTGAAGCGCTAGCGTAGTTACCGTTGCTATACTCTAAATCGGTTAGACACTGAGACCAATGGGATCTACGCGATTTAGAAACCCTCGGGCCCTTAGTAGCGCCCTCGCTGCGCTCGGGACGCTACAGCCCAGGGCCCTCGGGTTTCTAAATCGCATAGATCCCTTGGTCTCAGTGTCTAACCTATATTTCTTCACTGCATACCCTTCTCCACATCATACCGTATATATAGCACCAATTTTTCAAGGCACCTAATTTTTCGTAGTTTTCACAGATTCGTCTCGGACCGCAAAATTTTAGCTCACAAATTTTTCAATACTAAGTAGCGCCTAGAGGCTATAGTGAATTGTACCATCACGCAGCACAAACATGGAACACACACTTGATATCTTCTTTGGCACATGACCAGCTGTAACAGTCGATCTCAGCACTACAACAGTGAAGGGATCCTTGTGGTTCCCATGTTCTCTCTTACAAGGGAGCTGTTCCCCGATAGCTGCATCCCAGCTGTCTTGGTACACGTGGTACCCACAAACCATTGCCTCGATGCCGAGTGTAAAATGCTGCTGTTTTGTGCCAACACCGTCGTGAGGGGGTCAGCAAATTTGAACTAGCTCGTCTGAGGAGGAGGAGGAGGAGGAGGAGGGGGAGGGGGAGGGGAGGGGGAGAGGGAGGGGGAGGGGGAGGGGGAGGGGTAGGAGGGGGAGGGAGAGGGAGAGGGGGAGGGGGAGGGTAAGGGTGAGGGGGAGAGGGAGGGAGAGGGATAGGGGGAGGAGGAGGAGGAGGAGACCGATTTTGGCGGTCTGGTGACTTTCTGGTGTGGTACTTTCGCAACGGATCTTCTTGGCAAGGAAAACACTCGAAGATGAATAGTAAGTCGTCATAAAGGCTTTATATGCCGCCAGTTTTTGTATGTACTAGTGATGATTTCTTTCTGCTTGCTTTTTCTCTCACAGTGTACGTAACTACCAAAATCAAATTAAAACGCAAGTCAAATCTACTTCACAGGTATACCCTTGTTGTCATGCACATTCGAAATTGCATTAGGAATTATTACATACTACAAAACCAAAGGCTGGAAAATCTGAGAACAAGCTACGTATGTATGTACGTAGTGTCATCAAAATATTAGTGATGCTGTCAACGACAACAGTAGTTCTTTGCAAACCTGCTTTTGTGCTACCCATTGCGGACAAGGTCACCACCAGGTCAGTTCCAAGTCCACCTGCTGGCAGGTCCCTGATTTCAGCACAGACGTCAATCGCCGTACCAGCTTCAGCAACAGAATCCATTGCCATCCTCATTTCAATCTCAACGTCATCAACTAAGAATCAAGGAACAGAGAGATGGTTGTAAAATAACAGTGCAAACATTCACCACTTCATACTAGCTACATTTCACTTACGGTCACTAGCCATGATTGTTGCAGTCTGAGAGGAAGGTGGTGTCCCAATCATACTTGGTGGGTCGGTTGAACCTATAGATACTGTAAAGCTCTCCTCATTCTCTGCTATCTCATCGTCAACTGCAAGTATCATGGCTGTCTCAGTAGCATCATCACCATCTCCCACAGTAAACGTTACCGTGAGTGGAGGTGTTGCAGCATAGTCAGTACCTGTCCAGAAGGAGAGAGTGGATTGATGCATACTTAGACATGTGTTATCTACATGTAGTGCTTGTTGTGTTTACCTACTGCACTGCCAGGAGTGGTAACCAAGGTAACAACCACGGCACAGTCTAGAGTTCCCGTTGTTGTGAGCTCAACCATAACCATGAAGTTGCTGCCCTCAGCCACAGAAGAAATCGTCTGGAGACTAAAAGTAGCATCTGCAGAGAAGAGGATGAGATTTGTCCCTTTCAGACAACCAATCTACTTGTACCAACAGTGATCGACAGCATCTGAATACATTTAGTACAGTACAGATTCATTCAACAATGGTGGTAAACCATTCAGAAACTAGTGATGTCATGAAATGGTGGGGTTCCCACTCACAATTGAGCTTATAGAAACAAGATACATACACGGATGGTACGTGGACATAACTGCATAATTGTCAACAGATAATATCCGCTTCTCGTGAACGGATGATACTGGGATAGGAGGAGTAGCTAGGATTGTCGTGAACACGAATGGGGTTCTTTGAATGAGGAAAGGCTTGCAGCTTTCTGAGTACCCGGGGGTTTGCTGCTTAGTATTCAGCTCTGTGGCTTTACTGAATGGATACACCACTTTGTGCATCCTGCTCCCTTGGATGTCCTCCTCTCATGCAGAATCCACACTCTCACTATTACCCCTCCCACCTCCCTCCTCCCCTCCCCTCTCCTCATGTCATTGCACATTTCTCTTCAGACAGAGCCCAGAAGTGCAGGTACAGAAACAATGAGTGTAAGAGGAATGTAGCTTTCATCTTTCCATCAAGTAACTTGATACATCAGCATCATGTTTGATAGACTAGAAGAAAATGGAGAAGAACAGCTCTATCTCGAGAACTACACGATGTATGAACACCGGACTTGTATACCGCTGTGTTGGTAAGAAGCTGCACATTCCCGCAGCATGGCCCCAAAGCAGTGTTGGTGATGTCCATACTAAAAACATGGCAAAATCCACTGTCCGATCAAAGAGGGCGAGACTTGGTCAAAATTCCAATGGCACACCCCTCAGCGCATGAGGCAGCTAGCTACAGCAATCACTTTACTGAATAGAGTGCCTAGTAGAGCATTTACCCTGTGCGCTGTTTGCAGGGGGTCATCATCGTTCAACTGTGTCGTTTATGAACATCAACATGCACTGCCTATCGTAAACAATATTGAAATTGAGGTGTGGTTTCATTCAACAATTTGGACAGAGAGTTTTTTTACTTTCACCCAGCTTTTCGTAACCTCCAGTATGTACAGACATACTGGACTCCAGTATGTACAGACACTAGTTCTCATTGAACCTGCACTCCAGTATGTACAGACACTAGTTCTCATTGAACCTGCACTCCAGTATGTGCAGACACTAGTTCTAACTGAACCTGCACTCCAGTATGTACAGACACTAGTTCTCATTGAACCTGCACCCCAGTATGTACAGACACTAGTTCTCATTGAACCTGCACTCCAGTATGTACAGACACTAGTTCTCATTGAACCTGCACTCCAGTATGTACAGACACTAGTTCTCCGGTATGTACAGACACTGGTTCCTAGTAACCTGCACTCCAGTATCAAGAGCACATGATGACATCATGGCCATCTGCTTTGCAATGAAGATGATGTCATCATGCGCTCTTGCCAGTACGCGTACATGTCACTGTTTCAACCTTGATGATTGCTTTATATGCATCACACGTATGTCCATTTTGGATGGAAGTGATAACATACCTTCCGGATCTTGAATAGTGACAGTGGTGGACGTAGGAGAACCAAGTCCTGCCGCTAGAGTTGGAGTGATCACCCCAGTCAAACTTATAGCGAAGGTGTGGTCTCCCTCTAGGTTGCTATCATCCAAAATATCCACATCAATACAGGCTGAGGTGCTTGTCCCCATTGCAAAGTTGAATTCCACGTGATTAGTATGTCGACGAACCCGGAGTTGTTCATATACACTTCGTCTCTTGCTGGTGACTGGTGCACTGAAGTCAACACCCAAGACTAAACAGAAAGAACAGATGCAAATTTTTTCTTACAAACTAGTGAGAGATTCAGCTTTAAGATGGAAAGCTATTAGGTAGGTCATCATCTTCCACTCCACATTATGGGAGGTATTCAAACTCTGAAGCTCTACCCACAAAGGTGCTCAGATGAATCTAAACAGTGAACGGATATCACTGAAGGGATGAGCACTCGACAAAGACACATAATTCATAATACCAATCATCCAGAAATCATATTCACTCTAACCACATTGACAAGTGGCTTCCCAAAAACAAACCATGCATGCATTTGTGTGGGTGTGTGTGAGAGACGGAAGAAGTGGAAAGTTTGGGAGTGGGACTAGACTAGCAGGAGTGGAGATCACTACCAAAAGTGTGTGTGTGTGTGTGTGTGTGTGTGGGGGGGGGGGGGGGGGGGGGGGGGGGGGGGCTCAAGGTGCAATTAGCCATGTGCGCATGATACAGGGTCAGAGGACACATACAATCGCTCGATCGAGACTCCAGCCTGGCCCCGAGGTAAAGGGTGGAAATGAGACAAGATAGTGCTAGCTAGGTTTAATAGCAACATAGTAATAGTTAGCTGGTGCTAGGTTTCGTGGGATAGTATAAAGTATAACCATCCAGCTGCTGTTTTGGGTGGGGTCAGCCGCCCAGCTTTCGAAAATGGGGCCCCTGCTCCCTCTATACCTAAGCCCCTGACTAGTGAAGTGTGACCTTCGTACTTAGTGGCATGCGACCTTCATGTTTATGACAAGATGTAATGAACCCAGTGCTCACAAGACAAGTAGCTAGCTATGTACATACAAAAGAATTCTGTTAAATTGACAATACAATTCTTGACAAACAGTGTCTGTTGCATGGGATCTTTTCCCAGCCATAGCATCAATGTATGCTATTCCTTTAATGATTCCAACTATGCCAACATCCTGGAGAGTTATTTGCAACTATCCTTACCTGCTTTGGTACTTCCCACAACTGATGCTGTAGCTACCACTGAACACTCCAGCTCCATTACTCCAGTGATGCTGGCACACACCTGCACTGGTCCTCCTCCGGCCACATCCTCAGCCACACTGTCTGAAGGCATCACCATCTGAATCGTAGCACTAGTCGCTGAAATGTAAAAAGTAACCATGAACATCTATTCCTCTGGAGGTAACAAAGAGGCAGTGAGATACAAGTATACTGTAATGAATTAAGCAGACAAGCATGGTTATAAGTCTGTGACAATTGATTGTCATGGTAGTAATATTGAATCACTGGTATACTATAGCCTGGAGAACAGTCCATCTCTCATGAACGTGCAATCATTGCACAGGTTGGCAGTGCAAAGAGGCATATTGCATGCATCACTAGGGTGGAAAGGTGTAAAGATATACCCTCTATGCTGCAGCAAATGAGTGAGCATAGTTGAAACACATTTGCACCACAGTCACAACTCTAGTGCATGACACGCAGATAGCATCACAGTCACAACTGCGGACTATAGCTAGAGCGGTAGAGGCTACCACATTGCAACAAAAGATTTCAATTGTTGATGCCATAATCTGCAATTTGTTGCCTGATTCACTGTATACGTACCTGTGTTAAAGTCACTTGTCACGTTACACTGACCTCAGTCTAGTGGCTGTGGCTACAACTAGTCTGGATCCCAGACCCCAGGCTACGACAGCGATGGGGACTACCGTACGTAAAGAAAGACAGTGTGAGTGCTTTCATCTGTTCTGTACATGTTCTGCAGAGCACATGCATGCTGGCTATGTGGTGCATTTTGTGTCACATCCTGCGGTCCGAGGTTGTGATATGCTACATTCTGATGACAGACATGTGCTTGCAACAGCTCCATGTTCTGCACATGAACTAGTTCGGGCTTACCCCACAAGTTCAAGCATTCATTCCCCTAGTTTACATACATGCACAGTCACTGCCTTGCTTGAGCCTGGTCCAGTTCCTGTGAAGTACCAGATCACTCCGCATTCCACCACTGGATGCGATTTGGAAAGGGGTGTACCCAGGAAATCGATAATAATAAGTAGCTGATACACCGTACTTGTGTTGATTTCCCAGTGGGGAGATTTTCGTGGTATCCGCGGGGGATCAGAAATAGGAAACGTGCACTGCTAGGCATTACTGTCCTTCGTGTTTCTGGGCTCATGCTCATACAGCCGACAGAGTAAAATGGCAAGGAAGCTGAAAGCATTGATAATGCAATGAAAATACAAAGTTGCTATAAGAGCCCTTCCAAATGACAGAAAATTCACGATTAACGTTTCCCACACGTCGTGCAGTTTGTCAGCTGCTTTGCAGCCAGCAAAAAACACCTCCAGACACAGTATGACAACAGCAATGACAAATACGTAGCTTCCCTCCTGCTCTGTTCCTGCACCGTACCGTTCCGTACTGCGTACATACTCTTTAAACTGCATGTACTTAAACGGGTTGCCACAACTGGCCAGTTGTGTATCAGTGCTTAAAAGCACTTTACAAGCACTCTTAATGGAATAGCTGAGTATATTATTGATCACAGCAGTCATTGAAGAAGATAATATAAACAAGAACTTCCATCGAAACTTAAACAATAGACCTGCCAATAGCAATGTATGCAAGAATGTCACCATAGTACAATGCATACCTTCATCATCATTGATGGTCACAGCAGTTGATGGAATTGTTGCTGATACAGATGGTCCAGTGGGAGTGAAACTTGAGACAGAGACTGTAAACACATGATCAAACTCGAGATTGTCGTCATCTATTATCCCATATGTAGCACAGTCTGTGTCGCCCTCCATATCACCACTGGAAAAGGTCACTTCTTGGGATGATGGCAGAGTGTAGTCCTCACCCAACACTGAAAGGATTAAAAGGTAAGATGTCACTACAAACACCTCTCAAAAGAGGTCTGTATAATAGGATCTCCGTAACCAAAACTATACCTAGTTAGCAAGGAGTATACGTAAACTATTACTCTCATTCCCAGGCTCTCTTGTAAGAGAGCAGAGGGACTGGTACACGCTCTTGTGCATGCCCAGTTCCCTAAGCATACCTGGCAATTTAGAAACCAGCCGTCATGTACATACTTTGTATTCTGACAATATAGTACTATCCACCAGTATTGCACTCCCCATATTGCACGCCATCAGGCAAGGCGTGACTGAATGGGCAGTGCTGATTGGTTACTTCCAGTTTTGTGCACGTAGCAACCACACACAAATATGGTGCACACTGAGTTGATAAAGATGTCAACTGTTCATCTGCAAGTTTCCCATTAACAGGGCCATTGCTGGAAATCGAGCACAAGAGTGGAGGTAACTTCTTTGTGCCTTTAGCTGACTACTAGTGTACCGTTCTTGCCTGCAGACTAGCTTCTTGTTGCTTACCGTGCCACTTTTTGCTTATGTTGCGAAGTATCTATCATTACACCGGTGGGAGTGCAATATGGTGAAGCATTGCACTCTTGTGCATGTAGTATTTCCCTCTCCACACTCGTGCAATACCTCACCATATTGCACTCCATACGGTGCAATAATATAGTCATACTTCGTACCAGAGTTTCAATATCTTACTCAAAAGTTCCTTCAGTGTGCCATTCAATGCAGGAAAAGGGGTGCAGCCTACTTAGTGCTCTTGGCGCAGACATTGATGGCACTGCTGTGAATCAGGAACACAAGGTATTATCGCACATTTACAGACTTTCAAGTATAGCAGCACTCAATCGGCTTGTTCACCAAGCATGAGCTAGAACAGGATACAGCTGCACAGAGTGCACACCTTATTGGGACTCCTTGCCTAATGCCCCATGATGATGAGGCTGTAACCACTTGCATTCTGTGAACAATGCAATCAAAAATGTAGTTAGACTATAGCAGCCATACAAATCAAAGGCACCGCCTGTGGTTTATATTCCGAAGCCATGCAGCCGTGCAACAGCTGTGGGTTTATAGAAATTGGAGCATGATGACTCAGCATTTATGGAAATTAGACCATGGCTCAGCGCATTCTGGAGTGTTGGAGCGTGCAAGGATCTCTAATTCAGGTAGCTATAGTCTAAGCCAGTTAGACTATGCCCTTTCGTGGTTTATGGGAAATAACCACTCGAGGCTGTTCATTTAGACCACTCGGCTGCGCCTCGTGGTCTAAATAAACAGCCTCTCGTGGTTATTTCCCATAAACCACTCAAGGCCATAGTCTAACTATAACTCGAAGTATTGAAGCATAAGCAAACTGTGCGTACCTGGCACTCTTCTCTCCTCCACACTATAAGGGTGGGTGATTTCAATATTGATTAGGTGTTGATGCTAGATCATTGAAAACTGCACACAGTCACAATTCCTGATTCAGATTGCACGCTAGATTTCCTTGTAGAAGTGCCAGACAAAGAAAATATCCAGCTGTGGAAACTCATGCTGAACCAGAAGACAGATTTGATAGAGGTAGCTAGTACAGGAACACAGCCAAGAAAAGGAATGACGTTAGCAAGCTTCCAAATAAGGGTGTATTTCAGTTGCTGTGTTTAGACCATTGCTATTCAATTCAAGTTCTCCTTCTCATTACGGGTTCCTGGTGTTACTACTGGAATAGAATGCACCAGCCTTCACTTTCCATCACCAGCATAAGCCGTCAAATATTGACTGGTCCCTATCATCAACCAGAGAGAATAACAGAATAATCTAATGTGAATGCGCACTGAGTCAAAGGCACCACATGGCACCAATTGAAATCTGATGTGGTTTTGTAATTCCGTTTCGGCACTTAGTCAGCACTTCCTGTTTTGGGCATCCTTTGGAGTAGTAATTACACTCCTGGTAGGGGAAAAATCGTGGAATGCAATGTATTGTAATAAAATGTGTAACTACTTCGGGATGGCCTACAAAGATTCTGACTTCACCATCGTGATTGCTATCATGCAGTGACCCAAATGTAGCTATAATTTTGCTGAATCTCAATTGCCTTGGTGATGGAAATACAAGTGCTTTTATCGTGCTGTCGGTCACCATTGCTCGAGCATTCTCTCTTTGACTTTCGTTGCCAGTACAGCTTTTACAAAAGGCCCACAAAGATTCTAACCACATGGTTATGATCGCTGTCGTTCATTGATGCTTATGTGCCAAAACTCACGGTGCTGGTGAAGTCGTGAGTGGTGTAATAATTTCTTGTCTTCCCCTTGGCCCCCCCAGTGCTGACTCAACTGACTGAGCATGGTAGGTCCCCACGTGACATGTGCGGTAATAATTGGAACGAGCTGTAATACCTATAGCTTGCGCTACCAGCGAGTTGCAACTGGGGTTCCAACAACTACCAGAGTGTGGTTGCCACTCATAAAACAATTTAAGCATTATTTTATGTATTATAATCTATTGATAAGTATGGCTTTTAAACTAAAGTATGTTTGTGAAACCATTTCACTGACAGTGCAAGATTTATGTGCCAGAGTAGCACCGGAAGACATAAACGCAGCTCCAGAAGACATGAACCAAGCTTCAGAAGATCTTCAAGTGACGCTGTACCATTTTTCGGAAAATTATGTACATAGTCACAAAGCCAACGCTCTTCGAAAGAAACCTTCTGCTTCATTGGAAAACACTTCCTGATTATCAGAAGAAACCATCCGGCTTATGGAAGAAGCCTTCCAATTTGCGGCGAAGCTGCGCCACAAACACCTGTCGGAAAAGTGTTCCAAATGAGAGCATCAATATTAAAGACTTGTACCTTCCAAGCGGTGTGACTGTGCATGACCACAAAGTAATGGGAAATGAATTTATTTTTTTTTGCAGACAGAAAGATTTGGAGGGCTGTCTGAAGGTTCTCTAATGGGAAACTATACATCTGGACACTGAGTAGCAGCTCTAGACAGACAAAGTGTTATACAAGAAACGATTTTTGAAAACTACATTCATCCATAGCTGCGGCTCCAAAAGCAAAGAGGCTGTGCATCGCAATTTACTTGCCGTGCAGTATAGGTAAAATAGTAGGTGAAATAAATCTGGTGGTTAAAGGTTAACGCATTGCTGCAGTCTGCCAACTAAAACTTTTCATTGTTTTGTGTGTTTACTGGCAAAGTGAGATCAAGTTAACACCTAATTCGCATCTGACCGGCATCAATCAGATCTCTGTTCACTAAAACCAATACAGCTCTCCTGCCAGGAGCCCAGAGCCCCAGCAACAACTAGCTGCTATAGCTGTGTTTCCCGGGCCAGTTTTCAGCAAGATTCATCCCACAGAGACAGCAGCAGCCTTGTTACTAGCTGAAGTTGGTGATTTAGTAGTCCAAACAGTGTCTATGATTATAACACTCGTGGCAGGTCATTTAGCATATTTTTGGTTGGCAGTTTACATTACATAATCCAAAAACCAGCTAGAGGCTGGAGTGGCTGGGAACAAGCTACAATATGTGATCAGATATTGTCAATCTGCTTTCCATCACTGATGTTGTGCAAAACAAATGCTGAACAAGTAGCTTCATTTTCCCTGAAGTTCATAGTGTCAGGTTGCCCTTCAAAACGTAAGTCAAATGTACTTCACAGGTATACCCTGGATGTCATGCATGTTCTAAATTGTGTTAGGGATGAGTTTCCAATATTACATATTGCAAAACCAAAGGTTGGGAACAAGCTACATACATACGTACATTGCTGTCATCAAAATATTAGTGATGCTGTCAACAGCATCAGTAGCTAGTTCTTTGCAAACCTGCTTTTGTGTCACCCACTGTGGACAAGGTCACCACCAGGTCAGTTCCAAGTCCACCTGCTGGCAGTGCCGCGATTTGAGCACAGACTTCAATCGCCGTACCAGCTTCAGCAACAGAATCCATTGCCATCCTCATTCCAATCTCAACGTCATCAACTAAGAATCAAGGAACAGAGAGATGGTTGTAAAATAACAGTGCAAACATTCACCACTTCATACTAGCTACATTTCACTTACGGTCACTAGCCATGATTGTTGCAGTCTGAGAGGAAGGTGGTGTCCCAATCATACTTGGTAGGTCAGTTGAACTTATAGATACTGTAAAGCTCTCATCATTCTCTGCTATTTCATCGTCTACTGCAAGTATCGTGGCTGGCCGAGTAACACCATTACCATCTCCAATCATAAACATTACCGTGAAAGGAGGTGTTTCAGTATAGTCAGTACCTGTTCAGAAGGAGAGAGTGGATTGATGCATACTTAGACATGTGTTATCTACATGTAGTGCTTGTTGTGTTTACCTACTGCACTGCCAGGAGTGGTAGCCAAGGTAACAACCACGGCACAGTCTAGAGTTCCCGTTGTTGTGAGCTCAACCATAACCATGAAGTTGCTGCCCTCAGCCACAGAAGAAATCGTCTGGAGACTAAAAGTAGCATCTGCAGAGAAGAGGATGAGATTTGTCCTTTTCAGACAACCAATCTACTTGTACCAACAGTGATCAACAGCATCTAAATACATTTAGTACAGTACAGATTCATGGAGATAACATAACTCAACAATGGTGGTAAACCATTCATAAACTAGTGATGTCATGAAATGGTGGGGTTTCCACTCACAATTGAGCTTATAGTGCATGCATAGCTCAAGGTAGCGGCCTTCAGGTGCAAAGACAATAGGCAAGAACAAGTACAAATTTTAGACAGATCTCAAGAACACCTGAATTTATTCCAATTCTAAATTTAGGTAACACTTTGTGACATCATCAATTGTTGTAGTGATTACTTCGGTATTTGTGACTTGAAATGTTGGTATATGTGACTATAGCATGTGGATATAACTGCATAATTGTCAACAGATAATATCCGCTTCTTGTGAATGGATGATACTGGGCTTGGAGGAGTAGCTAGGATTGTTGTGAACATGAGTGGGGTCATTTCAATGATTTGGCTGGCAGCTTTCTGATTACCCAGGGTTAGCAGCTTAGTATTCAGCTCTAAGGCTTTACTGAATGGATACACCACTTATGGTATCCAGCTCGCTTGTTTGTTGGCTTCTCAAAATCTGGCACACGTTTGGGAAATGCCAACCTGCCATAGTCGAATAACGGACCATGAATGCTGGAAATGGAGTCCTAAGTCCATTTATGCCAAAAACGACGGAAATGGCCCTCCCAGTGCCAACCTCATCTGAATGCTTTCCCGACATGCGCAAATTGGAAGACTTCTCCTAAAATAGGGAAACATCTTCTAAAGAGGCAGAAGGCTTCTTGCGGAAAGTGCTACTTTAGTACGTACCAGGGTACATAAAAACGACACAGCTTCACTTCCAGGGTTTCGTTCAGGTCTTACACAGCTGCTTTTAGGGTTTCATTCGCAGTGCAGTGACATAAAACCATATCCAAGGAGCATATTTTGGACGATATCCTCCCAGGGAGTGTGGTCTATCCAACCAATGCCACATTTTGTGCATGTACAAGAGCAAAAAACATAATTATGTCTTACGTAGTACGTATTACGTATAGGACATTATACACTACTATGTGCCTGTACTGAGAAGCTATCCATACGACATTGCGAGAATATCATCAATTGCAGACGTGTCTACCGCAATAAAGCGATTGAACACTGCAAATGTCAGCACTAGAGCTGTTGGCTACTAGTCTGCTACATTCGCATACTTCTTGAATATTATACAGTGTGACATGTACTGTGAAATATCTGTTGCCATATTGTCACAAGTGCCACCCGCAGGCACGAGTGACAATACGGCAACAGACTTGTGATGTTTCCCAGTACACACTGTACAATCAGGAGCACATAATGAGGTGCAGGAGCACTCCTCCACCTCATATATGTGCTCTCATTCCCAGGCCACGTGGGACTTACCGTGCAACCTGAAATGGCCGACCACGACTTGGTTTGCAGTTGGAGAAGCAGGCCTCTTGTCGTTCTTTGAATAAGCAAGCCCTGAGTAAGTTGGCTGCCGCCCCCTACTAGTATAGCCATGCCCAGTCCACACCTCCATCCATTCTAGCAAAAGTAAGCTTCCAGGCCAACATCTTGACAAGGCTTACATGCAACTGATACTACCGTATACCGGGAAATTTTGGCGACCGTTTTA
Source organism: Axinella damicornis (assembly GCA_963931865.1). Lineage (NCBI taxonomy): Eukaryota > Metazoa > Porifera > Demospongiae > Axinellida > Axinellidae > Axinella > Axinella damicornis. Next base: position 12,538,355 of record OZ007507.1, on the reverse strand, counting down.
AATTGGCAATTTGGCGATTTGGAAGTCAGTCGCCAAATTAAAAAATCGCCAAATTAAATGACCAGCCAGATCGACTGTCGGCACGCGCGGCGAGGCAAGACTGCAAGACCCAACGTACTACCTGCTGAGCAAGGTCTATGGAGAAATGCCTACTACTTCACAGAAGTGCACCGAATTAAAGCGTACAGGCTGCTGAAAATTATTATCAAGGCATGGCCTACTGTGTAGCTACCTATGTCGTGCATTATTGCCACAGCTTACGCATCGTCATCGATGTGTGCTGACCTGATGACCTCCCGGATAGCTGTTCGCCGATTGTGGGCCTCCAGATGCCACTGAAAACGTGATGGCGATGGCACTGCTCTCCATTTCGTACGTCTTCGTCCTGGGGCCAGGGTTTCTAGATCTCGTGTCAAGCTGCAAGTCACGTCGCGCTCGCGGCGCACATAGTTACATCATACTTTTTCTGCCAATCGCCAAATTTTAAAATCGCCAAATTTTATACCGAGCCATTTCAGGCGATTTCGCCAAATTTAATGGCCGCCAAAATTTCCCGGTATAAGGTATATATATCCTTCATCTTGAATTCCTTGTGTTATATATCTATCATTGACAATAACATTCATGCCCTAGGGGGACGCAATAACCCACTTCCTACACGGGCGATATGGGAAAATATCACCCTAGTTGCTCTGACTAGCATTTGCCATATATTCTTTATGGGAATAGCCATATCAGACCGTGTTGGAAACACCATGTGTATGCGGACCTTGTCCTACTCCCTGATCATTCACACTGAGTGCATGATTGTCAAGTTAATGAAGCACAGCTGTGATCAACAATTCTGATGGTGCAGCTGCCCTGCAATTTGAGCATCAACAGGATTGGAACGAGGTAATCTATTGGCTTAGTGCATGGATAAAAAAATGTAGTAAGTATAGTAGGGGTAGCAGAACAAAAAAAAAGTTGGGTATACAACGAAAAAAGATATGTAGGAGGTTTGCGTAGTGCACTGTTTTATGCTATCATCCCTACCTCTCTTTGCCATTACATTTTCTACTCTTGTTTATGCCATTTTTTGCAGCATTCGCACGCTAGAGCTGAAGTTTGCCATTAATCACAGAGCAGCAGAAGTCTGCTCTTACACGCAGCAGGCTTACTTAGTTGATGTTAGTCATGCCCTAGTTATATAGTGACAATTGACTAAGGCATTACACGTGCAGCAATGGCTGAAGAATCACTGACACAGGAATGGCTGAAGAATCACTGACACAGGCACGTGGACACAGGCATCCGTTCCAGCACCTTCTCTGGATAGATGGCAAAGCCACCTCTCCCTGATAAAAGACCCGAGACACCTGCATACCAATGCAGTTTGTTTCACCCCGCACACAAAGTACATGTAGGTAATATAGAAGTTGCATGAGCGTTTATATCATAAAAGTGCACGTGATGCAGGCAGCCACAATGAGTCAGTCAGTCAAATTTTAATGTCCCATGCAGAAGCAGCCAGGTAGTGAAAGGGATCTGCCTGACCTTAGCAGGTATGCTAACTACTTAGCAGTGAACGTTAACATACGTACGTACATGGAAGACAGCTCTGCAGCTGTCACATTTCTGGAATTACAATAGAACACACTGTCTTTTTGCACCAGTCCATTAATGGAATTTTAGCGAGAATACATGCAAGGTAGATTTACGGCTATGGCATCAAACGCACAATCTCTACATGCAGATCTACTGCACTCATGACTGCATTTCTAATTCAGCGGTCTTGAGTAATGATGACGTTTTGTTGCTAAGTGCCTTGTGCACATGCACGAAGAAATGGCATCGCAAATGAAGCTTTTGTTCTTGAAGTGGGCCTTGCACATGTGAGACTTCAAAAGTGATGGGATTATGCACTGCACAATGTAAAATGCTGCTATTTCATGCGGAAACTATCGTGAGAGAGTCAAACAATTGTGAACTAGCCTGTATGGAGGAGAATTAGTACCTTTGCGATGCTTTTTCACAACACTCCCAGTCTTCTTGGTCAGAAAACAGTTGAAGATGAACGGTACATTAGTTTGTTTTGAGAGAAAATTTATTATTACCATATAGCTACTACGTGCCAACCTATCCCCACATATAGAGTCTACAGTGTCTATGATTATTACATGACTTCAATTTGTAGTAGATGGTTCTAGAACTAAAGAGCCATGCACTCAGTCGAATCGCCAGCGTGCGATCACACGTACTTTTATTTACATCACGTTCACGACCGGAAGTATGAAAATGGCGGAATGCACGTGGAGACATCATCCTCACTTCGAGGTTGTCAGGCGGATATCGAAGCTTTACCGGAGCTGATGGGACTTCTCATGGATCAGTAAAGGTACGTATTGTTTTATAACAAAGAATAACTAGCCACAGTAACAAAAGGGGGTAGAATTTGCCCAGTGGGAGTTAGACAAATACTGGGTATACGGAAAGGAACTAAGAAACGAACAGCGCTTGGACATGGTACACACGAGCTATGCATATCAGGAAGTAGCTAATGAATGGGAGAGTTGCTGGAGATAAAATGAAGACTGTAGCTGAAGGAAGCTGTAAATGGCCCTATGCCCAAAGACTGACTGGTTTAGTTGCACTGTCTCGGAATGTTCTCAACTGGCTGTCCAATGTGATTAGCCTAGATCTGCTACCACTGCAGTAAGGCTGTCCTCTAGCCTGCTCTCTGCCTCATGGTGGAGATGGTCTGAAACGTTTAGCAACATACGGGGAGAGAAATTTAGCGGTAGCTTGTGGTAGGAACTCGTGAGTTTGCCAGAAGTTTGATGCCTGGATCATGAGTAGACTTGTGAGCGTTTCCGTTCGGTGACCAGACACCTTATCCAGACTTGCTAGGCCAGCATCTTTGTATGGTTTCATTAGTGCCTTTTGGAAATTGTATTGCACATGCCAATCACCAGGAAATTGAGTCAACCCCCGGGAAATTGAGTCAACCACTGGGAAATTGAGTCAACCATTTTAGTTGACTTTTGTATTCATGACAGATTTCTTGTAGTATGTTGTACGTTTTTGCGTTACCTACAATAATGACATACTTCTGGCCCAGTTCCTGTACAAAAACTTGGTGTAGGCTCGTTCCCAGCACCAGTATATGATTGCTTCCAGTATGAAATACGGTGGGGGAAGGCCTGTGAGATCTGGTCCCGTGTGGTGCCATCAGGTAGACGCATGGTAGACAGGTGCCCAATGAAGAATCTCGACATCCTGTCTTGTGCTGTCTGTCCAAACGCTGGATGTCAGAGCGTTCGCAAGGCGGATGATTGATACCGTTTGTTGTTCACAACACCAGGGACGGATCGACGTGACAGGTATATAACCCTGTGTGTGTACCATCTGTCTACCTGATGTCATCACACATGACCAGATCTCCCAGGCCTTCCCCCGCTGTATCTCATACTGGGAGTGATCAAATAGTGGCAGCGGTGGGGCTATACTTGGTGTATTCGATTGACTACACCAATAGGAGTGTAAGAGTGTGTTTAGACTGACAACCATGTCATGTTTGATACATCCTTATCTGCTGATTGTTTTCTCATGCAGTTTATCAGCGATGGAAGCGCAGGAAACGTGTAGCTGGAGTTGTATGCACAAAGCACAATCTAGTGGAAAAGGTCAGTCTGCAGTGTACCCAGGGTACTCTGCTCAATGGCATTGAGTTTGAAATCTGCCAGTGACAGGTTCTGGCTATCAGTAGGGTCAACCGCATCAAGTGGTTCGGGATTACTGGTATATGTCAATCATGGTTGTACGGGGTGAACCCTATATAGGTTTGACACTGAGACCAAGGGATCTACGCGATCTAGAAACCCTCGGGTGTAGCATCCCAAGCGCAGTGAGGGTGCTACTAAGGGCCCGAGGGTTTCTAAATCGCGTAGATCCCATTGGCTCAGTGTCTAGCCGATTTAGAGTACAGTGAAACCTGCATTAGCGGTCACCTGTAGGCGGTCAATTCCACACGATGCCAATATTAGAGATGCTCCTCGAATTACTTGTTCATTTATAGCTCTGTCACTAGATATTCATGTCTTCTAGCTGCATCCTGAAGCTGAAGGTGCAGTTCTGCACACGAGAATGGTTTGTCACGTGTTCGGAATTTACAAGTATGTGGGAGGGGCTAAAGTGTCCAGGCAGCCACACCTCTGCAGGAAGTTCATCTTTCAAGCATTAGAGTATAGTTGTACCAATTCCATCGATCAGATTACTCACAAATCGGATAGAAAACCTCATTTTCAATAGAAAACCTCATTTTCAATAGAAAACCTCATACGGGTTTCTATTGAGCCCCCAGGATACACAATTATTGTTTACTGCCAACTTGAAACCCATGGCAACTACATATAGGCCTAGCATGCAGCTGCTTAGAATTATAGGCAGTGCACATGTCTGCGTACTTCTCTGTGTTCGTTTTTGTTGGACGGCTACATCAGTACACAAGAGCTCGAAGGAGGAGCTAAGTGGGGTGGAGCCATATCACTGCTCGTGCACGCAAGTCACTCACACGCCTTGTACGTCATCTGCCTTGTACTCGTAGCCAGTCTGTTATTTTGGACCTCTCTTTGTAGGTTGAAAACTGGAGCGCTAGCGTAGTTACTGTTGCTGTGCTTTAGACTCTGAGACCAAGGAATCTAGAAACCTGAGGGCCCTGGGCTGTAGCGTCCCAAGCGCAGCAAGGGCACACAGCGCTAGTATCTGCCTTGTACTCGTAGCCAGTCTGTTATTTCGTTGAAAAGGACCTCCGACTTGTAGGTTCTTTTGTTGACAACTGAAGCACTAGCGTAGTTACCGTTGCTATACTCTAAATTGGTTAGACACTGAGACCAATGGGATCTACGTGATTTAGAAACCCTCGGGGCCCTTAGTAGCGCCCTTGCTGCACTCGGGACTCTACAGCCCAGGGCCCTCGGGTTTCTAGATCCCTTGGTCTCAGTGTCTAACCTGGGTTTGAGTCCAACACCAACTTTGTTCTTAGGCAGCATAAGAATTGGCATGGGCTGCATGAATTATAGTGAAGATGCATCAAACAGTGCGTCTAACAGTGAAGATGCACCTGTAGGTGAGGTGTGCCTAATAACACGCGACTACGGTATTTGTGAGAGATGTGTGTGGACAATACTCCCTATTACTTTAATTTCTGCTGCCGTAGCAATACGAGTACACTGGTGCGTTATCTTCACAACTTTGTATGCTGCACTTTCCTTTCCTGTATTCTGCCTACAACACTGCTTCCACCATGGTGTGCATTTCTGTGTAGCTGTAGAGTATGCATAGCCTATACAAGTGGACTTATATATGTTTGTGTTCTCTACCTCACATACGAACTGGTACTACAGGACATCAAGCCTCTTGGCATGTGTGAACTTGCTGGATTGACAATGGCACAGCCCGCAAGGACCCTCGTGGCATTCCTGGAGCTAGCCATGCTGTGGAATCAACACAAGCTTGCTAATAGAAGTCCTTCAGCATTAGAAGTTTTACTGTGACTTTTTGTCCTGTCTAGTTAGCTACCACGAAATTGCATGCAATTCAGTCCCTCATATCTCCCAAGCACAGAGTGGGACACAGGCATACATTATTTTCCTTGAAAGTGTACTATCAACACCATTAAAATTTACCATTCCTTTGCCTGAATCTCCGGGAAGCTGGAAATGGCCCCAGTCATGTTCAGCTTACCCAAAACCCCCCTCTCCTGGCTGTCTTAGCTGCATACAAGCTGTTAGGCACCTCCAACTTGCACTGATATGTAGTGCCGCCGCTCCTGCACGCGTGAGCACTCCGTGGGGGACCTGAAGTTGCTTCCTGTTGAAGCACGGTGACGTTTTGTAACCAAGGCAGCTCAGGTCAAAGGTCAAGTTGAGCAACACGCTCCGTACACGCGTAGCAAATAATTCAGTATGCACGGGTATGTACTTCCGGTACGCTGGCGATTCGACTGCACTAGCTGCACTAAAAACCATGTTCATGCACTGATCTTGCACAGTGATAGTGGTGGACAAAGTATCTATATTCGTAATTCAGTAATGTACCTTCAGGGTCTTGGATGGTAACAGCAGTGGTAGTCTGAGCCCCAAATCCTCCAGTCCCTCCACCCAAGCTCGGAGTGTTTGTCCCTCCCAAACTAAGAGAGAAAGTATGGTCCCCCTCCAGGTCATCATCATCAATGATGGCGATATTAACACAGGCAGGAGTGACTGCACCAACACCAAAGCTGAACTGAAAAACACCTGGTCCACTTTCGGCAAAATCCTCTCCCATAACTGAAGAAAAAAAGATAGACATAGTAACCAGTCACAGAATTGATAGCAGCCCGATTGGAAGTGACTAGCTGTGTAACTTCACACTATAGAGACTACCAAAATAGCAGATGTAGTGATATTAGACTGTACCCACCAATAAGCCATGTCCCTGTGGTATAGTAAAGGCCCCAGGAGCATCAGTGGATTCACGGTGGTATCAGTGGTGTGGTGGGTATCAGTTTAGCGGTAAAAGAATTTAAGTCTAGGGGTGAACTACAGGTGGATCCCGGTTCTCACTCTTTTGTGTATATCATGCACTAACTGTCTCAATCCATTCACAGACAGTGCTTTTTGTTTGTCATACTAGACATCCCTCATTGAATTCTAATTTTCATTTTAGTTTCCTGCATTTAATCTGCTCAGTGAAAATCGACCATCCGGTCAGATTATGAATGTGTGGTGTTCCAAGACATGTACCATTCTACAGAATGGTTTGCAGGATACAAGCAGAGGAGACAAGATGGCAACAACATGGCTTTACCAGTTTCCAAGATATCTACTGAGAAAGTCAATGGTGATTGATGAAGAGATTGTGATTGATGAAATGAGCAACTTCATATCTCACAAGTGTTGATGGCTATAAGCTTCACACTTGCTTTGTGGCTTAGCAACTGTTAGCAATGGCACTGTACCAAGAATTAGCAGACTGTAATAAGCATATATCAAGCCAATAGCCAGAAGCTTACATTAAAGTCATGTACCTGCTTTCGCGTCTGTAGATGACAGCGCTGGCGTATTTGACACTGCACACTCCAGCATCCCAGACACTCCAGTGATCTCTGCACACACCTGCACTAATCCTCCTGCCACATCCTCAGCCACATTTACAGCGGCTACCACCATCTGGATTGCAGCACTATCATCTGTAATGCAAGAAATAGCAGTGTTTAAAATACATACAGTGAAACCTGCCTTAGCGGCCACCTGAATAAGGCGGTCATCTCCACATTTCGGTCAGCTTGGGAAAGTCCCGAAATTTGAGCCCATAGTCTCCATACTCTGCTGTTCTTCTATAGCGGTCACCTGCGTAATGCGTAATGCGGTCACGTTGCTCCACCCCAAACGCGCTATAGCACGCTATAACACACTGCCAATAACGGCTACCGAGTGCGTGCATGCATGTGTTGCGTACGTGCGAGCGTGCGTTTAACATTATAGAAAGTGCCAAACTGAACATACAAAAATGAAACAACCAAGTATTTCACTCAGCATAAACTCAGTATTAAACTACGGAAGCGAGGAAACGGATTGGAGCACCGTGTATGAACAAAGAAGAACTTTTGTTTCAGCCCTGGGCCGTGTGGTACTGTCATAATCATCCCGACAAAGCAGTAGGAAACGCCAAAGCCATTACTGTCACGAAAGATTTCGCTGGTCACACGTCGCGATCGATCGCCCCCACGTGCCTCGATCACAGAAAACGCCAAACGCTTAGAATCTTAGACAGCTCTCGGGGAATATGACCAACAATCAGTTCTCCTCTCTTCACGCTCACAGCGAAATAGTCACGGTCCAGGAGGGCTCGACAAAGCGCATTGATCATGCTCCATGAGTCTTCATGAGACACCTTTACTGTTGACTACAAGTCGTGCAGCTGGTAGTTTGTTCAAAAGGACGGAAGATACATTTGTAGCAGCAAACATCTGAACAGCGTCAGAAAGTTTGAAGGTAGGGTATGCATGTGCACTTGGAAATATTGCTAAAGCAAGGGCCGTGAAGTGCCATGTCCAGAATCACGCTACCAACGGGAATTACCCTACCATCTTCAATTACCCCACCGTCTTCAATTACCCCACCATCTGGAAATCCCCTCCCTTACTTTTTGTTTGTTTGTACAGCACTCACACACATCCTGCAGGGGCGGATCTGGGGGGGACCCCCCCCCTTACGACTTCCAAGCTAAGGTATTTAATAGGCCAGGATAGTTAGGTAGATGGCATGTCTTTGGAGTGTGTTAAACAGAACTTACCCAGTGCTCTATCTGCTCTGTGCTACTGCCATTTGTCTGCTTGCTACACTAAGGTAAGCCATCGGTTCCACTTCTCACACGGCTATATGCGCTACTGGATCGCAATTACGGGTACGCACTCCCAGTCTGATGATCTGGAATCGAGACAACCCCGTTATAAGGCGGAGCGGCACAACTGCGCAGCTGTATTGTGGCCTACGGTACCTCTTCACCCACCTGAAGCGAGACCCAGACACTCAGAATTGTGTTGCTACTCGTACATCACTGTCATCAGTGCAAAGCACGAAGGTACCACGAGAGCCCAGCCCACAAGACTAAGCCCATGCATCCTGGCAACTGAAAAATGAAGGCGAAAAATTTACCCGCGCTTCGTGTGGGCTGACGGATCACCTCTACACACCTCTATGCGCTACCTTCGGCGCGGCATGGCAGTGACCAACTGTACCATCCTGACAGCTGAAAAATGAGGGCTACGCCCCTATGCACTGCCTTCAGCAGCATTCAACTTGTGCACCGTTGGACCCCCCCCCCCCCCCCCCCCCCCCCCCTTCACAAATCCTGTATCCGCCCCTGTCCTGCTCAAAGAGCAATGTAATACACTCAAATTTCTTTACTCAAAAGCACTAACTGTAGCACCAAGTCAAAACACGCTTCATTCAATCGCTAGCTTCTGAAACTGAATCTTCCCTCAAACAGCTATATCAAAGTGTCACCAAAATCTCATCGAGCTCGAGCATGGTGCATGGATCACATGTGCAACTCATGCATAATGAAATACACGAAATGTGAAGTTAGTAAATGAAATAATCAGCCTATAACAGTAGAAAAATGTGGAACGGGTTTACGGGATACTTGTGCATGCACCACGCGAAATGTATTGGAAGAAACAGTGTTCTCGCCGGAAATCTACATCCAAATGTGCACAATGAATAATCAGACATTGAATGGCAGCAGCTGCTGTGGGCAGGGAAATGATTAATTAAGGAAGTGATCCAAATGGTGCACGTACTTAAGTTTACCACATCCAAATGGAGATTTGATTAACCAAATGGTGCTGCACCATCTGCTAAAGGCCTAGCGAGAACACTGGGAAGAAATGTAGAAATGTATTGGAAGTGTACGCTAAATTTCTCTAGCCAAAAATCTCTAGTACAAAGAGCGTGAGCAATTTGATTCTGGCAGTGGAGGTGCGCTGTCACAAGGAGCTAGGGTATGATGGAAGCTTTTATGGATACGCTGTATAGCCGTGCAAAAACGAGCAGTTCAATTCACCAAAAAGCGGTATTTACCGCTTTTCTCGAGCGAGACAGCAGATAAATTATGCTATCAAAAAAAGCTTCCGTCATGCCCTTGATGTTTTATTTTTAACACTGTTGACCAGGTCCAATTTGAGTTCTACGATTTTATTTTTGGCTAGAATATTCAGCATGCACTTTCAATACACTTCGTGCAGCGCGCGCACGAGTATCACGTAACCTTAAAGCAACAATTATTTACAGACATGCACAATGTTGAGTATATAGGGAAAAAGAACAGTGGCAATGCACAAAGTAGAGCCCTTCCCAATGACTGAAAGTTCATGGTGAACTTTGTGAAGCCAACAAAAAGAAAAAAGCACCTCCAGACACTGCTTCAGGCAGTATGGCAACAGCAATGACAAATGGCTCCCCCCTGCCCTGTTATTGTGCCATACGTACATACTTCTCATGCACTTGAACAGGTTGACAAAACTGACCAGTCATGAACATAGCTATCAGTGCTTGAAATGCACTGTAAACGGAATAGCTATATACATTATACTAGATGTAATTATCATGATGGTCACCAGTCATAACAGAGCTTCCCAATGAACCTTTCATTCTAGACCTGCCAATAACAATCTATTGATTAAGATGGCGCAATGCATACCTTCATCATCATTGATGGTCACAGTAGTTGATAGCATTGTTGTTGATATAGCAGGTCCAGAGGGAGTGAAACTTGAGACAGAGACTGTAAATGCATGATCAAACTCGAGATTGTTGTCATCCATTATCCCATATGTAGCACAGGCTGTGGTGCCCATCCCATTGCCACTGGAAAAGGTCACTGTTTGAGGTGATGGCACAGTGTAGTCCTCCCCCAACACTGAAAGGATTAAAAGGTAAGATGTAACTACAATCACCTCTCAGAAGAGGCCTGTATAATAGAATCCCCATAAACAAAGCTACGTAGTTAGCAAGCAGTATACGTAAACCAGTACTTGCAAGGAAGCAGAGGGCCTGGTACATACTCTTGTGCATGCCCAGTTCCCTCAGGAAAGCTGGTAATTTAGAAACCAGCCGTCATGTATACTTCAGAACAGAGTTTCAACATCGCACTCAAAAGTTCCTTCCGTGCGCCAGCCAACATGTTTATAGTGAGTGCTACAGACTGGAATCTGCTAGATAACTGCAGACACTGATGGCATCATGGCACAGCTGCAACTCAGCAACACAAAATTTTATCATACCGTAAGAACCATATACACAGTTCGTACAGATTATTACGCAATTATTGTTGAAGATGATACAAACGTCTTGCTCTACTTGCCATCGGGAAAGAATTAAGGGTTGAAGCTGAAGATAAGCAGCTGCAAGTCATTCATCATGCTTATTACTGCCTATTGGCTGCAGGCTGAACCCAGGAAGTGAATGAACGTTCCAATGCTTGCAATTGTGTTGGGGCTGTAACACATCTTTGGACCCAGTGGTCATTTCAAACATTATCTGCTAACTATATGTGCAAGCAACTTGAGCTCCAGGCCGCCCAACTTCACCACCGAACCCCCAACTTCATTAGACACACACAGACAGACACACACACGCTTAAAATCTTGATACATTGTCTGTAGGGTGGGCTTGTATACTGAACTATCATCCATACCTTGTTCTACTATCCACTGTATAGTAATCACGTGCAGTGATCAGTATTGAATACTGCTCCCATGCAAGCATCGATGTTGTCAAATTAATGCCATGAGGTTGCAATTGCTGAACAGGTAGTATTGTTCTTCCTTCAGCTCCTAGCTTCAAGGCACATCTAGTAGCCTACCACTACAGTACTACTACTAATACTACATCTACTACTACCTCTATGACCTACCCTTGATATCACCAGGAGCTCATAATGAGACCAACTACCGGGCCTAGATAGGTCTAAGACCAACTACAGGGCCCAGATAGGAAGCTTGCCAGTTCGCCAAATTAAAAGATCGCCAATATCGGCTGGCCAGCTAGATAGACTGTCGGCGCGTGCGGGAAGCAAGTCCGTACTACCTGCTGAGAGAAGAGAAAGAGGTCTGCAGAGAAGCGCCTACTACTTCACAGACGGTGCACCGAATTAAAAGCGTAGACAGACTACAGACTGCTGAACATGCGGTCATGGCCAACTGTGTACCTGTCCTGGGTCGTGCATCACTACCACAGAGTACGCATCATGGGCATTGCTGTGACTTCCCGGATAGCTGTTTGCCGATCGTGGGCCTCCAGATTCTGCTGAAAGCGTGATGGCCACGACACTGCTCTTCGTTTCGTACGTCTTCGTCTTGCTTCCCGATCGATCTCGAGCTTGTGCAGTCAGTACAGCCACGTCGAGTCGCGCATAGTGACGTCATACTTTTCCGTTGCGATCGCCAAATTTTAAATCGCCAAATTTTGTACCGAGCCATTTCAGGCCATTTCGCCAAATTTAATGGCCGCCAAAATTTCCCAGTATACGGTATGTTACGGCAAGTGACAATTGGTTAAAGCGCTAAATAGCTGCGCACTTAAGCAAACTTCCAAATAAGGGCATACTTTTGGTTGCTGTGGTTAGAACATTTCAGTGATGAAAAAGTGGACACTATTTCTCATTAGGGGCTTCTGATGTCATGACTATGCACTAGCCCTCTCTTTCCCACTGTTACCTCATAGTATACCACCCTCAATGAAGCTTGCAAGCTAGCGGTAACTGTTGAATTTGAACATGTAGTTTCATTTTCCCTGCTGTTCATAGCCTCAGGTTGCCCATCCAAAAGGTACGTCTACTTCATAGGCATACCCTTGATGTTATGCACATGCTGATGTGCATAAGGCATAAGTTATTAAACACTGCAAAACCTACGTAATGCTGGAATAGTCTGGGAACAACCTACGTTGTGTCATCCAAAAAGTAATGATGTTATCAATGGCATCAGTAGTTCTTTGCAAACCTGCTTTTGAGTCATCTGTTGTGGACAAGGTCACCACTACTTCAGTTGCAAGTCCACCAGCTGGCAGTAAAGTGATTTCAGCACAGACATTAATCGTTGTATCAGCTTCATCAACAGAATCCGTTGCGACCTCCATTCCAACCTCAACGCCACTAACTAAGAATCAAAGAACAGAGGGATGGTTGTAAAATAATAGTGCAAACATTCACCACCTTCACACTAGAACAAAGAAGGATGGTAGTAAACACTGTAGAGCTTAATCACTCTACACTGCACAGCCTTAGACTTACGGTCATCATCAGTGATCGTCGCAGTGACGGAGGAAGGTGCCCCAGGTGTGACTGTTGGACTGGTTGAAGCTATTGCTACTGTGAAGACTTCGTCACCCTCCGCTATAGCATCAGTCATGGTAGATATCGTGGCAGTCATTGTGCCACCAGCAGAGGAAGTTCCAGATGTGAATGTCACAGTGAATGGAATTGGTTCACTGAAGTCCGCATTTGCTGTAAAAGTACACAACAATGGCATACGACATACTTATAAATATAATATCAGGGTTGATTTTGAATTAGACTGCTAGCTAGTTGAGTTTAATATAATGATATTTCCCTTATCACGCAACGAATAAAAGGACTAGTCCTAGCTATTTGTAGTCTCCTTCACGAGTAGTAATTTAAGCAGTTTCTTGATCATTTTGGACATGTATACCTAGCTCATCAGTCAGCATAGTAATTACTGTAACATTAAATTTTGTTGTTTGCTGTGATGCACGGTTCCCTACATACTGTATTTGTGCTAATAGAAAGGAAGCCAAAAGTTAATTAATCTTTTGTGACTGTTGTGGCTTGAGTGCCTGGAAGCATGGATCCATGCTAGAAGGAATTGCAACATCCTCCAAGAACACAAGAAGAGGACCCACGTGACTCTGAAGGCACCTTTTCTTCTGACCCAGACTCTGACAAATGCTACAGCATAATAAATATTGTACGTAGACTTGTACCTTGTACGTTATCTCCCTCCTACCCCCCACCACGGCATTGATGTTGTTTTGATTCCTAGTATTGTATTCACTAAAAATAATTTGTCAGACTAAGCTTCTGTTAAAGTGGATTTTGAAAATTCCAGAAATGGACAATTTACGGTTGTATCAGACAGATATGGTACATGTAGTTAGCTTAAAGTAAGTCAGTAATCAGGTAGCCTACAGCCAAGAATGCATTATGTTATGTGGGTTGCAATTAATGTGGTCACACCCATGGGCAAATCCTGAATGTGTGTGCATAGTTTGAAGCTGACATCTCAGTTATGCAGTAGTTTACCGACTTTAAGGCAGAATTTAGTTAATACGTTTTAAATGCACACATACGTTGAGGTGTACAGTGCAAGTTGCAAATTGTCTGGAGCACTATACTACTGTGTACCAGCTCACATTGTTAAGTACATCAAATTTGGTTCTATGACCACGCAAAACAAAGTGGCAGTGAGTTGTAATTAATCAGGAACATGCCGTAGTTGCCGATTATTTCGCGTGGCAATAATTTTGTGGTCTAGCCACTAAACGTATATTTCGCGGTGGGAAATTTTCACTGATTACTTCCCATGAAAAAAAATCCGCTCGTAACAACTTAAGTTACTATTGACACGTACGATCATGCCGATGGAGGATGATCGAGCTGTGTATGCGTGGCTACTGTGTCTACAGCGAAGCAACTGCCGGGGAAGAGCTATAGTATAAGCGTGAGTAACTGTTATGCCTAGCGCTAGCTGTGGAAGTTTGGTCTTACTTCATCCACGAATACCGCCAAAAATTTCCCCACCGCGAAATTAACTGCAACTACGGTGGGCAGTAACTGCCCTGTACTCAGGACCCATTTTGTTTCGTATTATTTGCTCTGTTTTAGAGAAAATAGGGATTTCTGCCTTTCAATTGAAACCTGTGCATCAACACACAAAACATTAGGTAAGGATTTATAATTTCTTGACCAAGTGTATGTTGATGGACAGGTTTCAGTTAAAAGGTATGAATGGCAGTTGCAAGATTTTGTGACAAATATGCCTATGGTGGAGACAGGGTTAAGCATTTTTCTGGGCTCTTCATGCACTCTCAAAAGATTTCCATTTCCTGCACTCACTTGCTGTTCCTGGTGTTGCAGAGAGGGTAACAACCAGGTCAACTTCCAAACCATCACTAGGGACATTTGACAGGTCAACAGTGATGGTGACAGAATTTCCCTCCGTAACACTCGTTGGCATCTGAAGAGAAACAGTGGCACCTGTAGGAGAGAGTTCACCATGACAGATTCATACCAACATGAAGTGAACACCCCACCCCCAACGCGTGCACAGAACAGTCAGCAGCAATAATTTGATTTCCGGTCGCGTCTTGCCAATTTTTCTCAGTTTGTCATTTGTGTACCTATAAGAGGGTTTGTTGATGTACTGTATTGTATTACCAGTGAAGACCACCGCAGTGTGGTCGAAACGTTTGGTTGAAAAAACAAGTTCTCCAGGCTAGTGTAAAAGCTTAAGCAAGTGAAAATGTCTACTATACCTAGCCACACAGGCCTCTATAGCACACAAAAAGTTCACGAGTAACTACCTGGCTACTTATTCATGCACACAAACCATCAATAGACTCGGTCAGTGTACAAGTACATCTATATTCAATATCTAGGATACATATAATAGGATAATATGCTAACGCAAATGGCATGACAGTATGACATAATGGCATGATAGTATGACATAATGGCATGATAGTAGGCATAATAGTATGACATAATGGCATGATAGTATGACATAATGGCATGACAGTATGACATAATGGCATGATAGTATGACATAATGGCATGATAGTATGACATAATGGCATGATAGTATATGACATAATGGCATGATAGTATGACATAATGGCATGATAGTATGACATAATGGCATGATAGTATGACATAATGGCATGATAGTATGACATAATGGCATGATAGTATGACATAATCGCATGATAGTATATGACATAATGGCATGATAGTATGACATAATGGCATGATAGTATATGACATAATGGCATGACAGTATGACATAATGGCATGATAGTATGACATAATGGCATAATAATGCTAATGCAAGGCATGTACTGGCCTTGTTCCCATCAAGTAGCAAGCCCAAAGCCATGCACGCCCCTTACCCTCATTATCCATGATGGTCACTGGAGAGGAAGACGGATCAGTAAGTGTAATAGGAGAAGCAGGTGGGACAAGAGACACTGTGAACATGTGGTCTCCTTCCAGGGCATCATCATCAAGTATCAAAATGGTCAAGCAGTCTGAGTCTCCATTCATGCTCCCAGTACCAAAGTTGACAGTCATCTCCATGGGATTCGGAACAGTGAAGTCTGAACCCATAACTGTGGTAAGACATTGGGACAAGTCACCACACTACTCCATGTTAATCAAAGGCAGAATAGACTTTCTGGACACTCAAGCCAGAATTTTAAGAATTATATATACTTATAAGTACATGCATTATATTATAACAGCATTCCAATATATGCAGCAATTGTTCAACTTTTCTCATGAATTTCAAATTATATAAAGCAGTCAAACCAAAGGAAATCCATCAGCAGAAATCCATGCAAACACACATCTCTGTAGAGTTAGATTATGATTTCAAGTCGATACTGCACTACTGGTAGCTGGTGCAACTCATCCATAGTGCAAGTTCACCATTCAACCGAACCTTTAGTTTTACCTTAACTCCGCCATAAAGGTGAACTTTAGCAACAAAATTATACGTTTGGGATGTGCATGACAGCAATCATGATGGTGTAGCTAGGATCTTTGCAGGCCTTCCTAAGTAGTCAAACATTGATATAATTATTTCTTGAGGGGCAACCGCACTCCTGGCAGCCATGTTGCAACCATGCACTGGCAACTCAAAAGCACATGTGACACGTGAGAACCATGCTCAGTCGATTGAGTTAGCAATGACGGCCAAAGGGAAGACAAGAAATTGTTATAGCGCTCACAACTTCACCAGCATGCCGAGTTTCGGCGTGTAAGCATCAGTGAACGACAGCGATCATGGCCATGTGGTCAGATTCTTTGTGTGCATTTCCTAGGAGCTGTACTGCCAAAGGAAGTCGAAGAGAGCGCTCGAGCAATGTGGCCGACAGTGAGACAAAAGCGCTCATATCTCCACCACCAAGGTGAGTTCCAGCACCAAACGTTCCCCAGGCCTTCCCCTCCGTTTTTGCATACTGCAAGCGATCGAAAACTAGAGGTGTAGCTAGATTATTATGCATTTGTGTCACTGCATGATAGCGATCACGACAGTGAAATCAGAATCCTTGTAGCACTTTCCTGCGAGCTATGAGGTTTGGAAATTATTGAGGGGCAACCACACTCCTGGTATCCGTTGAATTCTCGCCATAGCACAAGCAAAGTATCGCAGTTCGTTCCAATTAAGGTTACGGGATACTCGAGCGCACGCTATATTATTGTATTGGAAGTGCATGCTGAAATTTTCGAGCCAAAAATCTCTAGTACAAAGAGCGTGAGCTATTTGATTCTGGCGGTGGAGGTGCGCTGCCACAAGCTGCAGGGCATGACGGAAGCTTTTACGGATACGCTGTACATGTATAGCAACATCCGTTCAGTTCACCAAAAAGTGGCAGTAACCGCTGTTTTCGAGGGAGACAGCAGATAAATTTGCCAATTGCTTCCATCATGCCTTTTATATGACCATTTTAACACCGTTGACCAGGTCCAATTCGTGCAAGATTTTATTTTTGGCTAGAAAATTCAGCACGCACTTTCAATACACATCGCATGGCGCGCGCAGGAGTATATACCCCTCACGTGCATGTGGTACAAGAACTTCACGTTAATTTGGCACGTAAGCGAGAGCAATCATGACGGTGTACTCAGAATATTTGTGGGCCTTTTGTGAGAGCTGTACTGGTAACGAAAGTCGAAGAGAGCACTCGAGCAATGGCGGTCGACAGCACGATAAAAGCACTTGTAGCTATCTCCAGCACCAATTCAGCACCAAAATTCTATGTTTGGGTCATTGCATGATAGCGATCACAACGGTGAAGGCAGCTTCTTTGCAGGCCATTCTAAGATAGTCAAAGGCTAATTACCCCGTGCACATGCGCAGCAGGGGTAGAGTGATCAGTTTTTCTGTCAGTCAGTCTGTCTGTCTGTCCAAGCATGCAGTTTGAGCAGTGAAGGCGTTGTTGAAGGCTTAGTTAAGAATGGAAGTATCAGAATTCAGAAACTAGCGTCTACATAACTCATAGACCAGAGATCCACTCATGAGGCTGAGAAAAGTTGCATGAAAGTCGACAATTAGCCCTGTTCTAATTTATTCAACTTCCAGTTTCTAACATTACTCATTACTACCACAACTTATTCTGCATGCATGCTGTATTAAAATCGGTAGGCCCTAGCTACGTATCTCATCATGCATGCTGTATTACAATTTACAAATCGGCAGTAGGCTATAATAAAAGTAGCGCACGGGGTACGTTAGCCTCGTTCCTAGGCCCGTCTCGGGCCTGGGAACGAGGCTAGGGGTACGTGCTCTGCTGAGCACCTCTAGTTATTTACATTATTTAATTACATGGGGCAACCACACTCCTGGTAGGCCGTTGCAACCGGTTGCAACTCGCTGGTGTACTGTGTGGTCACAATCTTTGTGGCAACAAAAGTTGCAGAGAGCACTCGAGCAATGGCGGCTGAAGGGAAGACAAAAGCCCTCACAACTCCACCACCGAAATGAAGTTCAGCAACAAAATTGGGTCACTGCATGATAGCGATCACAACGATTTAGTCTGAATCTTCATAGGTCTTTCCTGCGGGCTGGGAGGTTATTTACATTATTAGCGAGGGGCAACCGGTAGCCGGTTGACTCGCCGTAACGTAAGTTTATTGAACATGCCACGTGGCATCCACGCTAAGTCGATCGCTAGCAATGGCGGCCAAAGGGAAGACAAGGCATTATCACAGACCTCACAACTTAGCCAGCACGGTGAGTTTCGGCATGCAAGCGTCAGTGAGCGACAGCGATCACGACCATGTGGTCAGAATCTTTGTGGGCCATTCGTGTATGTATGTGCAGCCCACAGCGGACCTTGAATTGACTAAGGTCGGTACATCTCCAATTATGGTGGGTGGATATCTGGCCATGAGGATGCAGGAAGCTTTTCATTTAAATTTACTTGCAGAACACATGCAATTGAACCACATGTTACGAACCTTTTCAACTACCTAGAAACGTTCCTCCACAGTATCTCTCTCATTGGAAAGGAATACACACCCTTGGTAGCCACCTTGTTCTGACATTGTCCTCTTGGAACAGGGGGTAGTTAGCTACTAGGCCTTGACAGATTATGCTGGAATAACAGGTGGTTAGCAATCACCATGTAATCGCTGGGTGGCCGTTTTGTAATGCGTTGGCGAAGAAATTAGCATGCTATTCCATTAGTCTGTATCATTTCACGGCCACGTTAAGGGCCTTGCCTATAGAATATCCATTCCAAAAATGGCCTAGGACCCAGATGTAACGATAGAGGAGAGTTGTATGTCAGCAGAATGGCATCGTAGAAAGAGTGAGTGACAACGAGTACCATCACACATTCACAACATGTTTTTAGTATCACAGTATAGATATTGCATGGGGGACACACATAGTAACCCCATGCGAATGATGAACAGCCTCACATTAGGGATGCCTGGGAAATGGATCTGACCGATGGTGAAGTTTTACAGTATGATGGGAATTTTGGACACCAAATATCTATAATTGCCGAGTGCATTAGCGTGAGGTACTGAATGGGGGTCTATTCTCATGATATGCGTATGTACATACGTACATACATACATGTGTCAGGAATGTTGCGGGTTTCCTGCCGGCCAATTGAGTTTGTATCTGCAGAGAGTGCTCGGTGCGAGATTTACAACCTTGAAACTCAGATCAGTGGACAAGCACGGAGCAGCTATATATGGAGTCGAAGGCGAACCTCAGGGCTTGCAGAGCTAGAGCAGCTACATGTGAAGTCGAACAGTGAGCGTACTCAACATCTTCTCTCAGCTCCACACTCTCAAACTCGCGAACTCTAGACCAAATACTCTTAAGCACATAGTTAGGTCACACGGACGCATGTGCCGCATGATGCAGATTCGTATTCCTATATCAGGAAGCTATGACACACCTGCCACATGTATGCTGCAATTGCTGGCACTCCTCACTTGATAACAATAGCCCCTACTCTCACTGTAAGGTGCACACAATCTGTAGGTCATTGTGTCCAAACCCTCCAAAATTCCCATTACCCAGCTACGTGAAAGGTGCTTCCTTAAGCCTTCCCTCACATTTTTTGCCCATCTGCATCTCCTCTGCAGCCAGTAGATGCATTGCTACAGAAGCCAAAACTGCATGAAGCCATAATTCAGTAACCTCGCATGGGCTCCTGGCCTCAGTTACAGAGGAATTTAAGTGCAACATAATAGAAATGATTACACCTTGTGCATAAGCTACACGCATGCACCACACACAATTGCAATTTCTCTACACATGCCAATGCCAAGGAAGGACCCACTAAGCAAGACATGGCTGTTTAGGAAAGCAGAGCTCAATGACATGTTCAATCACTCAGATTGTTGCTTAACACTACTAACTGTAGTAAGCGTTACCGGATAATATAGATCTAGATCACTGAATTTTAGTGCAACAGCTCTTCATAACTGCCTGAGACACCACTTGAACATGTATGTGCCTTGTCCCCCAGGGACCTGGGGAGTATATGTAACCCACAGATCGACTTACGAATAGACCAAAGGTGGCCGACATTCTGAACACATTAAGGTAGCACATACCTCTTTACGTTAGGTTACCTTTAACGTAACGTAAAAGGGTATGGGCTACCTTAAGGTAGCACATACCCCTTTACGTTAGGTTACCATTAACCTAACGTAAAGGGCCCTTTACGTTAGGCCCCCGACGGTTAAAGGTAACCTAACGTAAAGGGGTATGTGCTACCTTAATGCATTATACAACTACCCTTCACTGCACTTGCAAATGACTGACGTCACACACGAGTAGGGAGATTCAGATTTCAAATGTTGATACCAGTTATGTAGCTATATACAAACGTTTTCTTCTCCAACTCATCAAAAACAAACTTATCATCAATGTTTCTAAGGATGCCATCTACTTGAATCAACATAATAGTCCAACTTTCTTACCTGCATCACCGTTAGTGAGCATGAAGGTTGTTGTGATGTCACTAGTGGTTCCACCCGTTGGCAACACGTTGCTTAAAACAGCACACACACTCAGAGTGTTACCATTCTCAGCAATCATGTAGGATGACATATCCAAGCTGATCCTCGGATCTGCACAAAGAAAGTCACACGTAAAGTAGTGGCACTGACTTGAGAATTGTAGCTACATGCATAGTCAAATCTTTGCATACAGCAAAAAATGATAATTCATTTGTTTCAGACTAATTATTTCTAAGGTACAGCAGAAAACAAGGAGCTTGATTCCTGCTATAATGAAATGCATAATTATGTTAACATACCGTTATCATTGTCCAATATGTTTACATCTTCCAATGAAGGATTGCCAAGGCATTCAGGGGGACCATTTATGAACACCGTGAAGGATTCAGTCGGCTCTTGGTCATCATCATCCACTACACTGAAGGGTGAGGTGCAGCGTGTAACTACATCTCCCGCAGCACCATCACCAGCAAGAAATGTTATTGTAAAAGGATTTGTCGTAATGGTGATGTCATCAGCTGACGCAGTTCCTACAAAAACAAATCAACAAGCAACTGTTGATAAAAAAGCACAATAGGAGCACAATCATGATATCATGGCAGACGTACCTATGTTTGTGTTAGCAAAGAGGGAGACTGGGAGATTATTAAGTAACCCCAGAGGTCTAGTTGTTACTAGTTCAACACACACCATAGGTGGCGACCCCCCTTCTTGAACCTCAATCACGCCATTTGGAATGCGCACTGTGACAGCTGTAGAAAGTTAAACAACAATGATAACTGCTCCACTTCAATATATCATGCGTGTTTGTGTGTGTGTGTGTGGATGTGGACGTGTGTGGACAAGCATGCACCTGCACTAGTATAGCTACAAGTAAAACTCTGCATACCGGTAAATATATTAATTGTACCCAAATGCAATGACCTTCACTAATGACTACATAATTATACTTTTCTCTTGGTGTATACAGGGAAAAAAACATTGCAGTTCCATACATCTGTCGGTATTATAGCCCATTTTGCATGTACAAATCATGCAGCAGTGGTGGATCTAGGGGGGGATCTAGGGGTGCGAGCGACCCCCATGTTAACATAAACTACTTGTATTATTGTAGCTGTGGTTGGTAATACCAGGTCTCGTTCCCAGACCCCCCTCGGAAAAATCGAGAAAGGGTCTGGTAACACGTACGGCAACGCCGTGCCCAAGAGGAATTCAATCACTTACACAATCATGTGTGAATGTTTACACTCGAGGTGATAATTGGAGCTGTGCGCCACTAAATAGCTGCATGTACAGCACTAAGACACTGCACCAAGCCGTTCTACGCTACTACCCCGAGAGCGGAGAGCTGCACAGTACAAAACAGTCGAATTACGACGGGAAGCTAACAGTATTAACGAAAGTTTTTGCCGTAGCCGACTGGTAAGCACACAAATACAGAAATAAAAGCTTTTATTGCCCCTCAATGCTTCGGTATCAACGTTCCATACCATAGATTTTATTATCTATGTCCATACCTTATTCTCCCTCAGGAACTTCGACAGCCTTGTCAACTGATCGCCATGGTGGTCACTGTATACCGATGAGTTTGCACTTCCGCGATTGAACGTGACGTACTGAATTCTGCAATCTGATTGGCGCGGGTATATAGCCCGCGCGGACACCGCGTTGCCGTACGTGTTGCCTTTCTCGATTTTTCTGAGGGGGGTCTGGGAACGAGACTAGGTAGTACTTTGACCGTTTCGCGGGCTGAAAGCCTGAAGGCGGCAGACATAGTCTTGAGCTAGCTAGGTTTACGCTGCTACACAATTTTAATTTTACATCAATTATTTTTGTTTCTGTGTAATACGTGTAATTAGAAAATAAAGCAATAACGCAGTGTTCAATCGACTGTCCACGTACGTGGTTGTAATCCGTCGACGATGAAAAGAAGGAAGCTAACAGGCCCACACATCGATACTTACTGGTTACTTAGTCAATCTTCTTTGCGTCTGGGAACATGTCCAGAATGCGCAGAGATGCTACGAGAGCGCTTCCTGATCGCTAAAAGAACACGTAAAAAAAAAAAATTCCGCCCTTCGCACGGACTGATCGCCGCTTCGCGGCTCTGCGCACCGCCATCGGCGTTGCGCTGTGTATGTGCCAACGAACCCCCCTTTCAAAATTTCTAGATCCGCCACTGTGCAGCCTTGGTTCCCATTATTGGACCATTAAAGACTTACTTGAATCTTCATTGAGGGCTGTAGAAACTTGCATCTGAGCAACAATCAGACACAGGGTCGCAATCACAGTCTTCATGGCAGACATTTTTGCAATACAATTGCACAGTATTGTCCTGCCGCATGCACAGAACAGAGCAATTCTGCTCCCAGGCCACAATAAGCTGCTGGGACCCAACCCTGGCACACAGATGGGTCTAGCAAGATTATAAACTAACGCACAAGTCATCAGCCTATAAAGCTACTAGGAATACGTATCCGCATAATTGCCTCGCGCGCACGCCGCGGCCGCATGCGCAGCCTGGCCACGTGCTTACAAGTACGATAGAATCTTAGCTAAGTGTGAATTTGCGAGTGTGGAGCTGAGATAAACATGTCGATTACACTCACTCTTCGACTCCACATGTAGTTGCTCTAGCTCTGCAAGCCCTGAAGGCCCCGCTCGCTTGTACCCTAGCCTCTGGCTACGCGAGATTATTGTGGAGTTGCGGTATAAAACAGATGTCGACTGTCTGACTCCATATGTAGCTGCTCCAGCTCTGCGAGCCCTGGAGCACCGCGCACTCGTCCACTGATCTGTTTCTCAAGGTTGTAGTTCTCGCACCGTCGAGCCCTCGTAGCAAATAAAACTCAATGGCGGCAGGAAACCCGCAACATTCCTATCAACATTCCTATCAACATTCCTGAGCGTGACATATTCCGGTACGTACGTACGTACGTACCACACTATATATATACGTATGTATGTACGTACATAGGTATATAGTGAGAAATAGATCCCCCATTCAGAGCCTCGCGCTAATGCGCTCGGCAATAAATGAATTGCTCCCTATACCGTATACGGCAGCTGCATTACAGGGGCAGTTTCAGTACATTCATAGCCTCAGGTCTGGGAACGAAGCTATTATTTCATAGCTGTATACGTATTTGAAATGGTTGCTACATAATTCACAATTTGAAATCAATTGTACAATAGAGGATGTTGGAAGCTAGCAATTGGTAGCATGCATGCACACACAATTCAAACCTTTTGTGATGACATAACTGAGTGAGTCAATAGCAACTTTATGAACACAGGTGAAACTGTTTTTGCAACACAGTGCCTCGTTTCTGAAAAATAGTGTGGCACCTTTAACCTGTTTATTCGATCGAGGTTCCTTTGTACTACATGTAGCATAGCTATTGGCATTGCAAAAAAAAAAGAAGTCTTCCAGTGCATGGCTATAGCGGGAAGTATCCACAAAGTAACTTTAGCAAGGACGTCCAGCCAAGGACGGATGCATGAGCCGCCAAAGGCAGCAAAGGAGCGTCAAAATAGTATACATGTAGACATGCTGTGATCCCTCACATCTTACGGACATACCTTATGGAAGACCTTTGCAGTACCACACAATTTGTCTTTCACACTAAGGCCTCTTGCCATATGAGGTAAAAGTTTTGGACGTGTGAATACCTTCCTCTAGGGCGGGCATGCCGAGTTCGATACTCCTTCGCTGAGTTTGACGCTCATTCGCCGCCTTTGGTGGCTCATGCACTCCTGGTCCAGCAAACAAGATGCAGCGTTGTACATGCACTTGTCTATGGGAATTCTGCATTGCCTCACTCAAATACGTCATCACGATCAAGAGCTATGTGCATGCATATCACAAATATAAATTATTACTGCTTCACACACACCACTAATTGCTAGCTTCCAACCTCCTCTGATTATACCCTGAGCTCAGTCAGTTCATTTACTAGCTATAGTCACTCGTTACTAAGCGTACGTGCCTATATCTCCACAGGGAATTCGTTGCAAATAATTACATTCTTCGACTATAGGAAGTGCACTTCAATTCAAATTATAGCTTTTTCCACTCTATAGGATTGAAATTATGGCAGAGTTTCTGGAAGAAGACTTACAAGCACTTAGCTGCATGCATGGGACGAGAGTCGAACCTGCAGCAAACAGTGAATATGCGCTTACAAGTGAGCTGCGCTTAACTGTTTACCAACCAATGACTCCAAAAGCCGTCATGAGCTCCCATAAGCCCATTAGAATTTATATTGGGAATTTCATACTAGGCATTATACCTTAATACAGGGTTTTTGCTTCCTTAAGCTGTGTCTTATGGTTGGTAAAGAGTTGATAACATGCGAGTACGGTATAATGGTAACATGTGCACCAAAAAGCATGCAAGCAATTTATTGGTGTCTCCACGTTGCTTGGCACATGATGATTACAATTATAGCATAACACAATAATAATGATAAACTTTATGAACTATTCACTGCATCAATAAAATTAATGGCTTCACCAAGTTAGATTCATATTACAGTGTTTACAATCAGTATACATACTTTCCCACACCCTCACACAAAACATGGTGAGCTGAACTACATGTCGTTCTCTCCCCCCGCCCCCAGATGATCACGTGTAGTATCAGAGTGCACATTGAGTGTGCCTACAGAACACATAGCCATGCTTAGCTGTACTATGTTATAACAGCTGTCCTGCATATTAAACTTCTACAAAAAGGCACAAAAACATTTCTGACTTGGCTGTCCTAATTTCTTTTACTATGCTGAAACATAAGAGCGCTTTTGTCCCAGCGTGGTCATAATTTCATGAACGGATGGTAGAGACACTTTGTCAAGAAATGACACATGTAGACAGCAAGTTTAAAAACAACTACTTAGCACCTCAGTACAATCAAGCAATATGCAATGATTCTCCTTAAGGCCACAAAGAGTAAAAAGAAGTATCCAGGATATGATAACAGCAGTAAAATGCATACACAAGTAGCTACACTGCATACAGAAACAACAGAAGTGCAAGTGCATAAGTCCACCATTGCATTAGTATCCATACTTCTCATTCAAGAAGGTTTTACCATCTCCAGTTTGATCTAGGAGAGCGAAGTAAGTAGTCGTGAGTTATTAGTGAATGCACCTGCGTATATCTAAGAAAGTAGGCACCTACTGTAGAGTATGCATCAAGCGCCCATGATTCAGGGATGCTTGATATGTACTCAGACCCATTAGTAGCGACTCCATACGTTCCAAATTTCTATAGAAAACGTTGGCTGTAGCCATCACCAATACCAAACTATAGTATCTACATTCTTTCAAGGAAATTCTTGGTTGGCTAGTATTCATGATTATGAAGTTTCTCCAATTCCAACCATGCAAATGTTCATCAAAATTCTTCAATTGCCAACGTTTCGACTACTATGCTGTAGTCTTCATCAGGGCACACAATACATAACTGCAGGAATACAGAACTTAAATACTAAAACAGTCAGAGGCTCCATCTCCACTTCAGCTCCATGGTGAACGGCATCCAACGATATGATGTCATCGATGGTGGGTGGAGTTTGATGCTGGGTGGGTGTGGCTCAGGATAGCTGTCCTGTACTAGTCTTGTCGTCCGGTTATCGTACTTAGACTTCAGTTGTACGATAACCGGACGACAAGACTAGTACAGGAATACGAGAAGAACGCGAATACTTTAGCAAGATACAGCAACCATCTCATCTTCAATCTACGCTGTAAAAGTGCCATCCCCGAATGCTGGACAGCTATCCTGAACCACACCCGCCCAGCGTCAAACTCCACCCACCATCGATGACATCATATCGTTGGACGCCGTTCACCATGGAGCTGAAGCGGAGATGGAGCCTCTCTGTCTGACTGTTTTAGTATTTAAGTTCTGTATTCCTGCAGTTATGTATTGTGTGCCCTGATGAAGACTACAGTATAGTAGTCGAAACGTTGGCAATTGAAGAATTTTGATGAACATTTGCATGGTTGGAATTGGAGAAACTTCATAATCATAGTATCTACATGCCGAAACAAAGCCTTTGGTGAGCTCTATTCAACGGTAACCATTGGCAGTAACAAGTTATACAATTTTGCTATCGCCCTACAGCATAAATTCACAAGTTAAAATTTCTGAATGAAGAGGAACCACTGGGACACGTAACAGTGTGACTGGATATTTCATAGCTGGAGTCAGACGAGAGAACAACCTAAAATGTTCAATCTTCTGGATTCGCGTCTATTAATGTATGCCCACTCATTGAGCAGCTGTATAAACAGCAGCAGTATAGCTGCTAATATCAACGCTAGGCCAGTCCTTGCAGCTAGAGTGTGATGAAACTGTCCTCGTGAAGTCATTGAGATGAAACACGGCCGCTAAAGCACACTGAAATTGCTACAATCGGCTTTTCTGCCAGGAAGGAAACATTTGCTGCTCAAAACATTTGTAAAGGGTGGGCTCATAACACATTCTTTTTCATTAAAGTCTGTTGTCCTTGCTACGAATAAGCTCAATAAATCCTCTCGGAATAGTACTACGTAGCAATGAGCCCATACAATTTCATTCTTTTTCAACTCTGTGCCAGAACTTTCACATCAATAGGGGGGTGGGCGTTAGAATACATATGTACTCAATCTTAAGGTCGCGGGCTAGTTTTCGGCGCATATGCGCAGAGCGGTGTGCACTAAATAGAATACCAGCCTGAAGCACTATACTAACACATGGAGGCAGCCTCACACAAGCTACTAACAATTTTAAACCACAGAATAAAATCAGAAACATACCTGACAAGTCCATGACAACCACAGCTCAAGAGTACCACTCTCGTAGAATGCAGAAGTGTATAGTTTAGACGGACAGCTGCTTGGAACCAGAGCAGGATGCTCGAGTACAAGCAAGGATCACCTTCAAGGACACATTTCAGGCTACACTTGGCTCTGTACTGCCACTATGTTCAGCGGTCAGACAAAAACTATACGCTTCCGCAAAGTACAGTTGCTGGACATCCAGGATCTCTCTTTTGGATTGGTGTCCTTCCGTCAGTCAAACTCGGCTGTGGTTCAAATAAGTTTCGCCCGAACAACAACAGCTTTAGCCAGAGACTTCACCCACAAAATGTACAACGACGCCATGACAGGCACTGGCAGCCTCTACACTTTCCACGATGTCTAAGTGACTTCCACAAAAGGTCAATAGGTTCACAAAAATTGACAGTACAGCCGGAAAAAAATACTCGTGTGTACCACGCTAATTGAAATAATACGCGACTAGCCCGCAACCTTATAATTAATAAATGGGGTGTGCTTAATGACATTGACTTTAAAACGAAGGGCATTTCACTTGCTCCTGGGAATGACAGAGTGTAGCTTGGGCCAAGAGTTGAATAAGAGTCCTGGGAGTCTACCAGTGAGGGAATGTTTATAAGCGAGCTGGGCTTAATAACAGTACACATGTGATCCAGATCACTTGCTGAAGCTATATTTGGACTTGGTATAATAATTATATCAGGCCAGCCACAATATTAAACTCACTAGTAGGTGGAAGCCATGAAGAAAAATCAGAGTCATCTTGCCACTGAGTAGTTTTAGCCTGAAGGAAGGGAAAGTGTATTACTGAACAACATACTCTATGTATGTACCGTAAATTCTAGTTTACTAAGTGACCAATGACATTTTCATCATGCCTTCATAGAGATATGAAATCTGTTATTAGAACAGATTCCTGAAACGTTCATAGCTGACATAATTTGCCTTGTAAATTGAAAGCTGTGGGTTTGTTTCCAGGATGACCACCTAGTGTCCATTTGGTCAAGGAAGGAAGCATTTGCTTATTGTGTGGAGAAGTCTTCAAATCCTACATATGCAATATCTAACTGTATATTCACATGCTGAATATAATATTTGTTCGGCGTGCCTTTAATTACACTCCTCACTCATTGCACTTCTGTTACTGTATAGCGGGAATTTTTCGTGGGTCCAAATTGTTGCGAATCTTACTAAAATCCGTTCTTACAAAGTTTTCACGATTTTTAATTTCGCGACAAAGGGTCATGATCTATGATCACACCCTCTACTCTTCACATGCGCACGTGAACTACTGGGAGAACTCAGCATGCACTTCAACGTGGAAGCGAAGGTAAGAGGCTACTTTTGCATTGCCATGCATATGAAGGGAAGCCTATGGCGATCAGTGCCGCCTGTTCGGTGTGTTCGCTCGAGATCTTGCTAGAATTTTTATGGCCCTCACGACTGTGCGCGCGATACGCAGCTACTTGCTGGCTCACTTTGCTAGCAACTGTGAGACTGGCGATGGTCAATAAGGGTCCCTTGCAGGATGGCAGTACTTGTACAGGTCAGAAGTAGCGCTAGAGAGACATAGCTAGCTACTCCAGGTGGCAAAATGCTCACAGAACAAACTTATGCGGGGTTCAAATTTTCACGAGTGGGTAACCGATCGCGAAAAACGAAAAACATTCAACCTTGCAAATATTTCCCGCTATACGGTACTACGTAACCGGGTGCATGTTGCTTATCACCTACAGCCATGCATAAGCAATTATCAGAGTTACAGTACATGTCACGTCAGACCAAAGAGACATCTCTTCATTACTCACAACAGACTGCATCTTGGGTGAAGAGAGTGGTGGACTGGGTTCAACAAGTCTGGCCTTCTTGGAGACTGGAGGGGAAGCAGCTGGGCCTCTTTGTCCACCTCGATGAACTAAGCAGCCCTCCTCATCTGGAGTGGTATGCTTCTCATGGGTCTGTAGGCTCTTGTTGACACAACCATCACCACCACCCACACTGACGTCGACAGGTTCCAGCTGACTTTCAAGCCTCTTGGTGGTTGGGAGTTCACTGTTTGGGCTTAGAGCCTTCTCCACTGGAGATGTAAACCGTCCCTGGCTACTCTGTTGCTGTGGAGGTGTCTTTGTGGTTGGGCTGCAAGGATTGTACATAGTTTATACTTCATTGGTCTGAGGTAACAAAAACAATAAGGAAAGTTCTTTCTCCACATTATTGGACTGTCCGGTTTTGTGTGTACCAAGGGAAACAGCAGCAAAGGATTGTTCCATATAGGGAACAGGAAATAGCATCCTCCATATGATACTCCTGAGAATTCTGCTTGTACGCAGTTCCTATGGCAATATACATGCAGAGAATGTCAACGAAGCAGCATGAAATGGATGCACAGAGCACACCCTTGCACGGTGGCAGCAAGAGCATGGCACAAGTTATTGAGCTGATCAAATTACCACTGAGTACAAATAGTTTCAAGCTAATTCAGTGACACCTTTTGAAACATATATACCCATGTGTAGCGTCTAGATTGTTCCAAAAAAGGAAAGAGAAAGTATGAGCAGTCATTGCATGAACTCTGTTGTTATATGCATTGATTGATCAACTAGTTGTCATAGTAAGCACTAGCCTTGTTCCCAGGCCCCGCCCAGCTTTTCGTCGCTTGCAGTACGGAAAAGCGGGGAGAGCCTGGAATGTTTCTTCACATGAGCATTATGTAATCGACAAATGGCCAAACATTTTCAGCTCATATAACATGCGAAACTTCGCTTTTTCGTGCAACTGAAAGCGGCGCGCGGGCCTGGGAACGAGGCTAAGTAAACACCTAAAATATGTTGGGGGACTGCGAACTTCAAGATACCAGCCATCGGCACAACTATTTTGGTAACATAACAGTTGGTTGAACAACCAACTACACGTTCAATGCTTGGTGTGTATGACAGTCACCCCCACTAGCCAGATACATGTGGTTAGTTACCTGGTACCTTAGCTCTTTTTGCTGTTCTGAGTCCCATGTTCAATTACTGTACGTATATCAAGAGCGCATAAGTAGATCGCCTGCCTGGAGTAACAGCGTGTAACTTCCGGGAAATTCAAACCGGGCAAAATACACGGGTTGTACTAAAAATAGCTATAGCATGTCCAAACTCTCTTGTAGTGATTCTTTCCGCCACGTGATAATTGACTAGAGCGGCGACACTGTGGTCATTATTCTGTGTTGTTGTGCACAGCTGTGTAGTTCTGAGCCAAGTGACTGCAGGAAGCGACAGCAACAGCTACCAGAGAACGCTCTGCTCTACGGCTGTGCTGAAGGCTAACCTAGTTAGCTTCGTACCCAGGCTGTACGAGGCTATAACCTAGTCTATACTCGAACACAGTCACAACAACGGTTATTAATTGTGTGGATGTGCTTACCTGAGGCTGGAGGTGGAGGACGTCGACATCTGATGATCAGCAACGATCGCCACGGTGGGTTATAGGTTCAAATAAGCTCAGCCAGAGCCGAATTGCTAGCCACCTAGATCTTCGCACTTCGCTAACGCGTTCACAATTACCGCTGTACGGCTTCAGGTGCAACCGGATGTTCTATTTTTAGTACAACTCTAGTATGCCGCCTGCACCACGGGCGCCTATTGAAGTTACACGCTCTTACTCCAGGCGGGCGATCTACTTATGCGCTCTTGACGTATATACATGCTCTAGTCGGCGAAAGCCATTTCGGTACTAAACATGGCTACAGTTTGTACACACTGGATACTGGTTGCTTTCATCACGGTTGTTCACAGTAACCAGAGTATGCTAGTCACCAATTAACATATTTTGGCCACCATTCAGAATACTGATGATTAATAGTTTATTGTCAGTGATCAAGCCATGTATCATACCAGAAATCATTCTACATAATTATGTCGAAATAATCGTGGTATCAAAGTTGTGATATACCACAAAAGTTTTAACGAGGTCACATGACACAAAGTTAGCTCTATGGATTCATATCTAAACTGAGTTCTACATTAGATCTACCGTTCTCTTACCTTCGGAGCTGCGTAAGAACCCAAACGCACAAGTGTAGTTGTCCAGGGGTATTACATAGTGTATGCTCCATATGAAGGGTTTAATCTTAATGCTTCATTGAGCAGTTTCCAATGGTCAGTAAAGAGTTAAAGAATTGAAACTGTGGGTCAAGAGGTCCCTGATTCAAAACACACCGTGCAACAAGAATTTTCAGAGTGCATTGAACCTTACCGCAAATTTGACAACAACTAAGGGGTGATTGATTACCTAGTTCAAACCTACCATATGCAGGATAGTCAAATAACACCGCCAACGTTTGCCATTTAATTTTGCTCAAGTTCAATCTGTATAATTTCACACACTGCCAAAAGTGCATCGACTTCTGACAAAAGGTTTCTACTATACAGAATGAGATGACAGACCCACTGTTATTATCAGATGAGAATTATCCCATGCACAATGCCACAACAGCAACATCGTGTATGCATGTACCTGATCAGACATGGAAGGTCGACAGGTTTTGTTATTTCAATTAGCTTCTGAAGCCTCTTTTCTTCCTGCAGCAGAGATGTTGGGAACATACTTCTCAAAGGTATCACTAATTTTTCCCCTAGATCACGCTAAGTCCAACAATTTAATTGCAACTTGCTTCACACAAGAATCATGCTCCCTTTTAATGATGACTAAAGGTATGATCAAGCCATTGAGCAAACAATGAATGCATTTGAATGCCGCATCAGCTCCCTTTCCCTTGCAACTGAGCAAATTTCAGAGCAATCGGACATCCAGGTGCTGAGATACTGACTAACTCCACTTGGTCAGCGGTTAGATTTCATTGTGCTAGGGCCCCACCCTACCAGACGTCATTTATGGTGAACACTCCCAGCCTTAAGCTTCCCTGCTATTAGTCACTTGCCACTTTGGTGTATTTCGTCAACGCCAACCAAAGAATAAAGGGTAGGCCTGGGAATGAGGCCACAATTTCCTATCCAGTAAACCTATCACATGCTTTCATTTAACGTTAGGACTGTTCATTGGTCGTCACAACTATAGTTCCCACATATTCATATCTGAACTCATGTCCTACTGCACCTTCTTGAGATCGTGTAGACTGTGCTTTATTTCCAACTTCTTCGTCTTATCGAGGTGATCACCAACACTCCTCATGTATGCATCCAGGGAATCCACTTTTGATTCTGCACTCTCAGCTGGATGTGCACGTATGCGTGCGTACCAAGGCAAGAGAGGTATGACATGTATCTACAGCTACATGTACATATATATACGGTATGCGGCTAAAGTATTGCAACAGGCTTGTCACTAGTCTTCAGCCATGGACCATTGCCACCAACTTGAACTGGGCAGAGAGCCATATGGGCAATAACAGGCTTGCCCATTGTAACTTGCCCCAGTACCTCTAACAGCATGACTCTGTTCCTGTCTGGCTGGTGCCGCAAAGCCGGCTACATCTTCCCAGCTTGCCTTACAGTGGTTAATGGTCATTCCTGTGACCTCACTGCCATTTCTGTACCCGACTGCCCTGTCCACAATGCAGGCAAGCCTTCGAGTGCTTACGGGCGTACGTGGATGGTTCCGTTTCAGGAAGCTCTACACGAGCGGCTGTTACCATGCAAAGAAGGCTGAGCATCAACGGCGCGGCACGTCCATTGCAATTACTTCTTCCGTGTACCGCATTTGAAACTCTCAACAGCACAGTTCCTTGTCTGAAGAAATGAAGGGTGGGTTCTCACAAGTAATGCCATATGGCTTGGTTGTTACATCATCCCCACGCAAACAGCAACACGACAGCTACATGCAGGCACACGTCTTAAAAGATGATGCTGTCCTTCAGAATGGAGTGCAGCTCTGCCACAAAACTGAAGGCTTCCTCCACGAATCAGGAGGCTTCTTCCGAGAGTTAATTTGGAAGAAGGGGTAGGCTTCTTGCGAAGAGCAATGGGTTTGCATGTACATCAGCTTCCAAAAAGTTGAGAAGCTTCACTTACGGATCTTAGAGAGCTTTGTTAAGGTCTTTTGGAGCTTCGTTTTCAGCAGCGTGCGGTACAGCTAGTGGATACTGTTTGTGTCAATTTCAAAAACAGCACAATGCACGTCAAACCAAACAGAATTCTGAGCTAAAATATGGGAGAGAGAACCTACCTAGCTGCCTCCCCTTGTCCCTTTTACAACTACAGATTTACAGTGTAGTTGAAGGTTTTCAGGTCACATCAATCCCAGAATTTCAGGCTTTCAGGTCGCAATCCAAGGCACAGATATGTAATCTCATCACATCTGCACACCACACCCTCCCCTTCCTCCTTGCAGGGGGGGGGGCAACAAACAAGATATGGTGGATGCTATGCCTGTCTGCATACCTTGACTGGCTCTTGCAAGCTTGTTCTCAAGGGAGTGAATTTTTTCCTCCACTTCAGTAAGTTTAGTTTGCTGTAAGGTGCAAATACGTAACATGTCTGATGAAGGAATGCGTGCAATGACATCAACTATGCCAGAGAACATGTGCGCATACCACATGCATACATTACACTCCCAGCAACAAAGTGAAAAATGCTCATGGCCAGTTAGGAGAGAAAAGGAGCAAAACAACATACGTACTATGACGACAGAAAAACACTGCTGTCGCATAAAAGTAGCTGAAGAGCTGCTTTTAGTTTGATGACAAAAGTGAATTTTTCATTTGTAGACAACAACTTACTAAGGCCACAAAATTATTATTCACTGGAGGTCTCTTTCAGCATATGCATGCATTAAACCTACCACATTCCATTTCTATCTGGTTTTCAGTCCCCAAACCCCACACACGTGACCATGCAGCAATCCTCTACACGTTTGTGTCTTTAACCACACCCACCCATCAAGGGGCAGTCAATAGTCCCGGCTCTGGGCGAACCATTGCCCATCAAGACTGAGGAAAAAAGCTTCACTGCCAGAAATGGAGGCCCTACTGTACAGGGCGGGAGGACTGTTTTCTCAGTCTATTTGTGCAAAGGAGATAAATGGCCCACCCGGCTCCAACCAAAGGCTTTTCTAGGCCAAGCCCAGACACGGCCATGCTGTCTGTACCCTCGGGTGCATCCACCCACCTCCCCCTGTCCCACCCTCTCTGCTGGCTCAGAATCTAAGTACCAAGGACATTGCCGGAAGTCTGAAATCACTGATGAAAGTCTCATGCTGGATATATCTGGCTACATCCACGAGAGTGATAATAGTTTGTGGTCGTGGGTTATTCAAGAATATTCACGTAGATGTGTGATATATGTTGTTAGGCCATTGCTGCACTCCGCAAATTAGTGGTAGGAAGAAAGGGGAATTTCCTACTTCTGAACGAAAGGTTCACACTTTGCAATCTGCGTCAGTGGTGCAGGCGGAATACTTGAGTTGTACTAAAAATAGAACATCCGGTTGCACCTGAAGCCGTACGGTGGTAATTGTGAACGCGTTAGCGAAGTGCGAAGATCTAAGTGGCCAGCAATTCAGCTCCGGCTGAACTTATTTCAACCTATAACCCACCGTGGCGATCGTTGCTGATCATCAGATGTCGACGTCCTCCACCTCCAGCCTCAGGTAAGCACATCCACACAATTAATAACCGTTGTTGTGACTGTGATCGAGTATAGACTAGGTTATAGCCTGGGTACGAGGCTAACTAGGTTAGCCTTCAGCACAGCCGTAGAGCAGAGCGTTCTCTGGTAGCTGTCGCTTCCTGCAGTCACTTGGCTCAGAACTACACAGCTGTGCACAACAACACAGAATAATGACCACAGTGTCGCCGCTCTAGTCAATTATCACGTGGCGGAAAGAATCACTACAAGAGTGTTTAGACACGCTATAGCTATATTTAGTACAACTCATGTATTTTGCCCAGTTTGAATTTCCCGGAAGTTACACGCTCTTACTCCGGGCGGGCGATCTACTTATGCGCTCTTGCTTGCTAGGCGAGCGGACACATCAGCAATTTTTTGATTCCTCATTCTCTGCTTGGTGGCATGCATCTTCCTCACGCTCGCCCCACAGTGTCCTGCATTCACCTAGTAATAGTAAAATTAGAGGATGGGAGACAGACACGAATGCAGTGCATTACCAGAGAGTTGTAGCTCTCAGCCACCTCTTCCGTTTTACCAGCTTTCTTCATTCTTTGTTTGCGCTTCTTTTCAACTGAGGGAGAAAAGATGCATGAAGATGGACGGCATGCAGATATTGGACAACCACGAATCATGGCTTGTGAGGTACATGCCACCACAGGCTCACTCATCCAACAGGTGACATACAAGCTAGTTCATTAGTGACACAGCACATACGTACACATCACAAGTAAAATATCAGCCCAATGACAAAATTGCATACAACTGCCAGATGAAATTTCAGCCAAGCAGATATGTGACTCTAACCACACCCACTAATCAATAAGCAATGCCAAGGACATTGCAGGAAGTGACATCATGAAACTGAAACATCATGTGGGGTCATTGCTCAGGAAAGGGTTAATTAAGGTCAGGCTATACATGGCCTGGCTTGGTACCTATACATGTATTCTAGGGCTTCATACATGTAGCTAAGGGGAGGAATACAAAACTCGTTTTCTTTAGCCTTGTTCCCAGGCCCCATACGAACGGGCCAGGGAACGAGGCTAGATTTTCATCAGGTTTCCTACCTGCAGATGACCATGCAGTTTGAACTGTTTACCAATCAGACTACAATTGAGGTCAATCTTTGAGCTTATAGTTTACTTAAACATATACTGCAGTTCTGTCAAGGTTTTCGTTCTCCAAACTGCACACAGGACTGATCTCAGCTATCCTGAAGACTCTAGCCACATCTACTCAATAACGAGTAATCAACAAAGTAGCTCAGCCAGTGTTAACCCGCTCTAGCTGATGAACATTGAAAATGCATGCCCTGCGAGGTGAGAGGACTGTTTCCTAGGTCCATTTACAGAAATTACTTACTCAGCTCCAACCAAGGGCTTCTCATAGCCAAGCCCAGACACGGCCATGCTCATCACTCGTTTTTCCAATGGCAGCGAAGCGAACCCGCTCCAAGCCGCCCTCCAGTCAGTTGAAAAACTTCCCATGGATGCTGCCAAGCCAGCCTGTTAGCCCTTTCTGATTGCAAAATCTGACGCCAAGTTTGCCAAATCGACCTTGAACTTTGATGCCACTGCCCGTGTTGGCATGTTGTACTCAGGTGCTAAGATCATACCAGCTAGAAGGTACTCATATTGCTGTTATACATCGTTTTTGTTGCATGTCTCTAGCTATAGTTCTTGCGTGAGGGACAAAGGTAGTTTGAATATTTATGAGTATACCGTATCCCGTAACCTTAAGTGCACCTCAGACATCATAAGTTCTACATGCAGACTCAAAGACAAGTCGTACACCTTATGCATCACCTTAGAAGGGTCATCGGTTCTGGGAGCCCAAAAAGGCTGTACCTTCTCAACATACCCGTTCCGGTTCTGTCCAGAAAGGTGTCATCATCGCTGTCGTAGTAATCGTTCTCCTCCCAGTTCTTAATCTTGCGTTTGCGGACTGCAAATAATACATACAATGCATCAAAACATCATTTACTATCAATATTTTACGTGTCTGTGTGTCTGTCTGTGAGTGACGGAAGTGGGATGTTCGTGGGGCGGGACTAGACTATAGTGACGTGCGACCTTCGTACTTTAATTTATTTACTGAACCTTGAACTCCGCGAAGAATGTTCGAGAACATTGGGCCCGGGTATGCAATCGGGGAGCAGCAGTCGAAGCGGACGCAATCGGGCGAGCAGCAGTTCAAGCGGACGCAATCGGGGAGCAGCAGGCGAAGCGGACGCGATCGGGTGGCGAGCAGCAGCTGAAGCGGGCGCAATCGGGGAGCAGCAGCTGGACGCGAGGCGGAGGCAAACGGGGAGCGCGAGCAGCAGTGGAAGCGGATGCCGCAATCAGGCCCGGGAGCAGCAGCTGAAAAGGACGCAAGCAGCGAGCAGCAGCTGAAGCGGACGCAATCGGAGAGAAGCAGCTCTTCAGAGAGCTGTCCGGCGCCGGATTACGCACGGCAGGCGAATAAGGGGGAAGTAGCTGAGCGAGCGAAGCGAGCTCAGCTACTTGTATTAATCATGTTTATATGATGGTAATCACAACACAATGTTGGAAAATTCACAATTGCTCAACTCAGATCTGCTTTATATCGGGATTACAACATCTTGTTTTGAAGGAGACATGCATACACAATACAAAGCCACAAAAACTAGCTAGCTTTGCAGCAGAATCCTTGACGAAATGCAGGCTTTTGCGAGCTACTGGAAGCTTTTTACAATCTGTCAAGCCTAGGAATGCTGCATTTCCATTACTCTGAGAGGAAAGACGACTCCTAAGATGGCCTGATTCGCTTTAACTGCCAAAATAGTCAATCACACACACACACACACACACACACACACACACACACACACACACACGGCTGTTGCGCGCACGCACACCCGGGGTAATAATGGTGGGGAGTCAGAGCAGACACTTGGGAAACCTTGTAGTAGAGTTACTAGGCCCAGGAATGTAAGCATAGTCCAGCTACATGCATTTCAGGCATGGTAATAATAAGTTAGTTGGGCCAAATTGAATCAACTTGAATGTTGAAGCCTCTAGATTGATACTGGCTACTGGTCACTTATGATAATTATTATGGTGTACAATTACAGGCAAATGGCTTCAACACAACTTTGACTTGGACAACCTGCTGAGGCTATGTGGTTTGGAATAGGGTCTGGGAATCAGGTTAAAGTGCACCACCACTCATCTCTGTGGTACAGTAACCACCGTGTGTCAGGTCCCGCTTTTCGTACTGCAAGCAACTAAAGCTGGGCATGGAAGCCTGGGAATGAGGCCATTCCTGAGCATGCATGTGGACTGGGATAGGGTCTGGGAATGAGGCTATAAGGTGCATCACCATTCATCTCTATGGTACAGTAATCACCGTGTGTTGGGTTCCTGAGCATGTATGTGCACCACTATGGTACAGTGGTTACCATGCGTTGGGTTTCTGAGAATGCATGAGGTTTGGGAATGAGGCTAAAGTGCACCACTACGGTACAATTATTATATGATCACCGTGTGTCGGGTTCCTGAGCATGCCCTGGGCGTCCAGGATTCTGCATGCATTGAGAGCACACTGCACCACAGCCTCCCTCTTCTTTCCCCTCACTGAAGCCTCGGCATACACGGGCTCACCCGTTGCCATGTCAATGGGCAGCCTGCAAGTGGGACCAATGGATGGACATTACTGCACACAGTCTAAACACCGCACTAGGAGAGCCACCAGCTAACACAGTGGACAAACTCCTGACCACAGAAATGCTGTACGCAATATGGCATCACCTCAACATCTTGTTGCTTCTCTCGGGCATTGAGTGAGCCTCTGTATGAATACATGGTTGGCATCCCCATACCGTATACATGGTTGGCATCCCCATACCGTACATGCATCATAGTACACAAGTGCTTTGACAAATCTATCTGTCGGCAGATATGTACATGTACTTAGGGCAGGCTGGAGCATTGCTCCCTCGGGTTGATAGGCTTGAAACTGTTCCCAGAGCCATTCTATGCTGATATTTGACTCTAACCACACCCACCATTAAAACCTCCAATTAAGTCTCTTGGGAAATGCCAACCTGGTGTACAGGCCTTGAACAACAGGAAATGGAGGCCCTATAAGGTGAGGCGGCTTGAATTGTTCCTAAGCCCATTTATGCCAATAACACCTTCCCAGCATCAACAAAAGCCTTTCTACAGCTGAGTCAAGACATGGCTACGCCTATGCTGTTGCACCTTTCAGTCACACCCACCTACATCCCCTTGTCCAACCCTTCTGCTCAAGCCGAACCTACATCCCCCTGTCCAACCCTTCCGCTCAAGCCGAACCTACATCCCCTTGTCTAACCCTTCCGCTCAAGCCAAACCTACATCCCCCTGTCCAACCCTTCCGCTCAAACCGAACTTACATCCCCTTGTCCAACCCTTCCGCTCAAGCCGAACCTACATCCCCCTGTCCAACCCTTCCAGCCCTTCCGATCAAGCCGAACCTATCTCCAAGGGACAATGCCAGAAGTGACATTAAAGTCTCATGACAGATATATACACTATGGGCCCTAAAGAGTTTATTTACATGTACCCACAACCAGTCCAGTACACAACACGTGTTTGGCTGGTCAAACTTGTGACCGTATACATGACTACATTTGACTCCAAACAAGCAGCTCAGTACAGCTAGCTGTTCAAAAATCTGAACAAACAATAACTATGCCCAAGGCTCCATTCACCACAATCATGATGTGCTTACATAACCAGTAGGACATTAGCCTAGGGGCAGCAGCTGACCTCACTTTGACGGTATAGGTCCTGGCGTGCAGTGGTCCATCCTCCTCCGTCTCATACTCAAACTCAAGGTCTGCATGTGTGTACGTGTGTGTGTGTGTGTGTGTATGGGAGTTTGTGTGTGTGTATGTGTGCATGTGTGTGTGGTAGTGGGTGTGTGTGGTTGCGTGGGTGTGTGTGTGTGTGCGGGTGTGTGGGTGTGGGTGTGTGCACATGTGTGTGCATGTTTGTGTGGTGTGTGGGTGTGTGCACATGTGTGTGTGTGTGTGTGTGGGTGGGTGGGTGTGCACGTGTGTGCATGTGTGTGTGTGTGCATGTTTGCGTGGTGTGTGGGTGTGTGTGCGTGTGCGTGTGTGTGGGTGTGCACGTGTGTGCATGTGTGTGTGCATGTTTGTGTGGTGTGTGGGTGTGTGCACGTGTGTGTGTGTGTGTGTGTGTGTGTGCATGTTTGTGTGGTGTGTGGGTGTGTGCACATGTGTGTGTGTATGTGTGTGTGTGTGTGTGTGTGTGTGTGTGTGGGTGGGTGGGTGGGTGTGCATGTGTGTGCTAGGGCCTGAACGAATGGGGAATCCCCCCATTCGAATGTTCGGTAACTAACATTCGAACAACATTCGGTAGAATCAAGATATTACATAACGAAGATCTTGCACGACTATATCGGCTATTCGGTCGGTGATTAGCTTCGCATGACTGGTGGGGCACTTCGATCGGGCGATAAAAGCATTCAGAGTTGGATCGTGTTTCGATTTCGTCTTTTATTCGTTGCTGTGTACACGGTTCAGGTGGTCGTGTAAGTTGGTCGTCCCTCCATGGTAAGTGTAACTTTTGTTGCACAACTTGCACTTCACTGTCTTGTGTCTTGTTATCACACGAGCAGAGCTACCTGCATCGCTATCGAGAACGCCACCAACAGCGCAGCCTCAGTCTCCGCCATCTTGCAGCTAGCTCAAGGTAGCACGTGGGGTGTGCGTTGATTAGAAATAGGTTCGAACATAATTTTGCCGCTTCGAACGTTCGGGATTCGAACGAACGTTCGAATGTTGGTACATTCGTTCAGGCCCTAGTGTGTGCATGTGTGTGTGTGTGCGTGTGTGCATATATGTTTGTGTGGTGTGTGGGTGTGTGCACGTGTGTGTGTATGTGTGTGTGTGTGTGTGTGTGTGTGTGTGTGTGTGTGTGTGTGTGTGTGTGTGTGTGTGTGTGTGTGTGTGTGTGTGTGTGCGTGCGTGGTAAGGGAGAACATATGGTACAGGTGCAATGTAATATGAGTGTGAGAGCAACAAGCAATACTATAGGATATAGTACCAGGCAATGCCACGCACAATGTCGCCAAGTCACAAGAGGTAATGTGAACCAAATTGCACAAAAGTAGACTGCATTGTGCATGTAAACATTGGAATATCAGTAGTCTGGTTATCTGACACTATTGTGCAAGCATGAGCATGCATAAGAATATTGATAGCCATATTTGGGGCAAGCTTGAGCAAAGCTCAACAGGCTAGCTGGGGTAAGTGCTATAGCCTGCACGCATATTCGTGCTGTACGTGTGTGACCACACGGATTGCTAAGGAAGAAATAAATTGAGGACCCACCTTCTCTATCAAAGAACTTCCTAAGTGCTTTCTTGGGGTCCTCCTTGTAGTAGGCTTCCTTCTCTGGGTCAACCTCCATCTCATCGGAACCTTGAACATGCGGGGAGACGTCATCCATCACTGGGAGGGAGAAAGCACGATACACAAATGGTATCTCAACACCATGCAAACACGGAATGTTAAACAGTGTACCACAAACTTGGCTTCACACACCGATGCCCCAGGAGGCTCCCATCTCAGCCCTCTCCTTAGTAGCTCTCTCCTCCTCAGCCAGTAACTCTGCTTGTCTCCGCTCAAACTGTTCTCTCTTCTGCAAAATGTCCTGCCGCTCCGCCTCTGCCTCTTCCTCTACCTCCTCCTGTCCTCGACCGCCACTCTGGTCGCGATGTGTGCATCATGTACAGGTGAGGTGTGTTGGTACATGTTTGTGTGGTGTACGTGTGTGTGTGTGTGTGTGATGTGCATAGGAGGAGCGTCACAGTAATAGAAGGCCAACTTTGAGTGGGGGACAACATAATTATAGGGACTCAAGCCAAGCAGTTTGGACTAGAGCAAAACAAGAGCTCATAACATCTCGATAACACACAATATTGAGTGCCAGCCAATCCAGGATGATTAATGCATACAGTAGCATACAATCAACAAAATCAAGGTTTAGGGAAATCCGGGGAACAAAAGATGCACAGCTAGCAAAGTATATACTTGTATGTAGGTTGCATTAGCCTCGTTCCCAGGCCTCTGCCCAAATTTTATCTCACAGCCGTGGCGATTTTTCTCCATGGCTGCGAGATAAAATCTGGGCGGAGGCCTGGGTTGCATACCGTTACAGCTGCTCATCTAAGCTCCACAGTGGATCACTCACCTCCAAGACGAACAATCTTGAGCTGCCTCCGAACCTAACCATCTGGCCCACACGCAGGCGGTAATAGCAGCGAGGCTGGATCCTGGTCTTGTTCAGGAACGTACCGTGAGTACTACCAAGATCGTAGACGTAAAACCCAGGTTCCTTTGGATTGGTTGAGAACAGGGTATGATGATCTGCAGCATGGGATGAACTTTCTGCATTGCCGGGTCGGTACTGTAGAATGGCATGGTGCCGCGATATGGATGGGTGTTCAAGTGCTACATCGCATGTGGGTAGCCTTCCAAACACATGAAACGCTTTCACGCTAACGTTGATTTCACGAACGACTGTACCATGCTTGATAACAGACAAGGTGAATGGTTCCAAAGGTGCTCCACTCCAATGTGGCTCAGTGTAGGGCAGGGTAGGGGTATCGTCCTTTGACCTTTGTACCTGCTGTCTTGTTGTTCCAGTTTGATTACCCCCAGAATGTGCTTTCTCTGCGAGGGGAGATTCAGCAACACCATTTTCGCTTCCTGAAAGACCACCTCTAGAACCCCTCTGGCTCTGGTCTGCAGCAGCTGGGACGTCACCCTCGGATGCCTGCTGTGATGGCTGCGTGCACGTAGGATGAAGTACAGTACATCTCAGGCAAGTCCACACCTCAGATACGTACATGTAGGAAGCAGAATAGACCATATTCTGCTATACTGGAACTCTAGGTTTCTGTTGCGCTAAGACAACAACAACACTTGTACCTGTTGGTCACTGTGCAGATATGCTGCATACCAGATTTAAAGTAAATAGCGTTGGAGTTAAGGCCTCCCAAATCCAAGAATGTCTCCATTCGAGGCGCCTCCAGTAGAAGCACTACAGATTTTGCAATGGGAAACCCCTGAAGTTTGGGAGGCTATAACTCGGACAGTAGGGATGCAGCCTATCTGCAGGGTGGCCAATGGGTACAAGGTGTTGTTGTTGTCATAGCGACAGAAACCTGGAATTTCATTCTAGCAGAATAAGGTCTATTCAACCAACTCACTACAAACCCTTCAAAGAGTGTAAGTACATGTAGGCAACGGTCACTTTCAGAAGATGCACAATGGACAAACTGCAGCACAGATGAGTTACTTATTCACAAGTGAGGGCTAACTTAGTTCATGGTGAACAAAGAGGTGTTTGCGATTAAGATTACAGTCTCATTCGCAGGCTTCTCAACTGAACAGAGGGTGGATGGACCAAGAGTTTATAGCATGTACACGTAGTGAAGGCACAACTTGGAGCCTTGCTCCTGCGAGTCATGGATTAGCATATTTGATGCCAGTTTATCTATAGTGTATATATGTACTGGGGTAACTGCAGCTGTCAATAGTAAATCGTGGTTGTAAATGTACTTGATAATATGTTATAGACATAGCATGGCAGTCAGTGCTGTATGGCGTATACAGTACCGAGGTAACCGAACCCGAGGGGTGCAGACCCGAGAGTGAGGACAGCATGCGACTGCCATGCTACTAAGGTTAGGGCACACACACATTGCTAGGTAGTGCTATAGCAACAACAGATGCATCCTGTCGAAGTGTGTCGTAGCACTTCAAGACTACGAACTCCACTGGTGCATTTACATGTCCACAGGGCAGTGCTACGATAAAAATATAGCCCCCCCTATAGCATGCATGTACTGCAACAGCTTGACAACAGGATAT
The DNA here is from genome assembly GCA_963931865.1 of Axinella damicornis. Classification (NCBI taxonomy): domain Eukaryota; kingdom Metazoa; phylum Porifera; class Demospongiae; order Axinellida; family Axinellidae; genus Axinella; species Axinella damicornis. The sequence goes on along the minus strand of OZ007507.1, from coordinate 12,494,202 downwards.
CTCTACTGGTATCACTCAGTTGCCCATATATGCAGGTACTGCACTAGCCTCGTTCCCAGGCCCCCATCTCGGGACTGGGAACGAGGCTAGTGCTGCACTGGAGTGTTGTACCTATTATAGCCTTGGAATGAACTGGACTACTGGAACTTGACAACGAAGTATGAACTTTAAGTAGATGACATAACATGAAGTATGAACCTTAAGTAGATGACATAACATGAAGTATGAACCTTAAGTAGATGACATGACATGACATGCCATGATTGCTTGTTGATGGTCTACACTGGATAATTAAATTATACAGGTGGCAATGTAGCCGGGAATGAAGCTAACCAAATTCAGGAGAGATCACAGGATGACACTACGGTCCTTACCAGTAAGAACAAAGAGGAGTTCAGTAAACAGATGCAAAACGGTATGAAACAAGTTGCATTCCAGGTGGGGGTAAGACAGGCAGCAAGTCTGCACATGCAGTAATGGGTTGCCTAGACAACTCCACGTACACTGGTGGGTACCCAGAGTACTCACTCCATGGAATATAAGGACGGTGTGCTAATCGTTCTCCACTTGGCTGCTGGATGTAAGTACAGATAGGTGTCCTGGGCCGAGTGGGGGCAGAGTTTAGGATACTCTGGTCAGGATCTTTCCTTCAAGTTATGAGGTCACATCTAGGTTGGAATTTTTGGAGGGTGAGCAGAAAGGGGGAAGACAGGGTTTGATTCAAGGGGGGAGGGGGGGGGGGGGGGGGGGGGGGGGGGGGGCATTCACTTACTCTTGAATCTTTGCTGCGCCACCTTGAAATTTACCCAAGAAGTATTATGTATGGAAGGCAACCCATGCCAACACAACTTACTTTGCCATGCTTCAATTTCATCCCCACTTGATCAATTTTCTAAGTGAAAATGCTAATGCTGGAAGTTGATTTCTGAATGCTTATGCTGAGGCTATCTGAAGTGACCTCTGAGTACTGAAATTGAGGATTTACCAGACCCTACGACTGTTAACCAAGAAGAGAATTATACAATGTACTAGCTAACACATTGAAAGCATACCTAATACCTATCACAGACTACCACTTAACTGTCACACAGCTTGGCATTTTTGACTAAAAGAATGAACTTCCTGTTGCTATGGCAATCACGATCAATTGGTCCACCACACAGATAGACTGCAGCTCAGATTTCAAGTTTACTAGATGCACAGTTATGGAATCCAGGAATTTCATTGGAAGTGCCTCCAGGGAAGAAAAAAAAACTTGGATATGCATGAGATTGAGTGCCGGATTTTGGGAGGCAATAACTCAGACGCAGTACACCAGAAATACCTCAAATCTAGGATGCAGCCTATCCACATGGTGATCAGTGGGTACAGGGGGTTGTTGTTGCCATAGCAACAGAAACATAGAATTTAGTGTTAGCTGAACAAGTGCAGCTGACTGTGGTACATGACACAATGCAACAGGAGGTAGAAATTTCAAAGCCGACAAACAGCTATAAAAAAACAAACTCATACTTGCTTGAAAGCTTATGAATATCTGTGGTACCATTTCCGTGTTTTATTAAGTGCAGCTCACTTATAAGCGCTCATTCGTGGTTAGGTGCAGGTCACGGGGCCACAGTTTGCCGACACAATCCCCTTTTTGCCTTGACCTGTGAACCAACAACCAACCATGACGTCATAATGAGGTGCACGTAGTATACGGTGGTATATGGTCCAAGTAATAAGATATACGGAAGTGCACACATAATGGACACGTGCAATGAAGGTTGACGAGCATGTTGACGATCCGAGGCCGTGGAAGAAGTGCGTTCTCCTACCAAGAAGCTCTGCAGTTGTGGGGCAGATCTCTCATCACTGAGCGTATATCACATCAGAAAACACTTGGCTGGGTCGAATCACTTGAAGGTACAGGCAGCAAGTGGGCTGTGGGTGCCCACGTCCACTGACCAAGAGGACGCCTGTGGTGCAGCGCCTGTGCGCATGCAGAGCTGAAATGGAGGTAGCGAAACGGCCTAGGGGGGGATAGGGAGGCGGTTTTGATGGCATAAAATCCCTGCAAGTACCAAATTGCCACTCCGAGTAGTTTCTTGCATGAAGGGAGAAACAACCAACCAACTAAAGTGGCATTTGTGTCTGGCAATTTGGTAACTGTGGTCCCATGGTGCAGGTTCAACTTTATTTCAAGCTACTTGTTGCTAAGTGTTGAAGTACAATGTAGTATGTTGGTTTAACCCTTTCACTGGTATAGCAATGCACCCATATACTGCATGGCCGACTTTTTTTTGTTGCTGTTGTTAATAATTGTATAATGCGAGTAGACAAATGACTTCCATATTTGCTACAAAACCACAACCCTTTCACCAAGTAACAATTCTAAGCAAAGTATAGCTACATGATAGCAGTTTTCAGTAATCACTGAATTCTGAATATAGTCCAAAGAAACTCAAACAGATGGTGAAATGTACACAGTGGATATGCACCCATAAGTGAGCTGCGCCTAATAATGAGCTATTATGGAGGAGGTGGCGGTGGGGCGATCAGTGTTCCTAGTTCCTTCTACTGTAGTACGTACCCCCGGAATCCTGGATCTTGGATCCTTACTCTCAATCCTCACCCTCACCTGAATTCATCCATTAGTGTGTTCATCTCTTCACAATCACTACCATTCTTATTGATCACCTGTGCATGTACGTGTGTGTGTGCATGTGTGTGTGTGTGTGTGTGTGTGTGTATGTGTGTGTGTGTGTGTGTGTGTGTATGTGTGTGTGTGTGTGTGTGTGTGTGTGTGTGTGTGTGTGTGTGTGTGTGTGTGTGTGTGTGTGTGTGTATATATGTGTGGGTGTGTGTGTGTGTGTGTAAAAGCTTGAGAGCATTGCTAGGCTTTTTATCAATACAAATCCCCAGATTCCCCACCCTCAACACCACCACACACACCTCCCCACCAAACCCACACACATCACGCACCTCACTGAGCCCCTCTAGTTTTCAACCATGGGAGTGAATATCTTCACATCATGGTAGAGAACGTTGGTTGGGGGTACAGGGTGGAGCTCCGGACAGTTGACCTAAACTGAAGGAAGACGTGTTGGCAGTGATGGAATTTGGAATGAAGAAAATTGTCCTCATATACATACCCACCCCCCCCCCCCCCCCCCCCCCCCAACTACACACACACATACACACATACACACAACACATAGGTCATATGACCTACTAACATATGTTTATGATCACCTATGCACACGGCACAACCAAGGTCACATGACCATGTGTCATATACAGTGCTGTGTACGTAACTGTCCGGGAACACCACGCAATTATTCTAGCTGCAATATGGATAGTCCGGGAAGACAACTTTTTCGGGCTACCATTCAGTGGAGGAATGAGCTGCAGGGATGTTGGTGACATCATAGAGTAAGTGCGGGGGGTGTCCAGATGGGAGGTGGTTACTAAAATCCGGAACGGAACGGAACGGAATGGAACGGTTCCGCCTACTAAAATACGGAACGCACGGAACGGAACGATAGCCAAGCTAGCAAAATTTTCGCAGCGCAGGCAAAGACTTAGAGGACGCTTGAAATCATGGTAAGACTTGCTTGTCATATTCTGTTGAGAAGAGAAGAGGTATACTTGGCCAACCTTGGGTCTCTGCGGAGGCTTCTCCGCGCGCGCATACTGGCGATCGCGCCCTGGACTAAAAGCGAAGGGCTAGCTTGTTAGACTAGCGGAGGCTCATGGATCACTCTCTCTGGATCTGGGAAGCTCTCTAAAAATTGTAAACGTAGTGCCTAATCTTTTCCTCACCATGCATGAACGTGAGCACATAATGCATTGTGCTGTGCCTGATGTTCTGTTCCGTGCGTTCCGTATTTTAGTAGGCGGAACCGTTCCATTCCCCGTTCTGTCCCGTTCCGGATTTTAGTAACCACCAGATGGGAGGGTTGCCCCACAATTACTTTGCACAGTTGCTTGTAGGAAGAAGTTTGTGGAGCGTCCGGACACCCCTACCCTTACTCTACGCACTTCTCAGTAACCGTGTGTAAGGAATTAACGGGGTGTCCGGGACACCCCTCACTGTCCGGACACCCCGCACTTGCTCTACCCTCTACTCACACCACACAAGGCCTGGGTGTGTATATGAACCTAGGATGTCAGTTGCACAGCCCATGTGGATGTATATCCAAACCTTTGTTGACTTCGCTCATACACGGTACTCATGCTCCCTTGCCCCACCCACCTCTCTTTGACACTGGTGCCCCGTCCTGTGTCTTCCCGGACCCAAGGACCCTCGATCTGCAATGATCTGGCCATGCTGTCGCCTGAGGCTGGGATTCGGAAATGGCTGACGCATGTGACGATGCCTGCAGAAACGTTCTATTTAAAGCCTCACAAACACGTGTCTGAGTGAAATACAAAGTTGAAAGTATGCCGGTTGCTAGCGAGAGCGACCTGAAGGACTGTGAATGGGTGGTGGAGCGATGCAAATTTCACCTGAAGAACGATGACAGAGATGGTGCAAAGGCCTGGATCATCACTGCTAGGTCACTCTTTCCAGACAACTTTGCTGTGCAGGTACCAGCTAGGTATAATATGCATGTACCAGGTAGTGGGAGAGGAGGGGTAATCGTGAGTGAGTCATTGCAAGCACACGACTTCGAAAGGAGCAATGTATGAGACTCAGACAGTACAGCGATATGAAAGTTAAGTACACACACGGTGTTGTATATGCTGCACACTTATCCAGCACATAGTCTCACAGGCCAGATGTTCGCGGGGGGGGGGGGGGGGGGGGGGGGGGGGGGGGAAGTCTCGTCACTACGGACAGTTTTCGTGGACATTGCAAGAATGTTGGCAGCACATTCAGATTGCATTTACCTTCCATATTGGTCACATGATTGGTACTGATTCAAACACGAACAAGAGCAGATTTGTGAACTAGATGTCCTTGACTGTCGTACGTGAACTGCACAGACAGCACACAACCATTTCTTGCTGATCATGTGGTGCAGACACTGTAATTGTGCTCCTTTCTCTCTTAGCTTTGCCATGATGTGGGCCACGTAAATGTAGTGACCAGGCATTCCCCCCGCGAACATCTGACCCGCGAGACTATCTAGCACACCATGCACTCAACAGGACAGATGACTGTAGATGTTGCTAATGGCATATAGCTACTAACTTCAAGTCACTGTTGCTTTGCACCTGTTCCTTGGCTGCCGTCCCCCTCAATGCTTCCTCTGGCAAAGCCTCACTGGTGTCTCTGGGTTTGTAGTCATTGATGAACAAATGACATGGACAGATGAAAGCACTCGATGCCTTACATGTTGACATGTGCGCCATACATACGTACCATTACATACGTAGGGAACATACATTTACAGAAAATGGACATCGTGGAAGAAGTTGATTTTTGGACGCTGGTACACCAACACATGCATAGACCCTGGCTTTGCAAACTGCATTCTCGTTAGCCTCGTTCCCAGGCCGCATGGGAGGAGAGAAAGCGATTTCTCTCCTCCCACGCGGCCTGGGAACGAGGCTACATTCTCGTAGACCCAGTAGTTTTGGTGTTATTGCTTTGAATGTGTTGGGTTCCAAATTTTTTTTGGTTCATCAGAACTTGGCCTCTAACTTCAGACACTAATGCGTCTGCTGCATGAGAAATGAGATGATTACGTACTGAAATTTGCCTGCTACATGTACACCTCCTTGGGAACTGGGTCATCTGCCAACCTAGCTAGAGCATAGGTGGTTCTTCTGCTCTCAAGGTTCGATTGTGGGCAGACCTGATAGATGTCATTTCCGTACCTTAAATAAACGAACAACTTACACGATCGTGCCAGACTACTTCCTGCAAGCTGTCTGCATCCTCTGTTGTGTAGCTAGTGCATTTGGGACGCTGGTACTGTATGCAATTAAAACCATTCCTACGGTATGTCATGCATTTGCTATGAGACCAAGAGTGGATTATGTATATGCTAATGTGCACTACTTAGAATCATTACTCCTATTTGTGTTGGGCAACTTGTTTTCGACCTTTGTGTTCCAGTATGAGGCATTCTGTCTACACTTGTGCTGTGGGGAGACCAAGGAAGCAGCCAAGTCTCTGGCCGACCTGTACGTTGGATAATTCCGCTTATTGCACACTTAGACTTCACATCAGAGTGTTTGAGACTTGAGTGTTTAGTTATTATAGCAATTCTGTACGCTGTCTGCAGGTGTTCCAAGTTTCCCAGGGAGCCCAAGCTGAGAGATTACCTTTCTGAGCTCACAGCAGAGGTCGTTGACAAGCAGAGTGACTGCGAGACGGAGGGGAACGGTGACCCTCCAGACAGCAAAGATAGACAGATTAAGAGAGGTTCATCCACGTACCCAGTAATTACGCATACATAATGAAGAGATATTCGGCTAAAATGGAAATACTTGTTCCTGTTACTATGGTCACAACAACTCACTGGTCACCATGCAGATAGGCTAGCCTCGTTCCCAGGCTCTCCCACGCGCGTACTTGTAAGCGACGAATAGCTGGGCGGGGCCTGGGACTGAGGCTACAGATAGGCTGCATGCCTGATTTGTGCCGTGCATGCGTTACAAACTATTAAGCATATCATGCATTATGTAGCCATGCCTCGTCTGTCTGTTTGACAAGCATGATAATTAGGCCATGTTAACCTCCTTTCAACTAAGTACAGTTATAATTTGATTACAACTTGTGTGCCTACGACCATATCACGCTAGATACACCGGTTCTCATCTGATCACTGAATTTAAGGAGTGTTGTGCCTGTTTAGTACTTGGAAGGGTGACCGCCAGGCAAATAACAGTCCATCCTTGTATGTGGATGCATGAGCTGATAATACTGGATAGTTCCATCCTTGTATGTGGATGCATGAGCTGATAATACTGGATAGTTCCATCCTTGTATGTGGATGCATGAGCTGTTAATACTGGATAGTTCCATCCTTGTATGTGGATCCATGAGCTGATAATACTGGATAGTTCCATCCTTGTATGTGGATGCATGAGCTGTTAATACTGGATAGTTCCATCCTTGTATGTGGATCCATGAGCTGATAATACTGGATAGTTCCATCCTTGTATGTGGATGCATGAGCTGATAATACTGGATAGTTCCATCCTTGTATGTGGATCCATGAGCTGATAATACTGGATAGTTCCATCCTTGTATGTGGATGCATGAGCTGTTAATACTGGATAGTTCCATCCTTGTATGTGGATCCATGAGCTGATAATACTGGATAGTTCCATCCTTGTATGTGGATCCATGAGCTGATAATACTGGATAGTTCCATCCTTGTATGTGGATGCATGAGCTGATAATACAGTATAGTTCCATAGAGGCCGCAGTATAGCAATTGATGTTCTCCTAGTGAGTGCTCATGATCGAACTATCAAAAAATGACACTTGCCAATAGGCTAATTCTCCAACTTCAAACCAAAGTCGTGGTCAGCCAGTTCAGGTTGCGCAGTACGTTTCTACCTAAGTTGTAGCTAGACACCTGATTGGACTCCAGGTAATGTTGCTATAGTGTGCACTATGGCACTACTGTTGCCAGGCGCACGGGTGATGTCTGAATGAAGGGCTAGGAAGATAATAGTGAACATTTTCCTGTGTGCTAAAATTACATTTTTTGTTAAGTGGAAAAATCTCCGATTGAGTCTACACTTTGGCGTTAGTGCTCACCACATTTTCCCGCTACTAGGTATTCTATGCATCCAAGTGTACACACTGTACTCTCTTCTCCGCTCCAGATTTGTTCTCCCTGCTCCCTGCTCCAACCCAGAAGTCTATCCTCCTCCAAGCCTCTGGTGAGCCATCCCAATTTATACAGTTGGGACCATACCAGACCGACATTGTACTCCCTTGTTTTGCAACAAATCTATTCTGTGTGGCAGCATGCTGTCAAAGTCTGTATGGAGTCAACAAATGTTGGGCTAGAAGCCCTGCATATGTCTACAGAAAAATAAAACCGAAGGCGTGTGTGTATATGAGAGACAAACTGACTTTAGATCTCCTTCATGGTTTATGGTACCTACGTACATTCATTGGTAAAGAGATACTTGTACATGCGGTCGTATCTCTCCTCTCAGAAGAAGCATCTGAGCTTCTGACCAAGTGCCAGCTCTGGCTAACAGCAGTGAAGTTCTTCCCCGAGACCGTAGCAACACTAGGGGTAGGTTTGCTGACTATAACTAGATTAATGATTTCACCAGACGGCAGGGCTCATTTCTAAATTAGTAGTGGCATTATAGCCTTGTTCCAAGGCCTATTCCGTTTTTCTGTTCTTCGGTTTGCGTTGACAATAATGCACGGATGCCGCCCTTCCGCATCCGTCAATGCAAGCTGAAGAACAAAAACGGGGTAGGCCTGGGAACGAGACTAGGTGTTAACGTTATGGGCTATTTATAAATCAGGGACTATAATCAGATTAAGATTTCGCCAGAATGCAGGACTCATTTTCATGGGCAGTTTGAATGCTATTTTGTATTGCTTGTGTTTCTGTAAAAATGAGATGTCGAACACCGGTACCTTTTTCGAACTTATAGTAGCACAAACAGTTGCTTATAATTGTATGGTGTTTACATTCATGGACTATTTATAAACACAGAGAATTATTATGTGTATGTGTATAATAATATAGCTTCTCTGTTAAGGTTACGGGTACCCGTTGACCGGAAGTAAAATTTAATTTGCCTGTTTACGGGCAGCTGCATGTTATTTCAGTGATTCCCGTGCGAATTTACTTATTTACGCATTCTACAACTTTTGTCACGGAAAAGGTAATTGAGATGGAAATAGGGCATTTATATAACTGCTACTATCATATATCTAGGACGAGAGCTATGTTTGGGAGTCTGTGTAGGCTGTTGTCCACTGCTAGCGAAGTGAATTGTCACCACACCCTTCGTTGGACGCCATTTTTTCTGTGTACTTTGGCTGCTAGCGGGAGATGTTCGGCGAGTGACTTGTTCATTTATAGCTCTCGCACTCGAAGTTCATGTCATCTAGCTGCTTCCTGAAGCTGAAGGTGCAATTCTGCGTGTAACGAGTACAGTTTGTAGAATGCGCTCAGAATTTATAAATGTGTATGGGAGGGGTCAAGGCGTCCATGTAGCCACGCCTCTGCAGGAAGTTCGTCTGTTGAGAAGTAGGCGGGTCTGAATAGGTTCGAGTCCAGCATCGCACTTTGTGCTAGGCGCTGTAAGAATTCGGCATGGCTTGCATGAATATTGCTCCAGTTATTGCATGATACGCGGGTACCCGTAACCTTAATGCACAGGCAGTGCTTAGCCTCGTTCCCAGACCCCGTCCACCTGGGAACGAGGCCAAGGCAGTACTTTCATTCTGTTACACTTGGCAGTGGTTCCTTAGCCTCGTTCCCAGGCCGCGTGGGTGGAGAAAGACGTCTTTTCTCCTCCCACGCGACCTGGGAACGAGGCTAGTGGTTCCTCTGTCCTCTCTCTCTCTCTCTTAGCTGAACCTCTATGACGCACTGAGCCAGCAGCCCTCTGGTGAATATGCTGTAGTGGCAGACAACCCTTACAGAGAGATGTTGGGTACGTGGATTTTCATTGTCCATTGCATCAGTCATATACATGGCGTATGGTCTGTTTAATGTTCAACACACACAGCAGCTTTGAACATGGCCTGGAGATACACATGCGCACACACACACACACACACACACTCACTCACTAACTCTCACACACACACACACATACACACACACACTCACTCACTAACTCTCACACACACACACACACACACACACACACACACACACACACTCACTAACACACACACACACACACACACACACACACACACACACACACACACACACACACATGTGCACACACATCAGTCCGTAAGGTGATACCGTTGCTGGCTGAGTCACATGAGGTTCGCATCGAGCACCCCCTAATGCGCACTGGGGGCCATACGACACTGCTGAAGACCAGCCACCTCTGCCAGTGGCTGGAGTCCGCTGCCAGCTACTACACCACCATCACAGCACAGTCCTCTCTGCACAGGCAGGGTATGCTCTTGGGCTACCTACTGTAGAGGAAGCAATAAGATACAAGTAATAAAAAACATTAAAATTGTAGCAGGATGTGGGGATACCAGAACGGCAAAAAGTAAGGAAACAAGGTAGGGATGATCACACAAAACAGTGAAGTATACAACCCCCCTACAGAGATTTTTTCCATATACGTGTATATTAATGGTATCCCTACATCCTGCTACATTTTTTATTACTTGTTTATTTTTTTGGCAGCAGGCGCATGTTTGAGCTGAAGTTTGCTGCAAGAGTCAGTGACCTCACAGGCACCTGGGCAGTAGGTGTCCTTGCCTTGGAATATTACTCAGGTATTACTTCCAGCATTGGCTGAAGAATCAGGCCCGGGCATCTCAAGTCAACTGTTCCCTAGATGGATGACAAAGCCACTGTGTTCTCCCTGTCTGAAGACCATGGCATAGGCAGTTTATAGTAGGGACATTCATATGGGTGTTGAGAGTTGAGATGGGCATTCACCCTGCTCACAGAATACAGTATAGGTAGCAGTAATATAGCTAAATCATGCGTACAGGGACTAACCTCAGTCTTATAAAGAGTGCCTCGTTTGATTGACAACACCTGAACACAACGGTCATGTCTTCCCCACTGTTTCTATTTCAGCGATTTTGAGTAATAACTAGAGGTGCTCAGCAGAGCACGTACCCCGTGCGCAACTTTGACTTGACAGCTATAGGCCTATTCATACAGCATGCACGATGAGCTAGCTCATGGATAATACACACTAGCTAGGCCATGATTTAATACAGCGATGTCAGCATGCAGAATGAGATACCGTAAGTTGTGGCAGTAATGTTAGAAATTGGGTGTGGTCAAGTTGTATAAATTAGAAGCACGACTTTCACGCAGCTTTTCTCAGCCTCTCGAGTAGATCTCTGGTCTGTGAGTTATGTAGACGCTAGTATTTTCTGAATTCTGACACTTCTATCCTGAAATAAGCCTTCAGTAAGGCCTTCACTGCTCAAACCGCGCTTGGACTGTGGACAGACTGACAGACAAACCGATCACTCTACCCCCTGCTGCGCATGCGCACAGGGTAATTACGTATCGTTGCTAAGTGATCGTTAAGTGCGCATGTGTACAAACGTGAAAATGGCGTGACAAACGAAGCCATAGTTATTGAGTGGGCAGCTGCAGCTGCCTGGTGAAGACTTGGAGGTAGCGAAAAAGCGATGGGTCGTTGCACTGCTCGGTTGAAAATGCTGCTGTTTCGTGCGAAAACATCGTGACAGATTTGAGGCAACGTTGAACTAAGTTGTCTGAAGAAGAAAGAAGAAGAAGAAAGAAAGAAAAACAATTTGCCCGTTTTGCGAGTGCCTGGTGTGGTACTTTCGCGACGGGTTTTCGCGATGCAAGGAGTCTTGTTGGTCATGAAAACAGTCGAAGATGAACGGTATGTGGTTATAAAGGCTTATAAGTGTACTGTTTCTGAGATTTGGAGAGATTTTTTTGTATTAGCATATATTGCGTGTACGTCGTATCCCTATCTACATACAGAGTCTACCGACTCCCCTATCCAATGCTAAGGTAACCTTGTTCCCAGGCCTCCACGCCCAGATTATGTTGCCTGTAGTACCGTTTGCTGTTCAGGACATTGCTGTTTGCTGGCCATGTGGACGGGTCGACACGAAGCATGAAATGTTACGATCCCCCCCCCCCCCCCCCCCCCCCCCCCCCACCTTCCCTTGTGTCTTTCTCTGTCTACCCTCTGTCTACATGTACAAGTGGTGTTATCGCACGGTGTGTTGGCAACATTTTTGAGCCCACCTTTTGGCTTTTTAGCACACCTGGGGGTCCCCCCAGGAGTTTTGAAACACATCTCTGGGTCACAGGCCTGTGTATTATTGTATACTACAAGTGATGGAAGACTGGAAGTGGGGACAGCCTGGGGACGAGGCTAGCGAGACACTGAGTGTGTATGATGATAGAAAGCTACTGCTGTGTTGCTGTGGGTCGACACAAAACCATGAATTTTGTACTACCTCTAATGGGTGTTTCTAATATTATTTCGGATAGTTATTTATGACCTTTGTACCTTAGAAGACTATTTCATGCTCCAATTATACGGACAGAAATGTGATGAGAGTAATATTATACTGATCCACCAGGCCACTTGTGTGCAGGCAGGTCAGGCTGGGAAGAGCTGCACAGGCTGTTCATGGCCACGGCTGAGAAGTGTGGGTGGAGGGACATCCTGCACCACAGCAAGCAGATTGGACCCCATCTGTAAGCCTGGTACACATGTACATGATTGCGAGGTTCAATTCGGAAATTGTGAGGCTCAATTCGCAAAGTTGTTCATTCAAACACTATTTGCAAGCAATTTGACATGTGTTTTGTATACGCAGCACTGTAACCAACAGCAATTGATTTGAATTTTCTCCGTGCTTCTTCCATTCAGGCCTGCCAAGATCCGATGGTTGAGTCTGGAGAAGATATCTGGCTACAACAGCCGCATGCAACCCTTTGAGGCTCCCAGGACAGTGGCCATCGCCTGCTTCTACGTTTCTGTGTTCCTCTTCTTTGAGATGGCTTGGGAATACTGCAGTGAAATGCTGTACCCAACAGGTAAGAGTGGGTTTAGAAGGAAGAGAGGGTTCCTCCTTCCCCCTCCCCACTCATCCTCCTCCCCGCTCCTTCCCCCTCCTCTCCTCTTCCCCCTCCTCTCCTCTTCCCCTCCCCTCCTCCCCCTCCTCTTCCCCTCCCCTCCTCCCCCTCCTCTTCCCCTCCCCTCCTCCCCCTCCTCTTCCCCTCCCCTCCTCCCCCTCCTCTTCCCCTCCCCTCCTCCCCCTCCTCTTCCCCTCCTCCCCCTCCTCTTCCCCTCCCCTCCTCCCCCTCCTCTTCCCCTCCCCTCCTCCCCCTCCTCTTCCCCTCCCCTCCTCCCCCTCCTCTTCCCCTCCCCTCCTCCCCCTCCTCTTCCCCTCCCCTCCTCCCCTTCCCCCTCCTCCTCCTCCTCCTCCCTCCCCCCTCCCCCTCCCTCCCCCTCCCCTCTCCCTCCCTCTCCCTCTCTCTCCCCTCCCCTCCCCTCACTCTCCCCTCTCCCTCTACCCTCTCCCTGTATGGAGATCATGCAGTAAATCACTGGACTAGCTGTTGGCTAGGGATGTGTATCTTATTCTGTTATATCCCTGTGTTGTATTGTGTGCTACGACCAGGTGGGTTGGTGCCAACTGCCACCCCCAGGCCTCCCTGGATTCTCATTGAGGAGAAGCTAAGCAAACAGCAGGGAGATGAAAAGTGAGTGTACTCATAACAGCATGAGCTGAGGGTGTAGGAGTCACACTGGCTGGACCAGACACATGTACTGTTACAGATTTTAGTGCACATATACGCACCTGCGTGATGTGTCGACCTTGTTACCTGTACGGTGACTACTAGTACTTTGCTGCTCAATTCTCTGTAAGTTCGTACCAACTGCATCGACAGATCCAAAACGACCTGTGAAGAGATTTTTCAACCTGAGAGGCTGAACACAATTCTGCAAGAGATGGCTTCTTCTAGCCAGATCGCTCTATTTTAGCTTCCTGTGGCTACACCCTTGATTGTAGGGTGAGCGTAGACCGAGCTTGTAGAGCAAGGAGGCTCTAATATGTACGCACATACATACTTGTGTCACCCTTGTTAGGAGTTTTAACCAGCAACAGTGACTCTATATAGGTAGTCGTCATCAGATTGTAGATACAGGTTATTACATGGTTATACTTATTTGCTTTCATTACATGGTTATACTTATTTGCTTTCAGTTCAGTGTGAAGCAATGCATTTGGATAACCATGTACGTAGATCTCAACCTGTATAATGTATTCCATGTTCCACCACCTTAGGCCAGCCAAGAGAAGAAAGGATGACCCACAACACCAAACCTTCTTGAACATCCACAGTGGTCAGTGGTTCAGAATTGCTTGAAGGAAGCTCCTACTAGCTAGGCTGGTACCTAGGCCTTCTCACCCTGCTTTCAGAACTAACATGGGGGATGACCGTCACATGCAATATTGTACCAGGATGTAGGGTGGACGTTTGGAGGAATGGCACATTCCAGGAGCGTGCCGTTGATTGTATAACCACAGACCACCGAGTGGCTGAGTGACTGAGCTTGTTGCTGAACTTGGCAATGTTTCTCAGGTTCAAAAAGCCACCCATGTGCAGCTATACTGAAGGAATGTGCCAATTCTCCGCATGTCACGCCCATCTATGTCATTGCTTGCGACGTGTTTAACTGGGCCTTTCCCCACAATATTACTGCAAGCAACAAACGTTGAGATGAGTAGGCCCCCTTTGCATGCTCATATTTTCGGGACACATACAGTTAGTACAATGCATGAATGTTGTCCTGCATAATTCACATCCGATTATAGCCTCGTTCCCAGGCCACGCGGGAGGCTCCTCCCAAACGGCCTGGGAATGAGGCTAATCAGTAGTGGCATTACAATGTGCGGAGTTTCACAGTGAAGTACCTCCTGTAGTTGAAGAAGATGTACCTGCTTGACTTGATGCTGGTCTGGGATGCACTGATTATTACTCCTGCTGACAGTAGCCAATGACTGGCCATGTGGTTCTCTCCCAGGATCTCGTAGTGCAGACCAGAGGATGGTGGAGTGTTTCCTGGTGGCCATTGACTGCTGGGACTTCCTCCAGTCCAATATCACGTACCGGGGAGGTGTGTGCATGTGTGTGTGTTTGTGTGAGTGTGTCTGTGTGTATGTGAGTGTGTGATTGTGTATGTGAGTGCATGATTGTGTGTGTGTGTGTGTGTGTGTGTGTGTGTGTGTGTGTGTGTGTGTGTGTATATGTGAGTGGGTGTTTGTGGCGGGAAGTGTACAAGTGTATGTGTGAGTTTGTACTTGGGTGGTTTCAGGTGGTTGGCTTGACGTGTGGGAGGTCAGATCACCCACCCCGCTGGAAATTGATCTTATTACTTGAGGTGCTGTTGGCCTCTTAAACTGAATATAGACTTAAGGTTCCGGGATACCCAAATGTAATTAACGTCTGATTAATTAAGTGGGCATGGCTTCCTAGTTTTACAACTAATGTGGAGCTCGCTCAGGCTCACCCTAGTAAGCAAGGCTCATGCACTATGAAGTACAAGAGATGTACCATTGGATGCGGCGGAGATCAGCGGTACAAGCGCTAGGGCACATGCACTGCGTGCAGTTATCGTATGAATCGGTTACAAGGATTTTATGACGTCAAATTTTGCAGATAGTAAGGACATTCAGTGCACAACTCCTACTTTATCGAGACCTACCTTGCCGATAACGATGACAGAGACCATAGTGAAAGTCCAGGGAGGTCTAAGATGAGAGATAGAAATGACAGAAGTCGAAAGGGAAGTCACTGAGGTCAAACCGTCCCCCCTTTCAGCACGTACTACTTCACCGAAACAGCCTACTGTCGCTGTCCAGCTGTCACTGCAACAGGTACCTCACTTTCACTCGCGGTAACAGTGCACACCCTACACTGAACAGCAGAGAAGACGTTTGACGTTGAAAATTAGTGGCCACCAGGAACACGTCTTCACTATGGCGAGACAGCAGCTGTCTCAGCTAGGTGCATGCGTACAGGAAGTCACGCCCATTTAATTGGCCCAATACAGGAAGACATGCCCACTTAATTACCTAATTAGTTATTGGGTATCCCGTAACCTTAAGGAAAACTTTGCACTAGGGAAGTGTGTGGTACACTCTTCGATGCTGAGCATAGCACAGATTAAGGTTACGGGATCGTCGCGCGGTGGGCGTGGCCTGACAATTTCTTCAACCCCTTTTTTCTCGCACAGAAAGTAAGCTAGCGTAATCAAACTTACTCGACAAGCAGGGAGGGTAGTCAACATGCAGACCAAACATCATGACAGCAGCTCACACTGTAGCCGTCGTACGCTTGTTAAATCGATTCCAGCAAACTATTCACCAAAAATCTCCAGTGCGAAGACCGCCAGCAACTCGATTCTACTGTTGGGAGACACGCCATAGGAAGCTCTAGGGCGGGACGTAAGCGTTTTGTGGCTAGGTTGAGCAGTCCTCGAAAGAACGACTCTTGAGTGCGAATAACCGCCATCTTGACTCCCCTCTTTGGAATACAGCGTCGTATAACTTCGGAACGGTCATCAGTATTCACAAAAACGCTTCGTCCGGCCCTTTCTATACTGTTTGTGCCTATTTCAACACGGTCTTCCAAGTCCAGGTCGGATCACACGGCTTTGTTTTTGGTGACAAAAAACTATGAAATAGCGCTTAATTAAGTATACGGCGCGCGTATCCGCGTGCAGGGATCCCGTAACCTTAAGTGTGGTGTGGGTAGGTGGGTGTAGAGGAGTAAGACAGTTTTCATGCAGATGGTGTGCTCTGTCTGTACAGAGTTTTCCAGGCTGTGCCAGCAGTGGGGTGCATTCGAGTGGTCTTGGCTGAGCTCATTCAGAGCTGACATGGCCATTTACAAGGTACGCTGTACTTGAGGAGATCAAATTGGTTGTACTGCATTCCACCTCTCATCTGCACAAGTTCAACCACATCTGCACAAGCTGCATAACAAACGAATATTGCCAGTTTCAAAGATTTGCATGTGTAGCCTCACACTGTAAAGGTGTGGCATCTGTTGCTGAAACTGAGGTAGAGATTGGACATTGCGTATTGTACATGTAATACTGTAAGTATGCATATGACTTGGACATACACCACTTATTACTTGGTTCGGGTAGAGAATAGTGATTTTGTTTCCCTTAGACTCACTATCAACGTTTTTGATCCCAGTCATGCAATTAACTATACACACTGGATGATGTCGGCACATCCATAATAATAATACACAGCTCCAATGTTCATACATGTAATTGTAGCCATGTTTTGTGTCCCGCATCTCCCTAGTGACTGTCTATCATGCTACCTTGTGTTCATCATACCCTTCCATTACAGGGAGACAACAACCTAGCTATGCAGATATTACAGCATGAGTGGCACAAGATCACAGAGGTTGACAAATCCAAGGCAAGGGAACCCAGGCACATGATGTTTCATTCAGGCCATCTTGTTCCCGGGCACATGGCATTTCATTCAGGCCATCTTGTTCCCGGATCATGATGTTTCATTCAGGCCATCTTGTTCCCGGGCACATGGCATTTCATTCAGGCCATCTTGTTCCCGGACCATGATGTTTCATTCTGTCCATCTTGTTCCCGGGGACGTGATGTTTCATTCAGGCCATCTTCCATGATGTTTCATTCAGGCCATCATTTCTCGGGCACACAATGTTTCATTCAGGTCATTTTGGTCTCAGACTCCACTGCAATATGCACTCACCCTCTCCGCTATTGAACAGTTTAAAAGGGTACTCTGTTATCGCAACATAAGAACATTTTGGCCGACATTTCAAGTGGGTGCTTCAGGGTGCTCTGATCATGACTCATGATTGGGATACTAGCTCTGAAGGTTTAGTTGAAACATCCAGAAAGCTTTTAGTTGGTAACGGAGAACCCTCTTTCTGTTGATGTGGCTCAGAAGCCACCACAGGAAGAGATTAAATACCATCTTCTTGGGATAGGAAGAAGACAGGCCATTGCAGATTAATCATTCTGTTACAGGATCCCAAGAAGTCTTCTGGAGGGAGGGGACCCTCATTCTCAGGCCCCGCCCAGAGTTATTTTGTGCAACCGAAAGCGGCGTGCAGGCCTGGGAACAAGGCTAGAGGGAGGGTATATAATTCATCTGCCCACATTTCAATCTTTCTGCCTACCTACAATGTATAGGGATGGCCTTAAGTGTAAATTAGGCAGGTGGCTTCTTTGAGTTCTGTACCCTCTGTCTCAGAGATGAGAATAACTCACTGAGATCCAGTGACACAATCGTAAAGGTTTCCAGTCGGTCAGCATGAATGACCGCGCAAGTGTCCCTTTCAAATGTAGCCAGTGTCAGGGCATATAATACTGATGTTGATCCCACTCTGTCCCCTCCTCTGTAGCCACATTCATTGAGGTTCATCCTTCAGTTGGTAAACTGCGCTGCATTTGTGGGAGACACAAAGGTATATTATTTAGAGCTCAAAATGTTGTGACACTGGAGCAAGTTAATGTGATATCCCACTCCATTTATTATTTCATGCTGAATTGTCCCCCAGTGTATACATGTAAATGAGGCCAGTGGTAGCATTTGTAAGAGAAAGTAAGGTTACCGTACTGGTATTTCCTGCAGTGCCTCACAATAGGCCATGAATGATGTTCAGACATTATGCTTAAATGGTGAAATTCAGGTCAAAATTCAATACGTACTTAACTAAAGTTGTCGGACATCCAATACAATTGATCAGTTAATTATCGTGCTGTTATCATGAACCCTGTTTCTGGTACTGTGCAGACTGCCTGCAGCTTTGCCTCGGAGATCATCAGCTTTATTCCAGACCCTGAAATTGGGAAGACCGGAAAAACCTCTCCTGCACATCCACCGATTCCAACTCCAAAACCCAATGCAGGTCAGACTGTAGATTTATTTTTCCATGTAGTGTGGTGTGTATTGCACAATTGCTTGTAGATTTACATGTAGAAACTCTCGTTCGATCTGCGATGTGTGTTAATTAGTCATGTTCTGTATGAATGTGGCTAATGGACATTAACTGAGAAACGTTTTGCAGTCTTGCTGGCACTTCATGTTAAAGTGTGCTTTGTACTCCAGCGCGGCAGCTGCGACTGTTGAGTTGTGCCACTAAGGAGATGCTGCCCTACTGCATTGAGGTTATCATACAAACACTGAAGGTATGTGTGTGTGTGTGTGCATGTGTGTGTGTGTTTGTGTGTGACTGTACATGTGTGTGTGTGACTGTATATGTGCGTGTGCATAACCGTATTTCTGTGATCAAACGCCGCAGCTACTATTTATTTCATCACACGATTTACTGTGGCCACTATTCAACAGAGGGTGGCCACTATTCAGTGGAGGGTGGCCACTATTCAACGGAGGCGTTTATTAAACTCAGCATGAACAAGGAAGCAAGGAAATGGATTGGAGCACTATGTACTGCTTTGTAGTGAACATAAAACTTACCAAGAAGCTTGAAGTTTTGCTTCAGCCCTGTGTGGTACCATGGCAAAGGAAATCAGGACAGCTAGACATGACTTAGTGGTACGTACAACACAACACCACTTGGACACCAAGTTCATTGAAACGAGAAGACTCTATACATGCGCTGCTTTTTATATGACTTAGGGAATATAGTGTGGGGAAAGAATGGCCATGAGACTAATTTATCAGCTGCTACTCAAAGGTTGTGTTGCATGTGCATGAGCAATGACCAAGGCATGTTGTTACACTGGCAGCCTATGAGTGGACCACATGCATTGATGAACAGTTCAGCTATGAAGTTTCTTCACCTCACACACCCAAAAGTGACAGACATCGCCCTTGAGAATATCGTAGATACTGTAGTCACACGTTATTAAGTGAAGCTAGCTCACTTATATACGTGTATTCACTGTTAGTCACAGGTTCAACTCTCGTCTCAGCTACCGTATATCATAGACTCGGTATAGAGTCTATATGTAGGGATAGAGCGGACAAGCAATATAATTATGTTAATACCAAAAAATCTTTCATCAAAAACGGCAGCATAATTATAAGCCTTTATAACAACTTACTATTCATCTTCGAGTGTTTTCCTGGCCAAGAAGATTCCCTGTGTTGTGAAAAACTGCCGCTCATTGTACATGTATTATGCGGAAACATATGTAAGATGGGGTTGCATACTGAACTGCTTTATGCCATCATCCCTGCTTGTTTTCTTACTTTTGCTGTTATGCTATATAGCCCTACATCTCCATACATTTTTAACACTTGTTAAGTAAGTGCTGAAGTATCTTTCAGAAACTAATGCCATTGTCTTTCGAAATTAAGTGCATCTCACTTATAGGCGCATATTTCCTTCCTGTGGAGATATATATAGTCACATATACTGAGCGACTACGGTATGTGCAGTTGAAACATTACTCAGAAGATCGGTTCATTCATAATCAATGAAACAAGAATGCTACAATCATCCTAATAGTCTTGGCCCCAGACCCAACCCATCGCCAGTGCAGATCGCTTCCAGTATCACGCCCCAGTGCAGACCACTTCCAGTATCATGCGTGGTACTGGAAGCGATCCGCACTGGGGTTGGTTTGGGTCTGGGGCCAAGACTATTAGGACGATTGTAGCATCTTTCATTATGTTACTTGTCTATCTTAGGATGTAGCATTCTCAGATCCCAAGAATGAGCGGGCCCTGAGTCACCTGCTGGTGCTGCTGCAGTACAACTGGCCGCAGGAGGAGGAGATGTTTGCCAGTGTCATCACCACCATCCAGAAGAGGAGGAAGTTCAACTTCCCAGAGTTCTTCAGCTATGTCGTTAGTATCCTTTATGTGCCACGCACTCTAGCGTAGATGAATTAAGGAGCATTACTTGTAGATGATGAGTGGGTACATCTAGGAATGCTGTTCCTGCTGAAGCCAGGGGCAGGCAGGAGCACAGGCCTGGGATAACTCAGCTGCCCTTGTGTGCCTGGGAATTTAACAAATGTCCTTGTAGTGAAGTAAAATCCACATGTGACCCACTCACATGCATGCTACTCCAAACATGTTTAAGGCCTGATTTCAGAGCCCTCTGAGAGGCCTTCCATTTCTATCTACACAGTTTCTTGCTCAATGATCAATACGGTTGCCCATGTGTATAATTTATGCCACAACATTAGCAACACATGTGACGAATATCGTACGTAATGTATCTGGTTTACTCTCTTTTGTGGTGGGGTATTAAATTTTAACTGACTCCCTTTTATCTTACACAACTGACTCAAGTTAATTCTTGAGCTATCAGCAGCAATAGACATCCTCGAGGAGCTACTCTACCTGTCCAACTGTGACTCCCTGCAGATCACCCTGCTCCCTCAAGACAGCAGCTCAAAGTACGTAGGTGCATGCAACCACATCATCTTGTTTGCTGCTACTGTAGTCATGCGTTATTAGGTGCAGCCTCACTTATAGGTGCATATTTGCTGTAAGGCTCAGGTTCGACTCTCCTCCCAGCTACTCTTTATTAAGTGCTGAAGTCTTCTTTCAGAAACTCTGCCGTTTTTGATCCTACAGAGTTGAAAAAGGTGAAATGAAGTGCACTTCCTATTCAAGGAATGTCATTCGAAATTAAGTGCATCTTGTTATTAGGTGTATATTTCCCTCCTGTGGAGATATAGGCACATGAATCCAATAACGAGCGACTACAGCATCAAAATACTCACCAAGGCTATATAGAATGAAGCTAGGCCCCGTGCTTTGTACTGTTCCGTGCTTTGTACTGTTCTCTTTTGTGCTTTGTTTTGCCTATGAATAGCCTCATATTGTCAATACAACAGGAAATGGGGTAGACCTGGGAACGAGTACATACAGATATATTATTCCCTCAGATCTCGTACAGTCACCCGTGGTGTGAACAGGGGAGCACGGGAGGATCTAATGGCTGCTATGGAAAAACAGATCAAGAGATGTGATGAGCCTATAGAACCATTACTTAGAACATTCTTCAAGCAAGAAAAGCTCTCTTTTAGTTGTGAGTAGGATGTGTCTGCGAATCACTGTTTGTACGTACTGTTTGTCAGATCCCACCTGTTATACTACGGCAACTATCATCAGTAAGCTATCTCGTTCCCAGGCTCTCCCACGAAAAAAATTGAGAGAAAGGGGAGAGCCTGGGATATTTTGTCACGTGAGAAACGTCACATTTAAGGTAGTAAACATGGGTACCGCGATCTCCGAAACCAAGTTGATGGATAAATGGGCAGCATCAAAGCGTACACAAGATTCAGCAATACTTTGCATCAAACTGCTCCCTCTGCTTGAAAATGCCCTAAAACTCAATTTTAAGGCCCTCTACGAAACTGAAAATTTGGACCCTCTCCAAGGCCCCACCCACACTCTGACCCCATCATCAATACACACACAAAACAGGCCCAAAAACTACGGATGGATTTACCACCTGCTCTCCTCACTTGTAGGCTACAGCCCAAAACTCACTGCCACCCTCAAAAACAGAGGTTTGGCTACCCTAGGCTTTCAAAAAAATTCCACGCACACCAACTAAAACCGACTCAAGCCAAGGCCAGTTTCCAAAAGGTCAACCTACCCCCTGCAAAACTAGGGATGCTTTTCCACGTTCACCTCTCGGTTACAGAGTTTTGGCCACACATCTACTCCCTCTCACCAGCCCAGTCCAGCTACCAAACCAGCCAAATTCGCCCTAACACCAAAATGGGCGGGGCCTGTAATGCCGAAAGGTCAACTCTCTAGAGTACCTTGGCCAGGGAGCTGTCGGATTTCCAGGCTGTTCTTCGGCCACTTCAGCAGACCCACAAACATTCCTGCTCACTCCACCTAACTATTCACACTCAGATAGCCCATCGCTACATTCAATAAGCCAGAATAGCTCTTTACTTAAAAAAAAAAAAAAAAAAAAAAAAAAAAAAAAGTACCGCACGGCCACATCAGAATACCGATTTGAAACTTGAAAGGGCCGCTAGCCGCATCAAAGAGAGAAGCCCCCCTTGTTTATTCCGGTTGCCGCCATGGGAAAACGTAAACAGATGAATAACTCTAAATAACCGTATGCGAGAGACGTCATCTCATTAATTATTCATGAGCAAAATTGCGCGATTTCGCCGATGCCGTGTTTCCTACCTTAATTGCATGTGGGCTGCCGTCTGCTGATGGGATAATGATAATTTCCTCTGGCGAATAAGCAATCAATTCCTCATTAGGTTTCCTATTTCTGTGTATATTCCTCCGATTCGCTGCATCTGGCTATAACAGATTATGGTGGTTTGACAAATTTGTGGTACTTTCGCAATGGTTTTTCGTGACACTGGGAGTCTTGAGGGATTTTAGCATAATTATATTGCGTGTCCGCTCTATCCCTACATATAGACAAGGATAGTTGAAACATGAATCGTCAATAGAATAGCCACTTCAATGACTTCATGTGCATATAACATGCATGTGTATTACACCATCCACCTTCATGCACACACCCCTCTACCCCACCCTCCCACTCTCCCCTCCACCCACCCTCCCCCATGCACCTCCCCCTCC
This sequence comes from Axinella damicornis, assembly GCA_963931865.1. NCBI lineage: Eukaryota > Metazoa > Porifera > Demospongiae > Axinellida > Axinellidae > Axinella > Axinella damicornis. The sequence goes on along the minus strand of OZ007507.1, from coordinate 12,471,008 downwards.
CAACACACCCCCAATGCTCCCCATCCCCCCTCACGCTCCCCGCCCCCCAAATGCTCGCCACCCCCAATGCTCCCCACCCCCCAAATGCTCCCCACCCCCCAATGCTCCCCACCCCCCAATGCTCCCCACCCAGCCCCCAATGCTCCCCACCGGCCCCAATGCTCCCCCACCCCCCAATGCTCCCCACCCCCCAATGCTCCCCACCCCCCAATGCTCCCCACCCCCCAATGCTCCCCACCCCTCCCCTGAGCTAAGGTGTACAGCTAGGGTAAAGTTAGGGTGAGGGCTCACCTCACCTGAACCTTACCCGAGCTAAACCTCGCCCGAATGGCTAGGACACATTTTGACTCACTTTATATACTCGCGAAGCCTGCCGCCAAACGCGTGCATGCATGCATGCACGCGCACTGTAACGCTCTAATTTGATTGGTTCAAATTTAGCGGGAAACGTCCGCCCGCACAGCTGCAGCTGTGCACGCATAAGCTATTCCCAATGGTGAGCGTGTTTCCGTCTCGGTCGTTTTTCTCGATGCCGTTGCCCTCCTCTGATTGACCCTTTGCCACTGGCGCTCCCTCCATCGCTGAACTTGTAGTTGAATCCGAATGCTGTACTGTACTGTAGGCAAGCAGGCTAGGCACACCGTTTGGAATTTTGAAGTTTGAAGCCGTGGGGTCTGAGAACGAGCGTTTGACGAAGGATCTAGGTGATGGCCATGGGGAACCATGTGTATGCTGTAATTCTGTGTAGGCTTATGTGGGGGATCGAGGGGAAGGTGAAGGAGAGAGAAAGAAAAGTCCTTGTCCTCGAAAGTAGCTTAAGCTTTCCTTCAGTTGCCATCGGACGTTCAGTGATCTACCAGAGGGGAAAAGAAAGGGGCGCTTCGAGATATTAGCTAACCTGACTGCTTAGCCATAGGCTATTACCCCTACAGAGACAACTATACCATGGTTTCTGATCTGCCACGTGGCCACGCCGACTTACCTTGTCCCCAGTACATGTATATAGTATGGGAGTGAGACTCAGACACGCGTTTGCCAGGCTCTAAATAGAACGTTCCTGCAGGCGACAATGTCCGAGTCCGAGTCCCTGCCTCAGCCAACAGCAGGGCCAGAGACAGGGTTCAAGGTCCCCTCAGCTTCCTTGAGCCGCAGGAAGAAACAAGATGGGCCGCCAAAGGTCACGGAGAGAGCGGAGGAGAAGCCTGGGCATGACCACCATGTAGAAGCAAAGGTAAGTACACAGAGGGGTTGGGGTTGTTGGTGCAGTGGTAAATGCCACTGGTTCATAGCCTCGAGGTACTGAGTTGGATCCCGGGACCGGGAGTCCACTCAGCTTCTCCCTTCTCATTGAGTAGGTCAGCTTATTTGCTGGCCGCGTCTTCTCGGATAAGGACATTATAACATAGGTCCACCCTCATTTGACTTGCTGCACTGGGTGTCCTTGAGGCATCCTTGAATGGTACAGTAGGGACAACCAACAATCTATTTACCAATTGCAACCCAATGTGGCTCCAAGGATCACAGTTCAATGTTGTTGGTGGTTACCCCTGGGGATGCAGGAAAACATGGAACGGTCAGGAACGGAACGGAACGGAACCGGAAGTAGTAATTAAGGTGGTTACTAAAATCCGGAACGGGACGGAACGGAATGGAACGGTTCCGCCTACTAAAATACGGAACACACGGAACGGAACAACAGCAATGCATTATGCGCTCATGTTCATGGGGAGGAAAAGATTAGGCACTGCATTTACAATTTTTAGAGAGCTTCCCAGATCCAGAGAGTGATCCATGAGCCTCCGCTAGTCTAACAAGCTAGCCCTTCGCTTTCTCCAGCACGCGATCGCTTTCAGTATGCGCGCGCGGAGAAGCCTCCGCAGAGACCCAAGGTTGGCCAAGTATACCTCTTCTCTTCTCAACAGAACCCTGACAAGAAAAGCTCATAATCATTATACCGGTACGTTGCCAATAATTATAACAAGCAAGTCTTACCATGATTTCAAGCGTCCTCTTTACCTGCGCTGCGAAATGCTACAGCTTGGCTATCGTTCCGTTCCGTGCGTTCCGTATTTTAGTAGGCGGAACCGTTCCATTCCGTTCCGTTCCGTTCCGGATTTTAGTAACCACCGTAATTAATGTTTCCTCGTGTACAACTAATTTTGCTCAGTACTTTGGATCGTGAAAATAGCCATTGCCTCCTGCAGGGAAGTCAGAGAACAGTTTAGTCTCGCGAGTTGGCTGGGTTGCACAGTATTTTGAAGCCACGAAGCGTTAGCGAGGTAGCCGCGCTCTGCTGGCATGGCAGCATGCAACGACCTCGATTTCAAGGATGACCTGAACGAGGCATTTGTTGCGGTACGTGCTAGGGAAGTCAGAGAGCTGGGCCAAGCTAGTGCCGAAGTAATCTATGCTACAAAGAGCATCGAGCACTAATTATTCTACTGTCCTTGAGGCTCGCCCCCTGCTCTGCTTACATAAACGCAACGCTAAGTACAGATCTAGTAGCGCAATAGAGACAGTTCAGGCCATACCATGTCCCAAGAAAGTCTTCCAGCAGCTGCCTGTAAGTGCTACATGTTATGTTCACACAAAACATCGTTTATAATTCAGCTAAAGTTGCTCTGCAATAATGTTGATTATCGCCATATAATTACTTCCGGTTCCGTTCCGTTCCGTTCCTGACCGTTCCGGGTTTTCCTGCATCCCTTACCCCTGAGAGGTTTACTACAGTGGTGTCTAATGAGGGCCTGGAGAAGGCCGTTGATTACAGGCAGACCGACCTGAAAAACATCGTGTTCAATCAATGGACATCACACCAGACTATTGTGTCTAAGCTGTCCGACTACACGCATGCCGGCTCATGCCTGGAGAAGGCATGAGCTAGCCTCGTTCCCAGGCCGCCTGCCAGTCGCGCGCGCATCGCATACGTGACCTTTGAACCCTTGTCAGATAGCTGGCAGAAGGCCTGGTACCACTCCTACGTCATTTACAAGCAAAGTGGACACGGTTATGAAGCAACTCGACTACACGTATGCTTTCGAGTTTATATTGATACCACGAAGACAGCAACTTGATGGCAACTCAGCACTGACGGAAATACAGCATGCACTAACGTTTGACTACTCAGGTGTAAGTCTTACTGTATGTAAGCTATTGTAGTTACCTAGGCTACTACAACCGTACAACAAGGAGTTCCATACCTGACGCCTGCAGTGGTCCACCACGGTAGCATAAAAGCCAACAATAACTCGCTAGGAAACCTGCCGTTAGCCCGTGAACTTCTGGCACGCCGCCATTTTACATGAAACCGTGTCCACCTACGTCACAACCGTGTCCACTTAACTTGTAAATGACGTAGGAGTGGTACCAGGCCTTCTGCCAGCTATCTGACAAGGGTTCAAAGGTCACGTATGCGATGCGCGCGCGACTGGCAGACGGCCTGGGAACGAGGCTAGGCATGAGCCAGGACCAATAGCTTTATGTCTCCTCCGAAAGACACAACAGGGTTCCCTTGCTTCTCAATTTTGTGATAGGGCTGAGTACGCTCTGAAGAGAAATAAAATCCCCTAGGGCTACCTGATTCTCAAGGCCCCCGTTAGCCATCATTGTAGTACCCCCTTAGGCATCACACAATCTCCCAAACAAAATTTGAGAATGCACACCTGCAGTTTCACCTTTTCTCTGCCGTTTCTTGTGTTTCTTGACTCTGTTTTGTACATTGATGATGGTAACTGTATAGAGTAAGCAACCAGTTGTCGGACACCACAAACCGTGCTTGATTCGAGCTGAGAAGTATGTGAGTAAAACCACCCTAGAACGGCTTAGTTGTGTAAACTGAGACAGCTCGTACACAGTAGTCTGTCGCGATCGCGCGAGTTGTCCGTTGGTTGATTGTCCGAAAACAACGATTTTCAGGTCGGCCTGCCCGTGATCAAAACTTGAGAGTAGAAGAACCACCTATGCTACGTTGTTCCAAGGAGGTGTAGCAACCGGTTGCTGTGACCATCCTGCTTTTTGTGTAGCAGATGCGTAGGAGTCCGAAGTTAGATGCCAAGTGACGACGAATGAGGTTTCAGAGCCCAAGCCCTACCACCAAAACTACAAGGTTTATGAAAATGTGGTTTGCAAAGCCCATGGATGGTAGTCTCAAAGCATCGTGTTAGTGTACCCTGTTTGCTAAAACTCTTGATGCATAGTATCAGGAGCACATGAGCCGCCGAAGGCGGCGAAGGAACATGTACATGTAGTAGTCCCTCACACCTTTTGGTTTATACCTTAAATGGAAGACCTTTGCGGTACCGTGTAAGTGGCTGCTAATAATATTCTCAATTTGCGGGCGGTACGCATAGCCGGAACGATCGTGCATCTGCTGCCAGTAAAACATTTCTATTGCGTTGCACTGCGAGTTAGCCAAGGCCCATGGACAGACCTGCCTCAGCTGAACAGGGCGCGAGTGTGGAGGGCAGTACTGGTTCTACGCGAACGCGAAGGAACCGTGCAAAACTCTCCTTTCCAAACGTGTACTTTTGAAGAAGGTTGCAGAAACCAAGTAACCGGTAGCCCAGTAAGTCACAGCTTGTCACTCTCACTCCACTTATGCCACATGATTTGTCGTTCAGGGTATTGCGTAAACTGGATCGCTTCCTTCTCGTTCACTTGCTGTTTCACGGAAGCTTCCAGGATGGACATATCCATTTTACGCAGTCTCTTTAACTAACAAGTAGCTAGCTAACGTAGTTCATTCTTAGAAATGCGGCGAACCTTCTTCGTTAGTTTGCTGGCCGTTGAAGCCGCTGCACGTAGCGTCATTGTCCTAGTCAGCTAGCTCAAGTATCTATGGCTGCACAAAGGCCAATTTGCATTTCACACCTACTTAGCTCCGTTTCGCACAAATCCTTACAACTGTATTAGGTAATGGTCTCTTGCTGTATAAGGTAAAATTTTTGAGGTGTGAAGGACTACTACGTGTCCTGGGCGGGCATGCAGAGTTGAACGCTCCTTCGCCGCCTTCGGCGCTCATGCGCTCCTGATAGTATTGCCTTGAAAATAAAGTGTCCGATAATCGGTTGCTTACTCTAGGTATCAAAATATCCGTTTAATCAGATACTGAGGTGGGGCTGAGTGCATTCTGAATTTAAAGAAAATTATAGTGAGGTTAGAACTTGGTACGTACCTCTAGACTCACTGCCCAGCGTTTTAGCCACTTGGCCACCAAGCTAACTGGAACTTAGCCTGAATGGGATACAGCAATTGTACTTCATTCTAGCCTTGTTCCCAGGCGCTCGATTACCGAGCGCCTGGGAACGAACGAGGCTTACTTCATTTTGACAGGATTGTGATTCATTCTTGCAGGAATCATGTTTCATTGATATTCCAGCCTCACCTAGGAAACTGACCCGATTCACAGGAAGCAACGTTAATTGTTTGTGTAGGTGTTTCCTGCATTCTCTTAATAGTTGTAACCCTATAACATTTAGTTTCAGTTTCGGGGTCCCATAGCATATGGTTTCTGTTTCAGTTAGCCTGTAAGGAAGCAGAATAGACCATATATAGACTGTAATCTTAATCTGCATGTAGTGTTGCCTTGAAAATAAAGTGTCCGATAATCGGTAGGTATCGAAATGTCTGGCCTTTGACTGGTGAAACAAACTGATCACCATCAATGGATAAAATCAGAATTATAGTTTACAAAGATGTACGTTGGATTTTTCATGATGGATTTGTCTAGACTGTGGACCTAGAGGTCCCTGGTTCTCCCCTTGGACCAACTGACGTGAAGGTAACCCCTCCTCAATTTTGGAGGTGGGGCTGAGTGCATCCTAAATTTAAAGAGAATATAAGAAGATAGAACTTGGTACATACCTCTAGACCACACAGAAGAGAGTATCGAACTCGCTATAGGCTAATGTTGAATGTATGCGGAAAGTAACGTGACTTCCGGTATGGTGCTAATGTCAAAAACATAACCTTACCTGACATAGACGCCATGGCTACCGTACCACAGCTAGCTAGCCTCTTTGACTCGACGATCAAGGCGTGCGTGCAGCAAGTAAACTCGGCCATATCGGGGAGTACAATAGTTGACGAGACCGTGTGGATCACGTGCACCATACTGGATGTCACGTTACTTTCCGCATACATTCAACGTTAGCCTATAGCGAGTTCGATACTCTCTTCTTATTATTATACACTCTTGCTCTAGACCCACTGCCCAGCGCTTTTACCACTTGGCCACCATGTAACCCTTCCTCCCCGGAAGCCAGGAGCTAAGCTAACTCCATGGAACTGAGCCTGAACGGGATTCAGCAATTGTACACTGTACATCATTCTAGCCTCGTTCCCAGGCGCTCAATTACTGAGCGCCGGGAACGAGGCTAACTTTATTCTGACAGGATCCTGCTTCATTCTTGCAGGAATCATGTTTCATTGATATTCCTGCCTCACCTAGGAAACTGACACTTGCAACGTTAATTGTTTGTGTACATGTTTCCTGCATTCTCTTAATAGTTGTAACTGTATGGCATTTAGTTTCAGTTTCCATAGCATATGGTTTCAGTTTCAATTAGCCTGTAACATTTAGTTTCAATTTCAGTTAGCAGGCTTTTGAATAGCATGCTGAAGCACTCCAGTTTGAACTATTGGTTATAAGCCAGCCGAACACTTTATAAGCTGGCTGTACAATTTACAAGCAGGATAAACAGGATCTGAAAATTGTAGAATACTTCAACGCTTAGCCACGAGTAGCTTGAAATAGAAGTTGAACCCTCACCTAACCATGAATGAGCGCTTATGAGCGAGCTGCACTTCATAAAATGCAGAAATGGTACCACAGATATTCAGAAACGTTCAAGCAAGTATGAGTTTTTTTTTCTAGTTTGTCGGCTTAGAAATTTCCACCTCATGTTGGTTGCACTGTGTCGTGTTCCACATTCAGCTGCACTTGTTCAGCTAACACTAAATTCTATGTTTCTGTTGCTATGGCAACAACAACCCCCTGTACCCACTGATCACCATGTGGATAGACTGCATCCTAGATTTGAGGTAATTCTGGTGTACTGCGTCTGAGTTATTTCCTCTCATGTTGGCATGAGTTGCCTTCCATACATAATACTTCTTGGGTAAATTTCAAGGTGGTGCAGCAAAGATTCAAGAGTAGGTGAATGCCCCCCCCCTCCCCCCTTGAATCAAACCCCCTTCTGCTTACCCTCCAAAAATTCCAAACCTAGATGTGACCTCATAACTTGAAGGAAAGATCCTGACCAGAGTATCCTAAACTCTGCCCCCACTCGGCCCAGGAAACCTATCTGTACTTACATTCAGCAGCCAAGTGGAGAACGATTAGCACACCGTCCTTTTATTGCATGGAGTGAGTACTCTGGGTACCCACCAGCGTACGTGGAGTTGTCTAGGCAAATTGCTGAAGCCATCTGACATGTAATCCACTGTGTAGACTATCAACAAGCAATCATGTCATGTCATGTCGTGTCATGTCATGTCATGTCGTGTCATGTCATGTCATGTCATGTCATGTCATGTCATGTCATGTCATGCTCATACTTCGTTGGCAAGTTCCTGTAGTCCAGTGCTATACTGGGTACAACACTCCAGTGCAGTACCTGCATACCATATTTCCGGGATCAAACGCCGCGGCTACTATTTATTTCATCACACGATTTACTGCGGCTACTATTCGAGGGCAGCCACTAATCAAAGGCAGCGTTTATTAAACTCAGCATAAACAAGGACTCAAGGAAACAGATTGGAGCACCGTGTATGCACAAGGAAGAAGCCCTAGGCCGTGCGGTACCATCATAATCATCCCAACAAAACTGTAGAAAACGCCAGAGCCATTACTGTTCGTCGGTCACACGTCGCTCGCCCCCCGTGCCTCGACCTCAGAAAACTCCAAATGTTCTTAAACAGCTCTCGGAGAATATGACCAACAATCTGTTCTCCTCTTCACGCTCACAGCGAGACGGTCATGGTCCTCGAAGGCTAGACAAAGCGCTTCGATCGATCGCTGACCATTCGAATGCTAGCCGCGGCTACTAAACAAGGGCGGCGTTTATTTCATTCTGCCCTTCTGGAGGTGCGGCTATTATTCGAGGGCGGCCACTAATCAAGTGCGGTGTTTGATCGCGGAAATACGGTATAGAGTCAAGCTGTTGCTGAGCTTTGCAAATCTCATACTGTACATGCATGCTTGGGGGGGGGGGGGGGGGGGGGGGCTATTTTTTTATCGTAGCACTGCCCTGTGGACATGTAAACCCACCAATGGGTTGAATGCTACAACACACTTCTGTGGGCAGGGAAATAGGAAGCAATCCAAATGGTGCACATACTTAAGTGTACCACATCCACATGGAGATTCGATTAACCAAACGATGCTGCACCGGCTGCTAAAGGCCTAGCGAGAACACTGCTACCTAGCGATGTGTGTGCGCCCCACCCTTTGGATGTACGTACAGCATGGCAGTCACGTGCTGTCCTCACCCGAGGTACCCCTAGGATTCGGTTACCTCGGAACTGTATAAGCTATGCAGCACTGACTGCCATTCTATATCTATAACATATTGTCAAGTACGTACATGTAGGACCAGGCTCAATTTATTGTTGACAGCTGCAGTTACATGTAATGGCTACACTATAGAGTTAATTGCCAATCCGTGATTTGCTGGAGAAAGGCTCCAATGTGTGCCTTCACTATGTATACATGATGTAAACTCTCACCCTATGTTCAGCCTGCAAATGAGGCTGTATTTGTAATCGCAATCACCTCTTTGTTCACCATAAACTAACCCTCACTTTTGCATAAATAACTCATATGTGCTGCAGTTTGTCCATTGTGCATCTTCTAGTTGTCAGGAAAGTGACCGTCGCCTACTTACACTCTTTGAAGGGTTTGTAGTGATTTGGTTGAATAGACCTTATTCTGCTAGAATGAAATTCCAGGTTTCTGTCACTATGACAACAACAACACCTTGTACCCATTGGCCACCCTGCAGATAGGCTGCACCCCTACTGTCCGAGTTATAGCCTCCCAAACTTCAGGGTTTTCCCATTGAAGCACAGTAGTGCTTCTACTGGAGGCGCCTCCAATGGAGACATTCTTGGATTTGGGAGGCCTCAACTCCAACAACGCTATTTACTTCAAATCTGGTATGCAGCATATCTGCACGGTGACCAACAGGTACAAGTGTTGTTGTCTTAGCGCAACAGAAATCTAGAGTTTCAGTATAGCAGAATATGGTCTATTCTTCTTCCTACGTATCTGAGGTGTGCACTTGCCCGGATGTACTGTGCTTCATCCTATGTGCACACAGCCATCACAGCAGGCATCCGAGGGTGACATCCCAGCTGCTGCAGACCAGAGCCAGAGGGGTTCCAGAGGTGGTCTTTCGGCAAGCAAAAATGGTGTTGCTGAATCTCCCATCGAGGTGACTACAAAGAAAGCACATTCTGGGGGTAATCAAACAAGACAGCAAGTACAAAGGTCAAAGGACGACAACCCTACCCTGCCCTACACTGAGCCACATTGGAGTGGAGCACCTTTGGAACCATTCACCTTGTCTGTTATCAAGCATGGTACAGTCGTTCGTGAAATCAACGTTAGCATGAAAGCGTTTCATGTGTTTGGAAGGCTACCCACATGCGATGTAGCACTTGAACACCCGTCCATATCGCGGCACCATGCCATTCTACAGTACCGACCCGGCAATGCAGAAAGTTCATCCCATGCTGCAGATCATCATACCCTGTTCTCAACCAATCCAAAGGAACCTGGGTTTTACGTCTACGATCTTGGTAGTACTCATGGTACGTTCCTGAACAAGACCAGGATCCAGCCTCGCTGCTACTACCGCCTGCGTGTGGGCCAGATGGTTAGGTTCGGAGGCAGCTCAAGATTGTTCGTCTTGGAGGTGAGTGATCCACATCAAGCTTAGATGAGCAGCTGTAACGGTATGCAACCCAGGCCTCCGCCCAGATTTTATCTCGCAGCCGTGGAGAAAAATCGCCACGGCTGTGAGATAAAATCTGGGCAGAGGCCTGGGAACGAGGCTAATGCAACCTACATGCAAGTATGTACTTTGCTAGCTGTGCATGTATTGTGATACTTTTGTTCCTCGGATTTCCCTAAACCTTGATTTTGTTGATTGTATCATCCTGGATTGGCTGGCACTCAATATTGTGTGTTATCGAGATGTTATGAGCTCTTGTTTTGCTCTAGTCCAAACTGCTTGGCTTGCAATTGTGTCCCTATAATTATGTAGTCCCCCTCTCAAAGTTGGCCTTCTATTACTGTGACGCTCCTCCTATGCACATCACACACACACACACACACACACACACACACACACACACACACGTACACCACACAAACATGTACCAACGCACCTCACGTGTACATGATGCGCACATCGTGACCAGAGTGGCGGTCGAGGACAGGAGGAGGTAGAGGAAGAGGCAGAGGCGGAGCGGCAGGACATTTTGCAGAAGAGAGAACAGTTTGAGCGGAGACAAGCAGAGTTACTGGCTGAGGAGGAGAGAGCTGCTAAGGAGAGGGCTGAGATGGGAGCCTCCTGGGGCATCGGTGTGTGAAGTCAAGTTTGTCTTGATCTCCACCTTAGGCTTGTATATTACTGATTTCTCTTCACCCAGAGGCTACATTAAGGAAGCTTGTATCCAACGTATTTGCCTGCATAAGGGAATGGATTGAGTGGCTAGGGGTTAATTACTTGGTTACCACTCTTACACGTAGCTGGGTGAACTGTCCAGCTGTGGAAATGTGTCTTTAACATTCCATGCTTGCATGGTGTTGAGATATCATTTGTGTATCGTGCTTTCTCCCTCCCAGTGATGGACGACATCTCCCCGCATGTTCAAGGTTCCGATGAGATGGAGGTTGACCCAGAGAAGGAAGCCTACTACATGGAGGACCCCAAGAAAGCACTTAGGAAGTTCTTTGATAGAGAAGGTGGGTCCTCAATTTATTGTCGTCCGTAACTGTGAGTATTGGATTGCCAAGTGGGAAGTGAGGTAACTGATTGTGGTGCAATGCCAGCCCACATTAGTTTTGTTGCATGAGAACACCGCATCTGTCGGAGGGGATGCAAAGCTATCCGTCTCAGGGTACTGGTTTGTTTTAGCATCCATTTGCTATCCTGGTCACCCACTCTGCATGTCGGTTTCTTGCAGAGAAAAAATGCTTGGACTTAGACTAGGAAATTCACAATGAACGTTTGTGTTGTGTGGTCAGACTCTGCGATCCACACATGTAAATGCATGCATTGTCTGACTGTATGGCATTGCATGCTGGATGCATAGCGGATTACTAGTATGCATTGTGAGTCTTCAGTTGCACGTTGTATGTGTTGTGATGCATGTGATTAGCAAAGCACAAACACATGCACACACATGCACACACACACACCCACACACCGACCCACACACACACACACACACACACACACACACACACACACACACACACACACACACACACACACATACACACACACACACACACACACACACACACACACAAACACCCACATGCATGTGATTAGCAAAGCACTTTCTTCCTTAGCTGTTTAAAAGCTGGTCTGACATAATGTCAGACCAACACCGGTATTGGTCGGACATGATCTGACACTGACAAATTGCCAGGCGGGAAGCTAGGCTTATGATCTTTCAGTGTGGAGTGTAGGTATGCATGTGTGTGAAGCGTTCAATTGTTCATTATTGTGGCCCCACAGCGAAGTCAATACCTGTGAAACCGTATGTAGCACTGCAAAAGTGATTATGGGTTTTGGTTAGGCTGCTTCATGAATAATATTATACTTACCCGGACTGTGAATACATAATCAGAACTATGAATACGTACATGTAATCACACTGTGTGGCTTCCCACTGCGTATTCAATTGACCGGCCAATTTGTCCGCGCAGAACAGTCAGTGGACGGCCATATCAGCGCTTCGCCCGGAATATGGCCGATGGCCGACTGTTATATTGTGCTCTGAAAATTTACGTACATGCACAATGCATTCTATGTTTGTGCAATTTGGTTCACATTACCTCTTGTGACTTGGTGACATTGTGCGTGGTATTGCCTGGTACTATATCCTATAGTAGTTACTTGTTGCTCTCACACTCATGTTGCATTGCACGTGTACCATATGTTCTCCCTTACCACGCACGCACACACACACACACACACACACACACACACACACACACACACATACACACACACACACACACACACACATACACACACACACACACATGCGCACACACCTACACACCACACAAACATACACGCACACGCGCACACACCCACACCCACACACCCGCACACACACACACACACACGCACACACACACGCACACACACACACACACACACACACACACACACACACACACACACACACACACACACACGTACACACATGTAGACCTTGAGTTTGAGTATGAGACGGAGGAGGACGGACCACTGCACGCCAGGACCTATACCGTCAAAGTGAGGTCAGCTGCTGCCCCTAGGCTAATGTCCTACTGGTTATGTAAGCACATCATGTGGTGAATGAAGAATGGAACCTTGGGCATAGTTGTTCAGATTTTAGGACAGATAGCTGTACTGAGCTGCTTCAGTGTTCTCGCCAGGATTTTAACATAGGGTGGGGGGAACAAGGTGTATGGTTTATCTTTCCATGTCCCTGCGCTGTTTCTCTGCTTTGTGCCATATCGCTTGCAAACGGAGAACAACAGACCGACAACGGTAGACGCAGAACTGTTGTACACTGGAATGTACCACTGATAATCCGTCTTCCAAGACGCATCATAGCCGATCTTGTGCTTGCTTCGTGTTACAAAGCCATCGGAGCTCGATGACTCCGAGCGATGCCTTTGCTTAGCCGTCTCGATCGTGAACACGTGGCGCCTTGAGTACATATGCGCGCGGCGTGCACATGAATAATGGACGGCCGCACAGGCGTTCTAAGTGCGGCGGGGTGCCACGGTTCCGCACTTTAACGAGAACACTGGCTGCTTGTTTGGAGTCAAATGTAGTCTTGTATACGGTCACAAGTTTGACCAGCCAAACACGTGTTGTGTACTGGACTGGTTGTGGGTAAATAAAACTCTTTAGGGCCCATAGTGTATACATGTGTATATCTGTCATGAGACTTTGATGTCACTTCTGGCATTGTCCCTTGGAGATAGGTTTGGCTTGAGCAGATGGGTTGAACAAGGGATGTAGGTTCGGCTTGAGCGGAAGGGTTGGACAGGGATGTAGGTGGGTGCGCTGAAAGGTGCAACAGCATAGGCATATATAGCCGTATCTTGACTCAGCTGTAGAAAGGCTTTTGTTGACACTGGGAAGGTGTTTTTGGCATAAATGAACTTAGGAACAATTCAAGCCATTGCATTTAGTAATTATTGTACACGTGCAGGGCGCTGCTGAAAACCAGCTCGCTGATGTAGCAACCCTGTTAAAAGAACATTTATACAATACAATACAATACAAGCCGCCTCACCTTGTAGGGCCTTCATTTCCTACGTTCAAGGCCTGTACACCAGGTTGGCATTTCCCAAGAGACTTAATTGGAGGTTTTAATGGTGGGTGTGGTTAGAGTCGCATATCAGCATAGAATGGCTCTGGAAACAGTTTCAAGCCAGTCAACCCGAGGGAGCAATGCTCCAGCCTGCCCTAAGTACATGTACATATCTGCCAACAGATATATTTGTCAAGTCTTTTAGAGAACTTGTGTACTGTTGTGTACTGTGTTGCTTGTACGGTATGGGGATGCCATACATGTATTCATACAGAGGCTCACTCAATGCCCGAGAGAAGCAACAAGATGTTGAGGTGATGTCATATTGCATACAGCATTTGTGCGGTCAGGAGTTTATCCACTGTGATAGCTAGTGGCTCTCCTAGTGAGGTGTTCAGATTGTGTGCAGTAATGTCCATCCATTGGTCCCACTTGCAGGCTGCCCATTGACATGGCAACGGGTGAGCCCGTGTATGCCGAGGCTTCAGTGAGGGGAAAGAAGAGGGAGGCTGTGGTGCAGTGTGCTCTCAATGCATGCAGGATCCTGGACGCCCAGGGCATGCTCAGGAACCCGACACACGGTGATCATATAGTAATTGTACCGTAGTGGTACACTTTAGCCTCATTCCCAGACCACATGCATTCTCAGGAACCTGACGCACAGTAATCACTGTACCATATAGTGGTGCACAAGACAACATACAAAATGTACATGCTCAGGAGCCTGACACAGGGTGAATACTGTACCACAGAGATGAATGGTGATGCACCTTAGCCTCATTCCCAGACCCTATCCCAGACCACATGCATGCTCAGGAATAGCCTCATTCCCAGGCTTCCATGCCCAGCTTTAGTTGCTTGCAGTACGAAAAGCGGGACCTGACACACGGTGGTCACTGTACCACAGAGATGAGTGGTGGTGCACTTTAACCTGATTCCCAGACCCTATTCCAAACCACATGTAGGTGGGACAGGCCTGAGTTCGGATGGACATAGGACAATGGTCCTCTCGCCTTTGACGGCCTCAGCAGGTTGTCCAGGTCAAAGTTGTGTTGAAGCCATTTGCCTGTAATTGTACACCATGATATTATCATAAGTGACCAGTAGCCAGCAGCAATCTAGAGGCTTCAGCATTCAAGTTGATTTAATTTGGTTATTGTTCCCAAATGCCTGAAATACATGTAGCTGACTATGCTTACATTCCTGGGCCTAGCAACTCTACTACAAGGTTTCCCAAGTGTCCACTCTGACTCCCCATCATTATTACCCCGGGTGTGCGTGCACGCAGCAGCCGTGTGTGTGTGTGTGTGTGTGTGTGTGTGTGTGTGTGTGTGTGTGTGTGTGTGTGTGTGTGTGTGTGTGTGTGCATGTGTGTGTGTGTGTGTGTGTGTGTGTGTGTGTGTGATTGACTATTTTGGCAGTTAAAGCGAATCAGGCCATCTTAGGAGTCGTCTTTCCTCTCCGAGTAATGGAAATGCAGCATTCCTATGCTTGCCAGATGGTAAAAAGCTTCCAGTAGCCCGCAAAAGCCTGCATTTCGTCAAGGATTCTGATTTATGCAAAGCTAGCTAATTTTTGTGGCTTTGTATTGTGCATGCATGTCTCCTTCATTGTATTCCTGATATAAAGCAGATCTGAGTTGAGCAATTGTGGATTTTCCAACATCGTGTTGTGATTACCAAACATGATTATTATAGTAAATGATGTTTGATGTATTAATTGTATGTATTATTTGCAGTCCGCAAACGCAATATTAAGAACTGGGAGGAGAACGATTACTACGACAGCGATGATGACACCTTTCTGGACAGAACCGGAACGGGTATGTTGAGAAGTTACAGCCTTTTTGGGCTCCCAGTACCGATAACTTAATGTCCCTTCTAAGGTGATATGACTTGTCTTTGGGGTATAGTGTACTATCTTCAGTATTACTGAGTACTAGTGACGTTTGAGTCTGCATGTACATGTATATAGAACTTATGATTTCAGAGGTGCGCTTAAGGTTACGAGATACCATGTGCTCATTGATATTCATAACGTACAAACTACCTTTGTCCCTCGCGCAAGAACTATAGCTAGAGATATGCAACAAAAATGATCAATATGAGTACCTTCTAGCTGGTATGATCTTAGCGCCTGAGTACAACATGCCAACACGGGCAGTGGCATCAAAGTTCAAGGCCGATTTGGCGAACTTGGCGTCAGATTCTGCAATCAGAAAGGGCTAACAGGCAGCATCCATGCGAAGTTTTTCAACTGACTGGAGGGCAGCTCAGAGCGGGTTCGCTTCGCTTCCGTTGGAAAAATGAGTTATGATCATGACCGTGTCTGGGCTTGGCTATGAGAAGCCCTTGGTTGGAGCTGAGTAAGTACATTTTGTAATTTCTGTAAATGGACCTAGGAAACAGTCCTCTCACCTCGCAGGGCATGCATTTTAAATGTTCATCAGCTAGAGCAGGTTAACACTGGCTGAGCTACTTGGTCGATTACTCGTTATTGAGTAGATGTGGCTAGAGTCTCGGGATAACTGAGGTCAGTCCTGTGTGCAGTTTGGAGAACGAAAACCTTGACAGAACTGCAAAGAAACTCGAAGTCTTTGTAGTCTGGTTGGTAAACTGTTCAAACTGCATGGTCATCTGCAGGTAGGAAACCTGAAGAAACCTACTTTCCGTCGAAGTTTACTTTTCCTTGCATTCTCTCCCCATAACTATGTATGAAACTCTAGAACACATGTACATGTACCAAGCCAGGCCATGTATAGCTTCTTGACAGTCAACTTTAATTAACCCTTTCCTGAGCAATGACCCCACATGGTGTTGTCAGAGCTTCAGTTTTAGATGTCACTTCCTGCAATGTCCTAGGGGATAGGTGCTGTACATGGGTGTTTGTGATAGGACATGGCTATATACTTCTGCACTTGCCTGTGGAAAGGTCGCTCAGCACTGCTGAGTGACCTTTCCACAGCACTGGGTTGGCCATTTTGGTGTGAGCAGGCATCCCAACTTGTAGGGTCCCCGTATCCAGCAGCTAGGATGAGTTGGCATTGGCTCAATTTGCCTGAGGTAAAGTTTGTTGATTAGTGGGTGTGGTTAGAGTCACATATCTGCTTGGTTGAAATTTCATCTAACAGTTGTATGCACTTTAGATTTGTCATTGGGCTAATATTTTACTTGTGATGCGTACGTATGTGCTGTGTCACTAATGAGCTACACTGTAGCTTTGTATGTCACCTGTTGGATGAGTGAGCCTGTGGTGGCGTGTACTTCACAAGCCATGAATCATGGGGTTGTCCAATATCTGCATGCCGTCCATCTTCATGCAGTGTGTGAATGAGGTACATAAACCACCCTTTCTCCTTCAGTTGAAAAGAAGCGCAAACAAAGAATGAAGAAAGCTGGTAAAACGGAGGAAGTGGCTGAGAGCTACAACTCTCTGGTAATGCACTGCATTCGTGTCTGTCTCCCATCCTCTAATTTTACTATTACTAGGACACTGTGGGGCGAGCATGAGCTAGATGCATGCATTTTAACCACCAAGCAGAGAATGAGGAATCAAACTAAAAGCAGCTCTTCACCTACTTTATGCGAGAGCAGTGTTTTGTTGTCATCATAGTCGTTTTGCTCCTTTTCTCTCCTAACTGGCCATGAGCATTTGTTGCTGGGAGTGTAATATATGCCTGTGGTATGCGCACGTTTTCTCTGTCATAGTTGTGATTGCATATGTATCAGACATGTTGTATATTTGCACCTTACAGCAAACTAAACTTGCTGAAGTGGAGGAAGAAATTCACTCCCTTGAGAACAAGCTTGCAAGAGCCAGTCAAGGTATGCAGACAGGCATAGCTTCCGACATATCTTGTTTGTTGCCCCCCCCCCCCCCCCCCCCCCCCCCTGCAAGCAGGAAGGGGAGGGTGTGGTGTGCAGATGTGCATATCTGTGTCTTGGATTGCGACCTGGTAGCCCGATATTTTGTGGGATTAGTGTGACCTGAAAACCTTCAACTACACTAAATCTGTAGCTGTAAAAGGGGCAAGGGGAGGCAGCTAGGTAGGTTCTCTCTCCCAAATTTTAGCTCAGAAGTCTCTGTTCACAGGTACAGGCTTGACATGCATTGCGCTCTTTTTAAAATTGACACAAACAGTATCTATCCACTACTGTACCGCACCCTGCTGAAAATGAAGCTCCAAAAGACCTTAGCGAAGCTCTCTAAGATCCGTTAGTGAAGCTTCTCAACTTTGTGGAAGCTCATGTACATGCAAACTCAACGCTCTTTGCAAGAAGCCTACCGCTAATTAACTCTCGGAAGAAGCCTCCTGATTCGTGGAGGAAGCCTTCAGTTTTGTGGCGGAGTTGCACTCCATTCTGAAGGACGGCATCATCTTTTAAGACGTGTGTCTGCATGTAGCTGTCATGTTGCTGTTGGCATGGGGATGATGTAACAACCAAGCCACATGGCATTTCTTGACAGTGAGACAAGGAACTGTGCTGTTGAGAGTTTCAAATGCGGTACACGGAAAAAGTATTGCAATGGACGTGCCACGCCGTTGATGCTCAGCCTTCTTCCCATGGTACCGTAGGCGCTCTAATTATGCATCGCTCAAAAAATAATGAAATGCAACGCAACAATAGAAATTCGGTCAGCCAAACAGCGACGAACTTCGACGCATGATTAGAAAACACCTCGCTAGGTACTAAAGTCAGACGAGTGTAGACAAGGCTATTGCATAGCGGTTGTGTTTGTTCCTGGTTGTTGGAATGTCGCTGCCTTTTGTAACATGGGTGCATGTCCATATCCTGGGGCACAGTGAGTTGCTTTCTCGTACCTTCACTGATGTCCCAGCCATATTGCAACTGTGTCTTTATAATACATCAACGTTCACAGGCAGTGATGTGATGAGCCCTCTTCGCTGTTCAACTGTACTGTGTGCACTTTGAGCTAGCTGCCATGCTGCCGTTATGAATTGTATTACGCAAATTAGTCCCTGGAGGGTGACGCATTATTGGTTTGAGACATTGAATTTTGACGCAGAATTAGAAAGGACACATAATTAGAGCAGCCACTAACAGCAGCCACTCATGTAGAGCTTCCTGAAACAGAACTGTCCATGCACGCCCATAGGCACTCGAAGGCTTGCCTGCATTGCGGACAGGGCAATCAGGCACAGAAATGGCAGTGAGGCTACAGCAATGACCGTCAACCACTGTAAGGCAAGCAGGGAAGAGGTAGCCGGCTTTGCGGCACCATGCAGACATTAGCAGAGTCATGCTGTTAGAGGTGCTGGGGCGAGTTACAATGGGCAAGCCTGTTATTGCCCATATGGCTCTGCCCAGTTCAAGTTGGTGGCAATGGTGCTTGGTTGCAATACTTTAGCCGCATACCGTATATATATATGTACATGTAGCTTAGATACATTGTACATGTCATGTCATACCTCTCTTGCCTTGTACACACGCATACGTGCACATCCAGCTGAGAGTGCAGAATCAAAAGTGGATTCCCTGGATGCATACATGAGGAGTGTTGGTGATCACCTTGATAAGACGAAGAAGTTGGAAATAAAGCACAGTCTACACGATCTCAAGAAGGTGCAGTAGGACATGAGTTCAGATATGAATATGTGGGAACTATATATAGTTGTGACGACCAATGAACAGTGAGTTAAAGACCTAACGTTAAATGAAAGCATGTGATAGGTTTATTGGATAGGAAATTGTGGCCTCATTCCCAGGCCTACCCCATTTTTCATTCTTTGGTTGACGTTGATGAAATACACCGAAGTGGCAAGTGGCTAACAGCAGGGAAGCTTAAGGCTGGGAGCATTCATCACTAATGACGTCTGGTAGGGTGGGGCCCAAGCGCAATGAAATCTATCCGCTGACCAAGTGGAGTTAGTCTGGGATACGTTTTAGTCAGTATCTCAGCACCTGGATGTCCGATTGCTCTGAAATTTGCTCTGTTGCGAGGGAAAGGGAGTTGATGCGGCATTCGAATTCATTCATTGTTTGCTCAATGGCTTGATCATACCTTTAGTCATCATTAAAAGGGAACATGATTCTTGTGTGAAGCAAGTTGCAATTAAATTGTTGGACTTAGCGTGATCTAGGGGAAAGATCTGATAAGTTTAGTGATACCTTTGAGAAGTATGTTCCCAACATCTCTGCTGCAGGAAGAAAAGAGGCTTCAGAAACTAATTGAAATAACAAAACCTGTCGACCTTCCACGTCTGATCAGGTACATGCATACACGATGTTATTATGCTGTTGTGGCATTGTGCATGGGATAATTCTCATCTGATAATAACAGTGGGTCTGTCATCTCATTCTGTATAGTAGAAACCTTTTGTCAGAAGTCGTGGCAGTGTGTGAAATTATACAGATTGAAGAACTTGAGCAAAATTAATGGCTGTGTTATTTTGACTCTCCTGCATATGGTAGGTTTGAACTAGGTAATCAATCACCCCTTAGTTGTTGTCAACTTTGCGGTAAGGTTCAATGCACTCTGAAAATTCCTGTTGCACGGTGTGTTTTGAATCAGGGACCTCTTGACCCACAGTTTTACGCTTTAACTCTTTACTGACCATTGGAAACTACTCAATGAAGCATTAAGATTAAACCCTTCATATGGAGCATACACTATGTAATACCCCAGGACAACTACACTTGTGCGTTTGGGTTCTTACGCAGCTATGAAGGTAAGAGAACGGTAGATCTAATGTAGAATTCTGTTAAGATATGAAGCCATAGAGCTAACTTTGTGTCATGTGACCTCATTAAAACTTTTGTGGTATATCACAAACTTTGATACCACGATTATTTCGACATATGTAGAATGATTTCTTGTATGATACGTGGCTTGATCACTGACAATAAACTATTAATCATCAGTATTCTGCATGGTGGCCAAAATATGTTAATAGCATACTCTGGTTACTGTGAACAACCGTGATGAAAGCAACCAGTATCCAGTATGTACAAACTGTAGCCATGTTTAGTACCGAAATGGCTTTCGCCGACTATAGCATGTATATACGTACATATTGCAGCATGTGTCCAATAGTGTTGGAACCAGTTCTTAGATAGGTGGTTTATGTTACCAAAATGTGGTGCTGATGGCTCGTATCTTGAAATTCACTGTTCTCCAACATACTTTAGGTGTTTACTTAGCCTCATTCCCAGCCGCTTTCGGTTGCACAACAGAACGTGGAGGGCCTGGTATGTTTCCTCTCGTGCGAGACGTCTAGGGTAGAAGGGTGGTAGATAGGACTTAATTGAACATGGGTGATCTGGGACTCAGAACAGCAAAAAGAGCTAAGGTACCAGGTAACTAACCACATGTATCTGGCTAGTGGGGGCGACTGTCATACACACCAAGCGTTGAACGTGTAGTTGGTTGTTCAACCAACTGTTATGTTACCAAAATAGTTGTGCCGATGGCTGGTATCTTGAAGTTCGCAGTCCCCCAACATACTTTAGGTGTTTACTTAGCCTCGTTCCCAGGCCCGTGCGCCGCTTTCAGTTGCACGAAAAAGCGAAGTTTCGCATGTTACGTATATGAGTTGAAAATTTTTGGCCATTTGTCAATTACATAATGCTTATGTGAAGAAACATTCCAGGCTCTCCCCGCTTTTCCGTACTGCAAGCGACGAAAAGCTGGGTGGGGCCTGGGAACGAGGCTAGTGCTTACTATGACAACTAGTTGATCAATCAATGCAATATAACAACGGAGTTCATGCAATGACTGCTCATCCTTTCTCTTTCCTTTTTTGGAACAATCTAGACGCTACACATGGGTATGTTTCAAAAGGTGTCACTGAATAGGCTTGAAACTATTTGTACTCAGTGGCAATTTTATCAGCTCAATAATTTGTGCCATGCTCCTGCTGCCACCATGCAAGGGTGTGTTCTGTGTATCCATTTCATGCTGCTTTGTTGACTTCTCTGCATGCATGTTCACAGGGAAAACTACCCGTGAATACGGGACCGGACGGGCAATTTCATCGTCAAAGGCGTTCCGTGATCGCACCGTATGCCTGCCGTTTGAGTCCGTTCGACTCCGTGGTGGGAACCATCTAGTTTTGAATATTACGTTATTTCCTGCGTAGACCACACCTACGGGCACTCCTCTAAGCAACAATGGCGAAAAAGCTGTGCATGAGTCCGTCTTCAAGTGTTCCCACCACGGACTCAAAACGGCAAGCATACGGTGCGATCACGGAGTAATTTTGACGATGACGGTGCCCGTCCAGTCCCGTATTACCAGGTAGTTTTCCCTGTGGTTGCAAGCAGGAGTATCATATGTTTCCTGTTCCCTATATGGAACAATCCTTTGCTGCTGTTTCCCTTGGTACACACAAACCGGACAGTCCAATAATGTGGAGAAAGAACTTTCCTTATTGTTTTTGTTACCTCAGTATGACCAATGAAGTATAAACTATGTACAATCCTTGCAGCCCAACCACAAAGACACCTCCACAGCAACAGAGTAGCCAGGGACGGTTTACATCTCCACTGGAGAAGGCTATAAGCCCAAACAGTGAACTCCCAACCACCAAGAGGTTTGAAAGTCAGCTAGAACCTGTCGACGTCAGTGTGGGTGGTGGTGATGGTTGTGTCAACAAGAGCCTACAGACCCGTGAGAAGCATACCACTCCAGATGAGGAGGGCTGCTTAGTTCATCGAGGTGGACAAAGAGGCCCAGCTGCTTCCCCTCCAGTTTCCAAGAAGGCCAGACTTGTTGAACCCAGTCCACCACTCTCTTCACCCAAGATGCAGTCTGTTGTGAGTAATGAAGAGATTCTCTTTGGTCTGACGTGACATGTACTGTAACTCTGATAATTGCTTATGCATGGCTGTAGGTGATAAACAACATGCACCCGGTTAGTACCGTATAGCAGGAAAGGTTGCAAGGTTGAATGTTTTTTGTTTTTCGCGATCGGTTACCCACTCGTGAAAATTTGAACCCCGCATAAGTTTGTTCTGTGAGCATTTTGCCACCTGGAGTAGCTAGCTATGTCTCTCTAGCGCTACTTCTGACCTGTACAAGTACTGCCATCCCACAAGGGACCCTTATCGACCATCGCCAGTCTCACAGTTGCTAGCAAAGTGAGCCAGCAAGTAGCTGCGTATCGCGCGCACAATCGGGAGGGCCATAAAAATTCTAGCAAGATCTCGAGCGAACACACCGAACAGGCAGCACTGATCGCCATAGGCTTCCCTTCATATGCATGGCAATGCAAAAGCAGCCTCTTACATTCGCTTCCACGTTGAAGTGCATGCTGAGTTCTCCCAGTAGTACACGTGCGCATGTGAAGAGTAGAGGGTGTGATCATGGATCGTGACCCTTTGTCGCGAAATTAAAAATCGTGAAAACTTTGTAAGAACGGATTTTAGTAAGATTCGCGACAATTTGGACCCACGAAAAATTCCCGCTATACAGTAACAGAAGTGCAATGAGTGAAGAGTGTAATTAAAGGCACGCCGAACAAATACTATATTCAGCATGTGAATATACAGTTAGATATTGCATATGTAGGATTTGAAGACTTCTCCACACAATAAGCAAATGCTTCCTTCCTTGACCAAATGGACACTAGATGGTCATCCTGGAAACAAACCCACAGCTTTCAATTGACAAGGCAAATTATGTCGGCTATGAACGTTTCAGGAATCTGTTCTAATAGCAGATTTCATATCTCTATGAAGACATGATGAAAATGTCATCGGTCACATAGTAAGGTGCACTTAGTAAACTAGAATTTACGGTACGTACATAGAGTATGTTGTTCAGTGATACAATTTCCCTTCCTTCAGGCTAAAACTACTCAGTGGCAAGATGACTCTGATTTTTCTTCATGGCTTCCACCTACTAGTGAGTTTAATATTGTGGCTGGCCTGATAAATTTATTATACCAAGTCCAAATATAGCTTCAGCAAGTGATCTGGATCACATGTGTACTGTTATTAAGCCCAGCTCGCTTATAAGCATTCCCTCACTGGTAGACTCCCAGGACTCTTATTCAACTCTTGGCCCAAGCTACACTCTGTCATTTCCAGGAGCAAGTGAAATGCCCTTCGTTTTAAAGTCAATGTCATTAAGCACACCCCATTTATTAAGGTTGCGGGCTAGTCACGTATTATTTCAATTAGCGTGGTACACAACATAGTGGCAGTACAGAGCCAAGTGTAGCCTAAAATGTGTCCTTGAAGGTGATTCTTGCTTGTACTCGAGCGTCCTGCTCTGGTTCCAAGCAGCTGTCCATCTAAACTATACGCTTCCGCATTCTACGAGAGTGGTACTTGTGAGCTGTGGTTGTCATGGATTTGTCAGGTATGTTTCTGATTTTATTCTGTGGTTTAAAATTGTTAGTAGCTTGTGTGAGGCTGCCTCCATGTGTTAGTATAGTGCTTCAGGCTGGTATTCTATTTAGTGCACACCGCTCTGCGCATATGCGCCGAAGACTAGCCCGCGACCTTAAGATTGAGTACGTATGTATTCTGACACCCACCCCCCTATTGATGTGAAAGTTCTGGCACAGGGTTGAAAAAGAATGTGTTATGAGCCCACCCTTTACAAATGTCTTGACCAGCAAATCTCTTCCTTCCTGGCAGAAAAGCCGATTGTAGCGATTTCAGTGTGCTTTTGTGGCCGTGTTTCATCTCAATGACTTCACGAGGACACGTTTCATCACACTCTAGCTGCAGGACTGTATTCATAGCCTAGCATTGATATTAGCAGCTATACTGCAGGAGGGCTTGTTGTTTATACAGCTGCTCAATGAGTGGGCATACAGTAATAGTATAGAGCGATTCCAGAAGATTGAACATTTTAGGTTGTTCTCTCGACTGACTCCAGCTATGAAATATCCAGTCACACTGTTACGTGTCCCAGTGGTTCCTCTTCATTCAGAAAATTTTAACTTGTGAATTTATGCTGCAGAGCGATAGCAAAATTGTATAACTTGTTACTGCCAATGGTTACCGTTGAATAGAGCTCACCAAAGGCTTTGTTTCGGCATGTAGATACTATAGTTTGGTATTGGTGATGGCTACAGCCAACGTTTTCTATAGAAATTTGGAACGTATGGAGTCGCTACTGATGGGTCTGAGTACATATCTAGCATCCCTGAATCGTGGGCGCTTGATGCATACTCTGCAGTAGGTGCCTACTTTCTTCCTGTTAAGATATACGCAGGTGCATTCACTAATAACCCACGACTACAGTATTTCTTACTTCGCTCTCCTAGATCAAACTGGAGATGGTAAAACCTTCTTGAATGAGAAGTATGGATACTAATACAATGGTGGACTTGTGCACTTGCACTTCTGTTGTTTCTGTATGCAATGTAGCTACTTGTGTATGCATTTTACTCCTGTTATCATATCCTGGATACTTCTTTTTACTCTTTGTGGCCTTAAGGAGAATCATTGCATATTGCTTGGTTGTACTGAGGTGCTAAGTAGGTGTTTTTTAAACCTGTTGTACGTGCTGTCTACATGTGTCATTTCTTGACAAAGTGTCTCTACCATCCGTTCATGAAATTATGACCACACCGGGACAAAAGCGCTCTGACGTTTCAGCACAGTAAAAGAAATTAGGACAGCCTAGTCAGAAATCTTTTTGTGCCTTTTTGTAAAGTTTAATATGCAGGACAGCTGTTATAACATAGTAGCTACAGCTAAGCATGGCTATGTGTTCTGTAGGCACACTCAATGTGCACTCTGATACTACACGTGATCATCTTGGGGGGGGGGGGGGGGGTGGGGGGAGGGGGGGGGGGGGAGGGGGGAGGGGGAGGGGGGGGGGAGGGGGGGGGGGAGGGGGGGGGGAGGGGGGGGGGGGGGGAGAACGACATGTAGTTCAGCTCACCACGTTTTGGGTGAGGGTGTGGGAAAGTATGTATACTGATTGTAAACACAGTAATATGAATCTAACTTGGTGAAGCCATTTATTGATGCTGTGAATGGCATGAAGTTAATAATTATTATTGTGTTATGCTATAATTGTAATCATCATGTGCCAAGCAACTTGGAGACACCAATAAATTGCTTGCATGCTTTTTGGTGAACATGTTACCATTATACCATACTTGCATGTTATAAGCGCATATTCACTGTTTGGCGCAGGTTCAACTCTTGTCCCAGCTAAGTGCTTATAAGTCTTCTTCCAGAAACTCTGCCATAATTTCAGAGTGGAAAAAGCTATAATTTGAATTGAAGTGCACTTCCTATAGTCGAAGAATGTTATTCGCAACGAATTCCCTGTGGAGATATAGGCACATGTGCTTAGTAATGAGTGACTATAGTAACTGAAACTGAATGAACTGACCGAGCTCAGGGTATAATCAGAGGAGGTTGGAAGCAGTGGTGTGTGCGAAGCAGTAATATATTTGTGATATGCATGCACAAAGCTCTCGATCGTGATGACGCATTTGAGTGAGGCAATGCAGAATTCCCATAGACAAGTGGAATGTGCAATGCTGCATCTTGTTTGCTGGACCAGGAGTGCATGAGCCACCAAAGGCGGCGAATGAGCGTCAAACTCAGCGAAGGAGCATCGAACTCAGCGCATGCCTGCCCTAGAGGAAGGTATTCACGCGTCCCAAACTTTTACCTCATTTGGCAAGTGGCCAGTAGTGTGAAAGACAAATTGGCATTTGTGTGGTACTGCAAAGGTCTTCCATATAAGGTATGACCGGAAGGTGTGAGGGATCACAGCATGTCTATACTATTTTGACGCTCCTTTGCTGCCTTTGGCGGCTCATGCACTCCTGACTGGACGTCCTTGCTAAAGTTACTGTGTGGATACTTCCCGCTATAGCCACTCGAAGACTTTTTTTTTTGCAATGCCAATAGCTATGCTACATGTAGTACAAAATAAACAGGTTAAAGGTGCCCCCCCCCCCCCCCAAATCTGTAACGCATCTGACACTATCCATTTTAGCAAGTTGATGCCGGATTCAGAAATGAGGCACTGTGTTGCAAAAACAGTTTCACCTGTGTTCATAAAGTTGCTATTGACTCACTCAGTTATGTAAAAGCTTTAAATTGTGTGTGCATGCATGTTACCAATTGCTAGCTTCCAACGTCCTGTATGTACAAATTGTGAATTATGTAGCAACCATTTCAAATACGTATACACAGCCATGAAATAATGGCTTCGTTCCCAGACCTGAGGCTATGAATGTACTGAAACTGCCCCTGTAATGCAGCTGCCGTATACGGAGCAATTCATTGTGAGCTGAAAACAAACAAATGCTATGTAGCTGAGATTGCAGCCTCAGATGAGTTGCATCGTGCCAAGGTGCGTTCGGCAAATCGGCGCAATTATCCTGTAGCTGTAGCTGCATACAGCACCCCAGTGTGTAGTTGCCAGCATTTTTTTAATTTTTTTATTTTTTTATTTTTTTTATTTTATGAAAATATGTGATGACGGTCGATGAAAAAATGAAATAAAGCAAAGGTGTAAATGGGAAGTCACAAAATACATCAGTTAGTTCTGCTGTAGGCTGGCCTCGGCAGTCACCAGGTCGACTGGTGAAAGTTTCACAGCATGGCCCCTTGAAGATCGTGCACCACGTAAAAAAGGATGGTTTCAAGGTTAGCGCTTTGACCAGTTTTCCAACACGGCTTGAACCCTTCAGTGATGCTGCTTAGCTGGCGGAAGGCTAGCAATGCTGTGTGCACACCAAAGCCCATACACAGGCCGTACACACAGACATTTACCCCACCAGAAAAACAAACGCCACTTCTGGGGATCGAACCTGTGGCACCACCGCCTAGCTGGGCTCCCAGTCAAGATGTTATCCCACTACGCCAATCCACCAGCATTTGACTTGTATTGCTATGTTGAAATGGAGTACGGCGCATGCATGTGTAATGATTATGGTGTTATGTGTCAGCATTATCATGCACATGCATGTCTGTGTTGTCAGCACGTGCAATGACAAAGCATTGGTTAAAATTACAGTAAATCGAGGGGCAACCGCACTCCTGGTAGCCGCGTTGCAACCGGTTGCGACTTGTCGACGGTAGCGCAAGCTAGGTATCGCAACTCATTCCAATTAACGCACATGCCACGTGAGGACCGCAACGTCGAGCTGAGTCAGCAATGGCGTCCCAAGGAGAAGACAATAAACTGTTACAAGTAGCTGAGCTCGCTTCTCTCGCTCAGCTACTTCCCCCTTGTTCGCCTACCGTGCGTAATCCGGCGCCGGACAGCTCTCTGTGCAGAGTAGGCCTGTCCACATTATTCGAGAATAATTTCGGGAATAATAGGTACCAACTTGAATAAGAGAATATTCCAACCTAATAGGGCTTCAAATCCTTACAAAGGTCAAGAAGGTCAGATGTTCTAATAGAAGCCCAGTACATGTGATGACTTTTGTTAGAAAAGTACTGTCAACTACTTCACTCACCGACAATCCTCTTCACTTGAGGACTATATTGAAACCTCGATTATGTTGCAATACAATCATTGATTGTTTTTGAAGTCACTTGACTCACTTTCCCTAATTTTGATGGGAATAATGGGCATCTCTCTGGGAATAATGGGAATCTCTTTGGGAATAATAGGAGCATTTGGGGGGAAATTCTGAATAGAATAATAGGCAGAAAAAGTAGAATAATATGGACAGGCCTAGTGCAGAGCTGCTTCTCCCCGATTGCGGCATCGGATCCGCTTCCACTGCTGCTCCCCGTTTGCCTCCGCTTCCAGCTGCTGCTCCCCGATTGCGCCCGCTTCAGCTGCTGCTCGCCGCTTGCGTCCGCTTCAGCTGCTTCTCCCGATCGCGTCCGCTTCGGCTGCTACTCCCCGATTGCGTCCGCTGCTCGCCCGATTGCGTCCGCTTCAACTGCTGCTCGCCCGCTTCGACTGCTGCTCCCCCGATTGCATACATCCGCCGCTTGCTGGATTCGAACATTCCTCGCGGAGTTCGAGGTTCAGTAAATAAATTAAAGTACGAAGGTCGCGCGTCACTATAGTCTAGTCCCGCCCCACGAACATCCCACTTCCGTCACTCACACTCACACACACACACACACACACACACACACGGACACACGTTAAAATCTTAATGTATTGACAGCGCTCACAACTTCGCCAGCACGGTGAGTTTTGGCATGTAAGCGTCAGTGAATGACAGCGATCACGGCAGAATCTTCGTGTGCCTTTCCTAAGAACGGTACTGCCACCGGAAGTCGAAGAGAGCGCTCGAGCAAAGGCAGCCACGGCGAGACAAAAGCGCTCATATCTCCACCACCAAGGTGAGTTTCAACACCAACTTTTTACATTCAGGTCAGGGCATGATAGCGATCACGGGGGTATAGTCAGAATTTCTGTAGGCCAAGCCTAAGTACTCAAACATTATTATATATTATATTGGATTATATTATATTATTTACGCGGCACAATTTTTCCCTTACCTGGAGTGTAACATTACGCGGCACAATTTTTCCTATACCAGGAGTGTAATATTACGCGGCACAATTTTTCCCCTACCAGGAGTATAATAATGATGGTGTGTACCTGTGGGGTTTCTGTGCCTGGCAGGGCTACTTAAACATTCCAGTTCTTGTTTATAGCTTTATAGGCTGATGACTTGTGCATTAGTTTATAATCTTGCTAGACCCATCTGTGTGCCAGAGTTGGGTCCCAGCAGCTTATAGTGGCCTGGGAGCAGAGTTGTTCTGTTCTGTGCATGTGGCAGGACAATACTGTGCAATTGTATTGCAAGAATGTCTGCCATGAAGACTTTGATTGCGACCCTGTGTCTGATTGTTGCTCAGATGCAAGTTTCTACAGCCCTCGAAGAAGATTCAAGTAAGTCTTTAATGGTCCAATACTGGGAACCAAGGCTGCATGATTTGTACATGCAAAATGTATAATACGTACCTTCAGATGTATGGAAGTGCAATGTTTTTTTTCCTGCATACACCAAGAGAAAAGTATAATACGTAGTCATTAGTGAAGGTCATTGCATTTGGGTACAATTAATACTGGTATGCAGAGTTTTACTTGTACCTATACTAGTGCAGGTGCTTGTCCACACATGTCCACATCCACACACACACACAAACACACATGATATATTGAAGTGGAGCAGTTATCATTGTTGTTGAACTTTCTCCAGCTGTCGAAGTGCGCATTCCAAATGGCGCGATTGAGGTTCAAGAAGGGGGGTCGCAGCCTGTGGTGTGTGTTGAACTAGTAACAAGTACATCTGGGGGGATAGCCGCTGATCTCCCAGTCTCCGTCTTTGTTAACACAGACATAGGTACGTCTGCCATGATATCATGATTGTGCTCCTATTGTGCTTTTTATCAACAGTTGCTTGTTGATTTGTTTTTGTAGGGACTGCGTCAGCTGCTGACATCACCATTTCGACAAATCCTTTTGTAATAATGTTTTCTGCGGGTGATGGTGATGCGGGGAGTGCAGTTACACGCTGCACCTCACCCTTCGATGTAGTGGATGATGATATACAAGAGCCGACTGAATCCTTCACGGTGTTCATAATTGGTCCCCCTGAATGCCTTGGCAATCCTTCATTGGAAGATGTAAACATATTGGACAATGATAACGGTATGTTAACATATGCATTTCATTATAGCAGGAATCAAGCTCCTTGTTTTCCTGCTGTACCTTAGAAATAATTAGTCTGAAACAAATGAATTATCATTTTTTTCTGTATGCAAAGATTTGACCATGAAGTCAGTGCCATGGAAGAGCTACTTTACGTGTGACTTTCTTTGTGCAGAGCCGAGGATCAGCTTGGATATGTCGTCCTACATGATTGCTGAGAATTACACTCTGAGTGTGTGTGCTGTTTTAAGCAACGTGTTGCCAATGGGTGGAACCACTAGTGACATCACAACAATGTTCATGCTCACTGACGGTGATGCAGGTAAGAAAGTTGGAGATGGCATCCTTAGAAACATTGATGATAAGTTTTGAGTTGGAGAAGAAAACGTTTGTATATAGCTACATAACTGGTATCAACATTTGAAATCTGCATCTCCCTACTCGTGTGTGACGTCAGTCATCTGCAAGTGCAGTCAAGGGTAGTTGTAATGCATTAATGTGCTCAGAATGTCGGCCACCTTTGGTCTATTCGTAAGTCGATCTGTGGGTTACATATACTCCCCAGGTCCCTGGGAGACAAGGCACATACATGTTCAAGTGGTGTCTCAGGCAGTTACGAAGAGCTGTCTTTGAGCTCATGCATGCTTGTTGCACTAACATTCAGTGATCTAGATCTATATTATCCAGTAACGCTTACTACAGTTAGTAGTGTTAAGCAACAATCTGAGTGATTGAACATGAGCTCTGCTTTCCTAAACAGCCGTGTCTTGCTTAGTGGGTCCTTCCTTGGCATTGGCATGTGTAGAGAAATTGCAATTGTGTGTGGTGCATGCATGTAGCTTATGCACAAGGTGTGTTATGTTGCACTTGAATTCCTCTGTAACTGAGGCCAGGAGCCCATGCGAGGTTACTGAATTATGGCTTTATGCAGTTTTGGCTTCTGTAGCAATGCATCTACTGGCTGCAGAGGAGATGCAGGTGGGCAAAAAATGTGAGGGAAGGCTTAAGGAAGCGCCTTTCACGTAGCTGGGTAATGGGAATTTTGGAGGGTTTGGACACAATTACCTACAGATTGTGTGCACCCTACAGTGGGAGTATATAGGGGTTATTGTTATCAAGTGAGGAGTGCCAGCAATTGCAGCGTATATATGGCAGGTGTCATAGCTTCCTGATATAGGAATACGAATCTGCTTCATGCGGCACATGTGTCCGTGTGACCTGACCATGTGCTTAAGGTCTAGAGTTCGTGAGTTTGAGAGTGTAGAACTGAGAGGTGTTGATTACGCTCACTGTTCGACTTCACATGTAGCTGCTCTAGCTCTGCAAGCCCTGAGGTTATAGATTTTGGTGAGATTCAAGAGCAAACCAAACTGCAACTGATAAATTGGTTCAGAAAGTAACTTCACAATTCTGAGTGATGCACTCAAGCTATGACGTATTTCAGTAAGTGTTCCACCAACACCAAATTTTATCCATACCTGATACTGATACTGATACTGATACTGATACCACTGTTTGATAGCCATACCCTTGAAAAGCTTACTTCACAAATTTTGCAGCTTTCATCACCAGCTTGATTGCTCTAGAAAGTGCTCAGTCAGATTTGTGTCATCATAGTAGGGCAAGTAAATCATAGAATTCCAATAGCCAATACCCGATACGTCACCAATGGCTGGTATCGGGATCAGTACCAATACCAGTATCAGGTGGAACCCTATAATTTCAGTCAGTGGGAGATTCCCTTTTATTTTGATGTAGCTTCACACTTTTTTTCTCCACACTGTCATCATGATGGAAAACACCTCCAGAATTGTCCCCCCCCCCCCCCCCCCCCCCCCCCCCCCCCCCCCATTCCGAAGTACCCGCATTTCCCTTATGCAAG
Organism: Axinella damicornis; assembly: GCA_963931865.1. NCBI lineage: Eukaryota > Metazoa > Porifera > Demospongiae > Axinellida > Axinellidae > Axinella > Axinella damicornis. The sequence goes on along the minus strand of OZ007507.1, from coordinate 12,438,991 downwards.
TGACATACCGTATATCTGGAAATTTTCGTTGTAAAAATATTTTCGTGGTTGCCATAAACCACGAAAATTTTATACACGAAAATATTTTTACACGAGTGAATAGTACTAGTTAGCTATTACAGTCAGAATCTTTTCGCGATGCTAGCCAGTTACTTCGCGAGATGGCCCTCGTTAGACAGCACCTGCAACCGAGGAACGGTCTCCTTGGGAAAGCGAGCAAACACGCTACACCTTTCTCGCGGCGGTAAGTGTCCGATAATCGTTTCAGCCATAGCGTACGCTGGTACCTGTCTGTGGCGTTCCTAGGTTTTCATTCACGAGTTCTTGGCCAACAGCTGCTTCCAAGGTTCCGGATAAACGCGGTAGCTTCGCAGCAAGCCCTTCGTACTTCTTTTCTCCGACGTGTCAGAGAAGTTGCCGTAAAAAAATTTTCGTGGGCAACCCAATCCACGAAAATATTATGACACGAAATAATAAAACACGAAAATTTCCCTTATGCAAGTGACATATAACGCCTGTATTACAGTCACGCCTGTATTACAGTCCACGCTACGCTGCTATGCCAAGAAAACTGCCGGATGTTACCAGACGGATTTTCCGTAGATGTTTCCGGCTGGCACGAGACTAACCAAGCTAGCTTACACTAGAGCACAGGGAACTGGATTGGAAGCGCGTGCGCTGCCCTATATATATTCTTAATGTATGGAGTGTCGGCACGGCCTTTGATTGACTTCGCTGGTTTTTTGTTGTACCCTGGTGCCGCACAGGGACTGTACTGGTGCTCAACTCTTGTACCGTAGGATGCCCTTCAACCAGTGTATGCCCAAAGCGGTACGTTTTGCTCCTGAGTCATAGATAAAAGCATGCTTGGGCTGTCCAAAAATACCGACGTATCCCTGAAATTGTGATACCCGTGCACCTCTGGTGCGACACGGAAACCGTTCTGAGGCTTACCTTTTGATCGGTCTTGAACTGGTGTATGCCCATAGTGGCAACTTTCACTCGACAGTCCTGAGTAGCGACAGTGTAACGGCATACTTGATGCGAAACCCGCATTCAATCCTGTAAACATGCGTTTCCAATCCAGTTCCCCGTGCTCTATATTTATCCATGCTTGCGTGACCAGCGAGTGTTGCAGCCGGTTGCAGCAGCTGCTACCAGACCAGGAGTGCTGTTGTTCCTCGTTACATACACTCCTGGTAGGAGAAAAATTGTGCCCCATAATGTAGCTACATTAGGAATGGCCTACAAAGAATCTGCTTGCACCGTCGTGATCGCTATTATGCAGTGACCCAAGCGTACAATTTTGGTACTAAAACTCACCTTGGTGGTGGAGATAGCTACAAGCACTTCTGTCTCACCATTGGCCATCATTGCTCAGGCACTCTCTTCGACTATGACTTTTTCGAAGGGCCCACAAAGATTCTGACCACATGGTTGTGATTGCTGTCGCTCACTGACGCTTGCATGCCGAAACTCGCCGTGCTGGCTAAGAGTTGTGAGCGCTGATGTTCGTCTTCCCTTTGGAGAGGATTCTGATTACACTGTCGTGATGGCTATCATGCAGTGACACAAACGCATAATGATTGTGCTGAAACTCACTATGGTAGCCAGCCTCGTTCCCAGGCCTTCTATATGGCTACACCTCCAGTTTTCGATCGTTTGCAGTATGCAAAAATGGAGGGGAAGGCCTGGGGAATCTTTGGTGCGGATAGTCACCTTGGTGGTGGAGAAATGGGTGCTTTTGTCTCACTGTCGGCCGCCATTGCTCGAGCGCTCTCTTCGACTTCCGTTGGCAGTACAGCTCTTAGGAAATGCACACGAAGATTCTGACTGCATGGCCATGATCGCTGTCGCTTAGCTAGCTACACGTCGTAACTCGCTGTACTGGCGAAGTTGTGAGTGCTGTAATAATTTCTTGTCTTCCTTTGGCCGCCATTGCTGACTCAATCGACTGAGCGTGGTCCTCACGTGACATGTGCATTTGAGGAGCTATCCCGGAGTGGTTTTCAAAGCTTCAATTCTATTGGCTATATAACAATATAAACCACACCCTAACCTGCCATAATATACCCTAAGTATAGCCTCGTTCCCAGTCCCACGCCCAGCTTTTCGTCGCTTGCAGTACGGTAAAGCGGGGTACTGCAAGCGACGAAAAGCTGGGCGTGGGACTGGGTATGAGGCTACCCTAAGTATGCACTGTATGACGTAAGTGACCTAAGTGAACCAATCAGAAGCGAGCTTAGAAAACTACTCCGGTACTCTAGCATTTGAGTTGCACATTGCCAATGGTAGCAACGCGGCTGCCAGGATTGCAGGTGCCCCTCGAGAAATAGTTATATCAATGTTTGACTACTTAGCAAAAAATTCTGGCTACACCATCATGATTGCTGTCATGCACATCCCAAACGTATCATTTTGTTGCTAAAATTCACCTTGATGGCGGATATAAGGTAAAGCTTAGCGCCGAATGGTGAACTTGCACTATGGACTTGAAATCATAACCTAACTTTACAGAGATGTGTGTTTGCATGGATTTTGGCTGATGGATTTCCGTTGCTTCATATAATTTCATGAGAAAAGTTGAATGTATATTATTGCTGCATATTCATATTGGTATGCCATTATAATAGAATGCATGTACTTGTAACTAGCAATTGTATAATTATGCTAATTCAGGCTTGAGTGTCCAGAAACTCCATTCTGCATTTGATTAACATGGATTAGTGTGGTGACTTGTCCCAATGTCTTACCACAGTTATGAATTCAGACTTCACTGTTCCGAATGCCATGGAGTTGACCGTCAACTTTGGTAGTGGGAGCATGGATGGAGACTCAGACTGCTTGACCATTTCGATAATTGATGATAATGCCTTGGAAGGAGACCACGTGTTCACAGTGTCTCTTGCCCCACCTGCTTCTCCTATTACACTTACTGATCCGTCCTCCTCTCCAGTGACCATCACGGATAATGATGGTAAGTGGCGTGAATGGCTTTGGGCTTGCTACTGGATGGGAACAAGGCCAATACATGCCTTGCATTAGCATGTCATACTATCATGCCATTATGTCATACTATTATGCCATTATGTCATACTATCATGCCATTATGTCATACTATCATGCCACTATCATGCCAATTGCGTTAGCATATTATCCTATTATGTGTACACTGACCGAGTCTATTGATGGTTTGTGTGCAAGTATAAGTAGCCAGGTAGTTACTTGTGAACTTTTTGTTCAACTAATGTGTTCACATCATGTCGGTATGAATCTGTCATGGTGAACTCTCTCCTATACTCCTATACAGATGCTACTGTTTCTCTTCAGATGCCAATGTGGAGTGTTATGGAGGGAAATTCTGTTACCATCACTGTTGACCTGTCAAATGTCCCCAGTGGTGGTTTGGAAGTTGACCTGGTTGTTACCCTCTCTGTAACACCAGGAACAGCAAGTGAGTGCAGGAAATGGAAATCTTTTGAGAGTGCATGAAGAGCCCAGAAAAATGCTTAACCCTGTCTCCACCATAGGCATATTTGTCCCAAAATCTTGCAACTGGCATTTAACTGAAACCTGTCCATCGACATATACTTGATCAAGAAATTATAAATCCTTACCTAATGTTTTGACCATGTGTATGTTGATGCACAGGTTTCAATTGAAATCCCTATTTTCTCTAAAACAGAGCAAATAATACGAAACAAAATGGGTGCTGAGTACAGGGCAGTTACTGCCCACCGTAGTTGCAGTTAATTTTGCGGTGGGGGAATTTTTGGCGGTATTCGCGGATGAAGTAAGACCACGAATATTAAACGAGTAAATTTCCACAGCTAGCACTAGGCATAACAGTTACTCACGCTCATACTATAGCTCTTCCCCAGCAGTTGCTTTGCTGTAGACACGGTAGCCACGCATAATACACAGCTCGATCATCCTCCATCGGCACGATCATATGTGTCAATAGTAAGTTAAGTTGTTACGAGCGGATTTGTTTTTTCACGGGAAGTAATCAGTGAAAACTTCCCACTGCGAATATTTGTGTATCACGTTTAGTGGCTAGCTAGACCGCGAAATTATTGCCACGCGAAATAATCGGCAACTACGGCATGTTCCTGATTAATTACAACTCACTGCCACTTCGTTTTGCGTGGTCATAGAACCAAATTTGATGTTGTATGTGTACTTAACAATGTGAGCTGGTACACAGTAGTATAGTGCTCCAGACAATTTGCAACTTGCACTGTATGCCTCAACGTATGTGTGCATTTAAAACGTATTAACTAAATTCTGCCTAAAGTCGGTAAACTACTGCATAACTGAGATGTCAGCTTCAAACTATTCACACACATTCAGGATTTGCCCATGGGTGTGACCACATTAATTGCAACCCACATAACATAATGCATTCTTGGCTGTAGGCTACACATAAGAAATATGTTACTGATTACTGACTTACTTTAAGCTAACTACATGTACCATATCTGTCTGATACAACCGTAAATTGTCCATTTCTGGAATTTTCAAAAATCCTCTTTAACAGAAGCTTGGTCTGACTAATTAATTTAGTGAATACAATACTAGGAATCAAAACAACATCAATGCCGTGGTGGGGGGTAGGAGGGAGATAACGTACAAGGTACAAGTCTACGTACAATATTTAAATTATGCTGTAGCATTAAACAGAGTCTGGGTCAGAAGAAAAGGCGCCTTCAGAGTCACGTGGGTCCTCTTCTTGTGTTCTTGGAGGATGCTGCAATTCCTTCTAGCATGGATCCATGCTTCCAGGCACTCAAGCCACAATAGTCACAAAAGATTAATTAATTTTTGGCTTCCTTTCTATTAGCACAAATACAGTATGCAGGGAACCGTGCATCACAGCAAACAACAAACATTACAGTAATTACTATGCTGACTGATGAGCTAGGTGTACATGTCCAAAATGATCAAGAAACTACTCGTGAAGGAGACTACAAATAGCTAGGACTCGATCTGAGGCTCTACCATTCTACATAATTACTATGCTGACTGATGAGCTATGTGTACATGTCCAAAATGATGAAGAAACTGCTTAAATTACTACTCGTGAAGGAGACTACAATAGCTAGGACTAGTCCTTTTATTCGTTGTGTGATAATATCATTCCCGATATTATTACACTCAACTAGCTAGAAGTCTAATTCAAAATCAACCCTGGTATTATATTTATAAGTACGTTGTATGCCATTGTTGTGTACTTTTACAGCAAATGCGGACTTCAGTGAACCAACTCCATTCACTGTGACATTCACATCTGGAACTTCCTTTGCTGGTGGCACAATGACTGCCATGATATCTGCCGTGAATGATGCTATAGTGGAGGGTGATGAAGACTTCACCGTAGCAATAGCTTCAACCAGTCTAACAGTCACAGTTGGGACACCTTCCTCCGTCACTCTGACGATCACTGATGATGACCGTAAGTCTAAGGCTGTTCAGTGTAGATGCAGTGTAGAGTGATTAAGCTCCACAGTGTTTACTACCGTCCTTCTTTGTTCTAGTGTGAAGGTGGTGAATGTTTGCACTGTTATTTTACAACCATCCCTCTGTTCTTTGATTCTTAGTTAGTGGCGTTGAGATTGGAATGGAGGTGGCAACGGATTCTGTTGATGAAGATGATACAATGATTAATGTCTGTGCTGAAATCACTTCACTGCCAGCTGGTGGACTTGCAACTGAAGTAGTGGTGACCTTGTCCACAACAGATGGCTCAAAAGCAGGTTTGCAAAGAACTACTGATGCTGTTGATAACATCATTACTTTTTAGATGACACAACATAGGTTGTTCGCAGACTATTCCAGCGTTACGTAGGTTTTGCAGTGTGTAATAACTCATGCCTAATGCACATCAGCATGTGCATAACATCAAGGGTATACCTATGAAGTAGACTTACCTTTTGGATGGGCAACCTGAGGCTATGAACAGCAGGGAAAATGAAACTACAGTGTTCAAATTCAACAGTTACCGCTAGCTTGCAAGCTTCATTGAGGGTGGTATACTATGAGGTAACAGTGGGAAAGAGAGGGCTAGTGCATAGTCATGACATCAGAAGCCCCTAATGAGAAATAGTGTCCACTTTTTCATCACTGAAATGTTCTAACCACAGCAACCAAAAGTATGCCCTTATTTGGAAGTTTGCTTAAGTGCGCAGTTATTTAGTGCTTTAACCAACAATTGTCACTTGCCGTAACATACCATATACTGGGAAATTTTGGCGGCCATTAAATTTGGCGAAATGGCCTGAAATGGCTCGGTACAAAATTTGGCGATTTTAAAATTTGGCGATCGCGAGCGCGACTCGACGTGACTGTACTGACTGCACAAGCTCGAGATCGATCGGGAAGCGGGACGAAGACGTACGAAACGAAGAGCAGTGTCGTGGCCATCACGCTTTCAGCAGCATCTGGAGGCCCACGATCGACGAACAACTATCCGAGAGGTCACAGCAATGCCCATGATGCGTACGCTGTGGTAGTGATGCACGACCCAGGACAGGTACACAGTCGGCCATGACCGCATGTTCAGCAGTCTGTAGTCTGTCTACGCTTTTAATTCGGTTCACCGTCTGTGAAGTTGTAGGCGCTTCTCCGCCGACCTCTCTCTCTCAGCAGGTAGTACGGACTTGCTTCCTGCACGCGCCGACAGTCTATCTAGCTGGCCAGCCAATATTGGCGATCTTTTAATTTGGCGAACTGGCAAGCTTCCTATCTAGGCCCTGTAGTTGGTCTCATTATGAGCTCCTGGTGATATCAAGGGTAGGTCATAGAGGTAGTAGCTAGTAGATGTAGTAGTAGTAGTAGTAGTACTGTAGTGTTAGGCTACTAGATGTACCCTGAAGCTATAGGAGCTGAAGGAAGAACAATACTACCTGTTCAGCAATTGCAACCTCATGGCATTAATTTGACAACATCGATGCTTGATGGGAGCAGTATTCAATACTGATCACTGCACTTGATTACTATACAATGGATAGTAGAACAAGGTATGGATGAGAGTTCAGTATACAAGCCCACCCTACAGACAATGTATCAAGATTTTAAGTGTGTGTGTGTCTGTCTGTGTGTGTCTAATGAAGTTGGGGGTTCGGTGGTGAAGTTGGGCGGCCTGGAGCTCAAGTTGCTTGCACATATAGTTAGCAGATAATGTTTGAAATGACCGCTGGGTCCAAAGATGTGTTACAGCCCCAAAGTTAGTAGGAAGTGCACAAGGACACAATTGCAAGCATTGGAACGTTCATTCACTTCCTGGGTTCAGCCTGCAGCCAATAGGCAGTAATAAGCATGATGAATGACTTGCAGCTGCTTATCTTCAGCTTCAACCCTTCTTTCCCGATGGCAAGTAGAGCAAGACGTTTGTACCATCTTCAACAATAATTGTACTTGAATGCGTAATAATCTGTACGAACAGTGTATATATATGGTTCTTACGGTATGATAAAACTTTGTGTTGCTGAGTTGCAGCTGCAGTGCCATGATGCCATCAGTGTCTGCAGTTATCACTAATTACTAGCAGATTCCAGTCTGTAGCACTCACTATAAACATGTGTTGGCTGGCGCACAGAAGGAACTTTTGAGTGCGATGTTGAAACTCTGTTCTGAAGTATACATGACGGCTGGTTTCTAAATTACCAGCTTTCCTGAGGGAACTGGGCATGCACAAAAGTGTGTACAAGCCCTCTGCTCCCTTGCAAGAGAGCCTGGGAATGAGAGTACTGGTTTACGTATACTACTTGCTAACTAGGTAGCTTTGTTTATGGGGATCCTGTTATACAGGCCTCTTCTGAGAGGTGTTTGTAGTTACATCTTACCTTTTAATCCTTTCAGTGTTGGGGGAGGACTACACTGTGCCATCACCTCAAGCAGTGACCTTTTCCAGTGGTGACGTTATGGGCGACACAGCCTGTGCTACATATGGGATAATAGATGACGACAATCTCGAGTTTGATCATGCGTTTACAGTCTCTGTCTCAAGTTTCACTCCCTCTGGACCTGCTATATCAACAACAGTTTCATCAACTATTGTGACCATCAATGATGATGAAGGTACGCATTGTGCCATGTTAATCAATAGATTGTTATTGGCAGGTCTAGAATGAAAGGTTCATTGGGAAGTTCTGTTGTGACAGGTGACCATCCTGATAATCACATCTAGTGTAATGTAGCTATTCCATTTACAGTGCATTTCAAGCACTGATAGCTATGTTCATGACTGGTCAGTTTTGGCAACCTGTTCAAGTGCATGAGAAGTATGTACGTATGGCACAAGAACAGGGCAGGGGGGAGCCATTTGTCATTGCTGTTGCCATACTGCCAGAAGCAGTGTTCTGGAGGTGCTTTTTCTTTTTGTTGGCTGCATGAAGTTCACCATGAATTTTCATGTGCTTTGCACTGCATTGCCACTATATAGTTCAGTTTTCCTATATACTCAACGTTGTGCATGTCTGTAAATAATTGTTGCTTTAAGGTTACGTGATACTCGTGCACGCGCTGCACGCAGTGTATTGAAAGTGCATGCTGAATTCACTAGCCAAAAATAAATTCGTAGAACTCAAATTGGACCTGCATGGTCAACGGTGTTAAAATAGTCACCAATGGCATATAATGGGCATGACGGAACCTTTTTTGATAGCATAATCCTTGGCAAATTAAGAGAGAGAGAGAGAGAGAGAGAGAGAGAGACGAATGATACAGCAAACACATCTATGTGGGGCTCACTCAAGCTTGCCCCAATAATTGCCTTAACTTTTCCAATTTTTCTACCACTACATTTTTAAACTGCCTTGATGAGCGTGTATATTATGGGTGTGGCATACTGCATGAAATCCATCAGCCACACAATACAAGCAGTGCGCATAGACAGTTTAACAGTTGGCTTGGTGGTGGGTTAATTAATGCTTCAGGGACCAAGCTGCAGGGCCTATTTGTACAGCTTTATTACAATTAAAACACTATGATAAAACACTATGATAATACCCTTAATTAGTGCCAACCCTGCAATCTAGCTATACTTTTGCAGCAAAGTGATTGAGAGCATGTGGCTTCCTCTGCTGCACACTCAGGCTTTAACATTCAACTACACCTCCACCTGGAAGAGACTGCTGCACACACACAACCAATCAACAGTCAATAGTGGCAGTCAACTTAGAGTATATATGACAAAATGCGCCTCAAGCAAGTGCTATAGTAAGAATGCAGATTTAGACTGAAATTGCACGGCTACTGATCAATGAAATGCGTATTTCAATTTTGTACAGCATAGCAGTGCAAGAAGTGAAATATGCATCTCGATGGTCAATAATGGTGCTCTCTGACTAATCAGGAATGTAGCAGCGACTGTTGTAAACAAGTGAAAAAACGCAACAGAGAAAGAAGGTAGCTTATCTCGTTACTCGCAGCGAGTTGTTCTTTGTGTCTACCGTGGCGTTTCTAGAAAATACTGCATTCGATTGCTCCCTTACCAAGAGCTTCAAGTGTGAGGTAGAGCAGTACTGTGATGATAATGTGTGTTCTGCGTACTCCTCCATATCTCTGGTGGAGAGGTACACACTCATGCTCAGGTCCGATTCCTATGCCAAGGTGAACTAATAAACTCTGACCTTCGACCTCTTACATAGAGCAGTCTAGCTATATAATTAACATGTGATAGCATGGCTTGTAGTGCAATTTTGGGAAATTGCACTCGTAATGCATTCACCTTGTGCAATTTATCACCTTCCTGAATGCATTACTCGTGCCTTTTATCCCAAGTTGTACTGTAAGCCATTCTATTACATAATTGAATTGTTTTGGTGTGCTGAATTGAGGTCAGGGATGGCATGTCATGGATACTTTCCAGAACTGTGCATCCGGCCATAGTCCCTATTTTGATCACTTCCCTCACTGAATCAGAAAGTAATGGTGGCAGTAGACCAGGGAATGATGCTGCCATGCATTGCTTCTGTGGTCACTTGAAGCAAAGCTAAGTACCTGCATGTCACGCATATATAGGAATCGTGACTGTGGTGCAAATGTATTCAAACTATGCTGACTCATTTGTTGCAGCATAGAAAGTGTATCTTTATACCCTTCCATCCTGGCGATACATGCAGTATGCCTCTTTCCACTGCCCACCTGCACAATGGTTGCATGTCCAGTATAGGTGGACTGTTCCTGCAGGCTAGCATACCTGCGATTCAATATTACAGCCATGGCTAGTGATTGTCACAAACTTCACAAAATGTCTTTGCCTACTTAATTGACTACTGTACCACATATCTTAGTTTACCTCCAGAGGAATAAACTTTCATTATTATGTACCTTTTACATTTCAGCGGATAGTGCTATGATTCAGATGGCGATGCCTTCAGACACTGTGGCTGAGAATGTGGCAGGAGGATCAGTGCAGGTGTGTGCCAGCATCACTGGAGTAATGGAGCTGGAGTGTTCAGTGGTAGCTACAGCATCAATTGTGGGAAGTGCCAAAGCTGGTAAGTGGTTGCAAATAACTCTCCAGGGATGTTGGCATAGTTGAAATCGATTTTAAAGGAATAGCATACATTGATGCTATGGCTGGGAAAAGACCCCATGCAACAGAAACTGTTTGCCAAGAATTGTATTGTCAATGTAACAGAATTCTTTTGTATGATTGTGCATAGCTAGCTACATTTTAATACCATTCCCGTCCAAAGTGGGCCAAGCAATAAATTTTGCTAGTTACGTACCATATGCGTGAGAGAAAAAACAAGCAGAAAGAAAACATCAGTAGACAGAACTCGTATAAAGTTGAGGTCTGAAATGAGATGTTTATGGGAAGACTCTCTTTGCAGAGCAGCTGCCATATGCATCTTTCTACTAACATTTCCTTGAGTTATTATGTGTCTGTGCTATTATTTTGGCGATTGTGAAACTAATGAGATGTGACTTGCACCCAACGTGCTGAGCATTCGAGTTTTGTGAAGAGAAGGATGCTGCTTGCGGGAGAGAACTCCTCTGAGCACCTGAGTTCATAGCCTGGGATATATTGTTATGGCTTCATCAGAAGTTAGTGTGACACCCCTAGTAATTACACTCCTGATATGGGGAAAATTGTGCCGAATAAATGTGACTGCTTATGAAAGGCCCACAAAAATTCTCACTACAAAGTTGTGATTTCTGTCCTTCACTGACGCTTATGTGCCTAAACTCACCCTGGTGGCAAAGTTAGGAGTGCTGTTGTGGTCCCTTTGACCACCATTTCTCGCTTTGACTCGATTGTCATTGGATGCATGATTGTCACATGATGTGTGGTAATTGGAATGGGTTGCAACCTTTGAACGAGGCTAACTGTGAGTGAATGCATCCGCAAAGTAAGATTAACACTTGGGCCATGGATCAGTGGCTACCAAGAGTGTGGTTTCTACTTGAAAAGAAATCACCCTATATTCAATTGCCAGTTCAAAATGAACTGACTGCACAAGTAGTTGCCTTAGCTGCCTCAAGGCTTGAACTTGAACCATTTACAGCGTGGACTCACTGGTGCCATGTGAGTAGCACATGGCATGCCACACCTACCATGTGAAGCTGGTGGAGATAACCACCTAGGGGCAAGGGTGCAGACAGCCTGATTACAGTCATTCTAATCGTATACCAGGAAAGTCACTGAGGGGTTAAAATTGCATCCCTAAATATGACCATCCACAGAAATTCGAAAATGAGATTTGATTACAAAAATTGAATGATAAATGTAGAATTGAGAGTTCAGTTTTCAACAGAGATCTAAAATTGCAGGATGAATGTCAAACTGATTGCACTTTCAACCTTTGAATATTTCAAAATTGTTTATTGAGTACATGGGGGGAAAATTGCAACGATGAAATGAAAATTGATATTGGATTCAGTTCAGTTTTTTTCATTTTCCTTTCTGTGAAATGTTGAATTCAGTGATACTTTTCATCATTCAACAGGAACGATTTTCAACTGGACCAACTGACGCTTGTCAGTGAATATGAGCGAGATTTCTGGATGATTGATTATGTAATTATGTTTCTTTGCCGAATCATTCGCTGTTTAGATTCATGTGAGCACCTTTGTGGGTAGAGCTTCAGAGTTTGAATACCTCCCATAATCATAATGTGGAGTGGAAGATGATGACCTACCTAATAGCTTTTCATCTAAATGCTAAAGTGTAAATCTCTCACTCATTTATTTATGCATCTGTTCTTTCTGTTGTTTAGTCTTTGGTACTGATTTCAGTGCACCACCACCACCATCACCAAGCGGCAAGAAGAGACGGAGCATATCTGCACCTGCACCACCTCCACTCCGGGTTCGTCGACATACTGATCACGACGTGGCTTTCAACTTTGCAGTGGGGACAGACACCTCAGCCTGTATTGATGTCACCATTACGGATGATAGCAACCTAGAGGGAGACCACACCTTCACTGTAGATTTGGATGGGCCGATCACTCCAAATCTAGCGGCAGGATTTGGTTCTCCTATGTCCACCACTGTCACTATTCAAGATCCGGAAGGTATGTTATCACTTCCATTCAAAATGGACATACGTATGATGTGTAGTAATCATCAAGGTTGAAACAGTAACACACCACGTCATTTTGCGACAAGGTTTGCATGGGCGTAGCTAGCATTGAACACTGTCCGTCAAAACTACGGCCCTTCTGCGATTCTTCAAGCCCGTAGATGGACTCCCCGATCCCAAAAGATCTCCGTTCCGTCACGAGGTATTGCCTCTGTGAATCCGGAGGTCTCGAATCGACAAGCGAAGTTTGGAAGCAGCGCGGGCTGTACAGGAGATATCGATGCAGCCCAGAAGAACGCTTTGAAATCGGTCGGTAAGACCATGGCATAGCAGCAGCTCGTTCTGTGTAGTAGTTGTACTCTTAATATTGTAATTGGTACTAGACCTATTGATTTATGATTTCACTGTTATGGGTCATTCCATGTCAAATCAACACAAAAAAATCCTGACCTCTTCTGATTTTGACGAAACTTGGTGAGCCTGTTAGTTCTATTAAGAAACCACTGCACTAGAGGAGGTTGGCCACCACCTACGTCACGAGTAATTATGACTTTCTATCATGTGACAAGTGGACGGTTATTAAAAGTTATTGCGGATAGCCATACGAATAGAAGACCGTTTCTGTGGCTGCTATGGAGTGTTCCCAGTAGGCAATCGTTGAACGCGCTTTGCAAAACCGACGAGACGGCACCGAACCTCCACTCGAGTCTCGCGGGCCAGATGTTTGCGGCACGCATGGGGACCATCTGGCCCGGCCCCGGGAGACTACTTCCACTCGTTTCTGCCGTGCCGCAGTTGAATCTTGAAGGGCTCGGCCTTTTATAACGACAACAGATGCCTACGCTTCCCTGCAAGCCAGTATTCCTGTTGATTGAGCCGGGGCGCGATGGTAAAAACCGTTGAAACGATGTCTATGGAAACTACTGTACGTACTTAATGTAAACAAAAACGCAACAAAACGCCACAGAACAACGAAAGCGGCGAAGAAGACGACACCACCACTAGCGAGGAATTCCTCTTCTTCAATGTGGGTGAATGCTCGTCACAACCGATTATTATCGAAGTGGTCGCAAACAGAAAGCCGCTAAAGATGGAAGGAAATTGACACTGGAGCAGCATTGTCGATTATCTCGGAGGAGACAAAGAAGACGGTTTTCCCTAATGAACCCCTGCATGACTCATCTATCATTCTCAAGACCTATATGGTGAGCAAATACGAGTTATGGGGTAGTTAAATGTACGGGTCACATATGAGGGGCATGTGCAGCCGTTGGTTTTCTTGGTCGTCGAAGGTGATGGCCCTAGCCTATTTGGTCCAAATTGGATGAAGTATATCCACCCAAACTGGCATCGCATAGCTTCTGTGCATTCTAGCAATCGCCTACAGTCAATCCTTGATAAGCACAGTGCTGTTTTCAAAGAGGAGCTAGGCAAAATTCTGTCGCACAAAGCGACACTCCAAGTCCAGTCAGATGCTCCTCCCAAATTTTTCAAGCCAAGACCAGTTCCATTTGCGTTCAAAGACACCATCAGTCGTGAATTGACCAATTGGAAAAGATGGTATCCTCACAAAAGTCACTCATAATGATTGGACTGTCCCTATTGTTGCTGTGCAGAAGCCAGATGGCCGTATACACATTTGTGGGGATTATAAGGTTACCATAAATCAAGCCTTATCAGTGGACCAGGTTACCATAAATCAAGCCTTATCAGTGGACCAGTACGTTCTTCTCCATTTTCTTCTAGTCTATCGAACACGATGCTGATGTATCAAGTAATACTGGATGGAAAGACGAAAACAGCTCCATCTCGAGAACTATACGACGTATGAACACCAGACTTGTACCATTGTGTTGCTGAAATGCTGCACATTCCAGTGATGTCCGCATCGTGGCCCCAAAGTGGTGTTGGCGGTGTCCATACTAAAAGCATGGTGAAATCCACTGTCTGATCAAAGTGGGCGAGACTTGGTCAACATTCCAATGACACCCCTCAGCGCCTGAGGCAGCTACATCACCAAAAATTAGGCGTGCAGCAGAAGGGTCTTTGGGGCTCCACCAATCTGCAGAAATCCCGCCAAAAACTGGTTCAACGGGGAGTGGCGTCCGATAATGCATACAATTGTCCGATTATAGCTGTTTCAGAGTTTTGTCTTTGACAGATTATAACTCCAGAGCCAAACAAGAGACCAAACCAAACTTGCAACGCACAGTGAGATGGATGTGCACTATCGACAGAAGGTCACGCCCACTTCCACAATTGTTCAACTTCCGCGCTAGCGCGTCCGAATATGGATGGTGTCCGATAATTGGTAACTTTCTCTAGTAAGTGTCTGTACATACTGGATTGCAGGTTCAATTAGAACTAGTATATTATATCTGACTGTACACACGGGAATTCAGGACCAGGGAGCTTCATATACCAGAAGCCAACACGTTGTAGTTGTAGTTGTACAAAGAGGATAGGTATGAATGACAAGTATGAGTTTAACATGGATGGCAGTCCTGAATGAGGTATATAAACTCAATTAGACTTATAGCTACGTATTTGAGTACCAAGGGTTTCGCTGCTTAATCTTCTGTTCAATCACTTTACTGAATGGATACACGAAGCTACTGTTTCATGTATCGATCCTGCATATGTGCTTTCTTTCATGTGGTGTCAATGCTATCCCTGAAGATTACTACTTCCTTAGACCAAGGGATCTACACGATTTAGAACCCAAGGGCCCTGGGC
The DNA here is from genome assembly GCA_963931865.1 of Axinella damicornis. Lineage (NCBI taxonomy): Eukaryota > Metazoa > Porifera > Demospongiae > Axinellida > Axinellidae > Axinella > Axinella damicornis. The sequence goes on along the minus strand of OZ007507.1, from coordinate 12,423,720 downwards.
TGTAGTGTCCCGAGCGTAGCGAGGGCGCTAAGGGCCCAAGGGTTTCTAAATCACGTAGATCCCATTGGTCTCAGTGTCTAACCGATTTAGAGTATAGCTAGCACTTCAGTTGTCAACAAAATAACCTACGAGTCGGAGGTCCTTTTCGACGAAATAACAGACTGGCTACGAGTATGACCAGGCCGCTGACATACGAGGCGCTCGAGTGACTTGAGCGCACGATCAAGCAGTCACATGGCTCCGCCTTCAACTTGGCTCCACCCCACCAGTGACTGCCCGCTTATATAGCTTCTCCTTCGAGCACTCATGGTTTGGTGTAGCCATTGCACTTCCAACAAAAAATGTACACAGAGACTGAGTACAAAAATATTTGCACTGCCTGTAATTCTAAAGCAGCTGTATAATACAGTAGCCTGTTAGTTGACATGGATTTCAAGTTGGCAGTAAGTACCCTGTGGGCTCAATAGTGAAACCCCGTACGAGATTTTACTATGGGATTTAGATACCTCGCAGTGAGCAGTCTGAATTTGCGTACAGCTATACTCTAATTCATGCATATACACACGTGGCTATGCATGACATCACCAGTTTATTGCCGAGCATAGCAAGGCAATTAATCTTGACAGCAGCGTCTAATACTGAGCTAGCTGCATATATATATATATATATATATATATATATATATATATGCAACTTACGTCACGCTTTATGAAGAAATGCAAGAAAGTTGGTATTGCATCCAAGTATTGCCATGCATTGGCACTGAGAATGGCTGCTGTGGACAATGACCATAAATGATGGTGGCTCACATGGTGGAAAAGGTACTTGTTATTGCATCGAACTTCTTCCTGGTCTTCATCGGTGGTGGTATCGTATAAGTACGCCATGTATCCTGGCATTCAGAGAAGCACTTTTTATCAACACAATCTGGAGACGGCTCTCTCTTCCTCAAAAACGAAACTTAGCACCTCTTTCACATGTAGCAAAGCAGGTGCTATATGCAATGTGCACAGTCTGACACTATTACACGAGGTTTCTGAGTGAGCTTAGACCTATGTAGTATTATCAATGGTTGACCACCATTGTTCAATTGGCACTCCATGTAGTTCCATGAATCTGTACTGTACTAAATATGCTCAGTAGGATGCTGTTGATCACTATTGGTACAAAGTGGGTGGGTTGCATGAAAAGCTTATATAAATCTCATCCTCTTCTCCGCAGATGCTGCTTTTAGTCTCCAGACGATTCCTTCTGTGGCTGAGGGCAGCAACTTCATGGTTATGGTTGAGCTTGCAACACCTGGAACGGGAACTCTAGACTGTGCCGTGGTTGTTACCTTGGTTACTGCTACTGGCAGTGCAGTAGGTAAACACAACAAGCACTACATGGTAGATAACACATGTCTAAGTATGCATCAATCCACTCTCTCCTTCTGAACAGGTTCTGACTATAATATTGCAACACCTCCTCTCACGGTAACGTTTATGATTGGAGATGGTAATGCTGATACTCAGACAGCCATGATAAGTGCAGTAGACGATGAAATAGCAGAGAATGATGAGGACTTTACAGTATCTATAGATATGATTGAATTTGAAGCTATGTCAGCAGCTGGCACACCAGGTACAATTGGGGCACCTTCCTCTCAGACTGCAACAATCATGGCTAGTGACCGTAAGTGAAGTGTGGCTAGTGTGAAGTGGTGAATGTTTGCACTGTTATTTTACAACCATCCCTCTGTTCTTTGATTCTTAGTTAGTGGCGTTGAGATTGGAATGGATGTAGCAACAAATTCTGTTAATGAAGCTGGTCCGACGATTAATGTCTGTGCTGAAATCTTGGCACTGCCAACTGGTGGACTTGCAACTGAAGTAGTGGTGACCTTGTCCACAATGGATGGCACAAAAGCAGGTTTGCAACTGATGCTGTTGACAGCATCACTAATATTTTGATGACAGCAATGTACGTACGTATGTAGCTTGTTCCCAACCTTTGGTTTTGCAATATGTAATATTGGAAACTCATCCTTAATTTAGAACATGCATGACATCAAAGGTATACCTGTGAAGCTTTGACTTACGTTTTGATGGGCAACCTGACACTATGAACTTCAGGGGAAATGAATGCGCTTGGTTTACACAACAGCAGTGATGGAAAGCAGGTTTACAGTATTGACAATGTCTGATCACATATTCCAAGCCACTCCAGCCTCTGGTTTTTTAATTATGTAATGTAAGCCGCCAGCATAAAATGACCTGCCACGAGTGATAATTATGCTACAAATCATAGACAGTAACAAGGCTGCTGCTGTCTCTGTGGGATGAATCTTGCTGAAAACTGGCCTGGGAAACACAGCTATAGTAGCCTCGTTCCCAGGCCTACCCCGTTTTTTCTGTTCTTCGGTTTGCATTGACAGTAATACACGGATGTGGAAGGGTGGCGAAAAACGGGGAAGGCCTGGTACTATTCATCACGTGACTGATGTCTGGTACATGCATGGTGGACATAGGGGGGGGGGGGGGGGGGGGGGGGGGTGGCACAACCGCAAATAAGTTTAAAAACTGGCTGACGAAGTTGTGTAGGTCATCTGAGAGTCTCGAATAGCTGCGGAGCGTTCAAACCGAGCCGACTGGATGATGAACTGCTTCAGGACCTGCTGAAATGACTACGGGCCCCCCCCCCCCCCCCCCCCCCCCCCACGTCCACCTCGAGTCCACCTGACGTCACTCACGTGATGAATGATACCAGGCCTTCCCCGTTTTTCGCCGCCCTTCCGCATCCATGTATTGTTGTCAGCGCAAACCGAAGAACAGAAAAAAACGGGTAGCTATGTAGGCCTGGGAACGAGGCTACGGCTATAGCAGGTAGTTGTTGCTGGGGCTCTGGGCTCCTGGCAGGAGAGCTGTATTGGTTTTAGTGAACGGAGATCTGATTGATGCCGGTCCAATGCGAATCAGGTGTTAACTTGATCTGACTTTGCCAGTAAACAACCAAGTTTTAGTTGGCTGACTGCAGCTATGCGTTAACCTTTAACTCTTTACCAACCACAGATTAGGCCACTGCTTACATTAAGTGTGTTTCTGGTCACCCGCCCGCATCCTGTTGACTGAACCGCATCAATTGATCATTTGGCCATTATTGATGACGTCACATCATCAAGTAGTGTGCATGTGCGTCTAGTCTAGCTGGAGACGCCTTTATAGCGCTGCTTCCTTGCTCGTGAGGCTCCTTTGTGGCAGCAAAATGAGTTTCATCAACTACACGGTCTATTGCAGCACATCTAGAAGGGCTCTGATGCCATGGCAAATCTCCACTGTGCATCCTCCCTCTCTGACGTTCCACGATTTTTGGATAAAAGAACTAGTTCCTAGATGTCCAGATCGAACACTATCGCAGGTATACGTCGGGAAAGCCAAGGAGTCCATGGATCTTGCGTTAGTACGACAAGCTTCAAACGCTTGGGCGAGAAGACCTGCATAGCGCGTACCGAGCTATGTCGATAATTGGCAGCTGTACGGTCGGTCCACGCTGCGCTGATGACTGGAGATGAATGGTCAGGATGTGATGTCATTATGAATAATGGTTGAACCGCCCACCCGCACTATTGTAGGGGAAATTTGTGACCAGAAACATGTTTGCAGTAAACAGTGGCCTTATGGAGATCAGTTTTTTAGCTTGTAATCTACTTAAACATACCCTAGATAAGGTTCCAAACGGTTTTCAAGCTCAAAACTTCACACAGTCCTCATTTGTGATTCTGACCACACCCACTCGTTAACGTGTACGCGATCAAGATGCTCGGGCGACGGTAACTAAGAAAAATTAGCCTTGCAGGAATTCGAGGCTCTGCAAGGCGAGACCACTGTTTTCTAGGCCCATTTATGCTTAAAACCCGAGATTTGGCCTACCCGGCTCCAACCAAGGGCTGTTCAAAGCTGAGCCCAGACACGGCTATGCTGTTGTTTGCACCCTTCGGGTGCAAACAGCACGTGTACGCGATCAAGATGCTCGGGCGACGGTAACTCGCTCTAGCAGAAAAATCAGTCACTGTTTTTTTACACTAGTTTACGGCGTACTTGATAGCAGTCGAAACATTGTAGCGGCGTACTTGATAGCAGACACTGCCTGCACACAGTACGCAATTTTGAGTTCAAAGTTCAAAAAGTTACTCTATGCATTCGCACAAATGGCGTCGCAGATGAAGCCATAGTTATTGAGTGGGCGGTTTCAAGCGCCTCGTGAGGGGCATGTGTAAAGCTGGACTGCCGGATCAACTGGATCACCCGGATCACCAAAAATGCAAAATGCGAGCCAAAAAAAGAATGGACATTTACGTAATTGCATGTTGAACGCACTTCCGGTATTGGAAAACGGTCGCCATTGCTTGCTTTAACGTGTCAGCGTGTGTCGTTAGCACGGTAGTCCGAGTTGCTAGATAACTTGGTGTTTCACTACAAGCTACCGAATGGAAGCGTCACCGTCATCGTTGGTTGCTAGATAGACCGTCACAGGGATACGACGTACACGCAATACATGCCAATACTCTCCAAATCTCAGAAATGGTACACTTATAAGCCTTTATAACCACATAGCTACCGTTCATCTTCGAGTGTTTTCATGACCAACAAGACTCCTCGCGTCGCGAAAACCCGTCGCAAAAGTAGCTACCACACCAGGCACTCGCATAACGGGCAAATTTCTTCTTTCTTCTTCTTTCTTCAGACAAGCTAGCTCAATGTTGCTTCAATCTCTCACGATGATTTTCGCACGAAACAGCAGCATTTTCAACTTAGCAGTGCAACGTCCCATCGCTTTTTCGCTACCTCCTAGTTTCACCAGGCGGCTGCAGCTGCCCACTCAATAACTATGGCCTCGTTTGTCACGCCATTTTCACGTTTGTACGCATGCGCACTTAAATGATCACTTAGCAACGATACGTAATTATTACTCAAGATCGCTGAATTAGAAACAGCGGACCGTTGTGTTGTCAATCAAATTATGCAAACGAGGCACTCTTTATGAAACTGAGGTTAGTCCCTGTACACATGATTTACCTATACAAGTAGCTTCGCTCGCTTCGCTCGCTCAGCTACTTCCCCCACATTCGCCTATGTGAGTAATCCGGTGCCGGATAGCTCTCTGTGCAGAGCTGCTGCTCCCTGATTGCGTCCGCTTCAGCTGCTGCTTCTCGCGCGATTGCATCGATCCGTTTCAACTGCTGCTGAGCTCCCGGCTTGCATCCACTTCAGCTGCTTTTCGCCGCTTGCGTCCGCTCCAGTTGCTTCTCTCGATTGTGGTCAACTGGTTCCCGATTGCATCCGCTTCGGCTGCTGCTCCCCGAATGCCAACTCTGCTCCCCAATGGCGTCCGCTTCGTCTGCTGCTCCCCGATTGCATCGGCTTCAACTCTGCTCCCCGATGGCGTCCGCTTCGTCTGCTGCTCCCCGATTGCGTCCGCTTCGGCTGCTGCTCCCCGCCAGCTGTTCTCGAAGATTCCAGCATGATGTCTCGAACATTCTACGCAGAGTTCGAGGTTCAGTAAATATTGAAGTACGAAGGTCGCGCATCACTATAGTCTAGTCCCGCCCCACGAACATCCCACTTCCGTTACACACAGACAGACAGACACACGGTTAAAATCTTAATGTATTGATTGCTACCTATACTGTATTCTGTGAGCAGGATGAATGCCTATCTCAACTCTCAACACCATATGAATGTCCCTACTATAAACTGCCTATGCCGTGGTCTTCAGACAGGGAGAACTCAGTGGCTTTGTCACCCATCTAGGGTACAGTTGACTTGAGATGCCGGGCCTGATTCTTCAGCCAATGCTGGAAGTGTAATACCTGAGTAATATTGTCCATATACCAAGGACCTACTGCCCAGGCGCCTGTAAGGTCACTGACTTCTGCAGCAAACTTCAGCTCAAACATGCGCCTGCTGCCAAATTTTTTCTACATAAACAAGTAATAAAAAAATTTAAAATGTCAGATACCAGAACAGCAAAAAGTAAGGAAACAAGAGTGGATGATCGAACATAACAGTGAAGTATACAATCACCCCTACATATCTTTTTCATTGTACATGTATGGAAGAAGATCTCTGTAGGGGGGGTTGTATACTTCACTGTTATGTTCGATCATCCCTCTTGTTTCCTTACTTTTTGCTGTTCTGGTATCTGGCATCCCTACATCCTGCTACATTTTTAATGTTTTTTATTACTTTGGATAATATAGTACGCGAGGCCTCGCGTACTAGCTATATTATACATGGATAGACCGTCGACGCCTCTGAGACACAGCACTGGCACAATAACCACAGTGATCATGTAAGGCATACATTGTACTGATGGTAGTATTTCCGCCTGCTCAACCGTCCGCTGACTTGCTAAACTTGGCAGGCCTACGATCGAGAGTCCCAGGCTAGACTGCTCTGCGCGGCGCAGTGTGTACTGTGTACTAGACAAAGCTAGCTAGCTAGTAGCTAACTGTACTTGGTCAAGTCTACTAAAGACTCCCTGATTCGGACGGTGCAGCTGCTAACTGGGGTACTGGCAGCATACAGAATGTGTTTGTACTCCGAGCACAGTGAGTCGTCAATATCAGGAGGCGACTGTTTAGCTGTGCATGTGGCCGGCCGTACACGCAAGCGCTTAACGCCGTTGACCGGAAGCAAAATCTAACGCCATGGGGGGCCATTTGTGCGCAAAGTTAACTTATCCACGCATGCGACAAAGTTTGTCTCCAAAAGTAAGTCAGGTGGAAATAGTCGCTGCTAATAACATATATCTAGTGACAGAGCTAGTTTTGGGAGACAGAGTACTAGTAGATTGTTTCTCGCTGCTAGAGAGGTAAGTCGTTGCCTCACCCGTTGTTGAGCGCCATTTTCCCAGGGTGCTTTGATCCCTAGCCAGATATGCTCGACGAATTACTTGTCCATTTATAGCTCTGTCACTAGACATTCATGTCTTCTAGCTGCGTGCTGAAGCTGAAGGAGCAGTTCTGCACACAACGAGAATGGTTTGTCGCATGCGCTCAGAATTTTACAAGTATGTGGGAGGGGCCAAAGTGTCCAGGTAGCCACGCCTCTGCAGGAAGTTTGTCTTTCAAGCAGTAGGCGGGTCTGAATTAGTCTGGATCCCAGACCCAACCGGCGATTGGGTCTGGGATCCAGACTAGGTCTGAATAGGTTCGAGTCCAGCACCGACTTTGTTCCTAGGCGGCGTAAGAATTAGCATGGGTGCATGAATGTAGCTAGTTGCTGTTATTGCACGGTAGCTATACATGGGTACCCTAACCTTAATTAATTGACCATTCTTTTTCGGACGGCATTTTTGGTGATCGGGTGATCCGGCAGTCCGGCTTTTACACACGCCCCCTCATGAGACTTCGAAATTGTCAAAAAGGCTGAAAAAGAAAAAGTGATGGGGTCGTGCACTGCTCAGTGTAAAATGCTGCTGTTTTGTGCAAACACTGTTGTGAGGAGTTAGCCAAATTTGAACTAGCTAGCTAGCCCGTCTGAAGAAAGAAGAAGAAAACCAATTTTGGCGGTTTGTCGACTTTCTGGTGCGGTTCTTTCGCGATGGTTTTTCACAACACTAGGGGTCTTCTTTGCCAGAAAACACTCGAAAACGAATAGTAAGTTGTCATAAAGGCTTATTGCTGACTGTTTTGAGATTTTTTGTATTAGCATATATTATTATATTGCGTGTCCGCTCTATCCCTACATAGAGAATTATCGGCCACCATCCGTATTGCAGAAGTGGGCGTGACTTTCCATGTTCGGATACCCTAGTGTGGAGGAGAGTAGAGTGCCATATACACACAGTTTGCTTAGGCTTCAATATTTTGACTACATTTTTGATCGCATTGTTCACAGAATGCAAGTTGTTACAGCCTCATTATCATGAGGCATTAGGCAAGGAGTCCCAATAAGGTGTGCACTCTGTGCAGCTATATCCTGTTCTAGCTCATGCATGGTGAACAAGATGATTGAGTGCTGCTATCAGTTGTTGTTTGTAATTGAAAACGTGAGATTGTGATTGCCTGCCACAAGGGCGGAACCTCAGTGGGTTGAATGTTATGAGAGAGTCTGTGAGGGTGTGATAAGTTTCACAGCAATGCCATCAATGTCCGCGTCAAGAGCTTGTAAGTAGGCTGCACCCCTATTCCTGCATTGAATGGCACTCATGCAGAAGGAACATTTGAGTAAGATGTTGAAACTCTGATCCGAAGTATATTATTACACTGGTTGGAGTGCAATATGGTGAGGTATTGCACGAGTGTGTAGGCATTTCCCGTGCCAAAGGAGAGGGAAATACTACACAAGAGTGCAATGCCTCACCATATTGCACTCCCACTGGTGTAATGATAGATACTTCACAACATAAAACTAGCAGCGAAAAATGGCACGGTAAGCAACAAGAAGCTAGTCAGCTAAAGGCACAAACAAGTTACCTCCACTCTTGTGCTCGATTTCCAGCAATGGGCATGCAATGCCCTGTTAGTGGGAAACTTGCAGATGACCAGTTGACATCTTTATCAACTCAGTGTGCACCATATTTGTGCGTGGTTGCTACGTGCACAAAACTGGAAGTAACCAATCAGCACTGCCCATTTAGTCACGCCTTGCCTGATGGCGTGCAATGTGGGGAGTGCAATACTGGTGGATAGTACTATTGTCAGAATACGAATTCAAGTATGTACATGACGGCTGGTTTCTAAATTACCAGGTATGCTTAGGGAACTGGGCATGCACAAGAGCGTGTACCAGTCCCTCTGCTCTCTTACAAGAGAGCCTGGGAATGAGAGTAATAGTTTACGTATACTGCTTGCTAACTAGGTATAGCTTTGGTTACGGAGATCCTATTATTCTTTTGAGAGGTGTTTGTAGTTACATCTAACTTTTCAATCCTTTCAGTGTTGAATGCGGACTACACTGTGCCATCAACCCAAGAAGTGACCTTTTCCAGTGGTGACGTTGTGGGCAGCACAGCCTGTGCTGCATATGGGATAACAGATGACGACAATCTCGAGTTTGATCATGTGTTTACAGTCTCTGTTTCAAATTTCACTCCCTCTGGACCAACTGTATCAGCAACAGTTCCATCAACTGCTGTGACCATCATTGATAATGAAGGTATGCATTGTACTATGGTGACATTGTTGCATACATTTCTATTGGCAGGTCATTGTTTAAGGTTCGATGGAAGTTCTTTGTTTATATTATCTTCTTCAATGACTGCTATGATCAATGACATTCAAGGTATCCATTGTGTTAATAATTGTAAAGTGCTTTTAAGCACTGATACACAACTTGCCAGTTTTGGCAACCCGTTTATGTGCATGCAGTTTAAAGAAGTATGTATGCAGTACAGAACGGTACGGTGCAGGAACAGAGCAGGAGGGAAGCTACGTATTTGTCATTGCTGTTGCCATACTGTGTCTGGAGGTGCTTTATTGCTGGCTTCAAAGCAGCTGACAAACTGCACGGCGTGTGGGAAAACATTAGTCATGAATTTTCAGTCATTTGGAAGGGTTACTTTCATTGCATTATCACTGCTTTCAGCTTCCTTGCCATTTTACTCTGTCGGCTGTATGAGCATGAGCCCAGAAACACGAAGAACAGCCATGCTTAGATGTGGAAAAATACTTGCATGTTTCCTATTTGTGTCACCTGCGAATACTACAAAACTTTCCCCACCGTGAAAGTATGGTATATCAGCTACTTCTTATTATCTATTTCCTGGGTACACCCCTTTCCAAATCGCATCCAGTGGTGGAATGCGGAGTGATCTGGTTCTTCACAGGAACTGGACCGGTCTCAAACGAGGCAGTGACTGTGCTGTATGTAAACTAGGAGAATGAATGCTTGACCTTGTGGGGTAAGCCTGAACTAGTGCACATGCAGAACATGGAGCTGTTGCATGCACACAACTGTCATCAGAATGTAGCATATCACAACCTCGGACCGCAGGATGTGACACAAAATGCACCACATAGCCAGCATGCATGTGCTCTGCAGAACATGTACAGAACAGATGAAGGCACTCACACTGTCTTTCTTTACATACGGTAGTCCCCATCGCTGTCGTGGCCTGGGGTCTGGGATCCAGACTAGTTGTAGCCACAGCCACTAGACTAAGGTCAGTGTAACGTGACAAGTGACTTCCAACACAGGTACGTATACAGTGAATCAGGCAACAAATTACAGATTATGGCATCGACAATTGAAATCTTTGTTGCAATGTGGTAGCCTCTACCGCTCTAGCTATTAGGTTCATGTAGAGTGGTCTCCGCCTTTGTTGTCGCTATTGAGTGCATTTTGGATTAATGCGTGACGAAAGAACACGCGAAATAAGAGCAGGAAGTGATTTATGGCAAGACGTACAAGATGGAAATATATAAATTATAGAGAAAATTTAATATTGCAGCAAACTCGTCTATGTGGGCCTTGCTCAAGCTTGCTCCAATCAGTGTTGCAGAATTTTTCTACCACTACATTTTTTAACTTCTGGAGCTATTCCCCCTGCCGTGATGAGCGTGTATGTTGTGGGTGTTGCATACTCCATGAGATCCAGCAGTCACATAATACAAACACAGTTTAGTAATTGGCTTGGTCACCGGTGGGTTGTGGATGGTAATGCTTCAGGGCTCAAACTGGTCCCCATATTTGTATCTCATTGTGCACTTGATTGATGCAATACCCTGTACTGTAAGTTGTCTGCCACTTTTCAACTATCGGATGGTTGCGTGTGTGCGGCAGTCTCTTCCAGGTGGAGGTATAGTTGAATGTTAAAGCCTGAGTGTGCAACAGAGGAAATCTCATTCACTTCATGTGATTAGCTGCAAAGGATAGCCAGATTGCAGGGTTGACACGGAGACCATGGTACCAAGCTATACCGGAAACATATCACTCGTTTGTCGCCTTCGGCATTGTTACTCGTGCTTCGCACTCGTAACAATACTACGGCAACAAACTCGTGATATTTTCCGGTATAGCTTGGTACTATGGTGATACTAATATTATGTTTGTGTGCTGAATTGAGGTCTGGGATGACATGACACTACTTACTTGGATGCTTTCCAGATTCCTGGAACCTGCACAGAGTGTGCATATGCATCCATAGTCTCTGTTTTTGATCACTTTCTTCACTGAATCAGAAAGTAATAATTATTGTGGCAGCAGGCCAGGAATGATGCTGTCATATATCTTCTGCGCTCACTTGTTTATATATACATACGTCTGAAATCATGTGACCCTAGCTACATCACCTGTCAGTTTCCACCTCTCATAGTTCCGTCATTGCCGAGCGCCTTAGCGCGAGGCAACTAATCGTGCAGCGTAGTCACATCGCGTCTGTATATATATATATATATATGTATATATATATATATATATGTATATATATATATCCGTCACACTTTAATTGCGAGGGGGGCAGGGGGCGGTTGCATCGCTGCGGTTTCTGTGGTCCCGTGCTCGTGCACGTACTGCGCGTGCGAAATGCAAAGAAGCGATCTATACAGGGAAAAGAGACACTGCCTCAGAAGAGAGTAAGGCAAAGGAGAGAGAGTCTGACAGATTGACGAAGAAGCGATGTATACAAGGAGAGTTTAGCGGAGACAAGTAAGACAAACGTTTAGTCTAGGCCATGGTACGTACATATAGAGTGTTGACAGTGTCGAAGGGTGTAGAACCTCGCTAACGTCTTCGTATTCTTCCTGGCAACGCTTAGCCATCTTCAACCTCAATCAGCAACTTCGCACAACTTCGAACAACTAAACTTCGCACGCTGAACTGACTTTCGCACCTTCGTTTTCTTCCACAGGAAACCACGCCTACTATACTATTACAGATTGTGAGCGTGCGCGCGCGAGGCACTGACACTGCGCATGCGTATTCCTAGTATGTATAATATTACCACCATTCTGAAGTGTACCAACGTCATGAATTTCCTTAGAATGGCCTGTAGCTATACCAGTTCAAGCTCACTATCTGCGTGTCATGCACTGGAGTCGTGACTCTGGTGCAAATGTGTTTCAACTATGCTGACTCATTTGCTGCAGCATAGAGATACGGTATATCTTTACACCTTTCCATCCTAGTGGTGCATGCAATATGCACATTCATGAGAGATGGACTGTTCTTGCAGGCTATACGTAGTATACCAGTGATTCAATATTACTACCATGACAATTTATTGTCACAGACTTATAACCATGCTTGTCTGCTTAATTCATTACAGTACACTACATATCTTACTGCCTCTTTGTTACCTCCAGAGGAATAAACATTCATGGTTACCTTTTACATTTCAGCGACTAGTGCTACGATTCAGATGGCGATGCCTTCTGACACTGTGGCTGAGAATGTGGCAGGAGGAGGACCAGTGCAGGTGTGTGCCAGCATCACTGGAGTAATGGAGCTGGAGTGTTCAGTGGTAGCTACAGCATCAATTGTGGGAAGCGCCAAAGCATGTAAGGATAGTTGCAAATAACTCTCCAGGGATGTTGACATAGTTGAAATCAATTTTAAAGGAATAGCATACACTGATGCTATGGCTGGGAAAAGACCCCATGCAACAGAAATTGTTTGTCAAGAATTGTCAATTTAACAGAATTCTTTTGTATGTACATAGCTAGCTACTTTTAATACCATTCCCATCCAAAGTGGGCCAAGCAATGAATTTGAACTTTGCTAGTTACGTACCATAGGCGTGAGAGAAACAAACAAGCAGAAAAAATACATCAGTAGACAGAGCTCGTATAAAGTTGAGGTCTGAAATGAGATCTTTATGGGAAGACTTTCTTTGCCGAGTAGCTGCCATATGCATCTTTCTCACTACTTTTGATATGTTGAAGTATTATGTGTCTGTGTTATTGAGCTGGATATGTGAGCATGCAGCCTTTGAACGAGCCTAGCTGTGAGTGTGTGCTGGTGGATGCATCCAGATTAAGACTTGGGCCGTGGATCACCGGCTACCAAGAGTGTGGTTTCTATTTGAAAAGAAATCACAATAATTACACTGGTTCAAAATATACTGACTACACAAGTAGTTGCTTTCGAGCATATGTAAGGTGCCAACTATTCACACAATTAGTACAACAACCATAGTGAAAATAAAATAGCTACATATCAATGATTCAACAGAGAACTCTGAAGCAATGTGACTATATATGGATGGTTAGTTACATCATCACCCCGGTGACTCCAGAGGGTATTCCCTCCTAACACTATCGAGTGTGTGCTGTTGTGTACATTCCATCATTGCAAACTTTGGTTACTCCTAATGCTGGATTTGTGCAACATGAGCTAGTCTTTGATCTCACTTCCTTTTGGTCAGGACAGGGGTAGAGCATTTCTACATGTCTTTTGTAACTTATTTAGCATCCATCACCCTGTATCATGCGCACATGGCTAATCCCCCCCCCCCCCCCCCCCCCCCCCCACACACACACACACACACACACACGCACACACACTTTTCGGTAGCTGTCTCCACTCCTGCTAGTCTAGTCCCACTCCCAAACTTTCCACTTCTTCCGTCTCTCACATGCACCCACACAAATGCATGCATGATTTGCTTTTGGGAAGCCGCTTGTCAACGTGGTTAATTGAAGGGCCGAGAACCAGAGTGGCCTAACCCAAAATCAAGTACTGGAAATTGCATGAATTGCACAAAAATGGAGTAAAATGTGTGCAATGGGTACGAGTGTGTGACCGAAATTCTTGCAATTTCAGCAGCTCCTGAAACACATTTTAACAGTATTCTCAAGTTTATGGGGGGGCTAGTTCAATGTTTGCGGGATAGGCCACTAGCTCTGGTTCTCAGCCCTTTATGAAGTATGTTTATTTGTCGAATGCTCATCCCTTTCAGTGATATCCATGCATTCGCTGTTTAGATTCATCTGAGCACCTTTGTGGGTTGAGCTTCAGAGTTTGAATACCTCCCATAATGTGGAGTGGAAGATGATGACCTACCTAATAGCTTTCCATCTTAAAGATGAATCTCTCACTAGTTAGAATAATTTTGCATCTGTTCTCTCTGTTTAGTCTTGGGTGTTGACTTCACTGCACCAACAATAGTCACCTACTTCAATAGACCACTTCCACTCCGGGTTCGTCGACAAACTGATGACGTGGCTTTCAACTTTGCAGTAGGGACAGTCACCTCAGCCTGTATTGATGTCACCATTTTGGATGATAGCAACCTAGAGGGAGACCACACCTTCACTGTAGATTTGGATGGGGCGATCACTCCAAATCTAGCGGCAGGATTTGGTTCTCCTACGTCCACCACTGTCACTATTCAAGATCCCGAAGGTATGTTATCACTTCCATCCAAATGGACATACGTGTGATGCATATAAAGCACGCGGTCGGGCCTGGGTACGAGGCTAGTGCTCTTGATACTGGAGTGCAGGTTACTAGGAACCAGTACTGGAGTGCAGGCTCAATGAGAACTAGTGTCTGTACATACTGGAGTGCAGGTTCAATGAGAACTAGTGTCTGTACATACTGGAGTGCAGGTTCAATGTGTCTGTACATACTGAAGTGCAGGTTCAGTGAGAACTAGTGTCTGTACATACTGGAGTGCAGGTTCAATGAGAACTAGTGTCTGTACATACTGGAGTGCAGGTTCAATGAGAACTAGTGTCTGTACATACTGGAGTGCAGGTTCAATGAGAACTAGTGTCTGTACATACTGGAGTGCAGGTTCAATGAGAACTAGTGTCTGTACATACTGGAGTGCAGGTTCAATGAGAACTAGTGTCTGTACATACTGGAGTGCAGCGAACTAGTGTCTGTACATACTGGAGTGCAGGTTCAATGAGAACTAGTGTCTGTACATACTGGAGTGCAGGTTCAATGAGAACTAGTGTCTGTACATACTGGAGTGCAGGTTCAATGAGAACTAGTGTCTGTACATACTGGAGTGCAGCGAACTAGTGTCTGTACATACTGGAGTGCAGGTTCAATGAGAACTAGTGTCTGTACATACTGGAGTGCAGGTTCAATGCGAACTAGTGTCTGTACATACTGGAGTGCAGGTTCAATGAGAACTAGTGTCTGTACATACTGGAGTGCAGGTTCAATGAGAACTAGTGTCTGTACATACTGGAGTGCAGGTTCAATGAGAACTAGTGTCTGTACATACTGGAGTGCAGGTTCAATGAGAACTAGTGTCTGTACATACTGGAGTGCAGGTTCAATGAGAACTAGTGTCTGTACATACTGGAGTGCAGGTTCAATGAGAACTAGTGTCTGTACATACTGGAGTGCAGCGAACTAGTGTCTGTACATACTGGAGTGCAGGTTCAATGAGAACTAGTGTCTGTACATACTGGAGTGCAGGTTCAATGAGAACTAGTGTCTGTACATACTGGAGTGCAGGTTCAATGAGAACTAGTGTCTGTACATACTGGAGTGCAGGTTCAATGAGAACTAGTGTCTGTACATACTGGAGTGCAGGTTCAATGAGAACTAATGTCTGTACATACTGGAGGTTACGAAAAGCTGGGTGAAAGTAAAAAAACTCTCTGTCCAAATTGTCGAATGAAACCACACCTCAATTTCAATATTGTTTGCGATAGGCAGTGCATGTTGATGTTCATAAACGACACAGTTGAACGACAATGACCCCCTGCAAACAGCGCACAGGGTAAATGCTCTACTAGGCACTCTATTTAGTAAAGTGATTGCTGTAGCTAGCTGCCTCATGCGCTGAGGGGTGTGCCATTGGAATTTTGACCAAGTCTCACCCTCTTTGATCGGACAGTGGATTTTGCCAACACCGCTTTGGGGCCATGCTGCGGGAATGTGCAGCTTCTTACCAACACAGCGGTACAAGTCCGGTGTTCATTCGTTGTGTAGTTCTCGATATGGAGCTGTTCTTCTCCATTTTCTTCTAGTCTATCGAACATGATGCTGATGTATCAAGTAATACTGGATGGAAAGACGAAGCTACATTCCTCTTACACTCATTGTTTCTGTACCTGCACTTCTGGGCTCTGTCTGAAGAGAAATGTGCAATGACATGAGGAGAGGGGAGGGGAGGGGAGGGAGGTGGGAGGGGTTATAGTGAGAGTGTGGATTCTGCATGAGAGGAGGACATCCAAGCGAGCAGGATGCACAAAGTGGTGTATCCATTCAGTAAAGCAATAGAGCTGCTAACCCTGGGTGCTCAGAAAGCTGCAAGCCTTACCTCATTCAAAGGATCCCATTCATGTTCACAACAATCCTAGCTACTCCTCCTAACCCAGTATCATCTGTTCACGAGAAGCGGATATTATCTGTTGACAATAATTATGCAGTTATGTCCACGTACCATCCATGTATGTATCTTGTTTCCATAAGCTCAATTGTGAGTGGGAACCCCACCATTTCATGACATCACTAGTTTCTGAATGGTTTACCACCATTGTTGAGTTATGTTATCTCCATGAATCTGTACTGTACTAAATGTATTTAGATGCTGTTGATCACTGTTGGTACAAGTAGATGGGTTGTCTGAAAAGGAAAAATCTCATCCTCTTCTCTGCAGATGCTACTTTTAGTCTCCAGACGATTCCTTCTGTGGCTGAGGGCGGCGACTTCATTGTTACGGTTGAGCTCGCAACACCGTTTGGAATGGGAACTCTAGACTGTGACGTGGTTGTTACCTTGGTTACCGCTACTGGCAGTGCAGTAGGTAAACACAACAAGCACTACATGTAGATAACACATGTCTAAGTATGCATCAATCCACTCTCTCCTTCTGAACAGGTTCTGACTATAATATTGCAACACCTCCTCTCACGGTAATGTTTATGAGTGGAGATGGTAATGGTGTTACTCGGACAGCCATGATAAGTGCAGTAGACGATGACATAGCAGAGAACGTTGAGAGCTTTACAGTATCTATAAGTTCAACTGGCCCACCAAGCACAATTGGGACACCTTCCTCTCAGACTGCAATGATCATGGCTAGTGACCGTAAGTGAAGTGTGGCTAGTGTGAAGTGGTGAATGTTTGCACTGTTATTTTACAACCATCCCTCTGTTCCTTGATTCTTAGTTGATGACGTTGACATTGGAATGAGGATGGCAATGGATTCTGTTAATGAAGCTGGTACGACAATTGATGTCTGTGCTCAAATCATGGACCTGCCAGCAGGTGGACTTGGAACTGACCTGGTGGTGACCTTGTTCACAATGAATGGCGCAAAAGCAGGTTTGCAATGATCTACTGATGCCGTTGACAGCATCACTAATATTTTGATGACACTACGTACATACATACGTAGCTTGTTCTCTGATTTTCCAGCCTTTGGTTTTGTAGTATGTAATAATTCCTAATGCAATTTCGAATGTGCATGACAACAAGGGTATACATGTGAAGTAGATTTGATTTGCATTTTAATTAGATGGGCAACCTGACGCTATATATGAACTTCAGGGAAAATGAAACTACTTGTTTAGCAATAATTATTGGTTTACACAACAGCAATGATGGGAAAGCAGGTTTGCAGTATTGATCACATAATTATTGTAGCTTGTTCCCAGCCACTCCAGCCTCCCGTTTTTGGATTATGTAATGTAAGCCGCCAACTGGCAACAACTGTGTAAATGGACATGCACAAGTGTTATGCTACAAATCGTAGATGCTATTTGGACTACAGCTAGTAGCAAGGCTGCTGCTGTTTCTGTGGGATGAATCTTAATTCCTTAAGGTTACGATGTACAAGTTGGAGGCAGCGGCCAGATATAAAACAATGAGATAACATTATTCATAGCAGAAGCGGTACATGTAAACGTGTTACAAATTCAATTAACCACAGACTAATGAGGCCTTATACCTTGCATCAAGTTTTACGAAGGGAAATTGTTTCTCACGTGTTTTGACTTGTTGCACGGGTAGCCTGGTGTATTTTGCAGGGCGGCATGAAAAGAAATCACAAAATTTGGGCATGAAATGAAGATTATGCACGCCTAGAGCACGCTCTTCTTGGATGATCCGGTACGTTTTTGTGCAGATAGCTAAGAATATACACAGATCACCGAATATCTCTTCATCACGACCTAGCAAATACTGCGTAGTAGTGCCAGAGAATTTTTGAGGGTTGGGCTCCAGTCTGCCTCTCAGTAATTTCACACGAGTGCTTGAGCAGTGAGTCTAGTTGCCTAGGTCCAAATACCCTGGGGCATTTTACTTTCCTGTTCCAGGAGTTTCATTTGGTGTTGTAATGTTGGAATGGAACTTGTTTCAGACTAATATCTGTTATAGTTCCTGAGATATAAAGCAGCAAAGTTACCAGCAAAAAATTTAATCGAATAGTACATCATAACCTTAAAATTGGCCCATGAAACACAACTAGTGCTGCAGTTAGCTAGTTATTGCTGTGGCTCTGAGCTCCTGGCAGGAGAGCTGTAGGGGTTTTAGTGAACAGTATAGGTCTGATTGATGCCGGTCCAATGCGAATCAGGTGTTAGCTTAATCTCATTTTGCCAGTAAACACACAAAACAATGAAGTTATAGCCTTCAAATACGTTCTCAAAATTGAGTATGGGTTTTGCTTGGCTGCTCATAAATCTACTTACCATGACTGCACCTATGGAATAGTCTATGAATACTCACTCATCCATACACAGTGTGCAGCTCAGCCATCCCAAGGACACTCTCTAACTACACCCACTCAGCTCTAGCTAGCTAGCTAGCTAGATAATTGCTGTAAGAATTGGCTTTCAACAAGGTGTTGCCTGGGTTCATTTATGAATTAAAATGACCCACCTGGCTCTGACGAGATATCAAGCCCAGGCACTACCATCAAGCCCATGCACTACCAACCCCAGGCACTACCATGCTGCTTTCACCTCCCCCTAACCCACCTGCTTTCACCTCCCCCTAACCCACTCTTTGTGCTCACACAGAACCTCCAAAGATATTGACGCTGACTTAAGCTGAAAATCTCATTGCTAACAGGTTTTGCAGTCATATAGGGTTAAACAGCTGCCATGTCCCCTGCATGATTCTGAGCTGATACCAAGTCGTGCCGAGACACATCAAGTCATTTAAAGACTCACTTGTTACACTTGTTTACCTCATTTTTGTAGCAGCATGCTTGATAGCATTCACTCTGCACACAGTACACAATTTTGAGTTCAAAGTTCAAAGTTGCTCTCGCACAAATGAAGAATATGGCGCCGCAGATGATGCCATAGTTAAGGAGTGGGTGATTTCAAGTGCCTCATAAGAGACTTCGAAGTTGTCAAAATCTAATTTTAAAGCGATGGGGTTGTGCACTGCTCAGTGTAAAATGCTACTGTTTTGTGCAAACATGTCATGAGGGAGTTAGCCTATAGAATCATGGATAATATAGACTACGTAAATAGGATTGGAAACGTAGTCTGTAATTATTATCCATGGCCTCATTTGAACTAGTCCGTCTGAAGAAAGAAGAAGAAACCGATTTTGGCAGTTTGGCGACTTTCTGGTGCAGTACTTTCGCGACGGTTTTTCACGACACTGGGAGTCTTCTTGGCCAGGAAAATACTCGAAGATAGTAAGTTGCCATAAAGGCTTATTGCTGGCCGTTTTTGAGATTTCAAGAGATTTTGAAAGATTTTTTTGTATTAGCATATATTGTGTGTCCCTAGCTAGCTACATAGAGAAAGTTATCAATTATCGGACACTATCCATATTGTACAATGGCGGAAGTGGGCGTGACCTTCCAGTTCAGACGCGCTAGCGCGGATGTTGTACAATTGCGGAAGTGGGCGTGACCTTCCATCAATTGTGCACATCCATGTCACTGTGAGTTGCAAGTTTGGTGTTGCTCTCTTGTTTGGCTCTGAAGTTATAATTATTTTGTCAAAGATAAAAATCTGAAACTGCTATAATCGGATAATTGTATGTATTATCGGACACCGCACCCCATTGCTTCCTCTGAAGCAGCTTTCGGCGGGATTTCTGCAGCCTTGTGAAGCCCCAAGACCCTTCTGCTGCACTCCTGATTTTTGGTGTTGTAGCTCAGGTGCTGAGGGGTGTCAATGGAATGTTGACCATGTCTCGCCCCCTCTTTGATCGGAAAGTGGATTTCACCATGTTTTTAGTTACGGACGTCGCCAACACCTCTTTGGGCCATGATGCAGAAATCACTGGAATGTGCATTTTATCAGCAGCCCGGTGATCATACGTCGTGTAGTTCTCGAGATGGAGCTGTTTTTCGTCTTTCCATCCAGTATTACTTGATACATCAGCATCATATTCGGTAGGCTAGAAGAAGAAAATGGAGAAGAAGAGCTCCATCTCGAGAACTACACAACGTATTAAAACACCGGACTTGTACCGTTGTGTTGCTGAGAAGCTGCACATTCCCGCATCGTGGCCCCAAAGCGCGTCCATACTAAAAATGTGGTGAAATCCACTGTCCGATCAAAGTGGGCGAGACTTGGTCAACATTCCATTGACACCCTTCAGCGCCGATGCAGCTACAACCCAAAAATCAGGCATGCAGCAGAAGGATCTTGGGGCTTCACCGAATCCCGCCGAGAACTGGTTCAGAGGAAGCGATGGGGAGCGACAAAAACCACCACCCATTGAACAGCAATGGTATAAACACAGCAACCAAAATATGGAAGCTTGCTTATTACTTGAGTAGTTGTCTGTCACTTCTACAAGGAAATCTAAGCATGTAATCTGAATCACAAATTGTGACTGTGTGCAGTTTTCAATGATGTAGCACCGACACCTAATCAATACTGAAATCAGCAGTATCACCCACCCCTAGTGTGTGGAGAGTAGAGTGCCAGATACACACAGTTTGCATAGGCTTCAATACTTCGACTACATTTTTGATCGCATTGTTCACAGAATGCAAGTGGTTACAGCCTCATCATCATGAGGCATTAGGCAAGGAGTCCCAACAAGGTGTGCACTCTGTGCAGCTATATCCTGTTCTAGCTCATGGATGGTGAACAAACCGATTGAGTGCTGCTAAACTTGAAAGTCTGTAAGGCCTTAGGTGTGAAAAGATTCTCAGCAATGTCTGCGCCAAAGAGATTGTAAGTAGGCTGCACCCCTTTTCCTGCATTGAATGGCACTCATGCAGTAGGAACTTTTGAGTAAGATGTTGAAACTCTGATCCGAAGTATATTATTACACTGGTTGGAGTGCAATATGGTGAGGTATTGCACGATTGTGAAGGCATTTCCCGCGTCAAAGGAGAGGGAAATACTGCACAAGAGTGCAATGCCTAACCATATTGCACTCCCACCGGTGTAATGGTAGATACTTCACAACATAAAACTAGCGAAAAGTGGCACGGTAAGCAACAACATAATTATCTGCAGGCAAGAACGGTACACTAGTAGTGAGCTAAAGACACTAACAAGTTACCTCCACTCTTGTGCTCTATTTCCAGCAATGGGCATGCAATGCCCTGCTAGTGGGAAACTTGCAGATAAATGGTTGACATGTTTCTCAACTCAGTGTGCACCATTTTCATGTGTGGTTGCTACGTGGACAAAACCGGAAGTAACCAATCAGCACTGCTCATTCAGTCACTCCTTGATGGTGTGCAATATGGGAAATGCAATACTGGTGGATATTACACTCTGTGTCTGTTATGAAGTACTATTACCAGTATTTGAAGTATGTACATGATGGCTGGTTTCTCAGATATCCTGAGGGAACTGGGCATGCACAAGAGTACGGTATGTACCAGGCCCTCTGCTTCCTTGCAAGAGAGCCTGGGAATGAGAGTACTGGTTTACGTATACTACTTGCTAACTAGGTAGCTTTGTTTATGGGGATCCTGTTATACAGGCCTCTTCAGAGAGGTGTTTGTAGTTACATCTAACTTTTCAATCCTTTCAGTGTTGGGGGAGGACTACACTGTGCCATCAACCCAAGAAGTTACCTTTTCCAGTGGTGACGTTGAGGACAGCACAGCCTGTGCTGCATATGGGATAATAGATGACAACGATCTCGAGTTTGATCATGCGTTTACAGTCTCTGTCGATAGTGTCACTCCCTCTGGAACTACTATAGTAGCACCGTCATCAACTACTGTGACCATCGTTGATAATGAAGGTATGCATTGTACTATGGTGACATTCTTGTATACATTGCTATTGGCAGGTCATTGTTTAAGGTTCGATGGAAGTTATATTATCTTCTTCAATGACTGCTGTGATCAATGACATTCAAGGTATCCATTGTGTTAATAACTGTAAAGTGCTTTTAAGCACTGATACACAACTTGCCAGTTTTGGCAACCCGTTTATGTGCATGCAGTTTAAAGAAGTATGTATGCAGTACAGAACGGTACGGTGCAGGAACAGAGCAGGAGGGAAGCTACGTATTTGTCATTGCTGTTGCCATACTGTGTCTGGAGGTGCTTTATTGCTGGCTGCAAAGCAGCTGACAAACTGCACGGCGTGTGGAAAAACGTTAGTCGTGAATTTTCAGTCATTTGGAAGGGTTACTTTCATTGCATTATCACTGCTTTCAGCTTCCTTGCCATTTTACTCTGTCGGCTGTATGAGCATGAGCCCAGAAACACGAAGAACAGCCATGCTTAGATGTGGAAAAATACTTGCATGTTTCCTATTTGTGTCACCTGCGAATACTACAAAACTTTCCACACCATGAAAGTATGGTATATCAGCTACTTCTTATTATCTATTTCCTGGGTACACCCCTTTCCGAATCACATCCAGTGGTGGAATGCGGAGTGATCTGGTACTTCACAGGAAGTGCACCGGTCTCAAATGAGGCAGTGACTGTGCATGTATGTAAATGAATGCTTGACCTTGTGGGGTAAGCCCAAACTAGTGCACGTGCAGAATGTGGAGCTGTTGCATGCACACGAACTGTCATCAGAATGTAGCATATCACAACCTCGGACCTCAGGATGTGACACAAAATGCACCACATAGCCAGCATGCATGTGCTCTGCAGAACATGTACAGAACAGATGAAGGCACTCACACTGTCTTTCTTTACGTACGGTAGTCCCCATCGCTGTCGTAGCCTGGGGTCTGGGATCCAGACTAGTTGTAGCCACAGCCACTAGACTAAGGTCAGTGTAACGTGACAAGTGACTTCCAACACAGGTACGTACGTATACAGTGAATCAGGCAACAAATTACAGATTATGGCATCAACAATTGAAATCTTTGTTGCAATGTGGTAGCCTCTACCGCTCTAGCTATAGTCCGCAGTTGTGGCTGTGATGCTATCTGCGTGTCATGCACTGGAGTCGTGACTGTGATGCTATCTGCGTGTCATGCACTAGAGTCGTGACTGTGATGCTATCTGCGTGTCATGCACTAGAGTCGTGACTGTGATGCTATCTGCGTGTCATGGTGCGTGAAGCTTGCATGATCAGGCTTGTTATTGCCCTGCTGTGCTGTTACTACAGGGCAATATGTCATATAATGCCCTGTTGGTGTGTTTGATCCACCCAAGCAACGGGCTATAATTATTGCACTCTAGGGATACTAGTATAATATGGCTAGGTATTGCACAATTGTGTAGGTATTTTCCTGAGCCGAATACGAGGGAAAATACTAGCTACACAAGAGTCCAGCCATATTACACGACCAAGAGTGCAATGATAGATATATTTCACAACAAATAACTAGTCGCGCAAACGGCACGTTAACTTGACCGTTGAGTGGCACGAAGCTAGCCATGTTTACAAGCAAGAATGGTAGACTGGTTGTTTTGTCTGCTGGTTAAAAGCGCAAACAACTTACCTCTGCTCTTGTGTTCAATTTCCAGCAATGGGCAATGCCTTGGTAGTGGAAACGTGCTGATACTCGGTCAACAGCTTTCGGCTCATGGGACTATTTCACATGAGGTTGCTACGTGCAGAAACCCGGAAGTGACCAATCAGCACCGCCCATTCAGTCACACCTTGATGACGTGCAATATGGGGAGTGCAATACTGGTGGATATTGCACTCCGTGTCTAGTAAGTAATTACTACTATTGGACGAATACCAATCACCACAGTATGTATCTGCCGCACACTTTGAAATACTGGTCAAACAGCCTGGACTCGAGGCTACCCCCAACGTATGTCTGTCTTTTGCCACTCAGCTAGTAAGGGTTGACTCAACTGCAGGGTGGGGGACACTATGCAACCTCTCAAGAAGGACCTGGTTAATGAGGGCAGTGAAGCCAGCTGCTAGTTGTGGCCAAAAAAAGCAGATGATGCGCACTGTACCTACAGAAGGGAACCTTGGCACCAGAATGTCATGCAATATTCAAGACATTTGAGCTTGGATTTCCTGGCTTAATTCCTGAAGATGCTGTGCATGGTTATAAACATGGGGAGCTTACAGAGGACATATACCGATATACTACTGGGTATGTCAAAGGAGCGACAGAGGAGGAGTATAGTGCATCTTGTAGGTGGAGGTGTCGTAGTCTTACTCCACCTAATTTTCGATGGTGGCAAAAGGCAGTGTGGCCAACAGGTTCGTCTCCCAAAAGGGTAGCATCATGTGAGAGGACTCTCTCCTGGAGGCTTGGGGCTAGACACATGAGCTTACCACCTTCGAGATCTGTCTCTCGGAATCCTACTTTTCAGCCCCCCTCTTCACCCTTTGTAGGTCTTGTATGACATCATCCTCCCTGCCCCCAGTGATGTCGTCACTGAAATAGAACAACCCAAATTCAGAGCTTGGGTTGACAATATGGAGCCATAGCAGACTTTCTCCAGGTAAAGAAGAGGAGAATAAGCGCCCACTTCTAGGCTTCACCAAACCTAAGCTGAAGTGGTGACAACAGTGTTCCCATTTGCTGTTTGATGGCCAACCCCTAGCATTCAGTGGCACAACACAAAATAAGGGGCAAACTGGAGGAGTGTTATCAACTTGACAAATCTATACAACTATCCATATTGGTTGGTAGGAATAGTGCTCAATTGCAAGGCATTGATAGGCTATGCTAAAGCTATCAAAAAGTTGCTGCACGATTGAAATGTAATAGCAATTGAGTGTACGTACATTTGACCAATTAGAGGATCACATCAATTGTCAAGACAGGAATATTAATGCTCATTGCCTGAACGATGCCTAAGGATGAAGCCAGAGGGACTTCATGGGCATTGAATGCATGAGGGTTTTCTAGCAGCAGGTCAAAGTCCGAAACGTGGGTGTCTAGACCGTACATAGCTTGTCTTCTGATGACCAGCATCTCCCATAGAGAGAGCGCACCTACTTATATTCTGTGGAGTGACCGGTTTTATGGAATATTCCTGTGGAATGGGTGCATACATAGTAGCTATTGCAATTCACCTCATTGCCATTTTCCCAATAAATAGCTAGTTAATGATTGTGTAGTAAACTGTGCAGCTTCAGTCATTAAAGAAACTCTCCTCTCTGTTTACACTATAGCTATGGACGCTGATATTAGTATGCAGGATCCTACACTAGTGGTATCTGAGGGCACACCATCGATAGATGTGTGTGCTGTCATCAATGGAGTAGCAGGAAATGTGGAAGAAGCAGTTACAGCTACTCTGACTCTTATGGGATCCACAAAAGCAGGTAAAGATGTACTTCGTTTGGACACAAACACCTTGCACACAGCATAAAGGTTAAGTTTAGGTGCTTGCTTATGCGAAGCTGCAAGATTTTGCCAATTCTCTTGCAAGAAGCCTTCCGCTACTTTGGAAGATGCTTCCCGATTCTCGAAAGAAGCCTAAGAATCTGATTGCACCACAAAAACATGTCAGCTTGCTATGTATTAATCCATGTAAGTAACATTTGCATCATGTTTTTTTATTTGTCATTCCTTATAGTACTGAACACAGATTTTAGCACCATGGATCCTGTTGCCAGGTTTCCAGTCGGTCCACTGATGCCAGGATGCATTACAGTTAATATAAGTCAGGATATGGTAGTGGAGGGAGACCACACCTTCTCTGTCAGCCTGAATCCTGGTCCCATAACCCCTACCCTCACAGTAGGCACACTAGACGCCACTGAGGTCACCATCACTGATGATACCAATGAGGGTAAGTAAATCCCACCATTTTGCAGATAACTTTTAATTACTTCTTATTCTAGGGCAACCACACTACTCATAGGTAGCATATTACAGCTCATTCCAATTAACGCACATGTCACGTGATGACCATGCTCAGTCGATATCAAGTCAGTAAAGGTGGTCAAAGGGAGGACCATAGTATAGCTCAGCTAGTGTATAGGCATGATCAAATGGCAAGTTGGAGTATACAAGTTTACAGAGAATAGTAGCTATTTGCTTTGGAATGCATGATCAGAAGTGACAAGTATACAGGTTTACAGTGAATAGTATAATTTGATTTGCAAATTGATTACTTGTGACCACTTCTCATAGCATTAATTGCCGTCATGTTAACTATCGGTGTGATCTTCAAAATCACATATGTGGGACAGGTAATACAGACATGCACTTCACGATACCATCACCGGTACTGAACAGTAAAGTGCTTTCTTTACCGTTGGGACAGTGAACGTCTGCACAGCAGTGTTTGCATGGTATACAGAAATGGTTTGGCCCTATAGAGACAGTTCGCAGCCTGGAACCTCAGCAGGTCGATAGTTTGCAAGTACCGTAGTCGCGCGTTATTAGGTGCAGCTTACTTATAGGCACATATTCACTGTTAGGCACAGGTTCAACTCTCGTCCCAGGTACTCGCTGTTAAATGCTGCAGTCTCCTTCCAGAAACTCTTGCCATTTTCGATCCTACGGAGTGGAAAAAAAGCTATAAATCGGATTGAAGCGCACTTCCTATTCGAGGAATGCCATTCGTTATTGGGTGCATATATTTCCTTCCTGTGGAGTTATGGCACATGCGTCTAATAACGCGTGACTACGGTATAATTCCCAGTGTGATGTCATAGGCTGATTCAGTAAGTCCTCGAGGCTGGCAGAAACAGAGTCGAGTATGGCTTATGTAACCTTCCAATTTGTGTCTCTTCTTTACGACTTGTGGTGTAATAATTTGGTGGATGTGTACTTCTTTCACTTTCAGTTACGATTCAAGAGTTCGATCACCATTGACTGTATCATTGATTTCTCCTGCAGCTGTCACATTTATGTTTAATCAAACCACATACTCTGGAAGTGAGGGTGGACCGCCTGTGTTACTGTGTGCTGAGATAACTGTCCTCATGGGCACTCTGGACTGTGATATTGTGGTGACATTTGCTGCCATCCCCGGTATGGTGACAGGTATGACAATGTTTTTGTTGATTAAACACTTCTTGTTTGTGCACAACTATTATGGATACTGTATCAACAAGTAGTCACCAGAGTGCCACGTGCACCAGGCAGTGATGCACCACTGAGTATAATATTGATGATGCAACATTTCTTGTCAGCAAGGAAACCGAAGTTGCCACTCTTATTGTGCAGTAACAAGTGAGCTATCCAAGGAGAGTTGTATCAGTTGAATCTGCAGACAGTGAGATGCAATTGGTACTAAATCCTGTGTTTATATGTTCTATTAGTGCTGTGATATTGAACTTGAAGTTGTGCTGCTGCCCTAGGGCAGAATGACTGTTCAACAATAGTTTGGACAGTGACAAGTGTGACATGGGAACATAGCTCTATGTACTGTAGGGTATGTATCAAGTGCGTGTAGTTCGAATGTAACTGAACAGGGGGATGGATCGATGCTGGATACAGGATAGGCTGTGAATATAATCATCAGGCATATTATAACTGATTGCCCAAAGCACCGAGAGCCTTACTTCTCAGGAATGTTTTTGCTGAGTTAGCCTTGCTGCTCAAGGTTTTGACCCATCACGTATCAAGTGCCCACTCTACTCTACAGTAGTTCCATAAGCCACACGTATACGGTTGTCTGACTATACCAGGTGGTGTTGTTAACATATCTTTCTGTATCAGCATGCTCTGATTTTTTGATCCTTGATTGCTTGATTGTATCCTGAGCCCTTAAGAGTCACTTGATTGCCTGATTGTCTGTACCATGTATAGAGTCAGTGTACGTTTGCTACCAGGACATGCCAGCAATAATTATTACATTCATGTCACAGGATGGTAGTTTTGTGCATTCTCTTGCTACTGATCAGCAATAATTGGAGCTCTAGCTGATATAGTTTGTGTATAGGCGACACCCTACTCTTACCACAGTTAATTAGTTTGTGATACCTGTCTTGCATAATACATTACATTTGAGATACACTTTTCCTTCCCGTACAGATGAAGATGAAGACTATGATTCTCCTGACCCATTTGAGGCAACTTTTACGGCTGGATCTATGGTTGGCGATACTGCATGTAACAATATCACAATTGTTGATGACCTTGATCTGGAAGACGGCTTACACACCTTTGGTGTTCGAATTTCCGGAAGCACTCCATCAGGATCACGGATTTCGACCCTAGGCGCCATGGCCGTTGTGCAAATTGAGGACAATGATGGTACATATTATTGAACCTGAGTATGACACATACATGGGCATAAGGGTCTGTGATAGGTCATTCACAATTGGAAAGTGTGGGATTGGGGAGTCAGGGGGAGGGGGTATCATCAGCTGAGTGACAGAAGATGAATAAATGCAGTACAATCAAATCTCTTTCTACAGAAAGACTTCTTGGTGTTAGTTAGTTTACAAGTTTCTCTTGTGGCCAGAGCAAACTGTTGGGGAACAAGAGTAGATGATACCCGCACTTTGTGTGGTCCAGGCCATGCACCCTTCATGTCAAAGCAAAAAAAAATTCCGGCTTTTCAGTTAATTTACAACCCCATTAACTGCTACCTGGTAACCTCCTGAGGAGACATGTTCCATGTCACCCACCATATGATGCGTCTTTTAAGCCCTCTAAAAAGTTTCTGCCAAGAATTATCATGTATCACCGCTTTAAAAATATAACAGAGAATCAAATGGATAGCTATGTCTCAAGTTCCATCCAAATCCTAACTTCTGTGTCCTCTTCATCTGACTTATTGACATATATATGCTGATATCAATCCAGAAGGTAGGCCCACTGTGACTACGTTACAATCCTATCTATAAGCAGCACTTTATTTGTGTACAATACCAGTTCTCACAATTTCAAAACTTGTGTCAATCTCAGAACTGAAGTTAGTATGTGTTTACAGCCAATAAGGATGCACGTTGACATGCACTAATTTATGTTCATTTCAGGTGCCACTCTTCGGTTTAATCAGACTCAGTACAGTGCAAGTGAAGCGGGACCACTGGAGGTGGATGTGTGTGTTGTGATAAGTGACCTAACTGGGGAACTCCAAAGTGATTTGGTCGTGACACTAGATCCCGTGCCTGGTGATGTTACAGGTACATATACTATGCCCACTGCTATTATGTATAAATGTAACTTCATGCGTATTCTTATTCTCAGATGATGGTGAAGACTTCACAACGACACCAGCAGGAGTGTATGAGGCAACATTTCCATCTGCCACAACAACGAATGGGGATGTTGCATGTGACACCATCACCATCATTGATGATGATGTGCTGGAAGGAACCCATGACTTTGGTTTCACAATTGGTGGCACATCACTGGCAGTGCAGCCGCCACCACCAGCACTGGTGCAAAGGATTATGTTCTTTGGCCAACTTACTACTGTGGATATTGAAGATAATGAGAGTAAGTATTTGTGTCTCCAATCAATAAATGGCATTCTTGCCCAGTTAACCATGTGGAGTGCATAGTGTGCTTAATGGCACATTTGCTAAGTCTCAGCAAAACATTCTGAGGGGGTTGGCAATCTGGTAGGACTTATGGTAGTTAGTAGCGTAAGCAATCGGTTATCACACAGATTTTGTACCTGGGTCCACAGCTCCAAGTAGCAATGTCCTACGAACTTGCACTTTAATGCATAGGCTACTGTCCAATCTTTTTTAGCAAAGGGTACGATGAAATAATTTTTCTCAGCTAAGCGGTTAGAGCGGTTTCGTACCTATTATCACGCAGTGTTATGTATTATTGTGCAGCCATATGGAAAATTTCATACCGATTATCACACAGAGAGCATTATAAATGGATAAAACTTACAGAGGAGGCACAGAAAGCCACAGAAAGGCAGGTAAAGACAGCTGATGGTCACGCATCCTGTGCTTCCTTTCAAGTTGTGTAAACTTCCGAGGCTGGGCAGGGCTTTTGGAGCTGCATGATAATCGGTTGCTTATGCCATAGTCTGAAGCCTAGACCTCATTTTGTTTGGCAGTTAGAGGGCACCAAGAATAGTTGCACTTTTCTCATACCGTAGTCGTGCGTTATTAGGCGCATGCGCCTATAACTCCACAGGAAGGAAATATGCGCTTATAAGCGAGATGCGCCTAATAACGAATATTTTAATAATGACATTCCTCGAATAGGAAGTGCACTTCAATTCGAATTAGAGCTGTTTTTCCACTTCGTATGATCGAAAATGGCAGAGTTTCTGGAAGAAGACTGCAGCGCTTAACAGCGAGTACCTGGGACGAGAGTTGAACCTGCGCCTAACAGCGAATATGCGCCTATAAGTGAGATGTGCCTAATAACGCGCGACTACGGTATGTTATGTATGGTTAACCCTAAGGCCTACATGCACCCCAAAAATCAGATTGCCAGCCCCCAGAGAAAGTTTTTGGTGGGCTCAATTTAGACTTATGCAAATGTATGTTGTATTGACTGCCGGCGCCTTAATGTCCAGACATCCACTATAGTGAAAAGTGTATTGCAGTCAGAGTTTAGTATATTTTAGCCTGCTGAAACTGCACACTCACTTTGTACTGGTATACCGTATATCTTCTAAAAATTCGGCAGGTTTTTATTAATTATTCATAAGCTTTGCCGAAATAATTAGAAGTAAAATCACAAAATTTGTACCAAAATGCAAAAGTGCCGAATAATTAGAAGTGCTACCCGCGGTCGGTTGGTCGGTTTTTTTCCACTCGAGATTCAAGTCTCAAGATCGAGCAGCTATACTGGCAGGGCGACGTACGTAGTCTTTCCTCTTGGCACAGACTGTGACACTCCATACTTTCGACTAGCACCTGCGTCGGCCCGAATTGTCGGTGTATGAAGCGAACGATCTGGAACTGTGCCGCAGGCTGTTACCGTGCGATCGATACCCCCTGGTACTCACCCCGTGTCGTTCTCATCTCTGTTGATTCTCAGGGTCAGGGCAAGACTGGGAGGTTTGCGAGTGTACTTCAGCGCAGGGCTTTCATCAATTGGACGAACTGGTCAATGTGGCACGTAGCTAGCTACGTCGAATCGATCGGTTGACTTCCGGGGCTCGTGTGCATTGGCGACAGCTTGGAGCTTTCACCGCTCGGGGCTTTAAACAGCACCGAACTCACCGATCTCTCTCCTTGACTGGCATATTATAAGCCTCTCGGACAGGACGGCAAGCTGCCGAAAACGTATTACAATTATTAGAGATTAAATTCTGAAATATTTGGGAATTCCCTTGCCGAAATTAGAGACAATTTTTCCCATTTGCGAGAAGGGGTGCCGAATAATTAGGGATGCCGAATTTTTAGAAGATATACGGTAGTACTTGTTTCCCATCAGCAATTCAGATTACTATAGATAATGGTAGATTGGATTACCTGATGTCATTATGATCATCCCTGTACTTCTTGCATTTTGTGAATAGTAAGGATGCGAGTAGCTACTATTGAAACAATTATAGTGTACACTTACTTTCCTATTCCCTGATTTGATTGCTTCTCTTCACTCCTTGCAGCTGCCACAATTGGGTTTAATCAAACCACTTTCTCTGTAAGAGAAGATGGTGGACAAGTGGATGTATGTGTTGAGATCAGCGGTCTCTGGAACGCTACTGAAGTTAGTTTGACTGTGACCCTAGAGGGTGTATCTTCTGGCAAAGCAGGTAGGCATGATTACGATCTTTTCTGTCTAAATAATCTGATGAAATTCTTAACCCCACAAATAATTGGACAACTGTGTTCTTAACTGCATCATGGCTGGAGGAGGTTGTTCTTTCAGGATCATCAATTAAGTCTTATGGCCATTGATTGTATCAGAGGATGTGGTAGCATTCTCTGTTTATGACCGTGAAATTTCAAATTTGCCCATAGCCATGTACTAGCAAAATCTTTCCAAACAAGTCATAAAAAACCCAGGACCCAGTCTACAATAGAATCATACACCTGTACTGCTTAGCAGTTCACAACTATTATACATTAGAGTGCACTGGAGTCGAGAAAATAATCGCTGAAAATTTCTGATTTCTTCGACTTCTTTCATTCTTCTTTCTCATACGAAAATGTTGAACAGCCTAGCTTGCCAAGTTCTTGAGCCACCGTAAGATATGTAATGTATCACACGTATAAGCCGTGTGCAAGTATAATTGTGCGTGTTACACATTGAATACTAGCTATAACGAGTCCATTAGGTGACATCATCACACTCATTGCCGTGTATTCTGACTCGTTCCGACTCATTGTGGAGCCGGACAGATGAGTCTGAGTGTCGATATCCCTTATTGTAAGATCTCTTCATCATCTCTGTTGATCTTCTGTTGCTCATCTTTTAGTAGGTAGAAACAGCTAGATTTCTCCGCAAACACTCTAGCACGTGTGGTCTTCACAGGAGGTGAAATCCAGAGATCTTTCTGCACTAGCCCTTCATTTCGACATCTCAGGCAGAATACCAGATGGTTGTGGAGCTTCGCTCTGCTATGTAGCTTGGACTCATACAGCCTGCTATGTAACTTGGACTCATACATCCCGGGTGTAATGTACGCAAATTGTCAGCAATACATGCACAATAGGTATACTGTGTCTGTTCATTATTCTTTACAGTCGAAGGAGACGACTTCTCAGCACCGTCTCCCTTTGAAGTCACATTCCCAACTGGGACAGTGGATGGAGCTTCATTCTGTGACCCTTGTAACATCACCAATGATAATGATTTGGAGGGAGATCATTCATTTGAAGTTCGTATACAAGGAGTGGCACCTACCATGATGGACATCACAGTTGACCCGACGAGGATCACAGTTGACCCAAGAAATGCTACTGTGGAAATTACTGATGATGAAGGTGAGTGATGTCCCCAATCTGTAATCAGTAGATTGGTGAGCAGATTTCGTCATCGCATTATAGTTGCTTTTCATTGCAGTTGAAACTGTGAGAGTTGGATTTCGACAGACTTCCTACCAGGCAAGTGAAGATCCACCATTAAATGGAGAGGTGTGTGCTGTGATAGGCAATCTGATGGGTGACCTCGAATGCGACCTGACAGTAACCTTTGGTGCTATGTCCAATAGTAAATCAGGTATGTATAGTTTCAGTGTGGATAGTCCAAATTTGAAATGTATCATGATTGTTTTCTTTCTTATGGCTCTCAGTTGAGGGTGAAGACTTCACAGTTGTTCCTCCGGATCGATTTGAGGCAACATTTTTAGCAATGTCCACATCTAGAGGTGACACAGCATGTGATGATGTCACCATCATTGATGATGATGTTCTGGAAGGGGAGCACTCATTTGAGGTCACAATAGCTGCTACTGATCCCCAGTTGACAAACATCAGCCCAGCTTCTGCTTTTGTGACTATTGAAGACAACGAAGGTACGTATGATCATTGATGGTGGACTACACATAATGAGTCTTTATTGCAACACTTCAAGCAGACTCAGCCCATCTTCTTATTTTGCCTTGCTATTGTTATCCACAAAGGAAGTATGCAGTTAAGGTTACGGATACTCGTGCGCACATCGTGCGAAATGTATTGGAAATGTATACTTAATTTTTCTAGCCAAAAATCTCTAGTACGAAGAGCGTGAGCAACTTGATTCTGGCTGTGGAGGTGCGCTGCCACAAGCTGCAGGGCAGGACGGAAGCTTTTTTTTGATAGCATAAATTTCTCTGCTGTCTCGCTCGAGAAAAGCAGTAAATACGGCTTTTTGGTGAACTGAACTGCTCTCTTTTGCACGGCTATACAGGCTACCTGTAAAGCTTCCGTCATGCCCTGCACCTTGTGACAACACACCTCCATTGCCAGAATCAAGTTGCTCACTGTCTTCGTACTAGAGATTTTTGGCTAGAGAAATTAAGTATAGACTTCCAATACACTTTGCGTGGTACGTGCATGAGTATCCCATAAACTTAAGGAAAGAGAAGTCATGGTATGTACTTGTTCCAGATCAAGCCGGTACGTGGTCCTTGTCCTGCATGCTGGAAGGATGTAGCCTCGTTCCCAGGCCGTCTGCCACTTTGTTTCGCTTCGAAGCGGCAGACGGCCTTGGAACAAGGCTAGGAAGACTGTATGTTGGAGTTGACTGTGCCAGTGCGTGCATGTGCAAAATAGGGTTAATCAATTGGTTGTGTCTATCATTTGGCCGACAAACGAGAAAGCAAAGTAATTTAGGAATTGGCCATCTATATACCTGATAGATGTCAAGGTTGATATTTTGCCTTATTTTCAGCTCTATTCTTAACATTGACTCTCCATGCTAATGATCACTAAAACAGGAAATTACTTTCAGAATTTTGATGAAAGCATTAATGACTGATGTCAGGTTTTTGTTTTGTTAATTTGGTGTATGATTGGACTAGTCCCTGGGTGAGGTGCAGTCAGAGCCTCGTAAGAATGGACTGTAAACACTGATATCACGTACAGCATATTTCTTAATACCAATAATTATATGTGGACCTCATGAATGGCAGAACTACAGCATAAACGATTTCCAAGTCCGAAGTATCAACCACACTCCTGGTAGGGGACCTGCCACGTATTTGTATACAAAACAAATTAACCCTAATTATACTGCGGTCCTCATAACTCCACCAGCTTCTGTGCACAAATGTAAGTATCTTTGCTCACTTCATTCGCTCAGTACTGCCCCCCCCCCCCCCCCCCCCCCCCCCCCCCCCCCCCCCCCCCCCCCCATTCACCTACATGAGCAATCCGGCATGCGATGGGCAGCTAAAACTCTCTGTACAGAGCCGCTGCTCCCCAACTGCATCCGCTTCAGCTGCTTACTACTCCCAAATTACATCCACTTCAGCTGCTGCTCCCCACTTGCATTTGTGCTGCTCCCCGATTGCGTCTGCTTAAGCTGCTGCCCCCCGATTGTGTCCATTTCAACTGCTGCTCCCCAATTGTGTTTGTTTCAGCTGCTGCTCCCTGATTGCATCCATTTTAGCTGTTGTTCCTGGATTGCGTCCATTTCAGCTGCTGCTTCCTGATTGCATCCATTTAGCTGCTGCTCCTGGATTGCGTCCATTTCAGCTGATTGTGTCCACTGCCCCTGCTCAAAGTTCTGGAGCATTCGAGGGGTATAAAAGTTTGAAGATTGTGTGCGTGTCGCTAGTCTAGCCTCGCTCCTCGAACCCCCTAGTATACTTCCATTAGTCACACACATGTTGATGTCTTGATGAAAGTGACAGCACAGTGTTGGCTATGGTATTGTTATTTGAATCTTTGTGGTTTCAAGGGCAATCAGTGTATGATTAGATAACCATACACCAACTGGATAGTGTTTAGCATATACTCGGCCATGTGTATACAAGCATCCAGTATTCCTGTAGCCTCGTTCGCAGGCCTCCGCCCGGATTTTATCTCGCAGCCATGGAGAATAATGGCATTTTCTCCACCACTGCGAGATAAAATCTGGGCGGAGGCCTGGGAATGAGGCTAATAGTCCTGCAGGCAGGGCTGCAGTTAGTACAGTGCTACGTCGTATTGTAGCATGATATTACACCACACCTGTCGATATCTGGTTGCTGTTCCTTGCAGATGCGACTATCTCATTGATAGCTCCGACTGTCCCAATCAGTGAAGGTGCTGGAGATGTGCAAATGTGTTGTGCCAGATTGACTGATCTGCCTGGTGGTAGGCTGGGCTGCCCACTGGTTGCTACCCTCATTCTAACGGATGGTACCAAAGCAGGTGTGTTGCACTCCAAGTTAGATGCATGTTTGCTTTGGCTCATGCTGTTGAAACCAACATCTGCATAATTTTTAATCTTTCAATGTTGCTGTGCCTTGCTTGTAGAGAACATTTTTGTAGTTAGCTACCTGGTATCACAATTTGGCTACCGCACAGCTACTATATAGTTAGTGTGGTTAGTTATGACAAAAAACCACACCCATCAAATTAGTTTGTTGAGTAGAGTTTCGTGTAGATGTGGTTTTTCTTTTTCCTGTTAGCTACACATCTACAAGATACGTACTGTGTATCATTGGTACCTTATTTGGCATCATAGCATGTGCATTAAATGAAGTGATCCATAAACTAGCTGTCTACCAAGCATGGGAGGGACGCTAGCTGTATAGTGCAAACTGGTGGATGCATACCCATGAGGTGAGAGTAAGACCTGAGGCATCATTCTGAATAGTTGGTTTGCCATACCTTTTGGACTAGCCCACTACGGGTACGGTAACCACTTGAATGGATCCAGAGAATCGGTAAAAATGCTACAATTGGTAACCATCAAATCTGCTATTTGTACATACAATGCGCTAAAATTAGTAACCCGCAAATAATGAAAGCCTTACGGCAGCTGGTACCTCCATTCAGTTCTGAATTTTGCATGTGCTGTCCCATAACTGAGTTACCTATGACAACTATTTATTTGCCAGACAATGGACTGATAAAACAGGGGGTACTGTGACACCGCTGTTGTGTTGATGTAGCAAGTGGCTGAGATTGTGTTGCTATGTGTATCTAATGCACATGATAACCTCAAACAGAAACGATATTGTTTCGAAATATAGCTCAAGCAGTACCTTTGCAAGTCACAATAATTATGTTACTCTTTCTCTTTCATGAGAAGTGCTTCTTCATTGTGCTGTACAGATTGTTTGACAACCAAGATGCAGTGTTTTTCTAGTTTGGGGGGAGAGCGGGGGAAAGTCATGAGTTGTGCTTCTTTATTGTGCTGTACGGATTGCGGGACTCTTAATTCATTTCTGTCTGCTATTTCTTTCCATACACTGTCAGTGAGCGGACAAGACTTCTCTGCACCTGACCCACTGCAGATAACATTTGCTGTGGGAATGACTGAGTCGTGTGCAATGGTGTCGATCATTGATGACGATGCTCTCGAGGGTGACCATGAATTCACTGTATCCATAAGCATGACTGCGCCGCCCATAACTATTGACAGCACAACAATTGAAGTTACAATTGAGGACAATGAAGGTATGGATGTTTTGTGAAACAGAAGGCAAATGGTTAGAAACAGTGTTATAATTAATGCTCATGAACATTGATATGGGTGCTTATATAGAGGGAGAATAAATCCACAAACAAAAGCAGACACCAAAACCAAAATAGCTACAGACTAGCATTCTCCGAGAGGCCTCAGTTGAATTTCCGACTGGGTTCTTACCCTCTATTGGGGGTAGACTGAACAACCTAGTGGCTGGATGATGACTCTGTGTGAAGAGGTACAGAATGTTAGTAAGTTGATATCAATACACTGGTCATATCACTCATATGCTCTAGTGACAATATAGCCACCAATAAAGTATTCAGAAACACAAAGTCCGGGGAAACCAGACTTCAGTTGGAATGTCTTCAGCTGGAGTAAATGTCGAACTCTGAAGCCCTTTTTTAATTTATACCCACAAGAATCTCCCACTGTAGAGTAGAGTCATTCATTGATGTGCTGAGTATACAGAATTGTACTTGTGGAGTGTCTCACCAATTATATCTCAGGCTAATGTAACATGTAATACCATATAATTTCGGAATTCCTGGCTACATGGTTAATTATGAGTGTAGCTAGATATGTCTAGCAATGTCTACGGAACACTTACAAATCTCAGAGTGAAACACCACATAGTACTAAGTATACAATTGTGAACCCTTTGTGAACAATCGTCGCGCATTCGCCACAGGAAGGAAGTATATACCTATAATTTCGAACTCGAATAGGAAATGCTATTGAATTCGAATTATAGCTTTTTCCACTCTGTAGGATTGAAAATTGCTGAGTGTCTGGAATAAGGCTTCAGCACTTAGTAAAGAGTAGCTGGGAGGAATCGAGCCTGCACCTAACATTTTGCAGCCTATAAGTGAGCTGCACCTAACAATGCGTGACTGCAGTGGTCAATGTAGTGAAGCAGACAATCTGAAACAGGATAACACTAGCTACAATATTTTCAGAATGGATAAGAAATAATTGCTTTGTTACTGTCCTGAAAATAAAGCAACTACCACATAATTATTGTCTAAAAACAAGCAGCTGGTCAATGTGGCACGTCGATCGCAATCGGTTGATAGCTTCCTTCCCGGAGTTCTTTTGCATCGGTGACAGAAGTCTGTGAGCTTTCACCACTAAACTTCCCGTCCTGTCCAAACGAGATGGCACATACGTATAAGCCAGCCAATAAGAGAAACAGGTGAGTTCATTGCAAGTTGTCGAAAATGAGGGATTAAAGTTTGAAATATTTGGGAATCGGCTTGGTGCCAAAAAATTAGGGATGCTGAATTTGTGGACAATATACAGTATGTGCAATGACAGTCCTTTGAACTATGAATTTGTGTTTTCTAGTTGTCTAGGATTACAGTATTTTCGGAATTGGTTTGTTGGATACAAAATCAATTGCTTTGTTACAGTGCTGAAATTAAGCAACTATGTGCAATGACAGTTCATTTGAACTATGATTTTGTGTTTCTATAGTGGCCTCTGTTGCCCTTCAACAAAGCTCATACTCAGCACAGGAAGGAGGTGTGCTAGAAGTATGTGCCATCATTAGCGGCATTCCTTCTGGTGGTTTGGAGTGCCCTGTGGTTGCAAGTCTGAGTGCATTTAATGGAAAAGCAAGTGAGTGCTGTGGTGGTACTTAGATTTTTGCTCCGTAGAACATATCTCATGTATATTATCTAGAGGGAGGGAAGGGCTTTTAAATCATGATTATCCTTGTGGGAGAGCGAGTAGTTAAGAAACGCCCCGAGCATGTATGGTATGGGTTTAGTGTTGTGTTGCTAGGCTTGATACTTTACCTTTATAAGACCTGCAGAGGGAAAACCCTACCGTGGGCAATGTTTAATCTTTTGCGTGGTTGTTTCATGCTCCTCCTTTTCTTCCGCTGTCTACCTCATTATGCACTCCTGGAGCCCATGATGGTCAGGGCATGGTTGGACAGAGGTTCAGTGCTCAGTTCAGCTTTAGCTTGCTTATCTCTGAACATTTGTCCCACATTTCAGTTATTTTTCTCGTGTCATTAATTCTTTATGTGTCACAATTTCCCCCTCCCAGTAGTGTAAGTACCAGCAGTGTATTGTGTCACCTGACCATTATGATAATTGTTATATCTCCTATTAACTTGCAGTTGTGGGCGAAGATTACATGGTTCCTGACCCATTTCAAGTGACTTTTGA
This sequence comes from Axinella damicornis, assembly GCA_963931865.1. NCBI lineage: Eukaryota > Metazoa > Porifera > Demospongiae > Axinellida > Axinellidae > Axinella > Axinella damicornis. Next base: position 12,384,390 of record OZ007507.1, on the reverse strand, counting down.
TACCATGTCAGTGGACGGATTGTTGGCATGTATAAACATTACCATACTTCAAGATCCTTTTTTTGAAGGCAACCATGGATTCTCCATAAATATTACTTCTCTGAGCCCTGATGTTGTCACAGCAAGCTCACCAACATATGCTACAGTTGTCATTACAGATGATGAGAGTAAGTGTGCATGTAACTGCAGGAAATACCTTATTGTGGAGTACAAATGAGTGAATATGTGATCTTGGTCTGTTACATTATGGGCTGTTGCTGTTGGTTCTAAAGTTATGAGGTAAAACAAAACTTTATTGTGAGATAAACTTTCAAACACTCTTCAAAATCTCTCATGAGCTCACTTGATGATGAAGCCGTGCCCAATGGATTTATAACGTCCTGTTCACTGCTCACTTCCATATATGGCAGTAAAGGAACGTACATAGAAGTTGCACACTTTCATTGAAATTGATCTTACCCGGACCTTCTCTGTGCCGATGTGGTTTATCTACAGTGTATATGTCATGTGCTTCTGGACCAGCTTTTATGCAAGTAGCCTTAGCTCTGCAGGGGTGTGGTCAGTTCTGGGTAACTGAACTCACTGGTGGTGCATTCTGAACAGTCTGCCTTCAACAGTGTAATTAACATGAAATTCTATTCTGAAGCCCCTATATGTACTATACCCACAAAATTTTCCTGCTATACAGTAATCATTCAGTGATGTGCTAAAATGTTGGGACACTTTCTTTCAACTATGATTTGTCTTTCTAGCGGTCTCTGTTGCCCTTGAACAAGACTCATACTCGGCAGAGGAAGGAAGTATGGTAGAAATATGTGCCGTCATTAGCGACGTTCCTGCTGGTGGTTTGGAGTGGCCTGTAGTTGTAACTCTGAATGCTGCTGATGGAGCTAAAGCAGGTGAGGGTGGGATTCTTAGATTTTACTCTAAGTAGCTTGACCTAATTTGTTGGCTGGAGGTGGAAATGAAGTGATATAAACACAGTGCCAGACTTTTAGTAAATCCCCTTTACCCCCCACGTATTGGTCTGACACTTACTGTCTCTGGAAAAATAGATGTGATGTTGAAGATTCAGTGGCTGTGCAGTTTAATTCAGCCGTCTTGAGTTCACTAATGCTATGGCCGAGAATCATGCAGTGCATGTGCTCTAACCTCCAGAAATTGCGTGAATCACACTATGTGTTCTGTAAACCAAAAACATTGGAATTTCATTAGCTACTGAAAACGTTCAACTTTTCAATGGGAATTTCTCAAGCTCAAGCTCCCTTTCACTGAGAATAGCTTGCCTTTTTAGTATGATCAGGACGTAGTGATACAATTCATCTGTATCTTAAGGAGCTACTTTTATCGCATACAGAATTCTTACCATTTGTATCCAGCTGTATTCTATGTCTTGGTTACCTCTTAAGGACAAAGGTATTTCAGGAATGTTTCTCACCCAAGCTGTAGCATTCTGGTAGTCATAAGAATTTTCTGGCTACCAAATTCATATCTTATGAATCTCACAGCCACTGCTCATTGTGTAAGCTTTGTTTTCTGTGCATGAACCAGGTTTATTGAAACTGTTTTCTTTTGATGCCAGCCATTCAGTATCGTTTTCAATCACAGGAGAAACTAGCTGTAGATGCGGGACTGGACGGGCACCGTCATCGTCAAAGTTGCTCCATGATTGCACTGTCCCCACATGCTGTTCGAGTCCGTTGTGGGACCACTTCAACTTCTGATTATTACCTTATTTCCTGTGTAGACCACACCTTCGGGCACTCCTCTATGTAGGAGAATCACTGAAAAAGCCCAATACAAAGCTTCAAATGGTCCCACCACGGACCCGACGGCCATGCGAACGGTGTGGATACGGAGAAGCTCTGAATGGTTATGGTGCCTGTCTAGTCCGTATCTTCAGGTGGTTTCTCCTGTGAATAGTACATGGCTATATATGTTGAGCTGCCACCTGACCATTGGTTTCTTAACAGATTATCATTATACCTCTATTGACTTGCAGGTGTGGGTGACGATTTTTCCGTTCCTGACCCATTTCAAGTGACTTTTGATACAATGTCAGTGAATGGATCGTTGGCATGTATAAACATCACCATACTTCAAGACACTGCTTTGGAAGGAGACCATGGATTCTCCGTACATATTGTTTCTGTGAGCCCTGTTGTTGTCACAATAATCTCACCAACATATTCTCCAGTTGTCATCGAAGATGACGAGAGTAAGTGTGCATGTAACTGAAAGATGAGTAAACCAGGTAGCTATGTAACAATACCACATACCATGCACCTCCACGTACACAGCAGTTTTGCTGATTGATATGCATAACATTGGGCTGCAGTTTATCCGAATATCTTGTAGAAGTACATGTGTTATGTGCTTCAAGGCTGGCCAAATGCTGCTTCTTACCATAGCTTTGCAGTGGTGTGGTCAGCTCCAGGTAGCCTTTACTCGCTGGTATTTTACAGAAGACTGCAACGCAACAGTGAAGCAAAAAGCCTATATAATCCACTGCTAGCCTACCATAGCCGCTTTAATTATTCATCGCTCAAAAGTTGAGATGCATTGGAAACTCAATCAACCTGGTGCAAAGTTTGACCCATTGTTGCTTGGGTGCTAGTTGCTTGTGTCATTCGAAAGCTCCAGTGGAGTAGATTCCAAATAATTATGCCGTCAACCTCGTTCAACCCCAGCCTCTTGAAGGATCTGCCACGCGGTATGGTGGAGAAGCCGGCATTAACAGACACTCCCGGTACTCCAACTGGAAGCCCTCCCAACCTGAAAAACGTACTCCTATACCTTTCAAACTCCCCAACTATAGCTTCACTTCTTGTTGGCCACTTTACTTTTACCTTTGGTCCCAGGCCATATTGACGTGGGAACGAGGCTGGCATGGCGAGGTTAGGAATGTATACTAAAACACGCAATTATTTCCATTCGAACAGCCATAGTCACGTCCACAGAAAATGTGTCCAACCTCCTCTGAGGCAATGTATTAGCAACATATTGGCCATACGTATTTGTTTCCTGGTTTTTCTGCTAAGTGTAGTGTCCACATCTGGTATTCTCTCAGAAAAAGAGTGAGTTGATTTTTGTGAGGCTGCCATTTCTCAACTCACTGATGTCTCATCTACATCACTACCCGACAACTCTGCTTACTCGTGCCTCACATTTGGGACTGTGACTCTGAAGGGGAATTAGAGAGGCATGAGACCGTGAGACATAGACGACCGAAGTCCAGTCTACACTAAGCTACCTGTACTAGGCCTTGATAAATTCTGCCAGCATAATAGGTACGTAGCTGAAAGAAATGAATATTCTGCTGGCAAAATATTTTAGCCACAAAAGCAGTTTTGCCCACTGCAGATATCCTCTTACTCAGGATGTGACTGTAAGTTTCCAAGAAAGGTATATAATAGTGTTGTGAACCTTGTCCATTTTACCCTAACCGGTTATTGGAAGCCTCATATTGGATATTGACCGGTTATTGACAATTAGGCATGCTCTGTCAACTCATCAATAGTAAACTTAATTGATAGTACAGCTTGCAGGCTTTTGGTCTCTTAAGGAGGTGATGGTATAGACAGGTGTGCTAATTCAATCACATCCTTAGAGACCCCACCTGTCTACCTGTACCTCAACCTGCAAAAGAACCTCAGAAATGTATGTAATGATGACAATCATGGTTCAAAACAGACCATGTTTCCAGTGCAGACAATAACTGGTTATTGAAATAGTAAGCCAATAATTGATTGGCAGTGAAATAACTGGTCAATAACCAGTTATTGGGTACAGGTTCAAAACACTAATATATAAGTAGTGGGCTTTAAAGATGAGCACATGTAGTGCTCCCTAATAAGTACACAAAACCTCTTTGATGCGAATACCATAATTTAATACTGTCTACATGTGCTTTTTGTCTTTAATTCTTGTGCAAAATGATTTCAAACCGCAATACGTATTATCAATGGCAAAAGAAGCAAAATAGGTAAGATGAAAAGCAAAATGTATAGGTAAGATGGAAGGCAAAATAGGTGCAAATGAAGCTAAATTTATCTAGGCTGGCACGCAAGACGCTTGCGGCCTACAGAAAATTGTGTGCGGTCTATGATGCTAAAATGCATGGTACTGTGCAACTACAGAAATTACAGGTGTTTATGAAATTGCAGGTGTATAAGTGAAATCACAGGGTCAATTGACCAATCAGATTGCAGTGCTTCATTGAAGTACAATTATGTTTAACCACGGATGGTGGAAGTGAATATGTGAATTAGAGTAAGGTGTTGATGAATCCCCCACACCTGAGTGATCATGCACGCTCGTGATGGGTGTAATTAAACCAAGTGTGGTTAAGTACCTATAACTGTGTGTCTTTTGTCCAAAAGATGCTACTATTTCTCTGAGCCCAACTGAGTTCACATTGGATGAAGGATCAGGTCATGGCCCAGTGACCGTGTGTGTCGTGATATCCAACCTGCCAATGGGAGGGTTGCAGTGTGAAATTATTGCTACTCTGACTGTCATGGAGAACACTGCGTGTATGTACCCAGCTGTCATTGTGTCAGTGCTCACTGTGATTATAGTTATTTGAGTCTGTATTTGGCAGTACATGCAGTACAGTATATGTGTCTAATTGATGCCGAGATTCGGAATGCTTATCCAACATGCGTTTGCGGTGCAGCTTTGCCACAGATAGGAAGCTTTCTTCCAAAAATTAGTTTTCTTCCGAAGATGAGGAAAGCTTCTTCTGAAGAGCGCAGGCTTTGTATGTGCCTAAGTTTCCACAAAATGGTGCAGCGTCGCTTACGGATCTTCTACAGCTTTGTTCAGGCCTTCTGTTGTAGAGATGGGCTTTAAACAGAAACCTGGACTGGCAACGGAATCTCGCCATCAATTTTAAGATACGTATGTACTGTAAGTGTCTACATATGACCTAATCCGCTCATCAATGATGCATGTCATATTTTTCCACAGTGGATGGACAGGACTACAGTGCTACTTCTCCTGTGTCAGTAGTTATTCCTGTTTCAGCAATGGATAATGATAGCGTGTGTGTCAATATATCTGTGTGGGTAATTGACGACCACATTGTAGAGTTTCCAGAGAATTTCACCATTGAACTGATCGGGAGCACTCCACCTCTTGAAATTGTAGCTGCAAGTGTTGCAACAGTGACAATAATAGATAATGACCGTGAGTTAATGGTTGAGGTGTTGTCCTTCATAAATAATACATAACACTGACACAAATTATTCAAATTTTGAATTCGTTTTCCTCTTCCAGAGGTGACCATTGGACTGGAGAGGTGTGACTACTCGGTGACTGAGGGGGGAAGCCAGGACATCTGTGGCATTCTGGATGGATATTTGGAACGACCAATCTATGTTTATCTGTGGATTGAACTCTGGGCCACCAGTAAGACAATCCTGATGATCTCTTATTTCTACTAGTTTCTAAATTTGACCCAGGTCAATAACTAATAGCAAAACACTACCAGTCTGGTTTTGGAACTTTGGTTATAACACATCTGGTAGCACATAGAACAGTTATGCCTATGCATGTGCATGATATACTGTACACTGTGCATAATTATGCTTCCTACACTATATAGCAAATCAACCACGCAGCTCACAGTGCTACAAGTGAGCAAGCACTGGTAGTGTGAATGGCCATGTGACAAGGCTACTTTTATACCGTGACTCTATTGGGGACATTTCTTTGCATTAGTTAACCCTTTCACATGTAAGACTTCCTGACTAATACCTTGCTAAAATGTGCCAGTTGATCCCCTAACAAATTAATTGCTCACCAAAAATGAAGGATTGATTTCCATATGAAGAGCTTTTATCTGAAGGGGCAGATCTAGTGAGAGGGTTAGCTGAAGGGACAGGTCTAGTGAGAGGGTTAACTGAAGGGACAGGTCTAGTGAGAGGGTTAACTGAAGGGACAGATCTAGTGAGAGAGTTAACTTACTGAATGTTGCGTAGCTAGAGTTACTGCTGTGCAGAAGGTCATTATCACTCTGACATTTGGTGTGTGCAGTGCTTCAAACTACCATGGTGCACATCCTACCATATACCATGACACATTCTGCCGCTCAACCTGAATAGGCTAATGTCCACTAGCTGGGGTTAATAGTTAGATGTAATGATTGCTACTGTTTGTCCTGCAGATTTGATACTACACTTTGGTTCTACTGCTAGTCCATTCAACTCCATTATGAACGAAACGGCATGTGTGCAATTTGATACTACTGATGATGACATCAAGGAAGACACTCAGCTACTTACCCTCAGACTAATGGCACACGACAGTTTTGTGCGCCTATGCCGGGACTTTGGAACCATTTCTGTCTATGAGGATGCAACAGATGGTACATACATAGCTACTTGACAGTATGCATACGTAATTGTACCATAGCGCATGGTCATTTGAAACATGGACACATCCCATGTACACTAAGCAATGCCTTCGAAGCCCAATATATCAATATACCCTGAGCGTTGCTAGGCAGCTGTTGACACCAATTGATGTGGTACAAGTCAGCTGTACCATGGCTTCGCTAGGGTGTATGAGATTTGTAAGGGTACAAATCCCATACGTGTACACCCTAGCAAGCCATGGTTCAACCCATTTCTTAGGTCTTGTTGCTTGAATTGTTCTCTGTTATATTCGTAACTCCCTTTTTTGCTTCCAGTTATGGACTTATTGGATAATGTGCAGCTTTTCCTTCAGTAGTTCATCATACTGGCTATGGCTACCTAGTCCTCATATTAGTGCTGTGTTTATGTTTGTGCTTGATTAATGATGGTGATGTTGTTTCAAAAGGTGTGCAGCTTTCCTTTGTGGAGACTAACTACACAGTTTATGAAGATGAAGGTGTCCAACGTGTATGTGTGGAACTGACTAGAGAACTGAGTACTAGCGTCAGTGTCACAGTGCACACTCAACCAAGTACTGCATTAGGTATGCATTCAATATGGTATAACAGTAACAATTGTATAGTTGCTCTACGATGCTAATAATTAGTAAGACATCCACTAATTTGTGGGAAAAAAACAACACGATAATAGTGTTCGTGCACATTGTTGCTCTTCTAACAAATTCTCCTGCAAAACCATTGAAGTAATAATTTATTGACCTTGTTGGCTTTGGTTTTTACATTCCACTTTCATTCCTCCCCAGTTGGAGAGGACTTTGTTCAGATCTGGCAGACATTGGTATTTGACAACTCTACCAGCACCATCCAGTGTGTCTATATTCCCATAATTAATGATGACTGTGTGGAGGATAGACTGGAGGAGTTCACAGCTACCCTTCGATCGGATGATGACTGCGTTTCCTTCGGTACCAACAGCACAACTATCAGAATTGTTGATCATGACAGTGAGTATCTCTACTACTAATAATGGTCATTGCTCTTAACCCTCATCCCATGCTCAGTTAGCTACTTGAATAGCCTCATTTAAAGGATAAAATATTCTAGTCTTCGTAACGAGCACGTACAGCCCCCCCCCCTCCCCCTCACACACACACACACATACTTTTGCCTTTAAATGAAAAATTAAATGCCCACCAGTGCTGTGGTAATTTTGAGGTATGTAGCAATGAGCCAACAATCCCCATAATTACTTGTCTACTCACTATACTGAGGATGACCTGGCCAAGTGTAATCACAGTGGTGTTCCAGTTTATGTCGCAGCTAATGACAGTTGTTCTGGCCTAGCTGATCTGACCAATTATGAACCAACAATTCCCATAATACTCGCTACTGAGGATGACCTGGCCAAGTGTAACCGCAGTGTAATGTCACCGGTGTCTTCCAGCTTATGTCACAGCTAATGACAGTTGTTGTGGCCTTCTGGCCAGCTATGACACATGGAATGCATGGCACTGACCGTTTAGTGTTAGATCAGTCTTGGTGTTAAATATCCCTGGGTATTCTTTCATGAATGATTTGAAAATGCTGAAAAGAATGCCCACCTCCACTCCCACCCCTATCTGGGAAGGTGATCTACCCATGGAGACTTTGTGAGACTGTTGTGCTGACTCAGTGACCCAGTTGATGGTTGAAGGTTTTGAATTGGGGGCGTGGGTTTCATAGCTCCTATAACTTTACCACTTAGGTGACACAATCACCACATACAATATGTACAGGCATGTGCACTAATGTTTACCTGCAGGTGTTACAATTGGTTTCCGGCTGACTGATATCCTAGTGAATGAAACTGAATCAGTTGTGCATGTTTGTGCAGCAATAAAATGTGGCTGTATTAGACGGGACGTTGAAGTCAACCTGTTTACTAAAGATGGCACAGCCACAGGTATGATGTGGAATACTACATAATGTATCGTTAATTTTGTTGCTCCAGCTCTACTGTATAATGATTAGTGAGAGGACAATATGAGTCGTGCACGTAGCATACAGAGCTGTGTTGAGTGGATGTTCCATGGAGTTTCATATATTGAGGTGATATATTCAGCTTACACTGCAACAGCGTGTGACTGTGTGGCCTAGTGGTTAAGGTGGCACATACCCCTTTGCGTTAGGTTACCTTTAACCGTCGGGGACCCCCGATGGTTAAAGGTAACCTAATGTAAAGGGGTATGTGCCACCTTAAAGCACTGGACTGTGGTGTGAGAGGCCACAGGTTCGAGTCCCACCAGTTGCACCTAGGAAGGGTTTTTCTCCAGGTTTTCTGGTTTCCCTCCCCAGGAGAGGCTTCAAATTTGTTTCCTGCTAATCCTGCCCATCTGGGAAAAATGTTCCTAAAGAGAAAAAAAAACCCGGAAAAAAACAAAACAAAAAAACCCCCAACAAAACAAGACCAAGACCAGACTCCTTACTGTGAAATATTTCCTGACGAATCCAAGGGATATTTGAATTGTAGATGTTTGAATCTGGGCCAATTTTTTACTTCTTCTTTCGTGGAAGTACACCTTTTAGTAGCTCCAGCTGCACATGATAACAGATCCATCTCACTGTCATTATCATCCGAGTGGCGAGATCAGTAGCATCCATGGTAATGGCTTCGATCATGCAGACAATGACAAATAAAGTTGTTCTCAATGACTGTTAAACACTCCGTTATTGTTTTCAATTTGAGGGCAGTATATGATTGTGGAAATACAATAAACTACCTCTTTAGATTGGTTGGGTTAATGTACGTACGTATGTACATACCTGTTATTTTAACAAGTTGTGATTATGCACTTGTGAATTTGTACCTTCTTGTCCTTGTAGCCGGCCGGGATTACAATGCCAGCAACACAACACTGACATTTACTTCGTCGAGTACTGAACAGTGTGATAACATCACTATACTGAATGACAACATCCGTGAGGACTCGGAGTATTTCTTTGTCCACCTGGCCACCTCCGATAGCTATGTGAACCTCCTGCACAGCTATTCTACTGTTACCATTCTTGACGATGATGGTATGAAACTGAAGGCAGCTACTAATCAGTTTATCTGCTATTCATTGATGTATCTTGCTGCCACATGCAGCAAGTTTTGCACCATGTATAGGCTATGGCACCTGTGTATACATTACCCAGTGCAAATGAACAATCTCCCTTAGGGTCTGTTTCTTAGTATTATTGTTTATATTGTGCTTGATGACTATGGTTTGTTGTTGTGTTTATGTTGTGCTTGCAGGTTTGTTGTTGGTTTATGTTGTGCTTGATGACTATGGTTTGTTGTTTATGTTGTGCTTGATGACTATGGTTTGTTGTTTCAAAAGGTGTGCAACTTTCCTTTGTGGAGACTGACTACACTGTTGATGAAGGTGAAGGTGTCCAACGTGTATGTGTGGAATTGACTGGTGTACTGGAGACCAGCATCAGTGTCACAGTGCACACTGAGCCTAACACCGCCTTAGGTATGCATTCAGAATTGTATGTCATTTTACACTGCCTAATGCTCTACTTGATTTTCAATACACCCACTAACTTGCACACTCATGCACATGGTTGCACTTGTAACAACTTCTTCCACATAACCATTGAAGTATTATTGACTCATGTTTTTTTTAATATCGATGTCATTTAGATTTCCGCTTTAATTCCTCAGTTGGAGAGGACTTTTTTCAGATTTGGCAGACATTGGAGTTTGACGACTCTACCAACACCACCCAGTGTGTCTATATTCCCATACTTGATGATGCCTGTGTAGAGGATGAACCAGAGGAATTCACAGCTACCCTTCAATCGGACGATGACCGTGTCACCATCGGTACCAACACTACAACCATCAGCATCTTTGATGATGACTGTGAGTGCCCTCTATGGCTTATGCTCATGACTGTCCTCAGGCTTGCACACATTTACATAGGTATCTCAGTCTCACGAAAGAGCATCCACCTTCAACCCCCCACTTTGGTTTTTGATGGTCAAAGTTTGCTCAAATGAATCCCAACCAGTCTCAATAGAGTTGTGTATGAAAACATATTGAAAGCCGAGCAGATGGTCTCTGTTAAGGCTGTCGGTTTGTAGTAGACTACAACCAATGATTGTAGTCAAATACAAGATAGAGTAGCTACATTGAAAATGGAAAACTGTTTGCTGTTGTCATAGTTGTGCCTCAAAACCTGACGACAGTAGAAGCCAGCAATTCATCAATAGGCTTTACTCACTGCTGTGGAATGTCTGGCCAAGTGTAGCATTATGTAACAGCAAACAACAGCTGCTGTGAATCTCACCATGCAATGATGCTACGTTATCACAGCTGTCTTTCTACTAAGTGAATGTGGTTGTTCTTTAGTGGATGAATATATGAAAATGCTTGACCACCTCCGCTACCACCCAGTTGTGTATATATATGTTGCCCATGGGAACACTTTCATGAGACCCCTGTAATAACTCAGTGACTGAGTAAGGTTTAAGTTGGGGAAGAGGGGGTGGGGTTTCATTGAGTAACAATTTCACCGCATGCAATGGAATGGAATGTGCCCAAATGTTTTCCTGCAGGTGTTTCAATTGGTTTCCAGCTGACTGATATCCTAGTGAATGAACCTGAATCAGTTGTGCATGTTTGTGCAGCAATAAAATGTGGCTGTATTAGACGGGACGTTGAAGTCAACTTGTTTACTCAAGATGGCACAGCCACAGGTATGATGTGGAATACTACATAATGTGTCATTTTTTGTTCCAGCTGTACAATGTAATGATTAGTGAGAGTAGAATAGGGTCATGTGCATGTAGCATAATTCAGTTTATGACTTAGTGGAATTCCTGTCATTTTGAAGTGATATCTACCGCTGTTTAACATTGCAACAGTGAAACAAGACGAAAGCCAGATTCCTTGCTGTGAAACACATCCTGACTTTAATCCTTGAATATTACCTTTAGAATTAACCTGATCAGAATGTTCCCCGTATGGGAAGTACAGTAATTTTGTGCAATGCTCATCTGGTAGCTAATTGTCTGGTCTTCACTGCTACTGTCTAAGCGGAGATATCCTCTGACACTGACTATAAACACCACACATTCTACAAAACTGCCCACTGTACATCTGACCTGGGAATTGTTATCACAGTTGGATGCTCCTTCATGTTGTGTGCTCCTGATTATACACTGGTATGCCATCAGAAGGGGAATTTAGACGATAGAAACAAACACGGGAATTTATGTACTCTCTACGCTTTGTGAACATCAGAAGTTCATGATTACATTCAGCAGCAAAGCTCATACGACTTTGACCTTCCTGGCTGCCAGCATAGACCTCAAAACCCCACTGTGAATTAACTGCACAATCATGTCTTTGAGTGTAGAAGTATCCATTCCAAGCCCAAGTACGCACCAGACTTCGCTGGAGGGTTTGTTTTGGTTGGGACACTGGTTAGCATATCTATGCCTGCTGCTTGCTGTCCGGAGTATGCCTGGCCCATTGGGTGGCCAGGTGACTCCGCAATCAGTTCAATGAAGGTCATGCACTGTGTCATCAAATGTTGTGGCACTCTTCCGATCCTGAACTGAAGATGTCTTGCCACTGTAATCTCCTAGCGATTAGCTACAAGTAGACCGACTGTAAGTATGAGACAGGAATTTTTAAGGTGGATGCAATAAAGGGTAGAAATAATGTCACCAATGTAACTGCTTCCAAAGAACTGTTGATAGCCTTGAATGGACTAGAAACCTAGACTATAAAGATGTAGATATGAGCCTTCTGAACTATTTACACTTATGGATCGTATATATGATGAGTTTATGCATTTGTTAGTTTGTTTATTCTTCCACTTGCCAAAACCATGGGTGCATGGTACGTATGTACTACTTTGTCATTTTGTGATTATGCACTTGTGAATTTGTACCTTCTTGTCCTTGTAGCCGGCCGGGATTACAATGCCAGCAACACAACACTGACATTTACTTCGTCGAATACTGAACCGTGTGATTACATCACCATACTGAATGACAACATCCGTGAGGACTCGGAGTATTTCTTTGTCCACCTGGCCACCTCCGATAGCTACGTGAACCTCCTGCACAGCTATTCTACTGTTACCATTCTTGACGATGATGGTATGAAACTGAAGGCAGCTACTAATCAGTTTATCTGCTATTCATTGATGTATCTTGCTGCCACATGCAGCAAGTTTTGCACTATGTATAGGCTATGGCACATGACATTGTGTATACATTACACAGTGCAAATAAACAATCTCAGGCATTTTCCCTCGTCAGGGTTTGTTTCATAGTCCTCATATCAGTTCTGTGTTTACGTTGTGCTTGATGACTATGGTTTGTCATTTCAAAAGGTGTGTGGCTTTCCTTTGTGGAGACTAGCTACACAGTTGATGAAGATGCAGGTCTCCAACATGTATGTGTGGAACTGACTGGAGAACTGGAGACTAGCATCAGTGTCACAGTGCACACCGAATGTAACACCGCACTAGGTACACATACAGGGTGGTATATGACATTTCACACTATTTGCATAGTTGATGCGAGTCCTACATCGTGGTGTAACATTCTCACTGCAGAACAATTGTTACCCCGCACGCGCATGCACAAAGCAGGGTTGGTTAAGCAACTAGTTTTGTCCATCTGTCTGTTGTCTGTCGTCCCTGAAGAAAAATAGAATCGCACAATCTACACAGTGAAGCAATTGCTAAACACGACAACAACACTGCAATCCAAATAAAATCTGCGTCTGTATATCTGATGACGACCAAAGCGCTTCTATTCAATGCATTTCCAGTTCTGTTTTATTGCCGAGCGGCAACTAATCGTGCAGTGTGGAGGTCGAATCTGGGCTAGTGCAACTATAATAATTATTGTTTGTCCTGTAATGCATTGGAATGCAATTATTGTGGCCCTGCATGTAATTACGCCTTGGACCCCCGTGCGTGCGCGTATACAACCCACACCATGTGATCTCACATTTGTCGTTTGTCACTGCTGTACACTGTACAAGTATGAGTCGAATTCTGACAGGAGACGACGATTGACAAGGCAAAGAGTGCAGCGCCATTGAGGTAGAACTGATGAGGCGAAGAGGGAGACTATCAGAGCGGCTGATCGCAAGAGAAAGAGGCTTGGCAGGCAGATTGAAGTTGATGTTCGCCTTTCACAGAGACTTGCCATCGCTCGTGATTATGTTCTGTAGCTGCCAAATTATATCAAAGCTTCCTGCGAGGCATTTCTGCGTGGTCAACTACATAATATGCACTAGTTAAACGATGTTAGAGTCTGCCATTTTAATGTATACGGTCAGTAACTAAAATGCGGGCTTACTGGCACATGAATGTGCATCCATGTCAGTGAGTGCATGCAAGCACACAAGGTAGTTGATGATGTAGTTTCTTTGCTATGATAACTATTATCAAGACACCCACTAATTCGTGCGTAATAGTACTCATGTATATGCATTTTTGCTCTTGTGACAAAATCTTCTCCAAATTAACTATTGAAGTGTTATTCACTGTATTGACTCAATTATGGTCATTTAGAATTCTGCTTTAATTTCTCCTCAGATGGAGAGGACTTTTTTGACATTTGGGAAATTTTAGAGTTTGACAGCTCTACCAACACCACCCAGTGTGCCTATATCCCCATAATTGACGATGTCTGCGTAGAAGGAGAAGAACCGGAGGATTTCATAGCTACCCTCAAAACATTTGATGACCGTGTATCCCTTGGTGACAACAGTACAACTATCAGCATCGTAGATGATGACTGTGAGTGTCTCTACTGTTCCTTAATTCCTCATAACATCATCCCCGGGTTTGAATGCACATATTTCCCTTCTTTACAGGTAGCTATCTTAGTCTTGTGAGCTTTGAAAAAAATACCCACCCCTCACTTTTGTTTTAGAGGGTCACTCCTTCCCAGTTGTGTGGGGTAATCAGTGCTAATTATCAGATGTTGGTTGCCTTTCTTGAGCCATAGAATAGAGCAGAGGCTGGGCCTCTGTTCAGGCTGTTAGTTAGGGAAAATACTGACGCTTGTGTAGTTGACTACAACTTGTATAGTCAAACACAAAATGTGTTGAAAACAGAGTGTGTAGTTGGTTGTCACAGTTTTGCCTCTCATGGTTGACAGCCTGGGGACGGTATAGAAGTCAGCGATTCATCAATACTGGCTGTACTTTGCTCACTGCTGTGGATGATTTGGACTATGTAGCCACAGTGTATTTTCGCTGGCACATAGCAGCAACAGTTGTGGAGAGCAACAAATCCTTCTGCTGAAAAATAGTGATATTTTGTGATGGTATTTATCATATGCATAATATATACACTACCATAATTATGCGTAAATGTCTTTCTGCAGGTGTTACAATTGGTTTGCAGCAGAGCGATATCACAGTGAATGAAAGTGTAGGATCTGTAGAGATATGTGCGGTGATAAAGTGTGGCTGTATCAGACGGGATGTTGCAGTCACCTTGGATGTACAAGGGGATGCAACCATAGGTATATACAGTAGGTTATTATGGCTGTATGTATGCATGATTGATGAACGTAGACTTGTTGCTGGACTCCACAGCTTTTACTGTATGATTAGTAGTGGAGAGAGAGTGTGGAAGACTTAGTCATGTGTACACGGTGAAAATGGCATGGTCACAGTTTTGTAGAATCTCTTATGTAGCAATCAACCAATCAGATCAATAATTCTGCTGAGAATCAACCAATAATTCCGTTGAGTTCAAGTGTATGCAACTCTCCCAGACTCCACCTCCCTCTTGTTTGTCTGGTACCGAGACTAATAGCAACGTGTACAACAACATACAACTCTGGCCCTAAAGTTTCTAATTACTCCTAGCCTAGTGGCTATCCAATTATTATTATTGAGCTGGGGGGGGGTCTTTCCTACCAACAAAAAATGTTTGAAACTACTAGCCCAAGTGCTGTGGGAACTCTCCTTGGTAGCTACGCCCGCTGGGTTCCAAAACACCTTTCTTTACATCTCCATTTCCAAGATGGAGGTGTGTGCTCCTCCAAACTCCAGTATTGGTGTTGTTGGGCTATGGTTAGCAGATCTATGCCTGCCACTTGTCCAGAGTACCTGGTCCATTGGGTGACTCTACATTCAGTTCAGCAGACGTCATGCGCCATCAAAATTGAAGCAATTGTGTGAAGCAACGTTGCATGCATGCACAGTTCAGCCTCTCATGAAAATGCTGGCTTATGATATGACATGGCATATAGAACTGAAACTGAAATATTTGCATAAGTACAAGGCTCAGTCTCCTGTTGTCCTAGCTAATATCAGGTGATTGACAGCTACTTGTAAGTAAGTAGTACACATCATCATTATTTTTCTTGATTACATCCAGTTCTTGCTTCCCACTTGCAGTTACCCTATAGCTACACTGATATATACTTTTATGACACTTGCACTCCTTTCTAACTTGCTGAAAGGTTTTGGCAGTATCACCAGCATCATAAAGAAGGGACTAAGTCATATGCATGTCGAGTGACTTGAACATAAATAATGACAGATCGAACTGTGCTGTGATTTTGCACTTACAAACTTCTGTCTACTTGTATTTGCAGCTAGCAGTGGTGTCAACAGCGCAAGACTAACTTTCACCCCGGCTCAATCAGACGAACCTCAGTGTGTGGCAGTCATCATAGAGGATGACCACGTCCTTGAGGGCACAGAGGAGGTCTCTGTCCACCTGAACACCTCTGATGAGGATGTGAAGCTCTTATACAAGTACTCTACTATTACCGTTCTTGACAATGATGGTACGAAGGAGTTACTAATCAATATACATGTATCTGTCATTCACCATTGTGTCCAAAAGACTTATAGTATCTGCTTCACTAAATTTGGCGGCCACAGGATTAATCTATTTACTAGGTAGAGACTATTGCACACTTAATTATATTATACATTGCACAGCATCTTAGTTTGTTCTGAACATCAAATACATCACACTTTCAGCATTAATATATTACATGCACTAGCAGAATTCTTACTCACAAAATTAGACATTTATAGTGTTGAATACAGGAAGCACTTCCTGACATGTAGTAGTGATGTTGTTCAATGATCGTTCCTACCTATGCTTAACTGACTATAGCCTGCATTTCCAGTGACTATGATTTATCTTTCCTCTGAAAGATGCCATGGTTGAGTTCACTATGGACAACTATGTTGTGTCTGAGCTTAGCAGCAATGTCTCGGTGTGTGTATCCTTAACTGGGTATGTCGAAAGACTTGTTGTTGTAACTGTCTTCACCTTGGACAGATCAGCAGTAGGTGAGTATACTCTTGTGTATAGTGGGTTCACACAAATGTAGCTCACAATTGGGTTGATTTGTCTTGTGATGATAACTTTGGTTGTGTGTTCAAGCCTGGTTATTGAAGAGGTCAGATGCGGATTTTTGGCCGTTCTGCTATCCCTACATCTGGAAGCACGCATACCTTGACATGTATAGGTGGTTCCAGTGTCTCTACTTTAGAGGAGTTTACTATATACTTTCAAACCATGTGATATGTACTGACTAGATAGTTGACGATAATTGTGGAACCGGAAAGAAGTTCCTTATGATTGTACTTTTACTGTGCAAGTGGGTGACACTCCCAATGTACTCCTCAGTCTAAACCAGTAGTGTTCGTATTAAATTGAGACAGTGTCCCCCAGACCCCAGAACTCAAATGGGTGCAACAGGCCGCAGCTGCCATTGGTATTCACATCTACCCAGCTGTGATTGACCACATGTGTGCCCACATTGTGGAACACATGATCTTCATGGCATCTTCACGATTTCTGCGGGCAAATATCACCCAGGCTGTCCAGGAATCGGGTAGATTTTTGGGACGTAATTACATATACGTTATACATGTGTGTGCAGGTGTATGTGTACGTTTGTGTAGGTACGTTTGTGTAGGTTTTCATTCACATAGGACCTTATATTACCTCTAGCTGTCATGGACTATACTACCACTTCTCAAGTACTGGAGTTCTATGTAGCTGAAGAGCAGTGTGTCAGCATTCCCATTATCATGGATGAGGTCCTGGAGGAGGAAGAAGAGCAGTTCACCGTTGTTCTAACTACCCGTGATGATGCTGTAATGATTGGGCGGCAGTTTGCCACAGTTACCATCGTGGAGAATGATGGTGTGTAGTGCTTTATGTGGAGGTTATGTGCTCCTATTTTGGATGGCCAATAATGATAGCATTACTGTACCTATGTGTACATGTACTTCAGCCGGTTAATTCACATAGGAAGAAGACCTGGTGCTTACCAAACATGTTGCTATGGATCTGTTAGATGCTAGAGCAAGTGAACTACGTGACACCATCATTATATTATTTTTCAGCAACTCTCTAAATACTGTCATGAACAGATTGGCTGTTTTGTTGTATGGAAACTAGATGCTCGTCCACTCATACCCATACCTATTAGCAGTCAAAGTAGAATCCTGTGTGGTCAATTGTTTTTGTCCACTGTTAAAATGCTTTTGTAAGGATGGAATCACCTCCTGTTTAGAACTCCTATGGTACACATGTTACAAGGACAAAGTCAGCAATGCACAACTCTCTCCTTCATGGAAAGAGAACTGGAAGGTTTCTTGCGAATAGTGCTGGTTTGTACAATAAGCTTCTGAAAAGTTGACAAGCTTTGCTTGCAGGTCTTTCGGAGCTTCATTTACGATCCTGAACTTGATCTCTTAGGTCTTCTAGAGTTTTGCTTTGGTATCTCGTAGCTTTTCTTAGGTCTTCCAGAACTTCATTCTCAGAAGGATACAGTACAGTAGTGAAAGCAGTTTATGGTTTTAAGACACATATTATACGTATGGCTGGAATTTTTCGTTAATTTCTGTCATGTAATTCAATCTCATTGGCTTCCCCAAAAATGACTTGTCACAGTTATTGTAGAGATACTTATTACTCCATTTCTTTGCACTTCTCTCCTGCTCCTGCATCTTCCTCCACTCACCCTTGATCCAGTTGTGATAATCGGCTTTGCACAGACTGCATACAGTATGCCAGAGGAGGATCCATCTGGTCAAGGCAATACTGTGATGGTGTGTATAGTTCTGACTGGGGAGCTGGACGATGATGTGGAAGTTGTCCTCACAACTATGTCGGGATCTGCTACAGGTGATATTCAGTTCTGCTATGGAATATCATCATTGGTTGGGGATGAATTATTGTATAGGGTTTGTCTGCACTGTTACTACTAACATCGTTGCAAGCATACACGATTATATACGTAAGCTGATTGGTCAATAACTTCCCCATATCACTCTGAAGTTATTGGTCTGTTGTAAAGTAGTAGGTTACGAAATAGAAAAAGGTGATGATGGTCTTTTACAGTACGTTAGGCGTAACCTATCATACAATTATGATAACAATCTGCCTTGTAGATTTTAGCTCTACAATTAGATTCCAATGCTCGTACTTAGTACTTACTGGTTATAGCAGTTAACAAGATTGTTATATGTATCCTCCATTATGATCTGGATCCAGGTGGAGTGGACTATGTGGACTTCATTCAGCAGTCAATGTCATTGGATTTCACTTTTGATAGTTCGCATAAAAAGGTAGTGAAGACTTTGTCATTTCAGGAGTGTGCCACAGCACTATTATTGACCCTCCCCCCACCTCTTCTCTCTCGTCCATTTTAGAGAAGTGTTGCACCAAGTCAGCAGTGTACAACCATCTCCTTCATAAGTGATGACCTGGTGGAGGATGACGAAACCTTCCATCTCCTGCTGAACGCCACGGATGAACGGGTCATGCTCAACCCGGCAACAGCCTACGTCACCATCACCAACAATGATGGTCAGTAGCACTAAAGCTGTTAGCCTGAAATTGCATTACCCCATGTGTGCATGCGCAGAAAGGGGTAGAGTGATTGCTATGTCTGTCAGTATGCCAGTCAGTCAGTGGACACAAAAATGAGCAGTTTGGGTGAAATAGGAACGATTTCAGCCCTTTATTCACGTTAATGACTTGTATGTACCTCAGAAACGACAGTTGTATGGTGTGAAGAGCTGTGAAAAGCAAGGTTTTCGCTCTCTGTCCAATTATGGAACAAAACCATGCCTAGATTTGAATGTTATGATGGTAGGCCATAATTTAATGATGTAGGCTAGGTTCAGCACAGAATGCATAGACAGTGCAACACATCGATCGAGCTTTCTTGTTGCCAGAGATTTTGAACAGACTGTTTACTAAGTCCATGCAGTTCATGAAAAGGAGGAGAGAAATGCTCTCTTCCAACAAGATAGGTAACAATGGTGTACACAAGAAGACAATGTCATGAGAGAATCAGCCAGAATCTACAAATGCACGACTTCTATTGTATACATAACTGTGAAATAGATGTACTTAGGTACTTGCCATTCTGAGATGGTTTGCACTCATGATGCATTCAGGAAGGCAAATTGCACTCAGCTCTCCTCGTGCAATTTATCACCTTCGTATACGCATTCGGCAATTAATCCCAAACTTCAATGCAAGCCTTGCTATTACATGTTCAAGTTAGTGCATCCCTCCCATCAATAGGTTACTAGTTCGTGCATCCCTCCCATCAATAGGTTACTAGTTCGTGCATCCCTCCCATCAATAGGTTACTAGTTCGTGCATCCCTCCCATCAATAGGTTACTAGTTCGTGCATCCCTCCCATCAATAGGTTACTAGTTCGTGCATCCCTCCCATCAATAGGTTACTAGTTCGTGCATCTCTCCCATCAATAGGTTACTAGTTCGTGCATCCCTCCCATCAATAGGTTACTCAATGAATGTTTATCAGTATTCCGTTTCTGAACTTCCCAGATGCCGGCATTACCCTGCAACAGAGTAGCCACACTGTAGGTGAGGCAGATGGATTTGTAACAGTGTGTGCTGAGCTGACAACAGGAAACTTGGAGAGGAGTGTTACAGTGCATCTGAGCACTGCCAGTGGCACAGCAACTGGTGAGTAGTATGTATGGTTCACTTGTAATTTAGTACATCAATACATTAAGATTTTAACGTGTGTGTGTGTGTGTGTCTGTCTGTGCATGACGGAAGTGGGATGTTCGTGGGGCGGGACTAGACTATAGTGACGCGCGACCTTCGTACTTTAATTTATTTACTGAACCTCGAACTCCGCGAAGAATGTTCAGAACATTGGGCCGGGTATGCAATCGGGGAGCAACAGTCGAAGCGGACGCAATCGGGCGAGCAGCAGTTCAAGCGGATGCAATCGGATCGAAGCGGACGCGATCGGGCGGCGAGCAGCAGCTGAAGTGGGCGCAATCGGGGAGCAGCAGCTGGATGCGAGGCGGAGGCAAACGGGGAGCGCGAGCAGCAGTGGAAGCGGATGCCGCAATCGGACCCGCCGCAGCAGCTGAAGCGAACGCAATCGGGGAGAAGCAGCTCTTCAGAGAGCTGTCCGGCGCCGGATTACGCACGGTAGGCGAACAAGGGGGAAGTAGCTGAGCGAGCGAAGCGAGCTCAGCTACTTGTACTAATTAACCCTTTACCAACCAATGACTGCAAAAGCCGTCATGAGACTTTCACCTTCATGATGTCACATCCGGCAATGTCCTTGAGAGATAGGCTCTGCGCCAGCAGAAAGGGCGGGGCAGGGGGAGGTGGTTGGGTGCACCCGAAGGGTGCAAACAGCATGGACGTGTCTGGGCTCAGCTTTGAACAGCCCTTGGTTGGAGCCGGGTAGGCCATTTCTTGGATTTTAAGCATAAATGGGCCTAGAAAACAGTGGTCTCACCTTGCAGAGCCTCGAATTCCAGTGTTCAAGGCTGAGTTTTCTGCTAGAGCGAGTTACCATCGCCCGAGCATCTTGATCGCGTACACGTTAACGAGTGGATGTGGTCAGAATCACAAATGGGAAAGCATGGCTGTGTGCAGTTCTGTGTGAAGTTTTGAGCGTGAAAACCGATGGGAACCTTATCTAGGGTATGTTTAAGTAGGTTACAAGCTATAAAACTGACCTCCAGAATCTGTGGTTGGTAAAGAGTTAACACGACTTTAAGTGCCCTTTTAGCCATCTTGTGCAGTTTTACAACTCCAGTTATTGGACTTTCAGCCAATGACCACCTGTCCAGCCACCTGCAGTACCCCGTGCACACATGCACAGCAAGGAGTAGAGTGATTGACTGCGTCTGTCAGTACCTATCTGCTGGCCACTTTATCTGCTGGCCCAGAGCCTATTTGCCAAGGACAATATACTATAGCAGATGACATCACAAACTGAAAGCCCTACCCACTTAATTTGCAAATGTTATTGTCAACTGGACACCACAATCCTCAGTATCACAATTGGCTGTTCACACTCATCTGTTCTGTGTGCATGGGCTGGCAGTGAACTTCTTGGGGTCCAAATGGGATTGAACTTGGGCACTTTCTGAATAATTATACCACCCAACAAACTGAACTAGTCTACTGGTGCAGGAGGAGTAGAAACAAGTCGCCAATTCCCAGATCTCATTCTCTCATATCTTCTATGATCCATCAACTGGTGGAAAGGATTTACGCCAAGCAATTGAGCAGCCATCAATATTGTGGAACTGCTTCATCAAGGAGTGACTCCTTAGCCTGAAAACATACTTGTAGGCCAGTATCTCCTCAAAATACCGCACTGTCTGCAAATCTGAGATGAAATGTCACTTGGTGATGCTTGTAGTTGTTTGTTTTTGGTACTATTGATTTTGGCGGCCATTAAATTTGGCAAAATGGCATGAAATAAAATTTGGCGATTGCAACGCAACAGCAAAGAGTATCATGTAACTATGTGCGTGGCAATCTACTTCACGATATCGAGAAGCCCCAGGATGAAGATGTACGAAACAGAGAGTACTGTCCATGGCCATCATGTTTTCAGCAGCATCTGGAGCCCCACGATCGGCGAACAGCTAGCTGTGGCGGTGATGCATTGCCAAGGTACACAGTCATTGGCCATGTTCTGGAAAATGGTTTTCAGCAGCTTGTATGCTTTTAGTTCTGTGCACTGTCTGTGAAGTTGTAGGCGCTTCTCCACAGACCTTTCTCAAATTTGCCAAGGATTATGCTATCAAAAAAAGCTTCCGTCATGCCCTACACCTTGTGACAGTGCACCTCCACCGCCAGAATCAAGTTGCTCTTGCTCTTCGTACCAGAGTTTTTGGTTAGCGAAATTAAGTATACACTTCCAAATACATTTCGCACAGCGCGCACGAGTATCCCGTAACCTTAAATACCAATGGGAAAAAAATCAAGCCACTACAGTATTACACTGCGGTAGTAATTACACAGACGTTTTACTTTCACCTATGACCTTATTACATCAAGTATTGTGTGCTACACTTAGGCTAATGACACAATGTCTGACATACTTGAAATCTACTGTTGATATATATGGTTCTTCGTGCAGGTGATGCAGACTACGATGAATTATCTGTGCACCTCACTTTCACTGCTGGATCACAAGCTGGTTCTACTGCCTGCGCAAATATTTCCATTATCAATGATGACATCTTGGAGGATGATGAGTCCTTCACAGTAACATTGAGCTCCAGTGATCCAGTCAACTTCGATGTGTCAATGAGCACTTGCACGATTATTGAAGATGCTGATTGTGAGTTGACAATGCTTTAGTATGTGTCATTTAACATAGGACAAACAGTTTGAAAATTGCGTACAACATACAAGTGTCACAGTAAACAATAAGAATGAAGCTAAATATTCACTGTGATCATCTGAATGCCAGTAAATAGACCATCACATTACCTTGGCACCGCATTGGAATGCACCACATATCCATCTCTTATTTCAGTGTAACGGACAATGAGTTATATCCCTGCCTGTTGAGAGGTCTCACATGGTTGGCAGGATATTCCAGACACCCATGTGTCAAATAACTACTCACCTACAGGCAGGGATATAAAAGTACTTAACTCTGACCAATATACTTTTAGTCAAACACTAGTTCACATTTGTAACAATGACTGACACCATAATTTATGAACATTGGGGCTCTTGAGCTACGTAGTTCACTGTTCATGAGATATAAGCTCATTGAAGTGACTGCACTCAGCCCTGTATCTTACCACTAGTCTTGAATGGAGTATTATGTCGGATTGTATTCATGTGCATCTCTGATTAATTCTTGGTTGTACTTAGAAATGGAATTGTTATTGAGATCTTGTATCACATTCTCTTGCAGTTATCACCGTAAGTCTGGAGCAGGCTAATTTCACGGTGACTGAAGGTAGCGATTATGTACTTCCAGTTATTGTTGCAATCACTGGTGGAAGTCTGGAACGAGAGGTTGAAATTGACCTCTTTACCACTGATATTACTGCAACAGCAGGTATGGATTATTCGTGAGTGGTATGGCATGTTACACGTGTGTGTTATGGTGGCAGGGTATATACTTTACCATCGGCATTATTTGAAATTCAGCATTGATGTGTATGTATTGCAGGTGTGAATCTGTACACCAGTTTGGCTCACTTTTAAATTACTGAATTCTGGAGCTTCAAAACCCACGTGTATTGGGAGTACTTTTAAGGGATATTGCCATTGCAGCCATTCTGTGCAGATTTGACGTGTGTGTGTGTGTGTGTGTGGGGGGGGGTTCAATACTATAAATGGAGGCCATACTAAGCCAGATTTATTTTCTAAACCTGTTTGGAAAGGAATTGCCCACCCAGTGCCAATGAAGGCTTTCTACAGCCTAACCCCTGCACCTCCCCCTGTGCTGTCCTTGCCGGAAGCTGATCAAACTCACCGTGCAGTTTTGATACAATTATGGTTTCATCTGTATAATTCAGGGTAATTCACCTAAGTAAACTTCGGACAGTAGTTACTAAACACAGTGTAAACTATGTATTGTGGAGTGATAGCTATACTGTAGTCGCTCTTTATTAGGTGCATATTTCCACAAAAGGAAATATTTGTTTATAAGCAAGATGCGCTTTATTTCGAATGACATTCCTGACTAGGAAGTGCATGTGCTTCATTTCGAACTACAGCTTTTTCCATTTCCACTCCGTATTGGATCAAAAACGGCAAGAGTTTCTGGAAAAAAGCTTCAGCGCTTAATACAGAGTAACTAGGATGAGAGTCAAACCTGCACCTAACAGTGCGTTAGCCTGTAAGTGAGCTGCGCTTAATAACGTACGACTACACTATGTCTAGATATTGGTGAAGAAACCAACCTACCAGCCAAAGTGTGGTGTGCATTTCTTTCTCATGATCATGCAGTAGTGTTGCAGTGACTAGGAAAGTAACTAAGCCACTAAATAATGTACCTACTTCTGGGCTAGGTTGGTGTTATAGTTAGTGTAACAGGTTTCTGTTATACTTCCCTATAGGTGTTGACTATGGGTCTGTGAATTTGACTGTTACATTCCTCTCTGGAGAAACCGTTGGTGCCACACGAACAGTCAATGTTAGCATCACAAATGACGAAAGTGTGGAAGATGACGAAGTTTTCAGGGTCAATATAACTTCTGCTGATCCAGTTATGTTTGAGATATCCAGCGCCCAAGTCACCATACAAGAGGATAGCACTGACAGTATGTCAACACTTTGTAATGGTGTTCAGTTAATTTTAATTTCACACGTAAACTATGTGTGCAGCAAAGTTTGGATTTGAGCACTGGTATACAGTGATCTTACCAGACCTTTTCCTGTGGAAAGTTTAATTGAAGGTGTTTCTTGGCATTAGTCAAGGTTGAATTGGAGGCCTAATGATTGACACAGTAATTGTGGTTTGGAAACACAGAACTATGAGGTATTGTTTTCAATTGCAGTCCATATGCACCTATCGTATATCTTCTAAAAATTTGGCATCCCTAATTTTCGGCACCCCGAATTCACGCGAATGGGAAAAATTGTCGGCAAGGGAATTCCCACAATTTAATGTCTAATTGTAACATGTTTTTGGCAGCTTGCCACCCTGTCCAAAGCCCCAAGCGGTGAAAGCTCGCCAATGCACACAAGCCCCTGGAAGTCAACCGATCGCGTTCAACATGCCACGTTGACCAGTTCGTACTATTGGTGAAACCTCTGCTCTGAACTACACTTGCAAACCTCCGAGTCTTGCCCTGAGCCTGAGAGTCAACACAGACGAACAGAGTACGACACGGGGTGAGTATCGATCGTACAACTAGCCTAGCCTGCAGCACAGTTCGAGATCGTTCGCTTCATACGCCGACAATTCCGACGCAGGTGCTAGTCGAAAGTATGGAGTGTCACAGTCTGTACCAAGAGGAAAGACTACCGGTATAGCTGCTCGATCTTGAGACTTGAATCTCGAGTGGAGAAAAAAGAAACGACTGACCACGGATAGCACTTCTAATTATTCGGCACTTTTGCATTTTGGTACAAATTTTGCGATTTTACTTCCAATTATTTCGGCAATGCTTAATAAAAACCTGCCAAATTTGTAGAAGATATACAGTAGCCTCCTTTTCTTGGTGATGATCTGGGAATGAGACTAGTACCTTTATTCTTCACCTGCATGAAATTTATTATACTCTCTTGTTCCATACAGTGGTCACCATAGGGTTTAATCAGACTGAAGAATCAGTTGCAGAAAATGCTAGGAGTGTGACTATCCATGTAATCATTATTTCTGGAACTTTGGAGCGTGAACTTTGTGTGGAAATCGTCCCGGAACCAGGCAGTGCATCAGGTATGGCCCTGTGAGTATATTACAGATCCAGACTGTTGAAAGAGACATAACTATTATCGTGCTTAACTTCAAAGAGAAATAGGCAGTGTTGTTTCTGTCAGTTGACTGGAGCAAAGCGGAGGGAATTAGACAGAAACGTAGCTCTCATATTAGTGGGACATCCCCATGAGGTTGGTACGCATGCGTGGAGGGGTGTGAGCGGAAGAGTAAAGCAGTTTTTTTAGCTCTCCTGTATGGCAGGCAAGGAATATATCAGGGTAACGTGATATAGAGTGGTTGAAGGACCCACCCACCTCAGTTGTTGTTTGTAATTGAAAAATGTGATTGTGATGCCACAAGTGTGGAACCTCAGTGGGTTGAATGTTATAAGAGTGCATACTACTGTTAACTATTGCTGGTCAGGTCAAGTGTTTAGCTGCTACTGTTAACAGTTAACTATTGCTGGAGTTTTTGCTTTTATTATCCTAGGCTAGAGTGTCATTTGTGAAATTTAATGTCAAGGAACTAATTGACTTATATGTCTTCCTTGCAACAGGTGGTGGCATTGATTTCATGGCTGAAACAGTAAAGCTGACATTTAGCCTCACTATTTTCCGAGCGTATAAAGTGATCAGCATCATCAATGACGGAATATTTGAAAATGATGAAACATTTCGTCATCGTATTCGAACTGATGATCCAGCTGCTATTCTGGACCCTGCCACTGCTACAGTCACAATACTAGATGATGATGAAGGTTAGGTTAGGTCTTGGTTAGATCTTGTTGCTGTACATATGTGACTCTAGTCTCATTATCTTGAGTGCACTATAACCACCATGCACCTGAATTTTATGCTTTCTACAGTGTGCATTGGGTTTAACGAACCATCCTACACTGTGTGTGAATCAACCGACCCAATTTTGGTGTGTGCAACCTTGCAGTCAGGTGAACTTGGTCGTGATGTCACTGTCACAATGCAGACACAAGATGCCGAGGCTGTTGGTACGTATACCATGAAGTGCTTAGCTTTTCCTTGTCCAAGTATTGTGTAATGAAAAGTGCAACAACTATAAGGCCAATGATTCTTCATGATGTGCTGTATCAGGAGCGCATAATGAGGTGGAGGAGCAGGATCATGTAGGATATCCGACTCCCTCGCGCAAACGAAAGGGGGCGTGGTCAGCAGTCACGTGGTGCCACGCCCACTCAATTCCCATGGTGTCACGCCCTCCTAAGACTTAGCTCGAGCTCGACAATACCGTTGTAAGTACGATTATGCTTACGGAAGGCAACGGTACCTCGCGTGAAAATTCCTGGTTAGGTCTAGCTCAGCTGTGCAGGTTTCAAGTATCCTAGATACTTGAAACCTGCACAGGCCTAGGCGCCTAATAAACCCTAGCAAAGTTAACTGCACATTGAAGTATTATGTTCCGTCACTGTAAGTTTAATATGCACGATCGTCTCTACTGCAACTTTTTCATTTTCCGACGTAGATATAGCGTGCAGGAAGTACATACTTTAGGTATAGGTACTGGAAACGCGCGCATTTACAGTCGGCCCTAGCCCTGGCCCTAATATACCCTATGCCGCCTGCCAGACCAATAGCCACTTCGTATACCCTAACCCATCGCCCTACTTCCTGCCGGACCAATAACCACGTCGTAGCGTGTACGTGTGCCAATATGCCCTTAGGTGGGCGTGACACCATGGGAATTGAGTGGGCGTGGCACCACGTGACTGCTGACCACGCCCCCTTTCGTTTGCGCGAGGGAGTCGGATATCCTACATGATCCCTTTTCTCGAGGTCTGTCACTACGGCATACCCGAATCTATGGAGCGTCAAATGGAATGAAATGGAATGAAATGGAATGGAATAAAACGGAATGACGGTAATTAGACAGGCTATTATGCTATTGTAGCTAGCAATAATGCCCATGCACTCTGAAACAAGGTGCGAGAAGGGATTACATCTATCAAGACATGACGTGGTACGACGGTAGTTGCTTTGCTCACCGTTAATACGACTTGTTCTTTGCACCGTACGTGGCGGCTGTATCACACCACCTCACTACTCTTAAGCTTTCCAGGTACTTAGTTACCCGGTACCATGGACAGTAGTCTGGCAGTGTATTGTCCATGGAGGTTCCCAGGCCTCGTTCCTAGCCTCGGCCGCATATTGCCACGCCCATTTCCGCTGTTTCACGCCTGACATACATTTTGTAGCTAGAGCTCACTCGAGCAGAGAGAATAAATACAACAGCAAACACATGTATAATGCAACACAAGCACACATCAGATCATGTCATATCTCATCCAATGGGCTGTAACCTGTAGCTAGCTAGCTAGCTATCATGTCATGAGGTCATGAGGACCAGTGAATATGCCGAGGCACGGGCACCCCAGACATGACAACATTCTCCCATCACCATCATCCTGGAGCGAACCATCAGATTCCTCTGGCAACTCTTTTTGGTCACATACGTGCAACACAGAGGGTAGTCTCGCAAGCCAGCCTCTTTTTCTACGAGGGGGCGCGCGCGGAGGGGGAGGGAAAAAGAGTCTGGTGACTTAAGCCAACATTTCGTTACCCAGTGGAATGCAATCAACTGTAGCAAATGAAAAAGTCACATGATAGCTATCCAATTATCGCCCACAACTTTCAAATGTGCAACTGCGAATCAAGTTGGAGGGGGCTCGCGAAGCTCTGGAGAGTAGTAACCGTTGGAAGGTGAGCCACGGAAAAGCCTTCAGCAGTATATATACGTAGTAACAAGGCGATTTTCCAGTACCCGTTAGAAGACTCACGAGTACATCCCGTCCGCTGAAGGAGTTCTTCACTGCTAATTCTTGCTTGGGGCACAACCTTGGATAGCCTAGTTGCGTTTTGCAGCGATGGCAATCGCACGCACTGTCTCTGAATTACGCTATGAAAATCATGTGACTGCTGCAATCTCATTGGCTCTACCCACATTCCGGCAGAGAAAACGAAATGTTGGCTTAAGTCACCAGACTCTTTTTCCCTCCCCCCTCCGCGCGCGCCCCCTCGTAGAAAAAGAGGCTGGCTTGCGAGACTACACAGAGGGAGGGGGCAATCATGACTGTAGCTGCACAAAAATCTGCCAAAAGTCACTGTCACCCCCAGTGTCAAAAAGCTATTAACTTTCACGACAGGCCGGTAGGATGTCCCCAAAGAATACAACTCCACTGCACACCCGTTCGAGGTACATGTAAGTCTTATGGGCTTGCACCAGGTACCACAGAAGTCTTGTCACTTCGGGCAAGTCAAAAATAAGAGCTCTCTCACAGCTCCTGGTGGCATGTCCCCAAGAAAATCACACCGCTGCACACTCCTTCGAGGGGTTCTCACCACAGTCTTATCTTCGAAAGTAAGAGCACTCTCTCACAGCTAGCTGTACTACAGCTACCTGCAGCTAGCTAGCTACTTACAATCTTAATTCGTGCACATGCGTGCTCGGTCCAGCTACTGCTATTATTCCGTTCCATTTCATTCCATTTCATTCCATTCCATTTCACGTTCCATAGATTCGGGTATGCCTGTCACTACCAGTATGTCATTCCCCTGCCTCGCTACCGTTGGAGTCCTGATAGTGGCCTTTTCTCTGTCTTCTAGCAGTCATCGTAGTCTCGCGGGCCAGATGTTCGTGGCGCGCGGAGGGGAGGGCGGCGTGCGGGAAGGGGGGAAAAGAACGTCTGGTCACTATAGACAGGTTTCCGTGGCATGGAGGAATTCAAAAACGTGACGTCATATCAAATGTCACGAGGAAGGAAGTGTCTGCGCTGCCTTTCTTCGAAGCTTCAACGTCGGTGATCTGGTTGCGTGTTGTTCGTGCTGTTCGCTTGCAACTCTATGGCCATCTAACTCGCAAATGTGTTCTTGTTCTCGTTTCAATCTGTGCGGATCATGTGAGCAATACGGAAGGTAAATGTAATTATTGAACGCTCTCCAATCTGATTGGTAGCGCCAACATTCCGGCGACGTCCACAAAAACCTGTCTAAAGTGACCAGACGTTCTTTTCCCCCCTTCCTGCGCGCCGCCCTCCCCTCCGCGCGCCGCGAACGTCTGGCCCGCGAGACTACAGTCATCATTCGTGACTTCTCCGTACGCGTGTGAGCTAAAATTAGTAAAGGGACTACCGTGGGAACATTTTCCATTTGTAATGTTTGCGTGGTCGTTTCACGCTCCTACCTTCCTTCTGCTCCTCCACCTCATTATGCGCTCCTGGTTGTAATTATGCATGTGTATACCATAGAGTACGTATATCAAGCACCGACCATATATCGAGTGCCCACCATATATCAAGTGCCCACCATATATCCAGTGCCCACCCCCCTCTTCATGCGAAAGTTCTTTCACACGGTTCAAAAGCAGTGTATTAAAGGCCACCCATCACAAAAGTCTTGAGCAGCTTTATAAACAACAAGCGCTACGGTAAGCTGTGAATATCGAATATCAATGACCAGCTATGAATAATAAGTCGATTGTCCACGTAAGGAATTTGATTGCGCATCTTCCTGAAGTCTTTGAGAAGAAATGCTCGGCAGTGAAAGCACACTGTAGTTGATATTTCACTGCAAATCAGCCTTTTCTGAATGCAAACGGTACCCAAAGATTAAGCTAAGTTAGAAAATGCTGCTCAATGTGTGGCCAGATACTACATGCCTATAAGTTTGTATCTGTATCTAGCGCCCACCCCCCTGTTCAAATGTCCCCAAACCATGGGCACGTGATACATATTCTACGGTATGTGATGTCATGCTCCAGGAACATGGCAAAGTTCGCATTAATTTTGTGTGAAAAATCGTTGCAAGGAGATATGTAACACCTGCTGTTATGAAGGGTGCACAACTGACCATTTATTCGCTATGGAAGCTGTCATTGCTACCTAGTTGTTTATTACCACTGGATAAGAAGTGCATTCTAACATCTTGCTACAGCTGGCAATCCTGGAGATTACACATCTTTATCAGTGGATGTCACCGTGGACCCATCCATAATACAGATGTGTGTTTTTCTTACCTTCACTAATGATGGTGAATCTGAACCATGTGAAAGTTTTCTTTTGACGATGAATACTTCCACTTCCCGTGTCAAGACTGCAAATGATACTCCAGTAACCATCAATGATGACGATGGTAAGTTGTGTCTGTGAAAACATTTGATGATGGTAGAAACACAGTATCATATGTAGGTAATCATAATATTATGATGTAGATATTTTCTATGGGAGTCACAATACAAATGAAGTGCAATATTCACCGATATTGCACGCTGATATTGCACGCTGATATTGCATGCTGTGTAGGACTGATATTGCACTGTAAGCTGATTGGCTGTTTCTAAGGTACGTAGGGTTGGATAGCAACCATTGCATGGAAACAGCAGTCATCCTTCTCTACATCTAATATCTTATATACCTTGTACACATCATATCATCACCATGTAATCAACCTTTACACCGGCACCATTACGTATGATGTGAAACTTTTTACCGTCATATATGATTAGCAATTAATAGCATGGTTGCTTGTGCAAATATGGGATTAATAGCACTCGTAACTGGCACTGGTAAGGCAAATAGCACTAAATCCCCCTAAACTGAACTGCATAGGCAGGAGACTGTCTATTTTTGAGTGAAGTAATTTTGATGGTACCTGCTGGATTTCTCTGCATTCTTATCCTGCTTAGAACAGACTGACCCTGCAAGCACAGTAGCCAATTCCATCTGCTGCAGTCGGTGTATTGATGTTATGATCTGTCCATTGTTGCACAGAAAATGACATTACTGTTTTGAGAAGAAGGGTGTGATTACCTTAGGAGTTTTGTTTGACACTAGCTTTATTGTCCCTTGTTACAGTGTTTGCTGTGCTTTGGATGGGAAAGATGCATACTCCTATCATAAACTTTTAGCTAACGTTCCTTCTACATGCAGAAGTTGTAGCTCCATGTTTCACTGGAGACACTCCGATGGTCACTGGAGACACAGTAGATATACAGTTTGAACTGCAAGGCTGTGCTACCGTCACTTGTTCGCTTACACGTGGAAGCGAAACTGTTCCAGCACCGCAAGACTGTAAGTAAATTGCAGCAACACTTAATGCATGCATCTGTACTTTGATAGTGTTCAAAATGTTTACTGTATTATGTAACTGTGTTATGGTGGGTTTTAACAGTGCATGTAGGCACAGTCCAAATCAAGTCTCTGTGAGTGTGATACTGAATTTTTGTAAGTGCAAATTTTCGTTAAACGGCCGAAATGCCTTCAGCAGTAGTTTAAAATTTCGTACACCTGCACATTGCCGTGCCCCTTAGCATTACACGTACGTAACGTCGATGGTGTCATTTTCTGTTTTCGGTTGAGGCAATACACAATGGTGAGAGGGTACCACGTCTACAGTGCTGACATATGGGCCACTGTTGTTGGCTAAGAATTTCGAAAAATGACGAACGAACTCGCCGAACGTTGCTGCTCACGATGAACTTGGCTTACTTTCATCTGTCGCACTTCCCATAGTATCGTCAGGCTAACGGGTGTAGATGGGTCCACTGGAGTCTGCTTGCTTGCCGCTTCCACATGTTTGATTGCCCGTTCATTTTTGTATCTCGAGGCTTCATACATAAAATTTGCACCATATTTCCCACCATACGAAATTTTCCCACTATACGGTACAATCCTTGATAACACCTTCATAGATCTGAGTAAGTGTAGTAGGAAGCCTACCTCAGTGACTGTTGTACTTGGTGAATGAATTCATCAGTAATTTGAGTGGCATGGATACATACATGTTTCCTAGGGCTTAACAGAATCATGCAGCGGTGAATATAAACCCTATAGGTTGTCATTTGTGTGTGTATAGCTAGATGTACTGTCACTGTCATAGTCCTCAAGGAACAGGCAGCTTAGCTGTGTACGACAAGTAGAGAATGAGTATACGTAGGTGGAGGTAGCCTCGTTCCCAGGCTCCCCCACACGCAGTGGAGCCTGGGAACGAGACTAGGTGGAGGGAAGGTATGAGTGGATTTAGGAGCCCATAACAAGAAGGAGCGTCCAAGTAAGAGAACAAGTCTGCTTCTTGTTGACCATATACAGCAAGTGGGATTCCATACTGGGTCACTCTCAAGTGATTCACAAACCAGCGGGCAGGCCAACACCTACTTAGACTACAAGAAGGCTGACTCTTGTTGTGTAACCAAATATGGGCATGGTTAGGTTGCTGATGTTTGACTGAACATGTTCTGTTGCTATAATGCTAAGTTGGACGCTCCTTCTCGTTATGGGCTCCTGGTGGATTCCAAATACGTAGCTTGCACCGCCTGAACGTGCTTGAACTCAAAAGCCTATCATGCATGTTAGGAGTGATCCCAGTGCAAGCCTATCAGTTAAGGATGTTACTAGTTAAAGGCTCTCATACCTCATAAGCTTGCTAAACTCAATACATTTATCAGGTTCTTCAACAAGACTTAGTTTGTTTTTGATGCCAAGGTATGATGACCAGTGAGACTCGGACATACTATGTGTGAGTGAATAGCTAGACACTGAGACCCAATGGCAGCTGCACAGTTTAGAAACAGTGTCGTCACTGCACTTAGGACTCTACAGCTCAAAGCTCTCAACTTACACAAAACCACTTGGTTGTACTTGACCTCAGTAAAGTGTCTATAAAGATTGCCCCAAAAATGGGAAGCAGATCTGGTGGACAGCGAAGGATGCTTCAAAAGCCTTCTATGGGCCATGGGTAAGCAGCAAAAGATTAGTACATCTTCTCTCCTGAAATGAGTAGCCATGCATGATCACGCTTGGTCAACACAGGAGCCTTGGTGGACACGTTCGCAGGTACATAACACCACGGGATTAATGCAGTGATTACACATTACGTAGTGTGCTTCAAGCCTAAGAAATTCAACTAGACCGTTCTTCCCGCGAGGGGGTACAAAACTAGGTCTGGAACACTACAATACTTCTTCATTCCTGGCAGAGCATTATTCCAAGCTACATGGTGCTAACAATTGTTTTACTGAAAATATTGTACCATTTGTCTGCAGGTACTCCACCACTTGGTTCCTCAACTGGGATGACCACGTTTAACCTACCTCCGCTCAATCTCCCATTTGATCTTACTCTGTCAGTGCAACCACGTTGTGGACAGCCTGCTTTTGAAGTGACTCGTTTCTTTAGAAGAGGTATATACCACATGGCCAGCACCGGCTGTTACTCGCGCACTGTCTCTGCACTGCAGCTGTATTTTGTTGCTGCCTATTTTTCATTTGGAGAACATCAAACAATAATGGTACATTTGAGATAAAAGTGTGTGTGATCTTATTGTTTGATATTCTTGTATTTCCAGACAGCCCAATATGTGCGATTCACCTGATCAACAAGGGACTCACTATCACAGGCAATAGTGCTACCGTTGAGTGGGAGGGGACTGGACCTAGTGCAACCACTGTGGTGTCAGCATTTGAATGCCGGCTGGATTTTGATGCTGGTGGAATTTACATGCCATGTAAGATGTTGATGTGGGAGGGGGAAGGAGTGGAGGAGGATGAAGGGAGCTACGTAGGCCCGTGGAGGGGGAGGGGGGGGGGGGGGGGGGGGGGGGGGGGGGAGGTGGTGGATGGGAGAAAGTTAGCATGGATGGGGAAGGTATATTGGGAGAGCTTAACAAATGAAGATACAATAGCAAGGTAAGGCAAGGCAGAGTTGACTGTGCATGGTCAATATGACAGTGTAATAATTATTACACAGTTGTACTCGTATCTGCAGAGAATATCTGATTATGGCATTTACTCTTTTCTGATGATTTCTTGATGAGACATTCTCTGCTGATGGATATTTATTCCTATATAGCACTCCAGATTAGTAATACCCTTTCCCAAACACACATGCACACACACTATGCTACTACTCATTATGTATAGGTGGTCCCTCTCCAGTCACATTCCCTAACCTTGCAGTCGGTGCCCATTTGATTAATGTGAGGCCCTTGGGCAGCGCTACCCAATCTCTTACAGAGCTGGGATGTACGAGAAGAAGGGCCATCAATGTGGCTTTTGACATAATATAATTATGCAGGACCATTGCTTTTTTATTTATTACTGGTAGGATTCTTAGTTCGTTTACTTTATTATAGAGAATGTAGTGCAGTGCTGACTAGTAGTGACACTGTAGTTCTTCTAGTGTGAATATTGTATAATTATCTTTCACTCTCTGATGCAGCCAGTTAATATTTCTGCCCTGTGTACAAACTATACGTGATCAAATTAGGACCATGAAGGGGCCGACTTTTAGTTTCTGTCCTACTAATAAGAAGAATAGTGACCGAAAACTAATTTTTTGTTTGCAGCTAGCTCACCATGGATTGGCAGAGTGCTTGCCAAACCTTCCCCCAAGATTACGTTATATTATATGCGCATCACATTTGTTTTAGCAGCAGGCACTGCTTGAGCTGAAGTTTGCCCAGTGCCTATATACTGCCCACCCAGTGCAGTCCTCCCTGGGCTTCGCTGCCCAACATGCATGTTTTATCACTGCCCAAAAACAGGCAGTGATACCCCGCATACACTGAATTTGCTGTTGATCACAGAGCAGCAGTCATCATGCGCAGCAGGCTTAGGCTTCCTTAGTTCTTGTGCCCTTACATGCATCAAGATGACTAGCTCCTAGTGTCGCAAAATAGCATCACGAAAGTCAGTACTGAACCAGTCACCAAATGGCCCAAATTAGGTGTTTCATCCTCCTCCTCTCACAGTGGCTTCGTGAAACAACATAAGTAACTACACTGAGCAGTGCACGGCCCCATTTCTTGCTTGAAAAGTTGAAATCACTCACTCAAGAGCTATGGCTCCGTATACAGCAGCATTTTGTGTCTTTCAGTGGGGACAGTAAGCCATCAGTGCCGGGGGACCTGACTTAATTATAGGCACTGCCTGGCACTGCCTTCTCCAGACCTTTATTTCGCAAGCAGCTGCATGCGAAATAAAGTCTAGAGTTCAAATCAACTTTGAACTCTAGCCTTTATTTCGCATGCAGCTGCATGCGAAATAAAGTCTAGAGTTCAATCTAGCCTTTATTTCGCATGCAGCTGCATGTGAAATGAAGTCTACGAGTTCAAATTGCAACTTTAAACTCTAGACTTTATTTCGCATGCAGCTGCATGTGAAATAAAGTTTAGAGTTCAAAGTTGCAACTTTGAACCGTCTAGCCTCTGACACATACATGTACAGTTGGTGTTCATTGGGGCGGTCTATGTTATGAATTAAACTCCAGAGTTATAGCCATTCATCACAGGTCAGTTTTGCACAAAAGTCAACCATTACTATATTATGCAGCTGCAGGTAGCTATAAGGCTGCATGGCTCCAAGGTCCACTTATATATGACCAGGGCTATAGCTAGGACCAGTGACACCAGCAAAGGATACACTCTATCTTCCAGGTACCACTCCCTCATGTCAAGGTCTCTTCTGCAGTGTACTGGGCAATTGGCTTGGAACCAGAATGGCTTCCCCATATACTGACTGCCCAGTCTAGCCGCTAGCTAGCCCCTCTGACAGAGAGGGCTAGTGGCCATAGACTGCTGACTATAGTACTTCACTAACCGGTTAATGGTGCAGCTTCAAACTTTGTCCCTGTTATCTCTGGTGTGGCCAGGGATCTGTCCTTGGGCCCCTTCTTTTCCTGATTTATACCAATGGAATTGCCAAGCTATCTTTATCTCCTGGGAGCAAGCTAGTCATATAGCTACACTGGTGATGTCCTGTTGTACAAGCCAGTGTAGGTATCTGACTTCCAACTGTTACAGCAGGATGTTGATGCACTTGGGAGTATGGGCTGATAATGACATTTAACTTCTAAATGCAAAGCCATAGTGTTCTCGAGTAAGAGACAGCCTGTCCCGGCCACTTCCTTTCGAGAAATTACCTCAGGCTAAAGCCCGAAAGCTAGTTGGGTTACTGCAGTTCCAGCACTTTTACTGATTAGGCCTCATCTTGAGTAGCTATGCCAGCCAAGTTTGCATGGGACACTTATCTTCTGATGGACCAACAAATAGTCAAAATACTTGAAAGTGCCCATAAGTTGGCTTGCTGAGTGAGCCTCGAGCACTGGGGCTTGAGGACATTGATATTCCCTGGACCTATGCACCTTGACTTCTCTCAGAAACAGTTGATTATGCACATTGTACAACTATTATGTGCATGGGTTGTCTGTTGCTCCTACCGCGACTCTCTCATGCAGGGTACCACTTGTTTCATCCAGGCATGTACATGATCTCACCTTATAGTCCGTCCAGTTGATAGATTCATGTACTCCTTCCCCCCCCCCATGATTTCTCTTTGTGGAATGGCTTACCTAGTTCGGTAATTCCGTTCAAATACTCCCTATCATTGTACCGTTGTATTGGCATGCTCGTATTAGCTTACCTAATTCATTCAAACACTAGCTGTACCATTGTGTTGGATGTACGTATGCTCGTGTTAGTATAATACTACTCATGCATCCCTTGCTACTTTACTAATTGTTTCACCCATGAAGCTCCCAGTTGGTATAATAGTGTTGTTTTAGTTAAATACCCTTTTAGCTAGTATGTGGTTTTGACTTCAAACTATAACTAACTGAAAATCGAAAATTAAACTAGCTATAATGTTTTGGTTCACTGAGTTTTCATTAGCCTAAAACCCTTTTAGTTAGGCCTTTTTCCATTTTAGAACTAAAGGCTTCAGAAGGAGCACATGCAGCTATAACTATAGCTAACTAAATCATTCCACAGACTATAAACTATAACTATAACTAAACTAGAGGTGCTCAGCAGAGCACGTACCCCGTGCGCAACTTTGACTTGACAGCTATAGGCCTATTCATACAGCATGCACGATGAGCTAGCTCATGGATAATACACACTAGCTAGGCCATGATTTAACAAGCAATTCTCAGAAATCAGAACAACTTCAGATCAATTTCAGATAGTCTACCCATTCCGAATAAAGTCAGATATTGAACTTCAAGGTTAGATGGCATTCAGATGTTTTTGAGTCAGAACTATTTCAGATAGCTTCATGTGCACCATCCATTCAGAATAAATTCAGATAGCCATTTGAGTAGCTAGCTACTACAACTTCTTTAGATGGTATTCAGATGTTTGAGTTTCATAACTATTTCAGATGCACACCATCCGTTCAGAATACATTCAGATAATAATGAGCCCTACAACTTGTTTAGATGGTATTCAGATGTTTGAGTTTCAGAACCATTTCAGAATCACACTTGTTTAGATGGTATTCAGATGTTTAAGTTTCAGAACTATTTCAGATACAGTATCAATTCAGAACATATTCAGTGCCAGCATTTCAGAACGTAGTCAGATACTGACGAGTGTTCAAAATCACTTAGATGGTTTTCAGATGGTCTCCGATATACAGAGCATTTTCAGAAGATGTTATTCAGACAATTTTCAGAAACAGTCTTGTATTATTCTTCAGATGAACCTGAAAAAAATGACTGCAAAGTTCAGATGGTTTTCAGTTATTCACGTAATTTCAGATGTACTATGCTAGCACATCTGCCAAAAACTGCAACTTTTTCAGAAGTTTCTCATGGCACTCAATGGTATTCAGTGTGTTTTTGGATGCAATTCAGAAGAAAAGCCTCCCATAGTGCTTTCCGTCGCTTGCAGTACTGCAAGCGATGGAAAGCTGGGCGTGGGACTGGGTGCGAGGCTAATGGTGACTTACAGCTGGGCTGGAAGGTGCAATGTAAAGGCGGTATTCTGACCTCACTCTTCTTCCAAAGCTGCGCGCAATGCAACCTCAAAGTACGAGCATGTAGTTTTTTTACCCTTTCACACTGAGGATTTGCAAAGCAGGGACCTTCGGAGTCTTCCTTGATTCAGTGAATCACTCCATCCCTCCCTAAGCTCTAGAAGACTATATAGACTGGAATGAAGTTCTGTTTATAATTGCTCCTCTGGCACGAAGTAAATTACTCACAGCCAGTCCATGTAAATTAATTGACTATATAATAAATTATTATAGCAACAGAATTGCCACTTGTTCTCGTATATTTTTCCTCTTTATATTCATGCACTGAGCAATCCTGAAGCATTTTCCATGTCCAACCTCCAGTTTAGTAAACAATTCAGCAGATTAATGATCTGCAAAAACTGGTTGCATCCATGCAATTAATTAGCACTCCTTGACACCAAGCTGGCGCTAGCCTCACCCATGCACTCTCCCGTAAGTTCCAGCCCTGCAGGAAGCTAGCTAATACTGTCATACACTGGGTACTAGCTATAGCTGCTATATAGTTCAAATTAAATTAATCTTCCTCTTCAACTTCCAGATCTTCATGACTGCAATATCTGATGACATCATCACGATGCAATGGAAGGTGAGGTGGTTCCCTTCCATCTCCCTCACCTTGGAATAGTAAGAGGACTCCCAATTGTCATTGTCCTCTGCAATTGATGCACAGAACGATATCGGTATATATGTCTTGGGTTGGAATCATAGCAGAGTGCCTGAGAGTGGCCATCCCTAGGTATTACTTAATTAATTGTGACTTCTTTCCCAGAGAAAATTACTCAGAACTCAAAATTGGAAAGTGCACATGGTATGTACATCATAATTCACACAATAGTGCATACTCAAGGAATTTTTTTTTGCAGTCTCATTCCTGTCCATAAAAAATGTGCTTAAGTTCCTCTATCAAGGTCTCATGTCTGTAGGCCACTCGGATATTGGGGACATTGGTTCTGGTGATGTCATTTCCGCCTGGTCCTTCCTCACTGAACTTATTGCCAATCCAGTGTCTCTTGACCTGAATACAAGTGGCACAGCATGAATTATCAAACTAGATACCGGTACCACATTATATTATAGCCTCGTTCCCAGTCCCACGCCCAGCTTTTCACCGCTTGCAATACGGAAAAGCGGGGAGGGCCTGGTAAGGTTTATCACGTGAATGATAGTTAAGGGTAGAAAGATGACTTGAAATGAACGTGGCCATACTGGGCCTCAGAACAGCAGGAAGAGTGAAGGTACCCACAAATATCGGAGAGTGACTGTCATACACACCGAGTGCAGTGTGTTCTCTGCAGTGTGTTCACGCTATATAGGCCTTTTCTGAAGGGCACTGTGCCTGATTGGGCTTCTAATGTGCCCTTTGTGGTCTGGTCTAAAAGCAAAGTGTGCCCTTTGCCAGCACTTTGCAAGACTTAGCAACCACTTGAAGTACTTGGCAGGTGAGGTTTCTGAATGCTATGAATCTCATTATTCACCCCTCCTAAACAAATTTCTGGTGAGAACACTGACCATGCAAGTGTTCAACACCTAGTAGATGGTTGAACGAAGCATCTTCATTCCGTAACTTTTGCCATTAAATTTGTCAATTATGTCATGCTCATGTGAGGAGGTCAGCCCATCGAAGATCATCAGAGTCCTGGTCACCAAGTCCTCAACCAAGACTGGATTCTTATTGAGAACATTGGAGCAGCAATGGGGACCCTTACCAGGCCCTCCCCGCTTTTCCGTACTGCAACAGTGCAAGCAATGAAAAAGCTGGGCATGGGACTGGGAACGAGGCTATGCCACGTAATCTCCTGATAGTACACCCACCCTAGAAAATAAACCCATTTACTGTGCCAGAAAAGAGGATGGACTAGTTTGTTGTATGCTGTTGCACAATCGGTTGTGTAGTGGTCAGAGATGATGGAACAGGTCCGGCAGACCTGGCGACCACCGGACCAATGTTGGCGCCTGAAAAGCCAGCAGATGCAATCTAAGTATAGGATTTAAAAACTTCCCTGCTCCCAACAAGGACATGCTTTGCACACCAGCATACTACTGTCAAAGTTCGCTTTGTGATAATCGGCTCCTCTGCAGCTTCAGTATAGATTAGATACATAATACCTCCACTATATTTCGCCTCCCCAGCACTGCCGGAGATGCTGAGAAATGAGCACCTTCGCGGTAGTATGCTACTACTCGAGAGAGACTAATCACCCCCATTGGGCACTTTGCCAAGCCCTGAACTTCCCTATACTTTTGGAATTCAGAGACAAATTTGACTGAGACAAGATGTGGATTGAGGTGCCACTTGTGATGATGTAATCGCCTGACCAAAGCTAAAGTGCTTCCACCGCCCCTGACATGAAACTATGCATACATGCACATATTGTGCTCTTCATGTTTATATCTAGTGTATGCAATCGCCTCTAGAGCATAGTAGCACCACAGCACAGATTCTGGGAAGCAGACATGGCACTCCTACTGTGTTCTGTTTGCGTTCATCAGGAGCTTATGAGCGCCGCAAAGTGGCGCGAAGGAGCGTCAAACTACCGTACTTGTTAGGGTTCCATCACTCGCAAGATAGCAGTTGCACAAAATGCCTTATAGGGCTGGGCTACAACTTGCACCTACTTTGTTAAGAAGTCTGTGAGGGTTCGCAGATAGGCCTGAGCTAATTATGTGCGCATAATTTGCAGAATAATAGGGACTTACCCGAACTGCACATTATTCGCGAATAATCGGGCCAGAAAATGAAAATACTTATTAGTGGGCATGTAGTTTCAGCCACGTGGCTCATGGCTGCCTTGTGTGGGTCTGATGCGGAGTGCTGTGGCGACCTTTCGTCGCTTTCGAGCTCCGAAACAGGAACAGAGGCTACAGAGCACGAGTCTACCTCCTCCTGTGCGTCTCTGCTAGACCACTTACGGAGCCCCAAGCCATCTGAGTTGGCTCGTAAACGAAAAGTCGATCACAATGTTTTGTGAATAACAGGTTGTTGACGTAAAATAATGAGCTTAGTTGTCAAGAATATTCAAATAAAATAAATAATTTTGTGAATAATTAGCTCAGGCCTATTCGCAGACGTGTGAAAAACTAACCATCCATGATAGCATACTCAACACCTGCCCACCTACTTAAGCACAGCCGTACATGTACACAGACCGCAAATGTGAGCAATTCAAATCCGTATAAGGAGTGTCATGTGCTGTGACCTTGCGACTGATGGGTATGCTAGTTGGACGCTCCTTCCTGTTATGGGCTCCTGGTTCATGCAGCCAGCTAGGGAGTGAAGAGTTGCTAGTTTCAGTGTGACACTCGTATACATATAGAAACTACGTAAATAGGAGCGGGCTTAGTAAAAGTAGGCCCACCCACTGCACCTGCAAATTGCGTAGCCACTAATGTTCATCACCCATGGCTGTGTTATCGGGATATTATGGTACATCAGTTAAACTTTGTGCTTTCTCCCTCTACACCAACATACGTGTTCCTCGAATCCACTCATCAGGACGGAGTTCCTGGCCAGCTCACACATGTCACACGGACTCAGCTTCCACACCTGAGCGGCAATACTGTACTCCTCCATCAGGGGCTCCTGTAAGGATGGGAGCACTGCATCTAACAAACATAAAACATCAGTGGGTGGGCCTGAGCAA
Source organism: Axinella damicornis (assembly GCA_963931865.1). Taxonomy (NCBI): domain Eukaryota; kingdom Metazoa; phylum Porifera; class Demospongiae; order Axinellida; family Axinellidae; genus Axinella; species Axinella damicornis. The sequence continues at coordinate 12,341,871 of OZ007507.1, read as the reverse complement.
CTCAATGGGTACAACATGGATACTAGCAGGAGCGCAGGAGCCGCAGAAGGCGGCGAAGGAGGTGATCATGCTGGAAGCTAGCTTTACAGATGATCTGCTTGTGTGGGTTGTCATTGACAGACAAGCAAATCAGAATTAATGCTATGTTGTAGTTACATCCTGGTATCTGGGGTGTATGAGACCATGCATAGCTCTGTTGATTTTGGCTGCGAAAATAATGTACAAACTGAGCGTCAAACTAGTATAGACATGTTGTAATCCCTCACACCTTACGGTTATAGGAAGGCCTTTGCAGTATATACCACACAAACAACAATTTGTTTTTCACACTTCTATGTAATGGCCTCTTGCCATATACATGTAAGGTAAAATTTTGGGACATGTGAAGGACTACTACTTCGGCTAGGGCACCGTATGCTCATGCGCTCCTGATAAATAATTATTCAGAAGAGCATATTGAAGGAGCTGTCATGCATGACAGCAAAAAGCACAATGGTGGAACTCAAGCTAGTTTGACATGGGAATGTAAATGATACTCTTAATTAAGTTAAGTTAAAACCCTTTTGGGCCCATAGTGCATATAATTGTCGTGAGACTTTCATGTCACTTCCGGCAAAATCCTTGGGAGTTACATGTAAACGTGAGCAAAAGGGTGGGACGGGGATGCACCCAGCATGGCGGCAGTGATGTCTGGAACTGGGTGCGGCTGCATGAGCAGTGGGGTCATCATCGGTATACTCAGTATAGCACGGATGAAGACTCAAGTAAGTGCATGGTGCAGTGGCCACAATTAAGCTTTGCAGGGGGTGTCGCTTTGCACGGGGTGTCAAGAGTTGGCAAAGAACATGCAGTAGCTGGAACCCTATATCTTTTGTTGTAATTACATTCTCCAGCATGCTTGATTGTCTTTGCACTTCAGTAAGCACAATAGGAGGGAAAACAAGGGGTAAGAGTTGTACACTTGGGCTGAGGTGTTTCGCCTCTTTCAGTAGGCGAATCAAGTGTTAACTTCAGTAAAACCCTCAGTTAAAGCCTGCCCAAGGGTACACGTGACATTGCATAGTGCTCCTCCTGCCACACGATAAGCTACATCCCAGGAATAAAGTATGGTACGCTTCTCTAAAATTGATGCCGAGATTCGGAAAGCCTTTCCAACATGACTTTGCAGCGCAGCTTCGCCGTAAACTGGAAGGCTTCTTCTGAGAATCATAAGTTTTCTTCCAAAAATGCAGAAAACTTCTTCCAAAAAGCACTGGTTTTGTACGTACCTACCTAAGTTTCAGAAAAATGGTGCAGCTTCACTTACTTAGCTTCGTTTAGGCCTTCCATAGCTGCGTTTAGGTCTTCTGGAGCTGTGTAATTCCGGCACCATGACGGAAGCAGTTCCACAAATGTGCATCATTTTAAAGATGCGTACCGTATGGTATGATTGTCAACTAAGTACGTAGCTCATTATGTTTAGTATAGTGGAACTGCAGGGGATCATCAGTGGAGAGGGAGGTCTTCCGGAGCTGTGTAATTCCGGCACCATGACGGAAGCAGTTCCACAAATGTGCATCATTTTTAAAGATGCGTACCGTATGGTATGATTGTCAACTAAGTACGTAGCTCATTATGTTAACACACTTTAGTATAGTGGAACTGCAGGGGATCATCAGTGGAGAGGGATATCAGGAGGCCACGGGCAAAGTATTCTGGGAGGGGGTTGCGGTGGTAGTCCAGGAACAACGAGTTGTTGCTCAGCGGGGACATGGCGACACCTATCTGGGCCAGGTAGTAGAGGTACTGTAGTGTGGGCACCTGGGCACAGAGCAACCACTTGGATCACACATCATACCAAAATCGATACGGTAAACATAAGATACCAGACCACCCATTTCCATGTTGCAGTATACATGTATTGTAGAGGAAAATTCCAAAGTGGAGAACATTGTGTCACAGAAATAAAAGAATGTGCTGTGCTAGAGTGCGCAAAAGTACTGTGCTAAGGTGCAAAGTGCAGACGTCATGTTCAAATACAGAAACATGCACAAAATGAGTTGTACGCAAAGTAACGCACCTTGTGCATTTACAGTACAGTACGTACATATTTAGGCAGTGTAACAAGCAGAAGAGACATGATTGGTCCAACCATGATTGTAATCATCATAGATTCAGACCTCCTGGAAGGAAGGCATTCATCCGAAAAGCTGGCCAAACTGATAGAGCTCGAAGGAGTGGAAGACGAGGTACACAACACAGCAACTCTTGTCCTTAATACGCAATCTCAGTTTTGCAGCTACATAAGGTGGCCCCAGCTGGAAGGATCTTCATTCACTACATGCTTGATGAATCTCGACCATGATATCCAGCCTCCAACAATACAATGTTCTAAGCGAGGAGTTTAGAAAAAATCTCCAGTGGTAGTCAGTACTAGTCATAGCATTTGAAACAGAGCGTGTTTCTTTTCAGCACCCACGGTAGACACTAGCCCCACCCTAGGAGCTGTACGCAGATAGTGCTGGTGATACCATCTTTGAAGCTTTTTACAAGGGCCGTCAGTTCCGGGCTTGATGGGGTGAACACAATTTGGCAACAGAATCATACAAACAGCTCTTCTGAAACCACATGTCTGGGCCCACGAGTGGTGTTACAAGAATGGGGAAGAAGGGGAGGGAGGATACCCTACCAATTTACAGAGCTGAATTACACATACCTTCCTGAGTAGCAGACCATGTGAGATGTTTTGTGCAAGCAAGAAGGCTGTGACCAGGTGGTGGGCGGGGCCGGCCTCTCCACAGTGTGGGCGAAGTGAGAATAAATTCAGTCCACGGATCCTGAAGCAAGAAAGGAATCCACATAACAGCAGGAACATTAAATTGATGCCACAATTCGGAAGGCCTTTCCGATTCATGTTTGCAGTGTAGCTTCTTCGAAGTCTTCTTCAGATCTGAGAATTGGAAAGTTTCTTCTGAAGACGCGGAAGGCTTCTTCCAAAGAGCACTGGCTTTGTACACACCTAAGTTTCAGAAAAACGGTGCAGCTTCTCTTACGGATATTCCGGAGTTCGTCTAGGCCTTGTCGTGTTTAGGCCTTCCGCGTTCATGTTTGTAACGGAATTCTGGACCAGCGATGGAAAGGTTTCAGAATCACGGCATCAACTTTAAAGATACATACGTACCGTAAACTAATGACGAGCCCAACCAGGAGTGTAATTCCCTTTAACCTGATCCAATCTACTGGCTTCCTGCTGGCATTAGCCTGTTACTATCCAATTAGTTGGTTAAGTGCACAAAATAACTGTACAAGTTATTTGACCTCTAGATGAATATGTAATCCACAGAATGGTGGGTCGGCCCATCCATCAAGTCACAATAAACAATGCAGCTATCACTCACTTTCTCAGTCTGTTCAGGATGGTGATGTTGGCATACATGTAGAAGAGGTAGTAGGCATAGGGCGGGTTCTCTTCAGAGGTCCACTCGGAGGGGGTGGGGCTGGTTTGCCGAAACTGGTGGTACTCCAGTTTGCTCTCGTCATCCACACTGTCAAACCCAATCACCTGCCAGTGTGTTGTGTGCATATGGTAACCTAATATTCCTGATTCAGTAATAAACTATACTCGTATAACTACACTCCTGGTAGGGGAAAAATTGTGCCGCGTAATTAATCCAACCTCACAGCATGCAGGAAAGGTCTACAGAGATTCTGACTACACCATCGTGATCGCCATCATGCAGGGACACAATCATAATAATTGTGCTGAAACTCACCTTGGTGGTGGAGATACAAGCACTTTTGTCGTGCCGTCGGCCGCCATTGCTCGATCGCTCTCTTCGACGTTGGATGCCAGTACAGTCTTACAAAGGCCCCAAAAAAGATTGTGACCACACAGCCGTAATCACTGTCGTTCACTGGTGCTTACAGGCCAAAACTCACCGTGCAGGCAAAGTTGTAAGTGCTGTTATAATTTCGTGTCTCCCCTTTGGTTGCCATTGCTAGCGATTGACTGAGCATGGTTGCCACGTGGCATGTGCTATGGCGAGTCGCAGCCGGCGTTGCAACGGCTACCAGGAGTGTGGTTGCCCCTCGAATTAATGTAAGAGAAATGAGGGGCAAAGCTTTGTGGTCTGGTCCACTTACCTTTGCCTTTGTTATGTCAGCAACTACTTGGAAGTACTTGAACAAGGCACTAAGGGTTTCCCCAGGAGCGCATAATTATGCGCTCCTGGTTTCCCACAGACAGTTTATGGAAACTCCCTACGATTCGGCCTTAAGCATCTAATGAGTGAACTACTGGACTGATCTTTACAAGTCCTAGACCTCACAAACTATACTACTTTGCAGAGCGCATTGGGAAAGGAGGAAAGATAACATCTACTTGTGGGATTGAAAGGCCGTAGGTTATACGACGTCAAAAGTCAGTTTTCACTGATGCACCATGCAGGTGTTGAATTTTGGGTTTTTTCTGGGATCTCAAGGTCTGTCCAGTAGTCCCTGCTGTAAGTGGTTTCAGTGGATAGTAATATCCTGTTGATTTTCTTTCCTTGGAGCCGTATGTGTCTTGAAGCTTTCCTGGAATTTTCCAGATTTTTTATCAATGACATCATCTCCAACCCTTGGTTGTGCTGTTTAGTTCAGTTTCCACTGAAGAAGATCTCCGGATCGAAACGTTTGGACTTACCATTAAAGTCTGTTGCCCTTGCTACGAATAAGCTCAATAAATCCTCTCGGAATAGTACTACGTAGCAATGAGCCCATACAATTTCTTGAAGCTTCTCATCTGCACACTGACATGCACATACATATCTGACCTGGTTGAGAAACTTGTTCAGGTTAGGATGTGAGCTCGGGTCAAGGGTCACTTCAAACAGCGGGAGGAACACGTTCGCCAGGATCTGGCCAAAGTTGTCCAGTAGATGTTTAGAATGGTAGATGTCACTAAGAGATTGGGGGAGGGGGAGCAGAGTACGTAATACTGTCATCGGAAATAGTAAAAGCGTTCTGTAAACCAGACATTCATTAGTAGATCCGAAGATGTACGTGTAGTTTCGGTGCATGCACAGTCATTAAAATCCAGGCTCCAATCATATACATAACATACAGGGTTCAAATACCCAAATTATGAGTCAGATCACATTGTTGATGGCATAACGTTGGGTTAACTAGCTTTGTGCACGTGCAAGTTATAGTATGACAAAGGTTCTCCTCACTGGTGGGATACAACGCCGGCAGTACTCTAGTCTATGTTGCTACAACAGTGAACACAAAAGTGCACTCACAATATCCTTGGCACTTGCACCAACCAGCGAACATTATTGCAGAACATCTGATTGTCCACAGCCCACGTTGCAAGCTTGTCCCACTCGTCCCGGGAATGACCATATACGGAGATCCTCAGCTCTGCATTCTGATACTTGCTCTCTGCAAAGTCGTCCATCACCTCCTGCACACGATATGTTAGGATGCAGGATACCAACAGCACTAGTAGCAATGTGCCACCGTACACAAGATGCTCGTGAAGCAAGGCTGAAACAGAGCAGGATGAGCCACACTATTCAACAAACAAGACATCTACATGTAGCTAACATGTACTGCGCGTTAAACCAAGTTGGACGAAAGCAGCACATCAAATGGAGTCAGGTAGACGAGGCAGTGCAATCAAACTGGTTTGCAAGACTACTCTGTACTGCATGTAGCAATCACTGCCAACACTTTTACTACAAATTTTAAGTGCCATGGCGAAAGTACAGAGCCTTACAACGACATTACTGTAATATCCCTCAGTCTCCTTTCAAAACTACAGAGGAAGCCTGCAAAATTTCACCACGGGAAACTAGTATTGGCTTCTCACATGATCTTGCCGATGCTGAGTTAATCACTCGGATTGAGATGGAGCCCTCTTTGGATTCCTTTTCATGTCAAGCACCGGCACAGAAGACACTTTTGGTTTGATAAGAAGATGGTGTATATGTAGTTGTGCCCCAGATAGGAAAGTGGCTATAACTGGTGTGCTGGCAAATTGTTCCCAATATATAAATCCAGTCAAGAAGTTCTGCTCTAAACTAACAACTTACAATCAATAATGTCTACATACATACCTCGATACACCCAACCACACACATACCTTAATCAGTTCAGCATAGTATTTGCCGCCGGTATCATTATTGGTCTTCAGGAACACTTCGCGAAGTCGACTCTCACCTGCATTAGTCCAAGAAAAGCAGCTTGGTGTAAGCTGTCTTCTGCTGCTCTGTGCAGAGTCCTAGTGGCTTAGTGGTAAGAACGTGTGATTAGTATCCAATGGGTTTGAACCCTCCTGGATTCATTCGGTGACCCTGTGACCTTGACCAAAATCGACCATGACCAAAATCGACCATGACCAAAATTGACCATGACCAAAATCGACCATGACCACGTTACTCTAACAGATCGAGTAATGCTGTAAGTCACACCTTCATGCTCCACATATGGTATTGTGACCCTGGGCAGTGCTGATTGGAGTGACCACCCCTTCATTAAAATGCAAAACCCCATTGATTAGTCGATCTTTGATGCATATGTAACCAAAATTAAGCAATAAACCAGCAGTGCCACCCTCTTGATAATATTATATCAACCCTACCGATTGGGTTGTACTTGGAGTTGAACTTGTCGAAACGGTGGAAAGTGCTGCGGTCCTGTGGGAATGATGAGCATCACAATTTGTGAATACGCCCACTTGTAGGGACCTGAGTTGCTGGGTATCAATACACTAAGACTTTAATGTGTGTCTACGTGTAACAGAAGTGGGACGTTCTAGACTAGCAACAGGCAACCTTTGTACTTCACTACAACCTCCAAAACATCAAACTCAGCGAAGAATGTTCGGGAACGTTGGGTGGTTGCAACCTTCCTGAACAGCTGGGGCTACAAGCAGACGCTATCAGGGAGCAGCAACTGCATGGCTGATGCAGATGCAATTGGGTAGCAGCAGCTGAATCAGACAAGATCGGAGTGAGATGGACACAATCAGGGACCAGCAGCTAAAGTGGAAGCATTCGGGGAGTGGAGGTGTGACCTCGGCACAGAGAACTGTCTGGTGCTGGAATGCTCACGAAGGCAAATGAGGAGGCAGTATCTGAGCGAGCAAAGGAAGAAGCTACTCCATCAACAAGGGGTGTTTGGAAAACAATTGTTTCTCATCAGTACACTTGCACGCTCACATTGTGATCTCTCATTAAAGTCGTGACATTATGTACAACCATGTGACACAGACACTTGTAGCACACGTACACTACGTAACTCACAGCATGTACATCCAGGTTGTCAACATTCAAGTCATAGGCTCTCAGGTTGAGCTTTTGAAAGACCTGAAAGGAAGAGCAGAAAGAGCAAACAATCCCACAATCCACACACAGAGCTGGACACAAAGTCAAACAGGTACAGGAGCAGAAGATGCTACTAAGAATCCTTGGCGCCAATTGCAACTGGTGACTTCCTAGGAACTCAAACATATTCTGCAGACTTTCTTTTCAGGCGGCAAACGTGAAGCAAACCAAGGGTAGTAGAAAGCAGTATTTATTTGACCAAGAATAAGGCACTGAGGCAAGGGATAGTGTTAACAAAATTGTTGATATACACGCTTGATCAATTACACGCATTCGCCACATTGTCTTCCACTTCCTAATCGAGCTGCATGGTATAGTGTACGCTGCATGCTATAGTGTATGCTGCATGCTATAGTGTACGCTGCATGCTATAGTTACGCTGCATGCTATAGTGTACGCTGCATGCTATAGTGTACGCTGCATGCTATAGTGTACGCTGCATGCTATAGTGTACGCTGCATGCTGTAGTGTACGCTGCATGCTATAGTGTACGCTGCATGCTATAGTGTACGCTGCATGCTATAGTGTACGCTGCATGCTATAGTGTACGCGCATGCTGTAGTGTACGCTGCATGCTATAGTGTACGCTGCATGCTATAGTGTACGCTGCATGCTATAGTGTACGCTGCATGCTGTAGTGTACGCTGCATGCTATAGTGTACGCTGCATGCTATAGTGTACGCTGCATGCTGTAGTGTACGCTGCATGCTATAGTGTACGCGCATGCTGTAGTGTACGCTGCATGCTATAGTGTACGCTGCATGCTATAGTGTACGCTGCATGCTATAGTGTACGCTGCATGCTATAGTGTACGCTGCATGCTATAGTGTACGCTGCATGCTATAGTGTACGCTGCATGCTATAGTGTACGCTGCATGCTATAGTGTACGCTGCATGCTATAGTGTACGCTGCATGCTATAGTGTACGCTGCATGCTGTAGTGTACGCTGCATGCTATAGTGTACGCTGCATGCTATAGTGTACACTGCATGCTATAGTGTACGCTGCATGCTATAGTGTACGCTGCATGCTATAGTGTACGCGCATGCTATAGTGTACGCTGCATGCTATAGTGTACGCGCATGCTATAGTGTACGCGCATGCTATAGTGTACGCGCATGCTATAGTGTAGCTGCATGGTATAGTGTATGCTGCATGCTATAGTGTACGCTGCATGCTATAGTGTACGCTGCATGCTATAGTGTACACTGCATGCTATAGTGTACGCTGCATGCTATAGTGTACGCGCATGCTATAGTGTACGCTGCATGCTATAGTGTACGCGCATGCTATAGTGTACGCGCATGCTATAGTGTACGCGCATGCTATAGTGTAGCTGCATGCTATAGTGTACGCTGCATGCTATAGTGTACGCGCATGCTATAGTGTACGCGCATGCTATAGTGTACGCTGCATGCTATAGTGTACGCTGCATGCTATAGTGTACGCTGCATGCTATAGTGTACGCTGCATGCTATAGTGTACGCTGCATGCTATAGTGTACACTGCATGCTATAGTGTACGCGCATGCTATAGTGTACGCTGCATGCTATAGTGTACGCTGCATGCTATAGTGTACGCTGCATGCTATAGTGTACGCTGCATGCTATAGTGTACACTGCATGCTATAGTGTAGCTGCATGCTATAGTGTAGCTGCATGCTATAGTGTAGTATACGCTGCATGCTATAGTGTACGCTGCAACAGGAAATAGATCATACTTGAGCTATTAGAGGGAAACTGGGGTGGGGCCTGAGTCTTGAGACTCTGGTTCACATGTACTGCCATACGCCAAAAGGCACGAAGACAGATATCCTGAAGCTGGGATGGATATCACGACTATGTGGGTACAATCAGGCTCACCCCAATAAGAATGCGGAGGCTATCCACAACTCCTCACCTCGGACAAGGTGAGTCTTTCTCCCTTGCTGTTGATGACCACCTCACTGGGCGAGTCCTTTATCTTCTTCTTGATGAACCGCAGCAGGTGCTTCTGGTTCATACACGAAGAGGCGTGGACATGAGTGTCCACCTGTGAGGGTGTGAAGGGAGTGTGTGATAGAGTGGAGGGGGTGTGAGTGCGAGTGAGAGAGGATGTGAGTGTGTGAAGGTAGAGTGTGTGATAGGTGTGAGTGCGATGAGTATGTGGTGAGAGGATGTGTGTGTGAAGGGAGTGTGTGATAGAGTGGAGGGGTGGGGTGTGAGTGTGTGGTGAGAGGATGTGCATGTGTGAAGGGAGAGTGTGTGATAGAGTGGAGGGGGTGTGAGTGTAGTGAGAGGATGTGCATGTGTAAAGAAAGAAAGAATTGTGAGTTCGTTTTGAGTTTGCAAAAATTACATGCACTTCCAGGATCATCACCATTGAATATTCAATCTCCCTCCAATAAAACGTACCCCTATTATTGCAACGTACTGTTTGCACACACACACACGCCCAAATGCACACACACACACACACACACACACACACACACATGCACACACTATATACCACTGAGTCACTGACCGCACCCACCTTCCTAACATTGTAGTACACTATATACGTACCACTGACCGCACCCACCTTCCTGACATTGTAGTACATCTACAATATACACCACCACTGGCCACACCCACCTTCCTGACATTGTAGTACAAGTACAATATATACCACCACTGACCACACCCACCTTCCTGACATTGTAGTACATCTACAATATATACCACCACTGACCACACCCACCTTCCTGACATTGTAGAAGTCTCGGTGAGGGACGGACTTCTGTGCCCGGAGCTCCTTCACCTCATTGAGCATGATGTGCAACTGGAACCGAGACTCCAGGTAGCGTAGACGACGGTAGCTGAATGACTTGCTGTAAGTGGAGAGGTGGGTTGAGAACGCAGCTTGAGGGTGTACCACACACAAGCAGACAGGACACATGGTCTGAAGATCGCGGAAACATAAGTGAAACATGCTTAGAATTAACATAGTGTAAAAGTCTTACACATGCAGGTGTCTCAAATCACTGGACTTGAAAATGGACTGGAACAGTTGAATGGACTATGGTTCTAAATAACTTGGTATCCATAGCAACACATAACTCTACTGTGTGGCTATTTACCCACTCACAGTCAGTTCTGACTTGTATTGGTTTGCGGTTACCGTCCAATATACACACCTAGTTTATTACGTGCACAGCAGAAGCTGTGAAATACAGCGAGTTTATTGATTCTGGTGCTGTGTGAATAGCTGTAACATGCAATCACCTAAGTCTGTTGTCATAGCTACATGCAGTGCTGCCACTACTAAAAGGCCTGTTTTCTGTGTGTGACAAACAGAAGTGGATGATTGGGGACAGGACTAGACTAATGACACCTGCAGCCTTGTACTACTGTTACAGTACTGACAAGATGTTAGTGCATCAGAGTAAGGAACTACACCGGACTCATGCAGATGTAGTGAGGGAGGCAAGACCTCTGAAGCATGTCTAAATCTGAAGGGGGAACTGTTGTGTGCCGCACTCTGCTAATGGGAACAGAGGTGAGAGTCCGTCGGAACTCTGCACAGAGAGCTGCCCGTGACCAGATTGTACCCGAATGATGGGGCAGTAGTTGAAGTGACCGAAGTTACTTGTAGTCAGTACGATCAGTAGAAGTGTGACCCAGGTACATTGATCTCCCCCACTCACAATGGGTCGATGTGTGGAGAGGGCTAGCATCAGGTGATCCCATATGAATCGTACAGCTAGCGTCACCACATATGGTAATCTATAGTAAGCATGATCAGTGGAAGCATGACCCATGTGTGATTGATCTCCCTGACTCACATGGGTCCATGTGTGGAGACAGCTAGAGTGTGTGATCCCATAAGAATCGTATACCTAGCCTCACCATATATGGTAATCTAGAGTCAGCATGATCAGTGGAAGTGTGACCCACACAGACCCATCTCCCTGACTCACATGGGTCCGTGTGTGGAGAGGGCCAGCATCATGTTCATGTCATCAATGAAGTCCGTTCTCAGTTGCTCCAGGTACCACAGATTTCCCAGCACATCATCCTGCATAACCTCCTCCTCCTGCAGGGCGACGTGTGTGTGTGTGTGTGAGTGTGAGTGTGGGTGTGGGTGTGGGTGTGAGTATGCGTGTGGGTGTGAGTATGCGTGTGGGTGTGAGTATGCGTGTGGGTGTGAGTATGCGTGTGTGGGTGTGAGTATGCGTGTGTGGGTGTGAGTATGCGTGCGTGTGTGGGTGTGAGTATGCGTGCGTGTGTGGGTGTGAGTATGCGTGTGTGTGTGTGTATGCGTGCGTGTGTGGGTGTGAGTATGCGTGTGTGTGTGTGTGTGTGTGTGCGTGTGTGCGTGTGTGTGTGCGTGTGTGCGTGTGTGCATACGGTACATTGCAATAACACTTACACTTGAGGGCTACGGGTAAATTTTGCATGTGAGCATGGTCTCGAAGCAAAGAAAATACAGTAGGCAGGATTCTATCTGGGGTGGGGAAGCTTCTCCCTATAGATATCCATTACTTCCTGACTGTAGGCTGTAGAGTGCACGTCAGATCCAATAGACACACAAGTCTTAAACCTTCAACTCCATCCCACCCCAAGGAAAAAAAAACTTTCTAGATATGTATACTACTTCCCTGATAGCACTTGGCTTCACCATGCAGAAGATTTCCCGTAGTTCGCTCGCCGTGGCACTTTAAATGCCCATGTGCTAAATAATCAGTGCTATTAGCATTAGTCATGCTGTTGACCTTACAAATGAATGGCGCTTGCAGGTATATAACTACTCAGTTTAGTATGCTCTTAAACTAGTTGTGCACATGCAGTGCATGGAGAGTGTACACGCCCTCTTCTCCACTCCTCCCATCCTTACCTGTGGTGTCAGCGAGTCGGTGTTCTTGGTCAAGACGGCAAAGCCTCTCTCCATCTTGACGGTGAAGCGGAATACAGGAGGGAAGAATATAGTGCTGTGGGGCTCAAAGGGGGAGAGGGGGGTGGGAGGGACTTCAGCTGCAGTTGCATGGAAGGAAGAGAGATATAGAAGAATGAGCTGGGAGGTGTGTGTGTGTGTGTGTGGGGGGGGGGGGGGGGGAGGGAGGGGGGGGGGAGGGGGGGGGGAGGGGAGGGGGTGCATTCAGGGTATGATGCATGCTGTAAGGGATCAAAAACTGGAGGCATACAAGGCCTGGGAATGAGGCGGAGGAGGCGGGGGGACTCATGTAGCTACATACATATGTGACCGGATCTAACTGTGGAGATATGAGAGTTCTAGGAAGTGACGAAGTATGAAATTGTGGTGTTGAGATCCCTTTGATAATGAAGTGATTCTTGGTACACAACAGGTACTAAGCCGGAACTATGTAACACCAACCCTTGCTAGACATCAGAAACATCCTCTATTCCAGAGTTATGTGCCATCGTATCATTGCCATTCCCCCCCCCCCCCCCCCCCCCCCCCCCCCCCAAAAGTCCATGTGGTCAAACCCCCACCCCATACTCATTTGATGGTACGGACCTAAGGCTTCATTCCCACATCATTGCTGTGGTACTGCACACTTGCAGAAATGCATCTGAAGCAAAACTGCCAAATCTAAGCACCTAGAGTACGACTTGTGACTGCATGTTTCTGGCCATGCTTAGAAATGCTGAGCATGTACAGCAGATTGCACTTCCGTTCGAAAATTTGCGTATTGCGTATTGCGTAGATTTTTGTTCTGCAAGTATGACGCTCATGCAAAGTGCCCACAACTTCCGGACTCCAGTGTGTTCTGGGCCGTGTCGTTTCCGTGAAGCTACACCCACAGGATGTTATTGCCGCTAACGTTTAGCGCTGTCACGTAATCCGCAAATATTCGAACGGAAGTGCAATCCGCTGCACACTCACATGGTAAGAGGTCCCCTCCCGGGGTGACCATGACCTTTGACCCCTGAGTGTCTGGTACACAGAACATGGAGCTGGGTGGCAGCTCTTTGTCGATCATGTGGCGAGTGGTCTCACAGAACTCTTGCAGGCTCAGTTCCATGTATTTCCGCCGGAACTTCAGGGCCTCCACCAGCAGGCGCTGCACTTCTTGGTAGTCCATGCGGGACACCTGGTGGAGAAGAGGGGGTATGAGAGGAGAGGTAGACGACTGCCCAGACTACAGAGGAATTGTCTATATCTGGCACACAAAAACATACATACAACTTAGCCACATGGCAACAAGCTAACAGTTTAACTACTGCATTCCCCCATTATTAAGTGGATGCACCTATATCCCCACAGGAAGAAAATAGGCACCTATCATTTCACAGCTTTTTGAACTTATAGGCACCTATCGCTTTTTGGACTTAGAAAAGGCAGAGCTTTAGGAAGAAGACTTTGATGCTTAGTAAAGAGCATCTTGGGGAAAAGAGCTGAACTAACAGTGCCACGTATCAGCAAGCTGTGGTTAATAACTACAGCAGCTGGACGTGGTGAGCATGGGGGTCACTGCAAACTCTAAACAGGCATACAAAGTAAGCCAAGAGCTAGATGAAGAAAGGCGTGCAGGAAGAGTGAGTCACTGCTGTCTTAAACCTTTCTCTGGCGAGGCAGACAATTGTTGGTACAACCCGGTGTTCTGCAACAACAGCCTCCATGCTCACCATTGAGTTTACTGAGCACATCGACATACTGCAATACACAATACGCATACACACGTATCCACTGACCCCTGCAAAGTCCACAATGTCCTTTCCATCGGAGTCAGCCACTTTCTTGTGCTGAGTGACAGTAACTCGGCTGAAAGGAACCCTCAAACACACGCCTGCTGACAGCAGGGTGCCGCGTTCGTTTTCAATTGCAGCAGGCGGAGGTGATGCTGTTTTCTCTTCCACCTCCAACTCTTCTGTATAGTCTTCAATATGCTCCCGGTCACCAGCATACTCAAAGGCCACATTCTTGGAGGCTGGCTCTAAGGGTGGAGAGGGGAAGGGGAGGGGAGGGGAGGGGAGGGGAGGGGAGGGGAGGGGAGGGAGGGGAGGGGAGGGGAGGGGAGGGGAGGGGAGGGGAGGGGGGGAGGGGAGGGGAGGGAGAGGGAGGGGGAGGGGGATAGGGAGGGGAGGGGAGGGGAGGGCGAGGAGGGGTGGGACTCTAAACAGCAACTTTGTGTAGCAGTTAACCACTTGGCCACCAGCTACACACACACTCACACATTTACACATGCACACACACACACACACACACACACACATGCACACATGCACACACACACACACACACACACACATGCACACACACACACACACACACACACACACACACACACACACACACACACACACACACACACACACACACACACTTACTAGTAACTAACCAACTTACATATTCACCCATAGTATGCACAGACACACTCACTTACCAGGAGTATAGAACTCTGACCCGGTGAATTGCTCAAGGACATCCTGGAGGTCCTCATCTGTGTCTTCGGACCCACTCGCCTCACCTCCTCCCCGATCAAACTCTTGGCTCTTTGTCATCTTTGTGGGAGTAGTGCAGGTGGAAGAATGTTCTACATGTTCAACTGCTATATATGTGGGGAAGGAGAGGAGTGGGGGAGGAGAGGTGGGAGGAGAGGTGGGAGGAGTGGGGGACAAGAGTGAGAGGAGAGGGGGAGAAGGGGGGAGAGGGGGAGGAGAGAGGGAAGAGAGAGGGAAGAGAGGAGAGGAAGGGGCAGGAAAGGGGAAGGAGAGGGGGAGGAGAGTGGGGAGGGGAGGCGCATTGCTAAGAAAACGTCCGATTGTGGATTATCCGTAGGTGTTTTCGGCTGGGCACGAGACTAGATGTATATAGAAGTCTTTTTTATTCTGACTATAGACCAGCAGTTTGCTCCACCCCGATGGACTCTGACCACTAATAGTGTACTTCATAATAATACCTTTTCATGGATTGTGTGAAGGTTAATTATGTACTTTGTACATGTAAGTCATCTCTCTGGGAAACTTGGGTTGTTTTGCATTTCCTGGCATTGGTTAGGTAGTGTAAAGTACATCCTCAAGATTTCTGTCTGCCAATAGTAACAAACTCAGCACTGGAAGGAAGGTATTTGGTGGGTAGGACTAGACCAGCAGTTTGCTCCACAAGGATGACTCTGACCTCTAACCACTAATAGTGTACTTCATAATAATAACTAAATTCATGGGTTGTGTGAAGGTTATTCCACTACTATTATGTACATACCTGTACATGTAATTCATCTCTCTGGGAATTTGGGATGTTTTGATTAAGTGCATTTCCTGGCATTGGCTAGGTAGTGCAAAGTACATCCTAAGATTTCTGTCTGCCAGTAGTTAACAAACTCAGCAACAGAAGGAAGGTGTTTGGTGGGTAGGACCAGACCAGTGACATGCACAACATTCGCACTTACTTAACCTCTTCATCTCACATTAGTGCTAATGCTCTTCCATGGCTGTCAGTGATTCAGAGCAATGAGCTGACTCACAGTGAGCTTGTGAGAGACTGCAGAGCACTAACGTGAACGCCATGAGTGGGGTGACAGCGCTACACAGGGCACCAGACCCAATGGGTGAGCAGTAGCTGAAGCGAGCAAAGCTACTTGTAGTATGTACAAGAGTAAGATACAATCCGGTACTTCTTTAACACCATCAGTCACAAGCCTTCTGGGTTCCCGGAATCAACCTCAGAGGCCTAAACATTCTGGGAGAGCATACCCCCATACCCACCAATCAGCAGTGCTTCACCTACGATAGATTGCCCCCCCCCCAGCGAAAAGTCCTACATATTCAAACAAATGTATGAATCACACATACCTCTGGATTCCAGTCGGTGGAGCTTCTTGGCAAGGGCCTCAAAGACTTGTGTGGACTGCCGCTGAAGTATGGGTTGTGGCGACGGCGTACCCACTACCATCACTGGTTCCTTGGCTGCCATGGTAACAAACTATCTATGTGTGTTTGTGGTTTGTGTGTGGATGTGCGAATGTGTTTGTGTGTGTGTGTGTGTGTGTGTGTGTGTGTGTGTGTGTATCACTGTAAGGTGCATCTAAACACTTCTATGTACTCTTGGGAATTAATGCACATCAGTCACGTATGTTAGCACATAGACAGGATTTGAAAGCGGCATCAGTCAGAATGGCGTACTGACCAGATCCAACCATGCCCCAATGCAAAGTCCAAATATGGACATAACGAAACACCATTCCAGATCAAAGTCAGGCAATGAGCTTTACTGCGGGGTGGTTACAAGGAATGACTCGTGATGCAAGATGGATGGACACGAGAAAGCATAATCGTTGACATAAATTATGTAGGTCCAGTATGCTTGGATGTGTATGCCAAACTACAGTACAATGGTGCTTGTGACTTCAGAGATTAGCACAGCCACAATCTGCTCTTCATAAGAATACACCCACTTACCTTTACCGACACAAGCTTAGCTATCTTATTCCGAGGTTTGCGGGCTGGTCAAAGGAATCACAGCATCACATGGGCACATAATGAAGCCTCTGTGTACTATGCAGGATTCATACTATGCTGCTTCTACCCTCGTTCCAACTGCCAGTATTTGATCGCTTGCAGTATACAAATACGGTGTGGTGTTAGCCTCGTTCCCAGGCCCTTGCCGTCTCGGGCCTGGGAACGAGGCTAGGTGTGGTGTATACTGCAAGTGATCAAATACTGGTAGTGGGAATGGCCTGGGAACGAGGCTAGCTGCTTCAGTGATTTGCTATTGTGTCTGGATTAGTAGGGATTCCCTCATCCTGTGTATGCCACAGCACCAAAAACAGTGAATTAAAGAATGCTGTAAAATACTGGCTTCAAAAGATTTCTCCCTACGTACTAATCACCACAAACTATATCACTAGATAGAGTTTGACGAGCCCCGGCCTACACACAGTGACACTGCAAGTGGCGGTGGGAATGGCCTAGGAACAAGGTTAGCTACACTGTATCTGGATTAGTAGGGATTCCCTCACCCTGTGTATGTCACAGCACCGAAAACAGTGAATTAAAGAATGCTTTAAAATACTGGCTTCAAAAGATTTCTCCCTGTGTATATATATATCACTAGATAGAGCTCGACGAGCCCCGGTCTACACACTGCAAGCGGCGGTGGGAATGGCCTGGGAACAAGGTTAACTGGTTCGCTACTGTGTCTGTATTTGTAGGAATTCCTCATCCTGTGTATGTCATTTGCCGCAGCACCAAAACAGTGATTAAAGAACGCTGTAAATACTGGATTTCTCCCTACGTACTAATCACCACAAACTATATCACTAGACAGAGCTCGACGAGCCCCGGCACCTGTACTGCTGGAACATGTTATTCTGTAGAACTTGGATCCAGCAACAAGGGTACCGGCATGTAGGTTTCCTATTGCACTGGGTACGCACAATTCAGGATTAACCATTAGGACCAGGGTCTGCATCCCTCACGAGGGGATTGGAATGCGAGGCTAGAAACTGTATTTTGGTATCGTACAATGCTAACTATCACACCAAATCAGTTGTCAATGCTGTCAATGTACTAGCCTTCTATTATGAAAGATGGTTAGCCCAGGGAGAGTTGGTACTAGCCTCGTACTAGCCTGGGACCGAAGCTAGGTTGGTACGTCCAGGGAGGGTTGGTACTAGCCTCGTACTAGCCTGGGACCGAAGCTAGGTTGGTATGTCCAGGGAGGGTTGGCATGCCATCAAAAACCCTTTAAACCTGAATCTCAACGACAGGCATCCAGCAATAAACTAAGGTTAATGGTTCATTTACTGTTGGGGGTGATTACATGCAGTGAGTGTACTATGGTACTAAGGTGGCCAAGTTGACTGTGCTTCTGCTACAACTACTCCTTTACCTGGTATTTTTCCTCGCACCGGCTTTGCAGGCTGCAGACATCTGATCCCTCCAGGTCAACTGGCAACTTCGCAGGGGCGAGGCTAGCTAAATAATTTATGTGACAGGCTAACTTCAAGGGGGCGGAACCGGATCCGACAATAGTTTGGTTCCCAGACCCAATTCTAGTCTCGGTACCAGACTATTCGCGCATACACTATGCCACATATGAAGTGGATAATGGATATTGGTCCAGCAGGAAGTACAGTGCTCCAGAGCAAGAGAGTCAACTTTGTCAGTTTTTATATAAAGTTCTATAACTTGAAGCCAGATGCATATTAAGTTTCAAAACTTGGTACATGAATAGAGAGATGATCGCAGAATCTATATCTTAATTTATGGGATGCTGTATACTACTAGTGCCCTTGTATGGCTTTGTAAACATGAAATTTATGAAACACACTTTTTAGTTGTGATCTCTTCAGCCCATGCTAGTTAAGAGCTGTAAATTGAATTGAAGATACTCCACCCAAAGATACACAAATGAAAGTAGTTTGAAAGCTCAACTGTAAATGGTGTCTTAAATATTCAGCAAAACGCCTGTTTTAAAGGTGTAAAAGTGTTTAGTTACAAACTCACTGATGGTTACTAGTTAAGATTCCAAATTTGAATAGTGTATAGGCAATGCCCTGATGAAACTACATTGCAAATTTCAACCCCTAGTTCCTTTTTGGTCTGAAGGTATGGAGATTTTTGAGTCAAAATTCCATCAAAACCCCTAAAACTGGCTGAGCACTTGTATGGTTTCTGTACTGCCATATATAGTAAAAAATCACTTTCTTTCAAACCTTATATTTTTACTTAAAATCGAAAGTTATGTACATAATACAGTGCTTCAGAGCTCAAAATGCACTGTATGAAGATTTTAAGAAGTTGACTCTCTTGCTCTGGAGCACTGTAGGGCAATGGGTTAGGGTATATTAGGGCAATATGGGTAGTCTCGTTCCCAGACCATTTATCCAGCGTGTGTATCGCTCTCCCCGCGCGCGATACTAAAAGCGATCCGTGCTGGGGTTGGTTGGGTCTGGGACTGTGACTAGGCAATGGGTTAGGGTTTACAGGGCCGGTTCTAGATGCGTGCACGTTTCTGGTACCTATACCTATAGTATGTACTTCCTGCTGGACCAATATCCACGTTGTTCCCATTCTTATCTTTATAACTTTATCGTACATCTTCTCAATTAGAAATTACACTTAGCAGATCAAGTCACTTTAACATGGAAGAAACAATAACATCATAAACAAATGGTACCGAGAGATGCACATATAGGGCACTATTATAGGGTCTGTCTCCGACTACATACATTTGCAGGATCCTGTCATACTTTGTATCCAATAATGCTCCTTCTTCCGATCATCTCCCCCACAAAGAACCAGCATGCTACTTCAACAGCTACAAGTGAGTTTTTGGTGGCCTCTTTCATGGAAATGTCCAGAAACTGCCCGGTCAAGGTAGAATTCCAGAGTCTGAACAGGCCTTGCTTAATCTGTGGCCACTGCGATATGCCTGGTGGTCCAAGCTCCACTCTTGCATGACCCCAGAACGTTTGGAGGTGGGGCTGAGCAGCCCTCGCCACGCCTGCAGAAGAAAAGAGTACGGTAATAGAGCTGTCAAACTTTAGGGCTGTTTGATTTATCAGCTATTGATATTATAATATTATTTGTTATCGTGATAAAGATAACGGATATTCATTATCGATGGATGTGACATGTTAGTTTTTAACACTCTCCCAGGATGTAGCAGTTGTAACCAGCATGAGACTATCAGCTTATGATGTCACATCCAGCAATGTCCTTGGGACTTTCAATAAACCTCGTTGGCTGTTTGAAGTTCTGTCTGTTTGGTCGTTGTGCAGGAGAGCAGCAAACACAGGCAACTTCAGACAGTCCTCAACGCATGTACCGAGCGATTTGAAAGATCACCACGTGACAGCTGCAATCTGATTGGCTCTAGCCGATTTCAGGTAGAGCCCAAGGAAAGTGGTCCAAAGTTTCTAGACCCTCCTTTTCCCCGTGCGCTAACGTGAGTCGATCCGTGCTGGGGAAAATTCGAGGGGCTAGCCCGCTAGACTAGCAATTGGGCTATTCCAGTAAATAGGGATACACCCCCTATTGACGAGTAACTAATTTGTCCTACTGGGATTCGCCAAGTTTCCGTATTCTGTTGTAAATCTCCGTAAATTTTTCCGCATATTTCCGTATACTAACGTCTGTCGCACGGTGTAGAAGGCGCATTTTCTGTCCCGGGGTGCACAAATAGCTAACTCGTCAATAGGGGGTGTATCCTTTATTAATGGAATAGCCCATTGTAAGTGGCATCGTTTTGAGTGACCACGCTCTTTAATCATCACTCACAGCAGCATTCCAACATTCAAGAAACTTCTGGGCAACATGATTCCCCAAACCCTTCCATGCCAGCTTATGGTCTGGGAACACAGATACAGTACTATACTGAGATCAAGACTATAGGTATGCCCAGAGGGGTAGGAGCAAGGGGGGCAAGGGGTGCAAGTGCACCCCCACTTTTTTCCCTGGGGGTGCATTGCACCCCCACTTTTCCAGGAGAAAAATTATCTATTTAGTAAAGTAATTTGGAAACTCACAAAGCACATGGTCAAATGATAGTGTTTGAAATTTAGATGTTTGTAAAACAACAGTTGTTAGGTCTCAAAATCGCCCCGGAATCGCTCTCAGAGCACCAAATTTGGAAAAATTTTCTGTGGGAGCATGCCCCCAGACCCCCCTAGCAGGGCACATTCCTATGGAATGTGCACGGATGCTTCACCTCCGGGATTCTTTGCCCCCCCACTTTTTACTACCTTCCTACCCCTCTGATGCCACATGTAACATAATTGCCATAACTTGGCTCCTATGGCCCTGGTTTAATACTGCTATAGGCCACGTACAGTGCACAACATTTGCTGCATCATAGAAACACTTTAAAATGGTCTTACTCATCGAAGTAGTGGCAGATTTGGACACCAGCTTCGTTCCCCACGTTGCCAGTCGCTGCGCCATTTTTCTAACGACGTCATGTGATATGTTCGTTGGGTCACGAGACATATCGTGGCCGGTCGCGCCGGCCGCGCCGGCCGGCCACATGCCCCCGCGGCGCCGCCCGCTAGCGATTTTGGCCTCTCACCGCTCGCAAAGAAACTGGGCGGGATCCGGGACCTGACCCAGACGGACGTACGTACACCAGTACGTACACGTACACCTCAGGGGCGGATACAGGATTTGTGAAAGGGGGGGGCCAATATATTGAAGACGCTGCCGGAGGCAGTGTATAGAGGCGCGCAGCGCCGATCAGTCCGCGCGAAGCGCGGAAAATTTTTTTCGCCTTCATTTTTCAGCTATCAGGTTGGGCTCTCGTGGCACCTTCGTGCTTTGCACTGTAAGTTCCAGATGTACGAGGATTGCAGGTCCCGGGGCCGCCATGTGCTGCTTTCTTGCTCAAACAAATTTCGCTCACGAACGTAATACGTACGTACACGTAGGGTATACTAGATCGTGGTCTCGTTCCCAAGCCGTTCGGTTTCAGGCAATGCACAGTTATTGCGAGCTGAGGAGGCCAGGCCAGGAGTTGCAACGTAGCGGCAGCTGGTTAGTAAGGAGGAAAATAAAAAGAAGCCAAAGGGGGGGGCACTGCACCTCTGCACCTCTGCACCTCTGCACCTAGGTGGAGCTGACTGGTTGACATGGAGTTGGTTAGGATTCTCGTATTTTTCCTCTCGTTTTCGTCGGTGCTGACATTAGAAGACACCACTGCAAATGTCACAACCGTCTATCTAGTGTCCTCCTGTCATCTGGATGTAGGCTTTGCCAATACAGCTACCAACATTGTGAACGAGTACTTTGATAACTACTTTCCTGAGACCATTCAGATTGCAAACGATCTGCGGCAGCGAGGAGGCAAAGAACGACTAGTTTTCACCACCCACCCTTTCCTTGTGTACCTTTACTACAAGTGTCACTCCGAACTAGGTTTGCACTGTCCCAATGACACAAAGTTGAGGGAATTCACTGACGCTGTTAGCCGAGGGGATATTGTGTGGCATGCCTTCCCCTTTAATGCTCAGATGGAGTTCTATGACGAATCACTTGCCGATTTTGGGTTCAAGGTCACCCATCTGCTTGACGGCATGTTTGGAAAGGAACCCACCATTACTATGAGCCAGCGAGACGTACCTGGCACAACCAGTTCCATTATCCCTATTCTGGCACGCAATGGAGTCAAGGCAATCACAGTCGGAGTGAACACCGCGTGTATGCCTCCAGACGTACCAAGTGCTTTTGTATGGGAGGACCCTTACTCGGGTATGGATACTATAGGTATGTGGCATCCTCATGGATATGGTGGAATGCGTGGTATATCGCTGGACAGCATGGTGATAGTCCCAGGAATGCAACAGGCACTAGCATTTGCAATAAGAGGAGACAATACTGGTCCACCTTCAGCGGATGAAGTTTTAAAGAACTATGCAAGTTTAAAGCAACTCTTCCCACAAGCTGAGGTGATTGCATCCGGATATGACCCTTTTGTTAATGAGCTTAGTGCTTTTAAATCGCAGCTCCCAGTATACAGAGGGGAAATTGGTGATACCTGGATTCATGGCATTCCATCAGATCCCTGGAAAACAGCTCAAACTCGAGAAGTCATGTGTCTACGGTCAGATTGTATCAGTGCTGGTCAGTGTACTCTGAACGACCCAAGATTTTTTACTTTTTCAGAAATGTTTATCAAAAATGGAGAACACACATGGGGAAAGGACGTAAAAACCTTTCTTCATGATACAACCCACTGGAAGAACAGTGAATTTCAGCTAGTGATCAACACTTCCAACTTTCAAGACATGGTGAATTCATGGATTGAGCAGCGATTCTGGGGGCTCGACTATGCCATCCAACTCCTAGCTGACCATCCTCTGAGAACCACGATTGACCAAAGTATCCAGGCAATGAAGTTCAACGGTGTGATTTCAACGGATGGATATGAGGAAACGTCTGATTTCACAAAAACGTTTCAGTGCGGTTCCATTGGTGTTAAGTTCTCTCCAGAAACTGGGGCAATTGATTACCTCCTGGACACACGCTTTTCGGTACATGTATTGTATGCTGATCAAGATCATCCTCTGGGACAGCTTATCTACCAAACATTTACTGCTGATGACTACAAGCAATTTATAGATGATTATGTGTACGATTTTAGTCAGGGTTACATTTATCTTGACTTGGGAAAACCAGGACTAAATGGCACGAAAAAGATGGCAGTGTCTCCCAAGCCAAAGGCGATCTGGTTTAAAGGGAACTCGAGCGATTATATATGTACCTTTCTTTTGGAGTCATATTTCATCCCAGAGGTAGTCATGGAGTATGGTGGATCGCAAACTGTCTGGACGGAGGTCACAATAGGAGAAGAGTTGCGCCAGCCACTCTATATCAACTTCACTGTGTACTTTGTGAATAAAACAGCAACTAGAATTCCAGAATCCTTATCGTTCTACTTCAACCCCATTGTTCAGAATACTTCAAGCATGGCTGTCAGCAAACTAGGTGAGTACCTTTTTGTACTCGATGTTGTGAAGAATGGAAGCAAGCACCTCCATGCAAGCGATCATGGCATATCTTATTACGGAAGGCAGGTGAATTTCGAAAGTCTTGACACCAGTGTCATTTGCATAGGATTTCCCACTCCATTCCCAACCCCCATGCAACAGCCAGATACAAGCAAGGGGTTTGCCTTCAATATCTGTAACAATGTCTGGGGAACAAACTATATCATGTGGTATCCCTATTTACAAAACGAAGCTTCCTCCAAGTACCGTTTCCAGATGACTCTTCCCGTTTCACCTTGATAATTATTATTCCATGGTGCTCAATCTACATGCATGATTGTATGTGCAAGCAGTTACATGTAATGTGTCTGGTAGTCGTCCAGAATGGTCACCTGTATTGTACACCATAAAAGTTAATGCTGACTGTAAATATGAACGCAGTAGAAATGGAACATTAGGCGCATCTTAAAGTGGGGAATTGTCCAAAAGCACATTTAAAATCGTACACCCCCTTTGAAAAAATGCCTCAAAATTTGAAAACACCTAAATCCATGCAGAACCTTCCAAAACACATTTCCAAGCACTCCTACTTTGGGGGGTGTGCCAATTGGGATGTGCCTAATGTTCCATTTTGATGCGTTCACATATGCATTGCTACATGTTCTGTAGACGAATAGGAAGTTGTTTACGTATCTCCCCCTCACCAATATCCCTGCATGAATGGCCCTCCTTCTCATAAGCAATTTCACGGACGCTGTTTTTATCATGTCCAGTATTACTCTAGTGGTCACTAGGATATATTAATTACTCCACTGGAGTAGTAATCGTGATCCACCGGGTGATATTGGTACAATGAGGACAGGTGCATGCATGCAGTACGTAATTTGTGGCTGGATGGCAAAACGGCCACGATGTTAATGCCAAACTTACATCTGTTCTCTTGTATAAACGTTTACCATAATGACTATAGATTATGCAGTTTATATAACCATTCGGGGTCATGCAGTGACTTCACTTTATTACAATGTCATGGTATGCTGATAATAATTCTCTAGTAGTGCTCAATATATCTCTGCATGTACGTTCAGTACATGTACGTCCTTCTATAGTCATAACGAATTAATGTCAACCTGCAAGGTTCCTTGCAAGCATGCACCCCAACCTGCATTGTTCAGAGGTTCAGCAAAATTAATGACCAACATTTTAGTTGCTCCAGTATATTTTAGGGTGTGCTTTTTGCAGACCGACAATACAAGCTTAAGAGATGCTTAGTTGGAGCTTAGCATGCCTGCCCAAACATAACAGCTTCTTAGTCTCATTCCCAGACCCTAGGTCTGCATGGGAACCTATAGGGTTGTTTGTGTCTCATACTGGCAATAGCAGTTAGCACAGAGCTTGCCATTTAGTCCCAGTTCCAAAGTAAATCTTCAGTCTCCATCATGCAAGCTGCTTTTCTACTGGGCTGTTGCCGCTGTACAAAATGGATGCAGCATTTCGTATTGAATGTAACCATGGCAACTACAGTCATGTCAGCTCATCACTATTGTTTCAATGTATCGGATTGCTGTTGCGGTTTACTGGTGCCCGGTAGCTCTGAACCGTAGCCAAGTCCAGTCCCTCTGGCAACGTGGGTCAAATAGCGGGATGTTTCGTACTGCTGCTGGAGAGAGGTGAGAGTCTTTGCATGATCTCCTGTCATCTCACTGTCCCCTGAAGTCTTCGTGGTGGAAGGATCTGCAGAGGATAATGTAGTATGTCCTTGACACACATGTACCCTTACATGCAGCAGGAAGGTCAGTACAAATACAGCCGTCTTGAGCTCCTGCAAACTTCATTTGTGAAGGGGGATAGGAAAAGGGCCTAGGGAAATTTAAGTAGTGAACTTTGACCTTTTACACTGCAGCAACAGCCCCTAAAAGAACATAGAGAGAACCCTGCCCAGGATCAATGATTGGCTTGGTAAGGCAACAGTTCACCATAACAAATGGGAGGTAGCTCAGGTGATGTCGTCATGCACTCTTGTTGCCAGTCAACATTTGGGCTGCGTGGAGCTCCTGCAACCTCCATTGAAAGGTCAATTGCAGGAGCTCCCATTTAGACAATACCTACAGGGACTGGGAGGGTTACTTAAATCACTGTGCCTCTCCCTCACTATGATGAAACACTGTCAGAATGTGGTTACAATGAAACGAAGTAGCCAGCAACACCCACAAGCAAAATCAAGGCATACTTACTAATCCCCATCAGTCGCCTGAATTTTGTTTGAGCCTGGTCTCCTCCTTCTCCTTCAAATGATACGCTCTCCCATTTATTCCTGGACTCTTCCTCCTATAACATGAAACAAGCAGCTTCACCACTTTATATGCATACCACAGAGGTGAGAGAGGTGTCTGTACATGTGTATCATCCACGAATCCCCAAACACCAGCAATTATTGCGGCCATATTTATAGCACTGATTTTGCACTACAAAAGCGATAACAGCTTTTGCTTCATAAATATACATGTACTTACCGGGACTGAACAAGAAAGCAAAACCTTTTCTCCGAAAACGGATTTAGCAATTGCCTATCATATTCTACCTCTCTAAACCACTGGTTCACACGCATGCGTGCCATTCCCAGAAACACCTGGGAATCTGTGTACCTTCTCTCGACCCATAACGTCACTCTTGTGTTGAAATGTCCCAGGCTTTCTGCACTACAAGTGACAGAGGCCTGGAAACACAGCTAGTATTACATTACGCACACTTGGTCTTGGGGGTCACCTGTGTAATGCAATACTGCACTACTTCACCTGATACATGTACCATACACTGGTGTACAATTGTAGTCTAACTATGGACAGGCTAGCAACAGTTCATACCTTCTTCTTGCCGCTCCAAAGCAGTTTCCTCTTCTCCTGTATGCTTTGGAATTTCAGAGGGTTCATGGCTCCAGGATTCATGTACATGGGCAGCTTTGGAGCCAGAGCCTGAGCAGCGATGATCGCACGCTCCATTTGCTGTTCCGTTGTTAACTGAGCGCTAGCTATAGCACCAGTAACGCCATCTGAAACGTGTATGGGGAAAAAACGTTGTTCAAAATTTGCACTTCACATGCAGTTCAGAATGTGATGTACAAACTGTAGGATACTCACTAGTCTATCAAGCTACGTAGACCAATTTTCTCTCGCTCAGGAAGTTGGGGGCAGGGCATAGGCACGGCTCTCACTCTTCCCTACGCCCCGCCCCCAACTTCCTGAGCGAGAGAAAATTGGTCTAGCTCGATAGACTAGACACTCACTAGATCATACTATTATACTGTCAAATGTGACCAGACTTGAACTTAACGTGCATTTTGAAATGCGCATGCTTCAAAGATGAATATTTCTGCAGTGGCACCTGCAATCAAAATTGTATGTGGCTCATTTACAGAGGAGGCATATTACTGCAGCAATGTCACAGAGATGAAGCCTTATAGGGCCGTACCACTAGTCTGGAGTTTACAGCAGTTTGATCTGTTTGGAAAATGGAAATGCTACAAAGGCACATAACTCTGGAATAGAGGGAGCTTGAGATATTCCAGTGTGGGGTGTTACTGTAACAAGAGTCACTTCTTTAGTAGCCTTGTTCCCAGGCCCCTCCCAGCTTTCCGTTGCTTGCAGTACAGTTAAGAGGGAGAGGGCCTGGTAAATTTATCACATGATGTCAAGGGTAGAAAGATGGTAGAAAGACCTGAAATAACCGTGGGCGTACTGTACTGGGGCTCAGAAAAGCAAGGAAGGCACCAAATAACATACCACACATATGTAGCTAGTGTCATACACACCGAGCTTGAACATGTAGATGGTTGAACAACATGCAAAACATATCGTTCTGACAATTTGATTACGTCATGCTCACGTGAGGACATTTACTAGGCCCTCCCCGTGTTTGCGTACTGCAAGCGACGGCAGGGGCCTGAGAACGAGGCTACTTCCGTGGCGTAATTAGATATGAGAGTAAAATGTCGAAAAATAAATTTGGGCAGAATGTGCGCTAAAGGTCCCTTTCCTCAGATCCGGTCGCAATTAAGACCAGGTACACTGCCTCACCTTTGTCAGCAGATGTAGAACCTGTAGCTCCAGAATCCTTAGCCGGCTGTCTGACATCTCCCACAGAACCTGTGAATGTCATCTATTATGAACAGGTGGAAACATCCCAACCACATGAAATACGCGACAATTCAATGACATCATAATCAGATTTGCAGCAGTAGGAGCCCATGATGTTACTAGCCTCACTGGTACCAATGGCCAGGCCCCACAGAAGATGATGTTAACAACATTATGGGCTCCTAAGAAAGTTCTCATGTGGGTTATTAGTACACATCCCAAGTGGTATATTACATCTTGATTAAAATTAGATCCACGAGGAAGTTTCATCATGCAGTCTTGTCAGAAAATCATGTAAGCATGGTGGTACGTGTACGTGTGTACATGTATGTATGTATGTATGTATGTATGTATAGGATCTACTATGTCGACGCGGAGGTTATGCGATTTATCCTCCGCGGGAAAGTTTGGCCGAGGCGAAGCCGAGGCTAAACTTTCCCAAGGAGGATAAACCGCATAACCTCCGAGTCGACGTAGTAGATCCGGCTTCTACCACAGACATAACCTCCAAGTCAAGTTAGTAGCTGGATCCGGCTGCTAGACAGCTACAACTCTCTGATTCTCAGCACAGCGTAGCGATCCTTTGATGTACCGCGGAGGATAAATCGCATAACCTCCGCTATGATGTCATAGCGGAGGTTATGCGATTTATCCTCCGCGGTACATCAAAGGATCGCCCACGCACTGTGGTAGAAGTATACACCCCATTCAAGTAAATGCCCCCCCCCCCCCCCCCCCCCCCCCAGTAAGTTCAACTCTTCTAAACACCCCGAGGTGAGAATATCTCAACTACACATGTACATAACAGTAGTCGGTGAATCTCTTGTTAGTTTACAAAAGCCAGTTGGTAGATATGCTAATGGTCATTGGCAGTATGGAGACTTTTATTCCGGCAAAAATCGAGAGAAACCATCGTGCAGTGACTTTAGTACACCAAACGTTGCAACAATACCATGGGTAGAGACTAGCACTGTACTGGGCAATGTGATGCCTCACCATTGTCCTCAGTCTCCTTAGACACCTTCAGCGCTGAGTCAGAGCTGGTTCGCTGCCTGGTGCCCAAGGTTGAACCAGCTTTGCTGTTTGAGCTATACTGCTGGCGTACAGGAGATCGGTGCCGTACAGGTGAATGCACCTTCCTATAGAAGAAGGTTACTACTTCAAATTGCAATCAGAATTCATCACGTAGTACTTTGCACATGTAAGTATACAGCAACAATATGTACTACACAGTATGAAGATAACTGCAGGCAATGTTAGTGTTGGAAGTAATCCATAAGGGATTTAGTGATGGCCTGTCCTACTCCACTTCTTGAAAAAGTGAGAAACAAGGAAAATGCATACCCTAGCCTCAGCCTCAGTCCCATTGATAAATTCAGGGATGGGATACTGAGGATGGGTAACATCATGGAGGTGGGAACGGCCGGGAAAGAGGCTACCTCTCACCTGTGATGAACAGGAGATTTTGACCGTGATCGCGATCTTCTTCTCTGGTGGGTGTGGTGTCGAGGAGGAGAGCGTCTGTTGTAGTGGCGGTGCTCGGGGCTTCTTGAGTCAGAATGCTTACGATGGCGACCTATGGGGACAATGCAACAGCTACGTAAGTGGGATGTGGGGTTAAAGAAAGGGACATTACAGATCATCAAGGCTACTAGTACAAACATATACATGAGCTGCATGCTGAAGAGCCTTGGAAGCAAGTGAGATGGGTGATGGATCTCCTGTTTACGTTCACTAGCTATGTATAGCTAAGCCCAGAGGCCACCTCTCCCTTTCCCACAATTTCTGCTCATGCAAGAATATTGGTGGAAGTTGCATCACATAAAGTGTCATGATGAGTATACTGATAATTAGTGGTTAAAGGGTTAACCTGAGACACATGTGTAATTACATGTAACCTGTCCTGTCCAATATGGGAGACCACACCCACTGGACATACATGTACATGTAGTGTACAGTACGTAAGTACTCAGTAATGGCTGTTACCAGGGGGGGTGGGACAAGGTCTGTGCGCACGTGGTACAATTAAAATTCCATAGGGATAGTGCACAATAATATACAAGAAGTATGCGGAACTAGCAGACTAGTAACAGCTCTACCGCTGACTTATCGCTGGGGTTCGATCGCTTTATTGATTTCCTACCTGATGCTAAACACTTGAGTGCGGTCGACAAGTCTGCATTCGCTGATATTCTCGGTGAGTCTGCATGGTCACTTACATAACTGCTCAGTACAGGCACGTAGTAGTGTGTAGTGGCATATACCCAGTTCGGTCACAGTCTTTGCATGGAGGTTACTCTTCAGGATGCTTTAAAAGCGCACTGCAGCCTTCTTCCACGGAGAAAAGCAGTAGAACGACTTTGCATTACGTCATACAAAATGACAGTGCACGTGATCTTGTCCTACCCCCCCCCCCCCCCCCCTGGGCTGTTACATGGAACCTACAGTGAACCTGTTCACATTTTGACACACTAATCCTGTACAATGCACATATAGCAGCCACCTACATGTATCCCACGACATTATTAATAACACAACATTTGGATGTAGATTTCTGGCGAGAACACTGCTGCACAGACTTACCATGACTTCTGCTGGAATGGTCTGATGGCCTTCTGTGTCCTTCAGTGCCCCCCTGCTTCCAAGCACAATGAATTTCAGTGTGCTTGCTAGAGGACGGATGTCTCTCTTTCGAACCCTCACCACGGTACTGATGTTCTCCCTTGCTACTCGAAGGACGATCAGGGAGTTCTCTTTCTTCATTCCTTTGATGGTCCCTTTTCTTAGAACTATGGGGACTTGGAAGGTCTCCAGTCTTAACACTGGGCTGATTATGGTGGTCCTTTTCCATGGTAAAGGTCAATATTGACGTGACAGTTGATCAAAGGGGACTTGGCTGTTCTGAAAATGGGAGAAGACCTGAAATGAATTTTGCAATACACAATGAGATAATTTAAAGCTGAGGAAATGGAACAAGACCACAGTCAACTACAGAGAACATGACGTCACAACCGTGTTAGGACTGCGCATGGCCAAATATTTTCCATTCTTTTTTTCGATTTTTTTTTTTTTGCCTTCTGTTTCATGAGTGGCAAAGGAATCAGAATGCGATCAGCTCAGAGCTAATACTTTTGGTACAATATGCTGACCGTTACTGTCAAGTAGTTGTTAGTGAATTTATTCTACCTACAGCGCGAGCTAGACGGGTATTAATTTACGGCAATGTATTTTTGCCACTCGAAAGGCACCCTAGCGACTGTTACGAGATGTAGTTGAAGTTCTATACGGCAGATGCAGTAGTGGCATTGGTGTGGCTTACCACATTACTCCATATACTACAAAAATGTTGCACAGTCGACGTCATGGTTGCACAGTCATGATGGATTCTTGACATGGTCACAGGGCCATCGGCAGTTTAGTAGCAGCGCCACCGGCAGTTTAGTAGCATAGCCACACAGTCACAGGCAGTTTTTAGACGGCCATACGTACCATAAACTCAGGAGTACAACTACCCCATCAGCTACAAGTACATGTGTACCCTATGAATACAAGTACCTTTAACTACCCATTAGAAGTACCCACGCAACACAAGTACCCTATGAACTAGAGGTGCTCAGCAGAGCACGTACCCCGTGCGCGACCTTTTAACTGCTGATCATATCATTCAATACAGCATGCACGATGAGAATAGCTAGGGCATTCCGGCAGCACAGCATTCATAAGATACCGTACATTGTGGCAGTAATGTTAGAAACAGGGTGTGGTCAAGTTGATTGTCGACATTCACACAACTTTTTTCAGCCTCTCAAGTGGATCTCTGGTCTGCGAGCTACAGTGTATGTAGACGCTGAATTCTGACACTTCTATCCTAAAATGAGCCTTCAACAAGGCCTCAAACCGCTTGGACAGACAGACAGACTGACAGACAAACCGATCACTCTACACGTGCTGCGCATGCGCACTGGGTAATAATACTAACTAGACACCGTGGCAGTGCACACAGTTTTGAACTATTAGATGCAAGGTTATAGCCTAGCTATCACTAGGGGGATGCAGGAAATTGTGGGGCAAGCCTGAGCGAGCCTGGAGGTGCTGAATGTGCATGGAGCAGTTGCATGTGCTGAATGTGCATGGAACAGTCGCATGTGGTGAAATGTGCATGGAGCAGTGCGGCATGTGCATGGAGCAGTTGCATGTGCATGTCATCAGAATGTGAGTCTGACGGAGAGCATAGCACAACTTAAGGACACATAAGTTATGACACTAAAAATATACTCGTGCACTTCACAGCATTGAAGCAGTCTGGCAGGTAGGTCTAGGAGCGGTCTCTGTCTCTGTCTCAGTTGTTGCCACTGAGGATGACTTCCTCGTTCTCTGCTGATGCCAGCTCTGTCATGACTGGTCACAGTGAGTTTAGTGTTACTGTGTGCAGGCCAGTCAAGTTCCCATCCTCTGGCGATAGCTGAAGCAGTCTAACAGGCACATCACTGCATGCAGGACATGCAATGGCTTGAAGTGCTCTCCCCGTCTTCATGAAATGCTTTAGCCACTCACCCCCCACTATAGTCTCCATCCTTGCAAGGCCTTGTTGAGGTAGATTGTTCATAGTTCGCGTCTTAGTTAGACAGTCACTCCGCAACATCATGATATCAACAGTGAACTCAGTTTGGAAATAACGCATTACGCAAAATACGAGCAAGAAGTGATTTACGGCACGACGTACGATACAAATAAATATATATAGAAAATTCACAGCAAACTCGTCTACGTTGGGCTCGCTCAGGCTCGCCCCAATTACAAAACGCTATATACTACAGAGCTAAAAAAACTACTTTACTTTTGGTGCTCCAATTAAAGCTCACCAGTGATCGATTTTTTGCTGCCCGGAACCGAGCATTCGCTTACTTTCCTGTACAATACACATATAATATCCTGTCATACACGTATAATACCCCACGGTTATAAGTACCTCCTCCAATCAGCACCACTCAAATGCACAATTTCGGAATAGAACTACCGGTAGTTAGTAGTCAGTAGGTTGTGACCCCAGTTGGAGCTCTAAGTACGACGTGATCAACCCTTGTCTGTTTCTGTGCGGTCTGGGTCCTGGACAGTGTGGACCCTCTCCGCCCGGCTGGTCAAGCTGGTGCGTGGCGAAGCAGCACACGGAGGGCGGAGAGGGTCTAGCAAACATTGCACTTGATTGCATTTCAACTGACCAATCAGATCTCACTGAAGCGATTTGTTCCAATATTATTCATGACTCTCGTGGTAGTAAACCGAGCCGCTCGCGTGCGATCAGCCCAGCAGAGAGCGTCTAAAAACTAACACTCGAGCTAAACTAGTCCAACCTGGATGCCTCCAAGCCCAAGGGTACAGAACTTGTCCTCAACTCGAGCTGGCACTTCCCGGTTCACAGGTACATGTAATTGGCATTCCAGAGAAACGTGCAATGTTTGCTAGACCCTCTCCGCCCAGCGCAAGCGGCTTCGCCGTGCGCCCACTTGACCGGCCGGGCGGAGAGGGGCTAGCGGCTAGACTGGGTCCTGGAAATTCAGGCGAAGGTCTGTGCAGTCCATCTTGCCGTAATAAAGAGTACCAGGGCATGACTGTTTCTGTGCAGCCTGCCCTGGTTCTCCAAAAGGGGTACCAGGGATCCCGAAGGCGTGTCTGTTTCTGTGGCATGCTGGTACTCCGAGAGGGGTGTCAGGGGACGTAGCGTTAGCGACAGTACGTTAGCATCCGTATGCTACCGTAGTTGCGCATTATTAGGCGCATGCGCCTATAACTCCACAGGAAGGAAATATGCGCCTATAAGTGAGATGCGCCTAAATAATAATGACATTCCTCGAATAGGAAGTGCGCTTCAATTCGAATTATAGCTGTTTTTCGCTTCGTATGATCGAAAATGGCAGAGTTTCTGGAAGACTGCAGCGCTTAACAGCGAGTAACTGGGACGAGAGTTGAACCTGCACCTAACAACGAATATGCGCCTATAAGTGAAATGCGTCTAATAACGCGCGAATACGGTATATAGTATTTATACAGACCCTAACCCATATAAAATAGTGTATAGCATATGGATGCTAACGTACTGTCGCTAACGGAAAATGTCAGGGGGGCTTGGGAAGGCTTGTCCACAATACTAGCCACATAACCCAGAAGTTTACTGACCCGTGAGACGTAGTTACTTACTAATTGAAGACATCCTTTATCATAAGCTTACCTCGGCTCGTAACTCGCACACAAGTAGCAGCAGAGCATTGAGCATGAGCAGTCATTAAGCAGTGTTACTTCTGAATTCTGAACATGAAACCCGG
Source organism: Axinella damicornis (assembly GCA_963931865.1). NCBI lineage: Eukaryota > Metazoa > Porifera > Demospongiae > Axinellida > Axinellidae > Axinella > Axinella damicornis. Next base: position 12,307,661 of record OZ007507.1, on the reverse strand, counting down.
AAGAATGACGTAATCCGAAATTGTGCGCACGTGCACGTGGTAGACCGGCCTAGCGCTAGCGCCTGTTAGCCAGGCGCGCGCCCCTACTGGTGCACATGCAGCGCATAGTCTCGTGCCCAGACCCTCCTAGATCCTCCCCCGGATGGTTTGCCATACCGTAAATTTCAGATTGGTTGTCCAAAAAATTCGGAATGCAAAACTGCAAAAAGTATCACGTGACTTGAATCCACCAATATATATAGAATCCAAGTTGTCACGTGACAACGTGGATTCTATTGGGTCAGTGCAAAACCTGGACTCTGGACTCTGGACTGGACCGTGGACTGGACTCTGGACTGCATTTTGGACTGCATTTTGGACCGGATATTGGACTTGACTTCGTACACATGGCCCAGAAGGCATGTCGGGGGTCGCTATATCCCTGTCTCAGTGGATGCCTATGGGAACTTAAGTGGGGACGACGTGGAGTAGCTACCCTGAGATCTGCTGGTGGAGGCTGGGGCTCTATCCTACAGGATAATTTCTGCTGGGGCCAACATCGGGAATCCCAGATTCTGGTCGTTTTTGGCAGAATAGAGCGTGTGCCGTCGATTGTTATACAGTTTGCTGGCTGAGTGAGCTACAAGACTGATTTCGTGCCTGTGATGACGACATTGTGTGTTAAGTTCTCTGCTGACGATGGGCTCTATCCTACGGGATTATTTCTACGGATATCAGACAACATCAGAACCCTGGTCACTTGATGGAAGTGGAACAGAGCGTGCTAGCTGTTGAGCTTGAACCAACTGATCATGTGTGTGTGTTGTATTTGTTGTGGACCAGCTTGGTCTTCTGTATGCCTTCTGGGCCATGAATGATTGAGTCCAATATCCAGTCCAAAATGCAGTCCAGAGTCCAGTCCACGGTCCAGTCCAGAGTCCAGAGTCCAGGTTTTGCACTGACCCGATTCTATTGGTGGATTCAAGTCACGTGATACTTTGCAGTTTTGCATTCCGAGTTTGGACGGAGCAAGCAACCTGAAAAACACGGTACTGGAGTTGCAACGTAGCGGCAGCAGGAGCTAGCTATATAAATTTTTTTTTTTCTCTAGCCGGGGGGGGGGGGGGGGGGGGGGGGGGGGGGGGCAACGGCCCCCCCTGCCCCCCCCCCCCCCCCCCCCCCCCCCCCCCCCCCCCGGCACAAAATTACCAATGTAAACAAAATCATAGAAAATCGGCCAACTTCAAGGCCGCATAGCTCCAAAACTAAGGGGGATGTCACCCATTATCTGCGCATGTTTAGAATCTCCAAAGGCTGCTCTTCATGCTGGAAGTTACGACAGACTCTTAGCTGGTACGGTTGTGGAGTTATGGCAGCACAAAATTGCCAATGTAAACAGAATCATAGAAACCACCTATCTATGATGTGCACGTGCACGGATCATATGACCGCGCACCATCGACGTACTATTGGGCTGGACTCAACGACTGTGACAGAGAATTCGCTAGTGACCTGGTTTGGTGTTCACTGACCAGTGTATCTTCCATCAAGAGTGCAATCATGTCGGGGAGAGAGCTGCCTAAGGTAGCTGATGCAGAGAAGGAGAGCCTCTATGGATTCGTGTTTGGAGTCTCAGGCCCTGGTGAGGGGATGTGACCTGCACGTGCTGTCATGCAAGCACAGCAAGCCTAGTAGCTGCATTGCACAGCTATTAGCCTAGCTGCTGATTATCCACCCAATACTTTATCCACCCAATACTTTATCCACCCAATACTTTATCGGCTTCGTATGGACATCTGGTAGTCATAATTTTATATACCACCTGTCGGGCAAAGCTGTGTTTTGCAGATGAGCACAGTGTCTGTACAGTAAAGTTCAGTGTACTGGAGGCTGTGTAGTTACCTTGAAGCTCCATCCACATGAAGGTGTTGCTTGTACTGTGAACAAGTGGTCATCGAATGTACGAACATAGTTTACGGTTGTTGCAGACAAGTACTAACTTAGGTGGGGCCTGAGAACGAGGCTAAGAAGACATGGTACTCTCTCCTGTATAGATTCCTAACCCACCCCTAGTGCAGCGTTCTCCCAAATCTATTCCTAATACCAATCTCTTCTATAAATTCTGTTATGCTAATAATACAGTTGACCAAAGGAGCTAGTCCTCAGCCTGTAAGTCGGAGCAGGGCTACTTTTGTTACAGTATGTCTGTTTAGGATATTGCAAGCCATGGATCGGGAGCATGCAGGTGCAGCGTGCTGAACTGTCTGGTACGAAAGGCAGATACTGTGAATGAGTATGTAGCACATTGCCTTCTACCTGCTGGCTCACTAGCTGGTTGTAGGGACCTGTTTGTGCATGGTTGGAACACTGTTGACACCATGCAAAGCATGGTTGTTTAAGCCACTGTGTGGCCTGCTATGCTGCTATACCAACAATATTATTACCAGATGGATTTTCCATACAGTGCTTCCGGCTGTTAGACCACGCCTTCGCTTGTGTTGTTTGTTATGAGCAATGTGTCCTTCAGGAGGTTCCATGTTGGTAGAATGAACAGACTTTGGGGAGGGGAAGGAGGGGGGAAGACGTAGCAGGGTAGGGAGGAGAAACAAGAAGATGAAGGGGGGGGGGGGGGGGGAAGAGACGGGGACAGAAGTGTATCTCATCTGGCCATTCCACGTCTAGGATTTGATTACCTGCTGCATTGTCTAGCTGTGCAAAGTGCAGGTTGTGACACAGTGTGACTGGTGATGGTCGGTTATTATGTCCTTCTGCTCTGTGTTTTGCAGTGGTGATTGCTCAGCAGATGAGTGGAGCAGCCATGTATGAACTGGTGAGCATGCAGCATGCGTTCATTGGAGCTACATTCCCAGGCCTGAAAAACAAAGAAGGACGTAGCCAGCATGTAAAGCAGTTGATACAGGCCTTTCTCTCTCTCTCTCTATTTTGAGCCTGGGAATGATTGAAGCTTTGCGTAACTGGATGGATGATAGTCCTCCCGTGGAATGAGTCTCACACTGACGGGAAAAGCATTGACTAGATAATACACGCATGTTTGTATGAATGGGTGAATATTCTTCGCATGTCATGAGGGTGTACAGGGACCGTCACTGTACACACATGCTACTTCTCTTTAGAAGTAGTATGTAAGTCCCAAATGCTTGTAACTGATGCAGCAGTCGTATGTGTACTTCAATGTACAAAGCAGCTACACGGACAGCAGTACAGAAGTTGCACCGAATGATCTACGTGTAGTTGTAGTAGGTATATGTAAGCTGCTATCCTTACTAATACTGCTCCTATAATGTACATCATCTAGGTGCGTGTGGGATACAGTGAGCTGGTGGGGGAGATCATCCGACTGGAGGGAGACCTTGCAACCATCCAGGTGTACGAGGAGACATGTATCAGCCTGAGGCTCTCTTGGGATACCTATGTTTATGGGCTGTTGTAATTTGCTACGTACTTTATCAGTGGGTTTTTGTAGGGAACCGTTGGTAGGTTAGCCTCGTTCCCAGGCCATGTGGGAACGAGGCTATTGGTAGGTGGGGAGGAGGTGGTTGACGTTGACCTGCAAGGTTTTTTTTGCACCAATTCAAGTGTCATTAATAGCTGTGCTTGGAGTTGTGCATAGGAGCTGCAGAAACGATCTAGATGGGCTGAAACCTGTGACTATTGAAATCTCATTGCTGAGTGGGTGTGGTTAGAGTCACAAACCTGAACAGGATGTCTGGTAGGGAGTACAGTGTTAACAAATGCTTGTATAAACAGTAAGGGAATGCATCATTGGTGAGATCACTGCCCTGCTGTGTGTGCCCTTCCTTGACCACAACAACAGCTGGTGTCACAGTTGGCGATCCTGTGCTAAGAACTGGGAAACCACTCTCTGTGGAGCTGGGCCCAGGTCAGCCTCACTCACTATTCAGCATGCATGCAGTGGCAAAATTAATTGTAGCATACATGATTGTTGTGAATTCGTGTATGGTTACTCCAATTAGGTATTATGGGTAACATCTTTGATGGGATTCAGCGTCCTCTCAAGGTAAATGGTAGCCTCGTTCCCAGGCTCCCCTGTGTGCGCGGTGCACTGCACTGCACGCACAGGGGTGAGCCTGGGAATGAGGCTAAGGTAATGGTGTCATGTACGCTTTGTATAATGACATTGGGTTAGTATTCATGGACTGTGCAGTTGTGATAGTGAAACTTGTGCTAGTGTAAGCCCACATCCTTATCTACTGCAAGCGGACTGGTTAGCTGATAGTCCTTGCAGGACTGATACACTGGAGATAGTACAATGTACCTATAGCCTGTACGTAGACTGTACACAGTACCTAGCCTACGTAGACTGTTGAGTAGTCTCGTTCCCAGACCCTCAGTACGCGCGGAACTGTTGAGCTAATATGACCCAATGGTGGGTGAACTTATTATTCTCCTGTAGAAGTGCTCCTCTTAAGGGGGCGTATGTAATTCAAGCTGCAGATCAAGCTTAGTATGCCGTAATATGACATTTGAAATCTCTTTCTGACAGGACATTTGTGAGTTGACCACTAGCATCTACATACCCCGTGGGGTCAATGTGAAGAGTTTGAGTCGTGAGATGAAATGGCCTTTCCAGCCTTCCAAGTTGTTCAAAGTGAGTTACATGTATATGTGCCTTGGATCATTCCAGTGGGGTTTTTTTTTTCAAACCAATTGGAAGATGATTTGTTATTGGTTGGTCATCTGTCTTATAAACCGGTTGGTTGGCTTTCAATAAACACATCGAAGCACATTAGTCCTGTTTCCCTCTGATCCCCTTCTCTTCCCCTCCCGATCCCCCTTTCCGATCCCTTTCCCCTCTCTGATCCCCTTCCCTTTCCTCTCTCTGATCCCCTTCCATTTCCTCTCTCCGATCCCTTTCCCCTCTCCCATCCCTTTCTGTTTCCTCTCTCCGATCCCCTTCCGTTTCTCCGCTCTGATCCCTTTCCCCACTGTGATCCTTTCCCCTCTCCGATCCCCCTTTCCGATCCCTTTCCCCTCTCTGATCCATTTCCTCTCTCCGATCCCTTTCCCCTCTCCCATGCCCTTCTGTTTCCTCTCTCCGATCCTCTTCCTTTTCTCCGCTCTGATCCCCTTTCCTTTCCCCTCTCTCTTGGCTTAATTCTCTTTCTGTTCTCCGCTTCCCTTTCCTCCTTTCCCCTCTCCCAAACCCCATCACTATATCCCATCCTATCTGTTTGACCCCTTCTCTTCAGGTTGGTAGCCACATCTCAGGAGGGGATATCTATGGTGCTGTCCGTGAAAACACACTGATTGAGCATCGCATTATGCTACCACCCAAAGCAGCTGGCACGATCACCTTCATAGCTGAGCAAGGAGAGTATAATATTGACGTGAGTAAGGATTGCTGTCTCCTATCTAGGACAGCTAGAGTCATGGGAAAAGTTATGTTGCTCTGTAGAGCACTTACACACGTGCTATTTACGGGAACACTGGTTACCCCGTGCACACAATGCCTTTTGTGTCTGTCTGTCTGTCTGTGTGTGTGTGTGTGTGTGTGTGTGTGTGTGTGTGTGTGTGTGTGTGTGTGTGTGTGTGTATAGGCAGGTTAGCTAAAGCGTTTACAGACGTCTTACTCGGTGCACCTTTCTGTACTTGATACAATTCAAGGCAGTTCTGTTTGCCATTGTTTCAGCTACTTGGTTTCCTGGCTCCGCCCCTTTCAAAATCACATGTGGTAGTTAGCGCGTAACCAGTCTAGTTGTGGTGCAGTGTTGTCGTACCGTTGCTGTGCACAAGTGAGCCATTGTACTCAACAAGCACGGGGCATGTGCCCTTCTAGTTTTAGACTGTGCTTTGTTTGGAATATAAACATGCTGACATGCCGCAGGAGCTTATGAGCGGCGCGAAGGAGCGTCAAACTTGTTGGGGTTCCATCACTTGCAAGATAGCAGCCGCACAAAATGCCTTATAGGGCTGGGCTACAACTCGCACCTACTTTGTTAAGAATCCTGTGAGGGCACCTGCCCACCTACTTACGTTACATCTTGTGCAGCTGTACACGTACACAGACCGCAAATGGGAGCAATTGAAATCCGTATAAGGAGTGTCAAGTGCGGCAACCTTGCGACTGATTGGTATGCTAGTTGGACGCTCCTTCCCGTTATGGGCTCCTGCATGCCGTAATGGTTTCTTGTTTGCAAGCTGCTGGCGCTGCTGGAAGCTTTTTCAAGCCCAGAAATGCTGTTTCATTACTCTGACTCGAACGACGTCTCCCAGGATGGCCTCATTCACTGTACCTGCCCAAATCTGACACACTGACCGGCATACTGACTGTCATGCTGACTGACACACGGGCAAACAGACGGATTGCTTGTACATGCATTCATATGGAGGTTGTTGCGAGTGTCAGGAAAAATGAGTTTGGATGGGCAGATTCAGCCACTTGCTATAATTGTGTGCGGAATGCAACATTAATACTCGAGCTTGGATGGGAGATAAGCCTCATACTAGCCTGGATCGTCCCCAGACCCTATTCAGCTCCATTTTCGTAACTACATGTACATACTTGACCTTTGAACCTGGGATGAAAAGCTTGAGGCGGCCTGGTACCACTCCTATGTCCTCAGACCACAAGGTGGATTTGATCTGACATACATGGATTTGGTTTCAGTAATTAAGCCTAAGCCCATTTTTGCAAGTACTATTGAGATGTTCACGGACTAGTTTCCTAGCGTGTTACTGTTGAGTTTTACAATACTGTGGCGGACCACTGGATGTGGCAGGAACGAATTTCTTTGGTAACCGACGTAAGTGCATGCCTCAGCCAGCGTCTGAGGTGTTACCAGGCCTTCTGCTTTTCTTAACTCGATTCAAAAGTCCAGTTTGCACTTGCAGGCAGTAAATGTTCGTTCTTTCTCTTCTGCTCCTCCTTTGTGTATGTGTTCTTGGTGCCACCATTACTGTTCTTCTGCAGGAAACAATTCTGGAGACTGAATTTGATGGAGAAGCATCCAAGTTCACAATGAGACAGGTTGGTGAATTAAACAAACGTTTTGTCTTTTTTGTGGCATGTTTTCCTTTACTTCAATCAAGCAACTGCTTCCTGATACAAGTCTGCTTTTTCTTTCAGGTGTGGCCCGTGCGACAGATGCGTCCTGTTGTCGACAAGTTAGCTGCCAACCACCCCCTGCTTACAGGGCAACGGGTGCTGGATGCCCTCTTCCCGTAGGTCTCCATGTTGTGTACAGCCCCTCACCCTCGTAACTGTTTCCCTTGGGATGAGTGCCGTATAAGCCATACAGCACTGACTGCCGTGCTAGATCTTTAACGTAGTACGCATTTTTAACGTTGATGCCGAGATTCGAAACGCTTTTCTGACATTCGTTTGCAGTGCAGCTTCGGCGCAAACCAGAAGGCTTCTTCCGAAAACTGGAAGGCTTCTTACAGGAATCGCAAGAAACTTTCTTCTGAAGAGCACTGGCTTTGTACATTGCTATCTTCCAGAGCTTCGTTTGGGCCTCCATAGCTATGTTTAGGTCTTCCAAAGATGCGGTTTTAACGGAAACCTGGACCAGCGATGCAAAGGTTTCCGAATCTCGGCATCAATTTTAAAGATGCGTACCATACTGCTCATTGGTGTATAACTCACTCAAGCTCACCCCAAGTACCTTTCATCTCCTGCAGGTGTGTGCTGGGTGGTACAACTGCCATCCCAGGAGCTTTTGGCTGCGGAAAGACAGTGATCTCCCAGAGCCTGTCCAAGTTCTCAAATTCAGACGTTATTGTCTACGTGGGATGTGGAGAAAGAGGGAATGAGATGTCAGAAGTACTTCGTGACTTCCCTGAAGTAAGATAATCTCTAGTAATCCCTAGTAATCTCTAGTAGTTTCTTGTATTCTCTAACAATTTCTAGTGTTATGAGGTCCACCCAATATACGTATAGGGTGGTGGTACGCCAACTCCAACTTTTTGCTTTGGGGTATGAAATCCTCCCCTGACAATTACGTATATAGAGTGGGCATCTGTACACAGCATTTACTGCACACAAGAGTAGCTATCCAACAGTATTCAAGGGGCTGTCCCTAGATGTTAGAGTAGCTTTAGCATTTGTCAAGGAAGGGAGGGGGCGGGACAGACACACTGAGTAGCGTACCAGTGGCAACCCAAGTTGGTCCATCATTGCAAAACTATTGTACATGAAGATGCTATCGACACCAAAGGGTTTTGGCAGTTTTTCTGCACAGAGGAGAGCCAATTAATATGCGCTGTCCGTATAGGAAAGAGCACCATATTACAATACAAGTGTGTAAACTGTAGGCTGGAACGACTAGGGAATTTCCCTGGTCGACTAATTGGCTAATAGATTAATTGAGTACTAAACGGGAAGTTTGAAAATGCAAAACAGCTTGAGCTAGCTTGACTCACAGTTCCTGTGTTGGCAACGGAGCAGGTCCAGCAGACCCAGCTACCTCCGGGCAAATGTTTGCTCTTTGAGACCTGAACTAGAACTAGCAGAGCTCTCAGCCATCTCGTCACAACCATGAGCACGAGGTAATGAATTGTGAATGCACAGTGACTGATCAGCATGCAAGAATTTTAGTCGACAGCCTCAGCTGAGTTGATTAGTCGACAAGTCGCTCAAGCCGCTGCCCTACTCTTTACTTGGTCTAGTCACAGTGATTGGCCAACATGGAAGCCTCAGCTGAGTTGATTAGTCGACCAGTCGCTCAAGCCGCTGCCCTACTCCTTACTTGGTCTAGTCACAGTGATGGGCTGCAGATGTCAGTTCACTTGCTCGGAAGGAGTTTGAGATGTTGAGTAATGGATTGGTTTCCCTCCCATGCCTTGCAGCTGAAGGTTGAGATTGGCGGTGTGGAAGAATCAATCATGAAGCGAACTGCACTGGTTGCCAACACATCCAACATGCCTGTCGCTGCCAGAGAAGCCTCCATCTACACAGGTGAGTCTGGAACCACAAAACCAGACCATAGCCTGAGCACGGGTCCTTGCAAGCTGTGACCTCCATGTTAGTACATGTATGTCATGATAATAGATACATGGTATGGAGGTCACATGACCTACATGTTAGTATGTGGTTACACTGCCTTGACAATGGATACGTGGTATGGAGGTCACATGACCTACATGTTAGTATGTGGTTACACTGCCTTGACAATGGATAGGTGGTATGGAGGTCACATGACCTACATGTTAGTATGTGGTTACACTATCTTGACCATGGATATGTGGTATGGAGGTCACATGACCTACATGTTAGTATGTGGTTACACTATCTTGCCAATGGATACTTGGTATGGAGGTCACATGACCTACATGTTAGTATGTGGTTACACTATCTTGACCATGGATAGGTGGTATGGAGGTCACATGACCTACATGTTAGTATGTGGTTACACTCTCATGACAATGGATACTTGGTATGGAGGTCACATGACCTACATGTTAGTATGTGGTTACACTATCTTGACCATGGATAGGTGGTATGGAGGTCACATGACCTACATGTTAGTATGTGGTTACACTCTCATGACAAGAGGTACTTGGTATGGAGGTCAAATGGCTTACATGCATATGTTAGTTCAATGTATGTGGTTACACTGTCTTGATGGCACCGCACCTGACCAGATCTCCCAGGCCTCCCCCCGCCATATTTCATACTAGAAGCGATGATGGAATACTGGCGGTGGGAACAGCCTGGGAATGAGGCTAGATTCTGACCACACAGTTGTGATTGCTGTTGTTCACTGATGCTTATGTGCCGAATCTCACCCCACGGGCGAAGTTGTGAGTGCTGTAGTAGTTTTTTGTCTTCCCTTTGGCCACCATTGCTGACTCGATCAACAGAACATGGTCATGTGCATTAATTAGAACGAGCTGTAATACCCAGCTTGGGCTACATGTACCTGCGAGTTGTACCGGCTACCAGTATGTGGTTTCTGCTCGTCCTCATCAGAGACTGTTATATAGGCATGGGATCGCTTTCTTGAAGCTATAACATGAACAGGTACGTGACACTGTGTGGAGGTACTATAATTGCTAAAAGTTGTACTGATGTGGAACTGCAGGTGGCACTGGTACGTATATTTGGGTTGCAGTTGCATAGGGAGGCCTGGACGAGCACTCTGAGGGCCACTGCTTAACACCTTGCTTATCTGAGCATGGTCTTGCTAACCAACTCTGCATACCGTTGCAGACTCTGTTCATTGCAATGTCCTGTGATGGCAGCAATGCGACTCTATGGAACGCCCCGCTGCTTTACGGTTGTTTTCCGAAAACTGTGGTTGGTTAACTTCTTCCCTGTAACCTCAAGTGTTAGTCCTGCGGCATTCACCATAGTCTTCATGTAGGTATCAATGGTATTCACTCCTAAGGGTTGGAAAACTAAACCTCTCTATCAGCCTGGACATTGCAAAGTGGGGCCAGGTACAGTGGTCCAGATGCTTCTCTGGTCGTTTGGTAAGCAGTTTCTCAAGGAGCCGAACTGGGCATGTACTCCCACCGGTTGCATAGGCTTGTTGGGGAACTTTTCTCTCCTCTTTACCAATCCTCCTTGCGACTCCTTGTTTTAGTACTGTAATTATTTAAGGGGGATTGTCCCTTTAAACCACACATTCTGGTGGAACTATTCCTTGGTGTGTCCTTGCGAGTCCTTCAATCCTTTCAACATAATTCTGTTTCAGCTGTCTTCACAACTTCAGCTCTTCAGCCTTTATCTGTGATGCCCCTGTCGCCCCCTGGTTCCAAACTGCTGGCTTAAGGTATAAACAGGAGCGCATGAGCCGCCGAAGGCGGCGAAGGAGCGTGCAACTTCAGAGCATGTAAATACAAATTAGCTACGTACTTCCGTGTTTGAAAATAGATCGAGTACGTCATAAGTTTTCTGGGGGCAGTTTTATTGGCGTGCAAGCCTTCAGGGGCGTCCTGACACTCGCTGGTTCCCTGCCTGTTTCGCTCTTGCAAACTTCAGCACTGTCATGCTCCGTTTGATAGCGCGTCTCATGGGAGAATCCTTCACCTGGCGCATAGAAAGTTACGGGGAGATACTTCCTGAAGGCTACAAGCTGAAGTTTCCTTCTAGCACGACCCTCGGATCGGCGTGGAGTTCCTTCTTCAAACCGAACTCGTTTCGCTTGAGGTGTACGCTTCGCCATTGCGGCTGGCTCTGTCAAAGCAATGCTAGCATGCTGTACTAAGCTATAAGTATGAGTCACGTGCACTGTATGGCGTCACGCAACGTCTAAATGAGCTTCCGCTTTCCAAATATGGAAGTCATTACTACTACAGATTTGTATTTACATGGCACTCATGGGTATTCGCGAGTTGCACGCTCCTTCGCCGCCTTCGGCGGCTCATGCGCTCCTGGTATAAAACACAGTGCGGTCTCACTGGAATGGAATTCCCTTGATTGGAATCCCCGAGTAAACCCTTCTTCCACAGGAGCTCTTCCTCCTGCTCACTTATAAACTCATTGAGTACTAAGATGATTTTTGCTTTCAACCCGGACTTTGGTGACCTTAAAAGGAGATGAAGTACATTGTAAACGCTCTATTGCAGCTATTTTGTTTCACTCCTTTCTTGTTTTTGACAAGTTACTGCCTCATGCAGCCTGACCTGAGAGGCTGGGTGCATGAGACTGCTGATTGCCTGCATGTACTATGGCCTTGCATCGCTTACAACTGACAACTGGATTATCTGAGTTTAAGGATATTACGACAATAATATCAACACCTCCACGTCACTCTTGGTACATTTTCCCTTCATCACCTTGGTCTAATTATCCACAAAACAAGTTCTATGGATCCAAACGGTAGGTCCCATCTGGACAGAGAGGAGATTGTCGGGGTTTCTCTGGCTGGGTGTCCCTCCTGGACTAAAGCGGCCCTGGCGGCGACACTCCACCACCTGGTGATCTCCTTGGCAACCAGGGTTTGCACAGACATGCCGGAACCGACAATATTGTGGAGGCACACACATCTGCCCTCGTTCCACGAGTAGCAGATCCGATCTGCCTTGGGACGCCATGACCGCCCGTCCCATGGTGCAGGCTTCTTCTCCCTGCCCACAGGCTCACCCAGGGGGGTTTTCTGGGGAGCAAGGGCGCACACCTCCGGCTCATGGTCAGTACCCTGACAGAACTTGCACGCTCTTCCTCGCCCACCGCCTTGTGCCTGGAAGGTCACCAAGAACAGCGAGTTACTTATTTACTTTGGCCCACTCCAGGTCCACCGCTGATGCTGCCTGCTGCCGAAACATGGAGTCGTAGTCCCTCCAGCCATCTCCATCACATCGTCGGGACTCACAGATCAGAAAAATCATCTAAGCCGACAGCTCGCTGTTCTTCTCCGGGAATTTCTCGCAGAACACACAGGAGTACTTTCCAAAGCACTGGAGCTATCTCAGCAGGTCGGGTACCTCCCTCCGGCTGGCCCTGCTGGACGAGTAGCTGCAAGAGTTGCTGTTGGAGGACCCTTCCTGGCCATGGGTCCCACTGCGCTACTCGGCCTCGATGTTGTCCTTCAGCAGCTCAGCCATGTCCACGAACTCCCCCTTTTGAATCTATGCAACCAGTTTGACTGGTATTGCAAGAAGGCCCTCGCCGATGATAAATGGCTGGGTAGGCATCTCCTTTGGTGTGGCCGGGCCTGTCACAGTTTCGGAACTTGGGTCGGGAGAAGTGCTTGGGGGGTCACCCGATGCAGGGAGGCTCGGCCCAGCTCGCTCAAATGTACCAATCCCCAAGCCAGACAGTGCATCCCCCGACGGCATTTCCCCAGTATGGATCCTGAGAGGGGAGGGTGACACACACATCAGAACTGAAGGGCAGGGTGCCTCCCCCCTGTCCACCACTACCAACCCTTATCAGGGGCCATCCCCTTTACTCCCCCTTCACCAGCGGGGTGCTCCCAATCACACGTGGGACAGTCAACCAGGAGGTTCCGGCTGGTCCCACACTTGAGTGGGAGTGTCCATGGTACTCAAGTGTGGGACCAGCCGGAACCTCCCAACCACGTGTTGGACTAGAAGTAACTGCTGGAACGTTCCCAACCACTTGTGAGACTAGCAGTAACCATTGAAGCACTCCCAAACCACTTGTGGGACCAGCAGTAGCCTTCGGAACAGGAACACGTGGGCACTCCCAACCACCTGCGGGAATGGCAGGAATGTGTGGTACCACCCACGGGGCTACGGAGCCCGACAGTGAGGAACCTAGCACATCCATCCAAACGGCCGTCGGCGTCACCAGGCGCTCAGTTGGCTACTCGACCCCCTAGCTGGACAGCACAATGCACGGAGGTTGCTGTTTTACCGGCCATGTCTTACCAGAAGGATGGGGCTCCTCAGAGCGGCCCTCCCGGGAGCCACCGAACTCTCCTAAGGCGTGTCGTTGCTTGTCAAACGATGAACGTGAACAATGAACAATGGGAATGCTGCGCATGCGTCCTATCAAGTCATTCTCTTGTACATTTCAGCCTGACAACAGAGGGTTAAAGTTGTGTGTTCACTTTGTCTACTTTTAGGGATCACCCTGTCCGAGTACTTCCGTGACATGGGCTACAATGTGAGTATGATGGCTGACTCCACTTCTCGCTGGGCTGAGGCTCTTCGGGAGATCTCTGGCCGACTGGCTGAGATGCCAGCAGGTGGGCTGATCGTAGAGTATTGCTTCTACATTTTAGTACACAAAATAGGTTGTACCCTAACCACAGGAGTTTTCGACCAGGAAGGTCTTCATCACCTGTAACACAGGGTATTTTGACCAGAATGCCTTACTGCACTCTCACTACATGTACCTATATACGTAGCAGACCTTGTTGCTTCCATGTATTTGGTACAGGTGCCCAGACAGTGAACATACAGTATCTGTAGCTTCTCCAATTTACCGAATGGGCAAAAAATATTTTGTGTTAGCGTGTAATATTAGAAGTTTCACTGTGCTTTCTTTGTTTCATAGAAAATGGTTTCCCTGCCTACCTGGGAGCCCGTCTGGCCTCCTTCTATGAGAGGGCTGGTCGTGTGATATGCCAGGGTAATCCCAACCGTGAGGGCAGTGTGAGCATCGTTGGTGCTGTGAGCCCTCCTGGAGGAGACTTCTCTGACCCTGTCACGGCACAGACACTCAACATTGTGCAGGTAAACACCTCCAGCATGTTCGACTTTCATGCTTACATTGTGCCAGCATGTTAATGTTAACAGCAAATTTGTCAAGGACTTACCGTAGTCGCACGTTATTAGGCGCAGTTCACCTATAGGCTCATGTTCACTGTTAGCCGCAGGTTCGACTCTCGTCCCAGGTAAGTACGATTGAAAACCTGGAAGAAGACTTCAGTATGGAGTGGAAAAAGCTATGATTCCAAATAAAGCACACTTCCTATTCGAGGAATGTCATTCTAAATCATGTGCATCTCGTTATTAGTTCCTTCCTGTGGAGATATAGGTGCATGCGCCTAATAATGCACAACTATGGTCATTTCGCTATCCGAGAATGTAATCGTTGTCAATGTATTGCTACATGTGCATTTCTCTAACATGGAGGTGGGCTTAAAGTTTTGAGGGTAGTCTTATTCATTGTGAAATCTCTAAGGCATACTCAGTCTCACTGGAGCTGTTTCTACCGATAGGTATTCTGGGGTCTGGACAAGAAGTTGGCTCAGCGCAAGCACTTCCCTTCTGTCAACTGGCTCATGAGTTACAGCAAGTACATGAGAGTACTGGATGAGTTCTATGACAAGCACCATCCCGAATTCGTGCCTCTTAGAACACAGGTTAGCCATCGTATCACGTTGTTGTTCAGTATTGAAGAATATCCGTGAACAGTGCTGTACTGACTGGGGGTGGGGTGGATCCACTGGAAGTTGAAGGCACTCAAATTATGCTCTTACCATGATATCTGTACAGAATAGGGGAAGTACACAGTCTAACCTGCATGTGGTCCACAGCCGAAACCTGATGATGGTCTCTGTTTGAGACCTAGCCTTTCAGTTGCAGAGAGCAACTACACCCGTGACCCCCTAAAGTAACTCACAGTGTAAGAGCAGTACTGCATTGGCGGATGATCTCACTGTTATCCATACATTCAAGAAATTTCTTCTAGTCCTTCACCAAAAATTTTTTGGTACATATCTAGATATGCATGGCGTAAGTAATTCTATTTCAATCTGAAATTTCTGTATTCAGGTGAAAGAGATTTTGCAGGAGGAAGAGGATCTGTCTGAGATTGTCCAACTCGTTGGGAAGGTACTACTTTGAGTATACTGCATTTGAATTGGCTTTCTCAGCCTGCAACTGAATGATGAATGTAGTCTGGTATTCACAGAGCCTTCTGACTTGGAATACAGATTATGGCCAAGTGCGCATGATGAGATCATCGTCATTGCGATGACCATGATGTCATCATGCACTCTTGTATGGCAATGTATATGTTTTGTCAGCTATGAGTTTGCTACGGTAGTTATTGTACTTATGAAGTCTTGAAAGCTTATACTCGCAGATGGGCTGTCACACCCAGCTGCAATTGATGCATTTGGTTGGAAGGGCAACTAGCAACTCCCCGGTCACTCTTCATTTTGGAACTGCATTATGATCCCAATTTCAGTACCATAGTCGCTTGTTATTAGGCGCATGTGCCTATATCTCCGCAGGAAGGAAATATGCGCCAATAAGCGAGATGTGCTTACGTAATTTCGAACGATATTCCTTGAATAGGAAGTGCACTTCATTTCGAATTATAGCTTTCTCCACTTTGTAGGATCGAAAATGGTAGAGTTTCTGGAAGAAGACCAGTGCATGATAAAGAGTAGCTGGGATGTGATACATGCGCCTAACAGTGAGCTGCACCCTATAAGTGAACTGCGCTTGATAATGAGCGACTGTGGTAGCTACATTTGGTATAGGTGCCCAAATGAACATCAAATACCAAAATACTCCTCTGTCTACCGCAGTAGACAGTAGTTGACTACATGTGACATCAGTACTGTACAACTACCGCTGTTAATTTCACTTTCAGGGTTCCCTGGCTGAATCGGACAAGATTATTCTGGAAGTAGCCAAGCTGATCAAGGATGACTTCCTTCAGCAAAATTCATACACACCGTATGATCGTTACTGCCCCTTCTACAAAACAGTCGGCATGTTGAGCAATATTGTGGCGTTTTACAACCAGGCGCAACAAGCCGTGGAGCATACCTCACAGTCAGACAACAAGATCACATGGGCCATCATTAAGGACAATCTGGCAGACGTCATCCACCAGCTTACAAGGATGAAATTCAAAGTATGTTGTTGTTAATCGTGTAGCAAATGCTGATCCCTTTGCAGTGCATAACTTAATGTAAGAGTATGAAAAGGGAATTGGAACATGGAGGATGGGGTTGCCAAAGGGAGTCTGAGCTATGTACTATACTGTGTGCTGGGGAATCATGAGAGCCAGGCACGAGTGACAATACTGCTTAAAATATGCTAAGTAAGTTAGCCATGAGGGCATATTTTAAGGCAGTAATGTCACTCGTGCCTGTGACAGTACTCTGCAGCACAGTGCAATATGCCTTATACAGTACAGAGTGACCTGAATGGCTCAGTCCCAATGGTGTTGGATTAGGACGCACCTTGCCTCCAACAACCATGGATAATAGAGCGTGGGGAACTGGGTTGAAAGCATGCATTTTCACGATTGAATGCAGGTTTCGCATCAAGTATACATGTATGCCTTTACTCAGGACTATCATAGAATTTATCTCATGTTGCATGGGCAGATCAAACGTACCAGTAGTCACTGTAAATGTGCTACAGCAACAAGTGCCATGTATTTCCCTTTGATGTTTGATACATGCCCTGGATCAGGGCATGTATATCCCTTTGATGTTTGTTGGGAAGCCCCACTGTTCATGGTTTGTTCAACCGCTTGGTCGTAGCATTGTGAACGTCAAAAGTCACAGTATTTTACACAGTATTTTACACAGATCAGTGGAGAATGTGGCTAAGAAGTCTGTAGTCTAGATCAACAGTTGAGAAGTAGCTAGGTATTCACGCGTAAGCGCTATGGGGTCTATGCGATAGATGGACGGTTGGCACAGAGCTATCGCTTTGCTTCATGCTGTAAGCACACTCTCGCGTGGCCAGAACCAACCATGAAGACCAGAAACTACGGAGGTAGATCCTTACAGCTCACCTCACATTCAGTCGTTCTTCAGTCCCTTTGCATTTACAGGAGCACTAGGCTTCTCTCTTTGCTTTCCTTCTACGTTTAAACCGCTTTGACTAACCGCTTTGACTTTGTATTTCCAACGTGGGAGTCGTCCCATTTTCAAAATCACTCGCTGTCACGCCATCCGTTACGGAAATTATATATAGACCCAATACGCCTCGAGAATCGCGCAAACAACTAGCTACTTGCTTCTCAACGTCGATATCAACTACTATGCAGCCAGCTAGCTAGCTAACACACACTGAACTGAAGCCAGACTAAACTGTGCTGCAGTATGACGCAAGCGGTTCGGTTACCAAGGAGACTCCGTAGCAACCATGCTGCAGTATGTGAGATAAGCCAGTTAGATCACGCCTAGTATCCGGTTTACAGTCACTAGCCCTCGGGATACATCCCTCCTAGGCGTGATATAACTATAACTTCTCGTACAGCTGTAATCTACTAACATTATTGGCTCCTGAGCCTGCTTATTTTAATACTTAGTGATCACTTTCTTTCTCAGGATCATAACGCTGAAGGTGAAGAGTCAGTAAGGGCAAGTCTGAGCAAGCTGAATGAGGATATGCAAGAAGCTTTCCGCAAACTAGAAGAGTGATTCCGTTAGTAACCTGCCGTTGTTAGTCATTTTCTAGCTTCTTGTAGCTAGCTATGTGTGGTTTAAGCACATGTACAATAATTATATTATTGACTTTCAGGCTTAGTTCTAGCCCAAGTTGATTTCCCTTGATCCCTAACCACTAGGTCAAACACACAAGTCATTCAAGTGTGATGAACATCTGCTTGCCAAAGCTGACACTGCTGAACAACAATCAGCAAGCCCATTGCCAACTTAAATTCCCCTTTGTCGTGACTCAGAAGGTGATGGACAGAAATGAGGGAGATGGTGGTGGGTGGACAGATATAAGGTGTTGCTAGTACTGCCCCCCCCCCCCCCCCCCCCCCCCCAAGCTATATACATCTGCTCCTCCTGATCCTATCCAGCTCCCATCATCGTCTGCTCCTGATCCTATCCAGTTCCCATCATCCCATCAGTTCGTTCCGTTCCGCGTTCCTGCGTTCCGGCTTTCACAGGTACCCCTTGCTGTCAGGTCTTGAAATGCCAGACCCTTCACAGGGTACCTGTGAAAGCCGGAACGCAGGAACGCGGAACGGAACGCGGAACGGAAGTAAAATGCGGGCCGCGCGCTATCATCACGCGCAGGGCGTCTTTATTCACTGGAATGGACTGGACTTACCCAAAAATCTGTTTTCCAGTGTAGGACAGAAGCTAAGCATACTTATTTATTCACTAAAGTTGCTTGCAGAGCCTGCTTTCGTGTCTTTCCTCGAGTCGGTAGAGGTCAAAGGTCACGTGCATATTTAATGAGCTTCAATGAAAAGATTAGAAGAGCACTTATTTACCGCAGACATCGAACTCCAGCCGTTTGCTGAAGCATAGAAAACAGAAAATGATATTCCTCTATCATCCACGACTGACTGGAGAGCATTTTGCTGAAGCTCATTAAATATGCACGTGACCTTTGACCTCTACCGACTCGAGGAAAGACACGAAAGCAGGCTATGCAAGCAACTTTAGTGAATAAATAAGTATGCTTAGCTTCTGTCCTACACTGGAAAACAGATTTTTGGGTAAGTCCAGTCCATTCCAGTGAATAAAGACGCCCTGCGCGTGATGATAGCGCGCGGCCCGCATTTTACTTCCGTTCCGCGTTCCGTTCCGCGTTCCGTTCCGCGTTCCGTTCCGCGTTCCTGCGTTCCGGCTTTCACAGGTACCCCCCTTCACATGGGGAGTGAGGAATTAGAGTCCAGCACATACCTACGTTCGGCATGTCTATTACATTCAGCTGTTGCAGATCTAGCTGGCTAACAGGAACCCCACTCATGCAAATGTGTAATCACTAAGTCAGCTACTATATGTGAATGTTGTTTTAGTTATTACACTCCTGGTATAGGAAAAATTGTGCCGCGTAATATAATATAATCCAATATAATATATATAATGTTTGAGTACTTAGGCTTGGTCTACAGAAATTCTGCCTACACCGCCGTGATCGCTATCATGCCCTGACCTGAATGTAAAAAGTTGGTGCTGAAACTCACCATGGTGGTGGAGATATGAGCTCTTTTGTCTCGCCGTGGTCGCCATTGCTCCAGCGCTCTCTTCGACTTCCGGTGGCAGTACCGTTCTTAGGAAAGGCACACGAAGATTCTGACAACACGGCCGTGATCGCTGTCGTTCACTGACGCTTACATGCCCAAACTCACCGTGCTGGCTAAGTTGTGAGTGCTGTAGTAATGTCTTGTCTTCCTTTTGGTCGCCATTGCTCGCGATCGTGATTGCCACGTGGCATGTGCGTTAATTGGAACGAATTACAATATTTAGCTTGCGCTACGGCGAGTCGCAACCCGTTGCATCGCGGCTACCAGGAGTGCGGTTGCCCCTCGACTAAAACTAAAACTATAATGCATTTTAGTATGGCATATGTCAGTATATGTGCTCACAATTATTGCTGGGGAAATCCTAACTGCTGAGCTATCCTTGTCCATCTTTCATTATGTCATGGGCTGAATTAGTCTCATGCATATGGGTTGGATTATAGTCTCGTGCCCAGACCACAGAAGGGTCTGGTGATTATTGAGCGATTTCTTGGTTGTGCCAAGTCAGCACAACCAAGAATTTGAAAGACTGAGGACTTGCTTGCATGATGTAGGCCTAGCTATTTCTGAATCATTGGTTTACTTACGTGATGTTGCACTATTTCAGTGACCTGTCACAAATCCATACTGCTGACTAGGGCTCGAACGACTAGTGAATTTCTCTAGTCGACTAATTGGTTTGTAGTTTGCACGACTAGTCGACTAATTGAGTACCAACTGAGAAATGACAGAATGTCATGTACCAACTGAGAAATGACAGAATGTCATCACTGGCTGTACACAGCACAAATCACTTCACTCAAATCACAGACTATTTTGTTCAAACACACTAGCATCTCTACATGCTAGGAGTAAGGCTGGCCCTCTCGACTAGTTGACATGCAAGAAACGTAGTCGACAACCTTAGTTCAGTCGACTAGTCGACTAATTCAACTAATTGTTCAGGCCCTACTGCTGACTCGGCACAACAAGAAATCGCTCAATAGTCACCAGACCCTTCTCCCTGTGAGGGGGGTGTGGTCTGGGCATGAGACTATAGGGTTGGATTATAATTATACTACAACGGTCACCTATAAAGTGGATGCCTACAATCTCCTCTAGGTGTTTTTCAAGCTAGGCTGCTCGATGGTTCCTTCCTCAACAAATGCAGCCAGTTCCTCATCAATCGATTAAGTAGCATCTTTCCTATCCCTCCAGCAATGTCCCTACAATCTTGGGTATACATACATTCTGTTCTGTGTGCCTGTCGCTGGCAGTCCTATCACCAGATAGTCAGTTTTGAAGTAAGTAGCTAGCCTATACAAGATATTGTCTGAACAGCAAACGGAGATGCAAGGAGCTGCAGACAATGAAGGCAAGAGTGAACTGCCACAGATGAAACATGCATGATGGTCAGACAAAAAAAAGACTACTTAGCGTTAATAATTATACATCAGCTAGTGATGTCTTCATACAGTCCTAGGCCTGCATGCAGATGCATAATATTATGAGAACTTTTTCTGGGCATGTATAGCTATAGCTAGGAAGTATCAATACTGGGTGATATGCTGTCATCATCATGCAATGTTGTTTTAGTTAACTAAAACTAAAACTACAATGCATTTTATAATTAGTATGGCATATTTCACTTTAGTAATTAAAACTAAAACTAAAATGAGGACTGTCTCAGCCTGTTAATTAAAACTACAACTAAACTAGAATGCAAAAATGGTGGTTACTAAAACTAAAAGAGCCTTTACTAAGCCCTTTAGAGATTTAGTAATTGAAACTAAAACTAAACTAAACAATGCGACTTCTAAAACCAAAAACTAAACTATTTCAGTTTTAGATAACTAAAACAACATTGCTGTCATGCATGGGAATAATATATAGAGTAACAATGGAATGGTGAAATAGAATCAGGAAATAAGATATACTCAAGTGTATACACTGTGGAAACTACATTTGAAGTAACAATACATTTGTCATCCCATGACTTGCTTGCAGTTGTGAGTTGTGAGTACTGCAATAACACATGACCAGCAGATGCATCCCATGACTATATGAGCTGCAACTGCATGAGGTGACCAAACCAACCATGATGCTTTGCAAGTGGCACATTCCACAGTGGAGGGGGCACTGAGATGCAATCATGGTGGCGACCCAGAGCCTGGTTAAAACAACCCTTCCCTTTTACATGCATGTACTGTAAACAGTCACAGTGAAGGGTTATTTTAACCAGCATCTCAGTGCCTCCTTCACTGTGGAATGTGCCACTGCAAAACATCATGGTTGGTTTAGCCACTAGCTGTTTCAGCTCGTATATAGTCAACGTCATGGGATGCATCTGCTGATCATAACCGTTGCATGTGCAATTGCTACTCACAACTCACAGCTGCAAGCAAGTCATGGGAGGACAAAATTAATGTACTGTTACTTCGATCAACAATGCATATATAATTATGTAGTTTCCACAAGAGTGCAGCTACATGCATGCAGCCATATACATGTAATGCATCGATCATCAAATATACAATGGGGGAAAAGGAATTCAGAAACAAACTTATAACCGTGCAGAGTATATATTAACCCTTTAAGCCCCATTGACGTCTATAGACGTCATTTAGACCCTATGCACTTGTAGGGCTTCTCATCAGTCCAAAAAGAGACCAAAAAGGCTTCACAGGGCCTAGGGATAACTTTGAGGGACGAACTCAAAAATTTGGTCAAATTTCGGCGCACCTCCCCCACTAAATGTACAAGCGGGGGGGGGGGGGGGGGGGGGGCAGCAGCCCCGCATGTTGTGGGCGTTTTTTTTGTGATTTTAATGAGATTCATTGACCCAAGAATTTTTTATTTTAATGATATTCATAGACCCCACCCAGGGCCTCAAGAAAACCTTAAAATTTGTGGTGTAAGGTGTGCCATCAGTCAGATCTGGCCCAAGTTTAGGGAAATGCTGGGCGAAAATCCGGCTGACATCCACCTTTGACCTCCGATTGCTGGGCTTGTGGGGGTCATGAATATCATTAACGGTATTGCCAGAGGGGTCTCTCCATGTGTGCGGGCCCCACCAAGTTTGGCTGCTGAGGAGCGAATGCTGTGGGAGAGGAGTACCTACGAAAGTGGTGTGCGCTGAATGCATGAAAATGTGTTGTCTTGGTGGGAAGAATTCGGTGGTTAAAGGGTTAACCGTTCAGTATGTGGATAATATCCATGTATGGTCATCAACAGTATATTATAGGTAACAAAACAACAACCAGAGGCCTTGCAGCTACTATTTGCTACAGTGGCAGAATAAAGATGGCAACAGAAAAAGCAATAGCAGCAGCAAAAGCAACAAAAATATACACAACAATAGCAATGGCAAACAAACAAGAGCAGCACTCAGGTAGCTCATAGGAACTACAAAATATTTGACTAAGACAATCAACACAACCATAACAGCAACACAACAAACAATAAACAGGCGTCAACAGAGCTGAGGTGATCGCTAAAATAACTCCAACCATCTTCCCAGTAAATCTCGGCTGAAATGTCATCTGAAGATGACTGGTGTTCTGAGCATTCATCTCTGGCTGCATGAATACCATGATTGCATAGTCACGAGTATCCTTAGGAATTGAGACTGTGCAGTTTCTGTTGTTAGTGACATGGCACTTGGAATAACTGTCATAGTCGTGAAGCTCAAAATGTCTGATCCGTGCAGTTGCATTGTAGAGGAAAGTAATGTGAGCTGGCAGTTTGACTATTGCAAAATAGTATCCATTGGCGTTTGCACTGAATTCTACAATTGTACATGCCATGACACCGTCAGTGCCAAGCATTAGCTCATGAGAAAACAACGGAGAAGAAAGAGGCTGGTAACTGTCCATGGCATCGTAATCTTTAAAAGCATACTCATCGGCAAACACATACAGGTTCATATTGGTAACAGAAACTGTATTGGTTGATCGCATGCAGAAGTTGTAGGTAAGAGTTGATCCGTTGAGCATGTATACGTATGTATCATGCAGCACCGCGGTCAGATCATGAATCGTGCTTCCATTGTTAAATTTTCGTGTCACCTTCTCACGATACACTAGGTGATCACCTGCAGGCATGGCCCAGGTATAGCAATTGTGAGGAGTAAAATCTTCCTCCTCTCTCAAGATCATTCGAATATCAACAGAAGAGGACCAGACAGGTGCAAACACCTTGAGAAGAACTGTATCATCCCGATAGACAGGTGCCAATTCATTCAGCGCAGCACTCCGGTTGGTAGACACCAGGTCTAACGAAAATCCAACGACCAAAATAGCAATCCAATAGAACCCCACGAGAAGACACCCACATACTGACTTGAATACAGCATCCCCGTTGGAGCAATGGCAAGAGCTGCCTGCAGGAGAGCAAAGGAAGCCAGAATTAAAACGTAACTTAGCAAAAACAGTATAGCTGTATTGGTTGATCGCATGCAGAAGTTATAGCTAGGTTATAGACAATCACAGGGAGGAGACAAGGTTGCAGTAGCCTCGTTCCCACCGCCACCGCTTTCAGTAAACTTCGACTGGAGGTCTATACACCCGCCGTAGTTATTTGTATATTGCAGATAAAATGATATAATTAAGACTGGAGGTGGGAACGGCCTGGGAACGAGGCTAGGGTTGCAGCTTGCCAAACGTACTTGCAGTTAAGCGCTTACTGTTGCGTTTGCGGGGAGGTCGCGATCGTAGGAGAGGCCTCGTCTCCGAATCCGCTCTAGTCGATTGTGTACGCTCAGTTTTTCTGATCTTTTCCTCTAGACCAGTGGGTGTCTGCTCTTGTTGCTGGTCGACCTGAATCGTAGAGACAACGCCTACTTGCACAAGTTCAACCGCACGCTCTGGCTCGGCCATCTCCACCGAATGCAAATACGGCAACCGAATGCAAAATACGGCCACCGAAGTACAGCCTAGGCCCTGGGGAATCCCCTCCCGTGAGCCCGGCCGTACCCGTGCGCCTCTGCGTGCGCCCAGTTAGCCAGTGACTCAGCACAGGAATAGTGTTGTTGCTGTGTCACGCCCCCTAGCTAGGCCCCTGCGCTGCATAGTCTCGTGCCCAGACCCCACCCCCCGGGGGGTTAGTGCAAAACCTGGACTCTGGACTCTGGACTGGACCGTGGACTGGACTCTGGACTGCATTTTGGACTGGATATTGGACTCAATCATTCATGGCCCAGAAGGCATACAGAAGACCAAGCTGGTCAACAAATACAACACACACACATGATCAGTTGGTTCAAGCTCAACAGCTAGCACGCTCTGTTCCACTTCCATCAAGTGACCAGGGTTCTGATGTTGTCTGATATCCGTAGAAATAATCCCGTAGGATAGAGCTAGAGCCCATTGTCAGCAGAGAACTTAACACACAATGTCGTCATCACAGGCACGAAATCAGTCTTGTAGCTCACTCAGACAGCAAACTGTATAACAATCGACGGCACACGCTCTATTCTGCCAGGAACGACCAGATTCCCGATATTTGCCCCAGCAGAAATAATCCTGTAGGATAGAGCCCCAGCCTCCACCAGCAGATCTCAGGGTAGCTACTCCACGTCGTCCCCACTTAAGTTCCCATAGGCATCCACTGAGACAGAGATATAGCGACCTCCGACTAGTCTTCTAGGCCATGCGTACGAAGTCAAGTCCAATATCCGGTGCAGTCCAAAATGCAGTCCAGAGTCCAGTCCACGGTCCAGTCCAGAGTCCAGAGTCGGTATAGAATACCGTACTTTTCCGGTTCGTTGTCACAGAATGGAATTGGATTAGTCGGGCATGCGCACTTAGCTATGTTTTCTTTTCCTTTCCTGGTCCGTTGCTGAACGATCGATAACCACATAACTCTCCACCCGTGCACCGGAGATCCGTCGAGTACGGGGGAGCCCTTGTTGCAACGCGATTTGTAGTTGTGTGTCTAAGTTAATGTGGGTTTACTGCGCATGCGTAAATTACATTTGGACAATGAACCGGAAAAGTACGGTAATTGTCGAGTTTCGAGTTCGAGTTTCGAGTTCGAGTTCGAGTTCGAGTTTCGAGTTCGAGTTCGAGTTTCGAGTTCGAGTTCGAGTTGAATGTCCGGAAGTGGGCTTTCGGTAGTACAATGGCTCGCTCGACATCCCTAGACTCTACAGCAGAATACTGGCGGAGAGTGGAGGTTGCTACCGGGGGTTTTCTCGAGATGCTGTTCACATCCACGCAAAAATACTAAGGTAAGTCGGGGTAATTTCGGTCACGGTTTATTTCCGGTCACTTAGTAGAGAAGGGCTTCTCTATTCTAAAAGCTACGTTTTCAGCCAAAACTATGGTGCTGTGCAGATAGAGGCAACACTCAGCTATAACATATCAGTCGGCAAAATCCAGACCTTGCGTCCATTGCGCGTATCTGCCTAAGTGACCGGAAATACCCGGTGACCGAAATTACCCTTACGCGGAACAGAGAAATTAGTATTTTGGGGCATGGGTGAATTTTCTGTGAAGTAATGCTTGTGGCAGTGGGAACGAGGCTAGGTCATGATCACTTGTTTGTGCATAGTCACTGACACTAGTTGGTGTTTGCACTTTGCACAGAAGTCCGTAACGCAGTTGTATGGTTTACCTTTCCGAGACAGAAGACTATCTTTCCAGCATGATTCGGAGTGAAAACTGTTTACCTTCAGTTTGCAGAGAATGCTCCGGCATATGGCCGAACCTGCCTTGAACACTACAAGACACCTCAGCAGTGTGCAGAGAATGCACTGGCATGGCCCGACCCTGGTGGACACTATAATATGACTTAGTTCAGCTGATATGCATGGTTCTGCAGTTCCCAGGATGAATCACTGTACCTGTGTGCTCAGGGAGTCATGCTAATATAACAGGCAGAATGAAAATCAGTTTATTGGGGGGGTTGGTGCTAATGCTTTCTAAAATGTCCGGAGTTGACTGTTTGTGGTCAAGTATTTGAACAGGTGGAAAGCTTGACTACTCACCTCTGACCTGACATGGTCTAAGCATACTCATTTCTAGGAAAAAAAATTTCCAGACTGTTTCAGAAAGATCTCAAACTGCTTGAGGTGTCCAGAAGTTTGCCCTCAGGATATCGGTGTAGCAAGAGCTATTACAGGAGCTATGAGGACCTACTGGACACCTTCCAGCTTCCTGACCTATCAACAAGGAGCTCAGACTCTCATTACTGTTTAAGATTGTACATGCATGAGTCATTCTTTTCCCCTCCAACATTTTTGTAACCATGGACTCCACATCACATCAGACTAAACCGTACATGTACATATATCGTCAACCTTTTGCTCATACCAACTCCTTCCTTTATTCATTTGTGCCTCACACTTTCTCTGCATGGAATGCTTTACCTATAGTCACAGATGTAACAAATATGACACTCCGTCTACTTTTAAGAATGCATTTTTCCTCACTCTACGTACCTTAGATGTTTCTGTTTTTGTGTGTCTTGGGGGTACTACTCATTAGCTATATTATGCTATTACTGTATGTATCCCTTGCTGTTGCATAAAATTTCATACGAAAAAAATAACAACCCGCTTTTATCTTAGCGGCAAGAACTTCCTGTGGGTGGAGCTTCACGGATGTGATCGACACCCCGGAAATACGCTGGAGTCTGTATGCGGGCACTTTGCCCATTTGGAAAAATCCACGGAATAAGCGATGTTCGAACTTGAGTGCAATCCAGGTGCGGCAGCGGCATAGAAGAAGGGGTACGGCCCAGTCGTAGCGCAGAGGCGCGAAGCGCCGATCTGTTCGCGCGAAGCGCGGAAAAAAATTTTCGCATGTATTTTCAGCGATGAGGAAGCGCTCTCGTTGCACCAAAATGGCCGTTTTGGGAAAGAAAAGACCTTGGCTGCTGTGGAGTTTCAATGGTAGGCCCACATTAGGACGACCTTGGCTGCTGTGGAGTTTCAATGGTAGGCCCACATTAGAACAGATGCCATTGCCGAGTCTGCATAATAAGTAGATTATGCATATATGCGTGACTACACTGCACGTGATATTATAATCAGGTCGGCTGGAAAAGTGGTCCGGCCAAAGCCGGAGCAGCCGGACCGGCGGCGCCGCCTCTGCAATCCGCAGTATTTATTATACCCACAATGCCATGCATTCTCCTAGTTATATATTATTCGGCTGCGCGACAACTCGAACTCGAACTCGAAGTTTATCCATCCCCTCCAGAGTCCAGGTTTTGCACCAACCCCTTTGGGCTGGACTCAACGACTGTGACAGAGAATTCGCTAGTGACCTGGTTTGGCGTTCACTGACCAGTGTATCTTCCATCAAGAGTGCAATCATGTCGGGGAGAGAGCTGCCTAAGGTAGCTGATGCAGAGAAGGAGAGCCTCTATGGATTCGTGTTTGGAGTCTCAGGCCCTGGTGAGGGGATGTGACCTGCACGTGCTGTCATGCAAGCACAGCAAGCCTAGTAGCTGCATTGCACAGCTATTAGCCTAGCTGCTGATTATCCACCCAATACTTTATCCACCCAAATACTTTATCGGCTTTGTATGGACATCAGGTAGTCATAATTTTATATACCACCTGTTGGGCAAAGCTGTGTTTTGCAGATGAGCACAGTGTCTGTACAGTAAAGTTCAGCGTACTGGAGGCTGTGTAGTTACCTTGAAGCTCCATCCACATGAAGGTGTTGCTTGTACTGTGAACAAGTGGTCATCGAATGTACGAACATAGTTTACAGTTGTTGCAGACAAATACTAATTTAGGTGGGGCCTGAGAACGAGGCTGGGAAGACATGGTACTCTCTCCTGTATAGATTCCTAACCCACCCCTAGTGCAGCGTTCTCTTCCAAATCTATTCCCAATACCAATCTCTTCTATAAATTCTGTTATGCTAATAATACAGTTGACCAAAGGAGCTAGTCCTCAGCCTGTAAGTCGGAGCAGGGCTACTTTTGTTACAGTACGTCTGTTTAGGATATTGCAAGCCATGGATCGGGAGCATGCAGGTGCAGCGTGCTGAACTGTCTGGCACGAAAGGCAGATACTGTGAATGAGTATGTAGCACATTGCCTTCTACCTGCTGGCTCACTAGCTGGTTGTAGGGACCTGTCTGTGCGTGGTTGGAACACTGTTGACACCATGCAAAGCATTCGCTTGGGCCATGCAGTGTTGAATCATCCTGAACATGCCTTCATTCATCCTCAAAAGCAGTTGTTCAATGTGCAACTACTTTACTTCTACACCTTCTTTTGTCGGCCCTTTTACTGTTACAATGTCATTCCATGCAGATGAATCCATTGTGCAATGTGTTACAAATGGTTGTACTGTGTGTGGTATTGAGGATACATTAGCCCACAGTTTGAAGCATTTCATATGCATGATTTGCCACACACAGTAACAAGCATGCTTAGTCTCGTGCCCAGCCAGAAACACCGTGCAGAAAATCCGTCTGGTAACATTGGGCAGTATTCTTGATGGTCATCAATATTTCCTCAACTTCACTTGAATGTATACATGTACCAATATAAACACTGTATTGTCAAATATGAAGACAGTGCTTTGGATTTAGCAGGGGAATATAGGCTCACCTGGCCACTGTATGGCCTGATTACATTCCACGCTATGCTGCTATACCAACAATATTATTACCAAATGGATTTTCTATACAGTGCTTCCCGCTGTTAGACCACGCCTTCGCTTGTGTTGTTTGTTATGAGCAATGTGTCCTTCAAGAGGTTCCATGTTGGTATATAGAATGAACAGACTTCGGGGAGGGGAAGGAGGGGGAAGATGTAGCAGGGTAGGGAGGAGAAACAAGAAGTGGAAGCTGTGCAAAGTGCAGAAGAAGGTTGTGACACAGTGTGACTGGTGATGGCCGGTTATTATGTCCTTCTGCTCTGTGTTTTGCAGTGGTGATTGCTCAGCAGATGAGCGGAGCAGCCATGTATGAACTGGTGAGCATGCAGCATGCATTCATTGGAGCTACATTCCCAGGCCTGAAAAACAAAGAAGGGCTTAGCCAGCATGTAAAGCAGTTGATACAGGCCTTTCTCTCTCTCTCTATCTTGTGCCTGGGAATGATTGAAGTTTTGCGTAACTGGATGGATGATAGTCCTCCCGTGGAATGAGTCTCACACTGCCGGGAAAAGCATTGACTAGATAATACACGCATGTTTGTATGAATGGATGAATATTCTTCGCATGTCATGAGGGTGTACAGGGACCGTCACTGTACACACATGCTACTTCTCTTTAGAAGTAATCTGTAAGTCCCAAATGCTTGTAGCTGATGCAGCAGTCGTATGTGTACTTCAGTGTACAAAGCAGCTACACGGACAGCAGTACAGAAGTTGCACCGAATGATCTACATGTAGTTGTAGGTATATGTAACCTGCTATCCTTACTAATACTGCTCCTATAATGTACATCATCTAGGTTCGTGTGGGATACAGTGAGCTGGTGGGGGAGATCATCCGACTGGAGGGAGACCTTGCAACCATCCAGGTGTACGAGGAGACATGTATCAGCCTGAGGCTCTCTTGGGATACCTATGTTTATGGGCTGTTGTAATTTGCTACGTACTTTATCAGTGGGTTTTTGTAGGGAACCGTTGGTAGGTTAGCCTCGTTCCCAGGCCACGTGGGAACGAGGCTATTGGTAGGTGGGGAGGAGGTGGTTGACGTTGACCTGCAAGGTTTTTTTTGCACCAATTCAAGTGGCTGTGCTTGGAGTTGTGCATAGGAGCTGCAGAAAAGGTTTTTCTCGATCTAGATGGGCTGAGAGCTGTGACTATTGAAATCTCATTGCTGAGTGGGTGTGGTTAGAGTCACAAACCTGAACAGGATGTCTGGTAGGGAGTACAGTGTTAACAAATGCTTGTATAAACAGTAAGGGAATGCATCATTGGTGAGATCACTGCCCTGCTGTGTGTGCCCTTCCTTGACCACAACAACAGCTGGTGTCACAGTTGGCGATCCTGTGCTAAGAACTGGGAAACCACTCTCTGTGGAGCTGGGCCCAGGTCAGCCTCACTCACTATTCAGCATGCATGCAGTGGCAAAATTAATTGTAGCATACATGATTGTTGTGAATTCGTGTATGGTTACTCCAATTAGGTATTATGGGTAACATCTTTGATGGGATTCAGCGTCCTCTCAAGGTAAATGGTAGCCTCGTTCCCAGGCTCCCCTGTGTGCGCGGTGCACTGCACTGCACGCACAGGGGTGAGCCTGGGAATGAGGCTAAGGTAATGGTGTCATGTAGGCATTGTTGGGGCGAGCGTGAGCGAGCCCCACATAGACGAGTTTGCTGTAAATTTTCTATTTATATATTTATATATATATTTATATATTTATATCGTACGTCGTGCCGTAAATCACTTCCTGCTCGTATTTTGCGTGTTCTTGCGTCATGCGTTATTTCCAAACTGAGTTCACTTCCTGCTCGTGCGTTGATATCGTCCAACTGAGACGCGAACTATGAACAGTCTACCTCAACAAGGCCTTGCAAGGATGGAGACTATAGTGGGGCGGTGAGTGGCTAAAGCATTTCATGAAGACGGGGAGAGCGCTTCAGTGAGACCAAGGGAGGTGATCCTCCTTGAACTCACAATCCCCTATAACTCGCCGGAGTCCCTTTCAAATGCTAAGCCATGCAACTGCTCAGAGGATGGGAAGTTGACTGCCCTGCACAGGTAACACTAAACTCACTGTGACCAGTCATGACAGATCTGGCATCAGCAGAGAACGAGGAAGTCATCCTCGGTGGCAACAACAGAGACAGAGACCGCTCCTGGACCTACCTGCCAGACTGCTTCAACGCTGTGAAGTCCATGCACGAGTGTCATAACTTCTGGTGTGATCTGTGTCGTTAAGTTGTGTTATGCTCCCCGTCAGACTCACATTCTGATGACATGCACATGCAACTGCTCCATGCACATTCAGCACAATGTCATGCAACTGTTCCATGCAAATTCAACACCTGCATGTACTCGCTCACGCTCGCCCCACAATGTCCTGCATTCCCCTAGTATAATGACATTGGGTTAGTATTCATGGACTGTGCAGTTGTGATAGTGAAGCTTGTGCTAGTGTAAGCCCACATCCTTATCTACTGCAAGCAGACTGGTTAGCTGATAGTCCTTGCAGGACTGATACACTGGAGATAGTACCTATAGCCTGTATGTAGACTGTACACAGTACCTAGCCTACGTAGACTGTTGAGTAGTCTCGTTCCCAGACCCTCAGTACGCGCGGAACTGTTGAGCTAATATGACTCAATGGTGGGTGGACTTATTATTCTCCTGTAGAAGTGCTCCTCTTAAGGGGGCGTATGTAATTCAAGCTGCAGATCAAGCTTAGTATGCATGGACCGTAATATGACATTTGAAATCTCCTTCTGACAGGACATCTGTGAGTTGACCACTAGCATCTACATACCCCGTGGGGTCAACGTGAAGAGCTTGAGTCGTGAGGTGAAATGGCCTTTCCAGCCTTCCAAGTTGTTCAAAGTGAGTTATATACATGTATATGTGCCTTGGATCATTCCAGTGGGTTTTTTTTTTTTCAAACCAATTGGAAGATGATTTGTTATTGGTTGGTCATCTGTCTTATAAACCGGTTGGTTGGCTTTCAATAAACACATAGAAGCACATTAGTCCTGTTTCCCTGTGATCCCCTTCTCTTTCCCCTCCCGATCCCCCTTTCCGATCCCTTTCCTCTCTCTGATCCCCTTCCCTTTCCTCTCTCTGATCCCCTTCCCTTTCCTCTCTCCGATCCCTTTCCCCTCTCCCATCCCTTTCTGTTTCCTCTCTCCGATCCCCTTCCGTTTTTCCGCTCTGATCCCTTTCCCCACTGTGATCCTTTCCCCTCTCCGATCCCCCTTTCCGATCCCTTTCCCCTCTCTGATCCCTTTCCTCTCTCCGATCCCTTTCCCCTCTCCCATGCCCTTCTGTTTCCTCTCTCCGATCCTCTTCCTTTTCTCCGCTCTGATCCCCTTTCCTTTCCCCTCTCTCTTGGCTTAATTCTCTTTCTGTTCTCCGCTTCCCTTTCCTCCTTTCCCCTCTCCCAAACCCCATCACTATATCCCATCCTATCTGTTTGACCCCTTCTCTTCAGGTTGGTAGCCACATCTCAGGAGGGGATATCTATGGTGCTGTCCGTGAAAACACACTGATTGAGCATCGCATTATGCTACCACCCAAAGCAGCTGGCACGATCACCTTCATAGCTGAGCAAGGAGAGTATAATATTGACGTGAGTAAGGATTGCTGTCTCCTATCTAGGACAGCTAGAGTCATGGGAAAAGTTATGTTGCTCTGTAGAGCACTTACACACGTGCTATTTACGGGAACACTGGTTACCCCGTGCACACAATGCCTTTTGTGTCTGTCTGTCTGTCTGTCTGTCTGTGTGTGTGTGTGTGTGTGTGTGTGTGTGTGTGTGTGTGTGTGTGTGTGTGTGTGTGTGTGTGTGTGTGTGTGTGTGTATAGGCAGGTTAGCTAAAGCGTTTACAGACGTCTTACTCGGTGCACCTTTCTGTACTTGATACAATTCAAGGCAGTTCTGTTTGCCATTGTTTCAGCTACTTGGTTTCCTGGCTCCGCCCCTTTCAAAATCACATGTGGTAGTTAGCGCGTAACCAGTCTAGTTGTGGTGCAGTGTTGTCGTACCGTTGCTGTGCACAAGTGAGCCATTGTACTCAACAAGCACGGGGCATGTGCCCTTCTAGTTTTAGACTGTGCTTTGTTTGGAATATAAACATGCTGACATGCCGCAGGAGCTTATGAGCGGCGCGAAGGAGCGTCAAACTTGTTGGGGTTCCATCACTTGCAAGATAGCAGCCGCACAAAATGCCTTATAGGGCTGGGCTACAACTCGCACCTACTTTGTTAAGAATCCTGTGAGGGCACCTGCCCACCTACTTACGTTACATCTTGTGCAGCTGTACACGTACACAGACCCCAAAAGGGAGCAATTGAAATCCGTATAAGGAGTGTCAAGTGCGGCAACCTTGCGACTGATTGGTATGCTAGTTGGACGCTCCTTCCCGTTATGGGCTCCTGCATGCCGTAATGGTTTCTTGTTTGCAAGCTGCTGGCGCTGCTGGAAGCTTTTTCAAGCCCAGAAATGCTGTTTCATTACTCTGACTCGAACGACGTCTCCCAGGATGGCCTCATTCACTGTACCTGCCCAAATCTGACACACTGACCGGCATACTGACTGTCATGCTGACTGACACACAGGCAAACAGACGGATTGCTTGTACATGCATTCATATGGAGGTTGTTGCGAGTGTCAGGAAAAATGAGTTTGGATGGGCAGATTCAGCCACTTGCTATAATTGTGTGCGGAATGCAACATTAATACTCGAGCTTGGATGGGAGATAAGCCTCATACTAGCCTGGATCGTCCCCAGACCCTATTCAGCTCCATTTTCGTAACTACATGTACATACTTGACCTTTGAACCTGGGATGAAAAGCTTGAGGCGGCCTGGTACCACTCCAATGTCCTCAGACCACAAGGTGGATTTGATCTGACATACATGGATTTGGTTTCAGTAATTAAGCCTAAGCCCATTTTTGCAAGTACTATTGAGATGTTCACGGACTAGTTTCCTAGCGTGTTACTGTTGAGTTTTACAATACTGTGGCGGACCACTGGATGTGGCAGGAACGAATTTCTTTGGTAACCGACGTAAGTGCATGCCTCAGCCAGCGTCTGAGGTGTTACCAGGCCTTCTGCTTTTCTTAACTCGATTCAAAAGTCCAGTTTGCACTTGCAGGCAGTAAATGTTCGTTCTTTCTCTTCTGCTCCTCCTTTGTGTATGTGTTCTTGGTGCCACCATTACTGTTCTTCTGCAGGAAACAATTCTGGAGACTGAATTTGATGGAGAAGCATCCAAGTTCACAATGAGACAGGTTGGTGAATTAAACAAACGTTTTGTCTTTTTTGTGGCATGTTTTCCTTTACTTCAATCAAGCAACTGCTTCCTGATACAAGTCTGCTTTTTCTTTCAGGTGTGGCCCGTGCGACAGATGCGTCCTGTTGTCGACAAGTTAGCTGCCAACCACCCCCTGCTTACAGGGCAACGGGTGCTGGATGCCCTCTTCCCGTAGGTCTCCATGTTGTGTACAGCCCCTCACCCTCGTAACTGTTTCCCTTGGGATGAGTGCCGTATAAGCCATACAGCACTGACTGCCGTGCTAGATCTTTAACGTAGTACGCATTTTTAACGTTGATGCCGAGATTCGAAACGTTTTTCTGACATTCGTTTGCAGTGCAGCTTCGGCGCAAACGAGAAGGCTCTTCTGAAAACTGGAAGGCTTCTTGCAAGAATTGGAAGAAACTTTCTTCTGAAGAGCACTGGCTTTGTACGTTGCTATCTTCCAGAGCTTCGTTTGGGCCTCCATAGCTATGTTTAGGTCTTCCAGAGATGCGGTTTTAACGGAAACCTGGACCAGCGATGCAAAGGTTTCCGAATCTCGGCATCAATTTTAAAGATGTGTACCATACTGCTCACTGGACCAGGTGTATAACTCACCCCAAGTACCTTTCATCTCCTGCAGGTGTGTGCTGGGTGGTACGACTGCCATCCCAGGAGCTTTTGGCTGCGGAAAGACAGTGATCTCCCAGACCCTGTCCAAGTACTCAAATTCAGACGTTATTGTCTACGTGGGATGCGGAGAAAGAGGGAATGAGATGTCGGAAGTACTTCGTGACTTCCCTGAAGTAAGATAATCTCTAGTAATCCCTAGTAATCTCTAGTAGTTTCTTGTATTCTCTCAGACTAGTGTTATGAGGTCCACCCAATATATGTATAGGGTGGTGGTACACCAAGTAGCTCCAACTCCCACTCTTGCTTTGGGGTATGAAATTCTCCCCTGACAATTAATACGTAGATTGGGCATCTGTACACAGCATTTAGTGCACACAAGAGAAGTTATCCAACAGTATTCAAGGGGCTGTCCCTAGATGTTAGATTAACTCACGAAGGGAGGGGGCGGGGCAGACACACTGAGTAACGTACCAGTGGCAACCGAAGTTGGTCCATCATTGCAAAGCTATTGTACATGAAGATGCTATCGACACCAAAGGGTTTTGGCAGTTTTTCTGCACAGAGGAGAGCCAATGAATATGTGCTGTCCGTATAGGAAAGAGCACCATATTACAATACAAGTGTGTAAACTGTAGGGCTGGAATGAATTTCCCTGGTCGACTAATTGGCTAATAGATTAATTGAGTACTAAACGGGAAGTTTGAAAATGCAAAAACAGCTTCAGCTAGCTTGACTGACAGTTCCTGTGTTGGCAACGGAGCAGGTCTAGCAGACCCAGCTACCTCCGGACAAATGTTTGCTGTTTTGAGACCTGAGATAGAACTAGCAGAGCTCTCAGCCATCTTGTCACAACCATGATGAGCATGAGGTAATGAATTGTGAATGCACAGTGATCGTGACTGATCAGTGTGCAAGAATTTTAGTCGACAGCCTCAGCTGAGTTGATTAGTCAACCAGTCGCTCAAGCCCTACTCTTTACTTGTTCTAGTCACAGTGATTGGCTAACATGAAACTGCAGATGTCAGTTCACTTGCTCGGAAGGAGTTTGAGATGTTGAGTAATGGATTGGTTTCCTTCCCATGCCTTGCAGCTGAAGGTTGTGATTGGCGGTGTGGAAGAATCAATCATGAAGCGTACTGCACTGGTTGCCAACACATCCAACATGCCTGTCGCTGCCAGAGAAGCCTCCATCTACACAGGTGAGTCTGGAACCACAAAACCAGACCATAGCCTGAGCACGGGTCCTTGCAAGCTGTGACCTCCATGTTAGTACATGTATGTCATGATAAGAGATACATGGTATGGAGGTCACATGACCTACCTGTTAGTATGTGGTTACACTGCCTTGACCATGGATACGTGGTATGGAGGTCACATGACCTACATGTTAGTATGTGGTTACACTGTCTTGACAATGGATACGTGGTATGGAGGTCACATGACCTACATGTTAGTATGTGGTTACACTGTCTTGACAATGGATATGTGGTATGGAGGTCACATGACCTACATGTTAGTATGTGGTTACACTGTCTTGACAATGGATACGTGGTATGGAGGTCACATGACCTACATGTTAGTATGTGGTTACACTGTCTTGACAATGGATATGTGGTATGGAGGTCACATGACCTACATGTTAGTATGTGGTTACACTATCTTGACCATGGATACGTGCTATGGAGGTCACATGACCTACATGTTAGTATGTGGTTACACTGTCTTGACAATGGATACGTGGTATGGAGGTCACATGACCTACATGTTAGTATGTGGTTACACTATCTTGACCATGGATACGTGGTATGGAGGTCACATGACCTACATGTTAGTATGTGGTTACACTATCTTGACCATGGATACGTGGTATGGAGGTCACATGACCTACATGTTAGTACATGTGTATGTGGTTATACATTCTCATGACAAGAGGTACTTGGTATGGAGGTCAAATGGCTTACATGTTAGTTCAATGTATGTGGTTACACTGTCTTGATGGCACCGCACGTGACCAGATCTCCCACCTAGGCCTCCCCCCGCCATATTTCATACTAGAAGCGATGGAATACTGGCGGAGGGAACAGCCTGGGAATGAGGCTAGATTCTGACCACACAGTTATGATTGCTCACTGATGCTTATGTGCTGAATCTCACCGCACTGGCGAAGTTGTGAACGCTGTAGTAGTTTTTTGTCTTCCATTTGGCCACCATTGCTCACTCGATCAACAGAACATGGTCATGTGCATTAATTAGAACGAGCTGTAATACCCAGCTTGGGCTACATGTACCTGCGAGTTGTACCGGCTACCAGTATGTGGTTTCTGCTCGTCCTCATCAGAGACTGTTATATAGGCATGGGATCGCTTTCTTGAAGCTGTAACATGAACAGGTACGTGACACTGTGTGGAGGTACTATAATTGCTAAAAAGTTGTACTGATGTGGAACTGCAGGTGGCACTGGTACGTATATTTGGGTTGCAGTTGCGTAGGGAGGCCTGGACGAGCACTCTGAGGGCCACTGCTTAACACCTTGCTTATCTGAGCATGGTCTTGCTGTTCCAGCTCTGCATATATACTGTTGCAGACTCTGTTCATTGCAATGTCCTGTGATGGCAGCAATGCGACTGTTTGGAACGCCCCGCTGCTTTACGGTTGATTGTCAATTGTTGGACTTCACACGGCAGGAGAACTTTGATGACAACGTTTCGATCAGTCTGTGCTGATCTTCCTCAGGTCGTATTGACCTGACACAGACTGATCGAAACGTTGTCATCAAAGTTCTCCTGCCGTGTGAAGTCCAACAATTGACAATCATTACGTACACCGCGGCGACATGTCTCTCAACCAATATGTTGCTTTAAGGTTGTTTTCCGAAAACTGTGGTTGGTTAACTTCTTCCCAGTAACCTCAAGTGTTAGTCCTGCGGCATTCACCATAGTCTTCATATAGGTATCAATGGTATTCACTCCTAAGGGTTGGAAAACTAAACCTCTCTATCAGCCTGGACATTGCAAAGTGGGGCCAGGTACAGTGGTCCAGATGCTTCTCTGGTCATTTGGTAAGCAGTTTCTCAAGGAGCGGAACTGGGCATGTACTCCCACCGGTTGCATAGGCTTGTTGGGGAACTTGTCTCTCCTCTTTACCAATCCTCCTTGCGACTCCTTGTTTTAGTACTGTAATTTTTTAAGGGGGATTGTCCCATTCACGCCAGCAAACCACACATTCTGGTGAAACTATTCCTTGGTGTGTCCTTGCGAGTCCTTCAATCCTTTCAACATAATTCTGTTTCAGCTGTCTTCACAACTTCAGCAGCCTTTATCTGTGATGCCCCTGTCGCCCCCTGCATGGTTCCAAACTGCTGGCTTAAGGTATAAAATGCAGTGCGGTCTCACTGGATTGGAATTCCCTGGATTGGAATCCCCGAGTAAACTCTTCTTCCACAGGAGCTCTTCCTCCTGCTCACTTAAAAACTCATTGAGTACTGAGATGATTTTTGCTTTCAACCCGGACTTTGGTGACCTTAAAAGGAGTTGAAGTACATTGCAAACGCTCTATATTGTTTTACAGCTATTTTGTTTCACTCCTTTCCACGTTTGACAAGTTACTGCCTCATGCAGCCTGACCTGAGAGGCTGGGTGCATGAGACTGCTGATTGCCTGCATGTACTATGGCCTTGTGTCGCTTACAACTGACAACTGGATTACGATTATCTAAGTTTAAGGATATTACGACAATTATATAAACACCTCCACGTCACACTTGGTACATTTTCCCTTTGTCACCTTGGTCTGATTATCGACAGAACACATTCTACGGTTCCAAACGGTAGGTCCCATCCGGACAGAGAGGAGATTATCGGGGTTTCTCTGGCTGGGTGTCCCTCCTGGACTCACACTGCCTAAAGCGGCCCTGGCGGCGACACTCCACCACCCGGTGATCTCCTTGGCAACCAGGGTTTGCACAGACATGCCGGAACCGACAATATAGGGGAGGTACACACACCTGCCCTCGTTCCATCAGTAGCAGATCCGATCTGCCTTGAGACGCCACGACCGCCCGTCCCGTGGTGCAGGCTTCTTCTCCCTGCCCACAGGCTCACCCAGGGGGGTTTTCTGGGGAGCAAGGGCGCACACATCCAGCTCATGGTCAGTACCCTGACAGAACTTGTACGCTCTTCCTCGCCCACCGCCTTGTGCCTGGAAGGTCTCCGAGAACAGCGAGTTACTTATTTACTTTGGCCCACTCCAGGTCCACTGCTGATGCTGCCTGCTGCCGAAACATGGAGTCGTAGTCCCTCCAGCCATCTCCATCACATCGTCAGGACTCACGGATCAGAAGAATCATGTAAGCCGACAGCTCCGTGTTCTTCTCCGGGAATTTCTCGCAGAACACACAGGCATACTTTCCAAAGCATTGGAGCCAACTCAGCAGGTCAGGTACCTCCCTCCGGCTGGCCTTGCTGGACCAGTGGCTGCAAGAGTTGCTGTTGGAAGACCCCTCCTGGCCATGGGTCCCACAGCGCCGCTTGGCCTCGATGTTGTCCTTCAGCAGCTCGGCCATGTCCACAAACTCCCCCTTTTGAATCTACGCAACCAGTTGTATGACTGGTATCGCTAGAAGGCCCTCGCCAATGATAAATGGCTGGGTAGGCATCTCCTTTGGTTTGGCCGGGCCTGTCACAGTTTCGGAACTTGGGTCGTGAGAAGTGCTTGGGGGTCACCCGATGCAGGGATGCTCGGCCCAGCTCCCTCAAATGTACCAATCCCCAAGCCAGACAGTGCATCCCTCGCATGGATCCTGAGAGGGGAGGGCGACACACACATCAGAACTGAAGGGCAGGGTGCCTCCCAGTCCCCCCTGTCCACCACTACCAACCCTTATCAGGGGCCATCCCCTTTACTCCCCCTTCACCAGCGGGGTGCTCCCAACCACACGACTCCCCCTTCACCAGCGGGGTGCTCCCAACCACACGACTCCCCCTTCACCAGCGGGGTGCTCCCAACCACACGACTCCCCCTTCACCAGCGGGGTGCTCCCAACCACACGACTCCCCCTTCACCAGCGGGGTGCTCCCAACCACACGACTCCCCCTTCACCAGCGGGGTGCTCCCAACCACACGACTCCCCCTTCACCAGCGGGGTGCTCCCAACCACACGACTCCCCCTTCACCAGCGGGGTGCTCCCAACCACACGACTCCCCCTTCACCAGCGGGGTGCTCCCAACCAACTCCCCCTTCACCAGCGGGGTGCTCCCAACCAACTCCCCCTTCACCAGCGGGGTGCTCCCAACCACACGTGGGACAGTCAACCAGGAGGTTCCGGCTGGTCCCACACTTGAGTGGGAGTGTCCATGGTACTCAAGTGTGGGACCAGCCGGAACCTCCCAACCACGTGTGTGACTAGAAGTAACTGCTGGAACCACTTGTGAGACTAGCAGTAACCATTGAAGCACTCCCAAACCACTTGTGGGACCAGCAGTAGCCTTCGGAACAGGAACACGTGGGCACTCCCAACCACCTGCGGGAATGGCAGGAATGTGTGGTACCACCCACGGGGCTACGGAGCCTGACAGTGAGGAACCTAGCACATCCATCCAAACGGCCGTCGGCGTCACCAGGCGCTCAGTTGACTACTCGACCCCCCTAGCTGGACAGCACAATGCACGGAGGTTGCTGGTTTACCGGCCATGTCTTACCAGAAGGATGGGGCTCCTCAGAGCGGCCCTCCCGGGCCCGGGAGCCATCGAACTCTCCTAAGGCATGTCGTTGCTTGTCAAACGATGAACGTGAACAATGAACAATGGGAATGCTGCACATGCGTCCTATCCAGTCATTCTCTTGTACATTTCAGCCTGACAACAGAGGGTTAAAGTTGTGTGT
Source organism: Axinella damicornis (assembly GCA_963931865.1). NCBI lineage: Eukaryota > Metazoa > Porifera > Demospongiae > Axinellida > Axinellidae > Axinella > Axinella damicornis. The sequence continues at coordinate 12,266,923 of OZ007507.1, read as the reverse complement.
TCACTTTGTCTACTTTTAGGGATCACCCTGTCCGAGTACTTCCGTGACATGGGCTACAATGTGAGTATGATGGCTGACTCCACTTCTCGCTGGGCTGAGGCTCTTCGGGAGATCTCTGGCCGACTGGCTGAGATGCCAGCAGGTGGGCTGATCGTAGAGTATTGCTTCTACATTTTAGTACACAAAATAGGTTGTACCCTAACCACAGGAGTTTTCGACCAGGAAGGTCTTCATCACCTGTAACACAGGGTATTTTGACCAGAATGCCTTACTGCACTCTCACTACATGTACCTATATACGTAGCAGACCTTATTGCTTCCATGTATTTGGTACAGGTGCCCAGACAGTGAACGTACAGTATCTGTAGCTTCTCCAATTTACCGAATGGGCAAAAAATATTTTGTGTTAGCGTGTAATATTAGAAGTTTCACTGTGCTTTCTTTGTTTCATAGAAAATGGTTTCCCTGCCTACCTGGGAGCCCGTCTGGCCTCCTTCTATGAGAGGGCTGGCCGTGTGATATGCCAGGGTAACCCCAACCGTGAGGGCAGTGTGAGCATCGTTGGTGCTGTGAGCCCTCCTGGAGGAGACTTTTCTGACCCTGTCACGGCACAGACACTCAACATTGTGCAGGTAAACACCTCCAGTATGTTCAACTTTTATGCTTACATTGTGCCAGCATGTTAATGTTAACAGCAAATTTGTCAAGGACTTAACGTAGTCGCACGTTATTAGGCGCAGTTCACCTATAGGCGCATGTTCACTGTTAGCCGCAGGTTCGACTCTCGTCTCAGCTAAGTACGATCGAAAACCACATTGTTTCTAGAAGAAGACTTCAGTATGGAGTGGAAAAAGCTATGATTCCAAATAAAGCACACTTCCTATTCGAGGAATGTCATTCTAAATCATGTGCATCTCGTTATTAGTTCCTTCCTGTGGAGATATAGGTGCATGCGCCTAATAATGCACAACTACGTATACGGTCATTTCGCTATCCGGGAGTGTAATTGTTGTCAATGTATTGCTATGTGTGCAACAGCATTTCTCTAACATGAGGTGGGCTTAGCTTTGAGGGTAGTCTTATTCAATGTGAAATCTCTTTGTTACTTTCTCAGTCTCTTTCTACCGATAGGTATTCTGGGGTCTGGACAAGAAGTTGGCTCAGCGCAAGCACTTCCCTTCTGTCAACTGGCTCATGAGTTACAGCAAGTACATGAGAATACTGGATGAGTTCTATGACAAGCACCATCCCGAATTCGTGCCTCTTAGAACACAGGTTAGCCACATTGTTGTTCAGTATTGAAGAATATCCGTGAACAGTGTTGTACTGGCTGGGGGTGGGGTGGACATTGAAGGCATTCAAATTATGCTCTTACCATGATATCTGTACAGAATAGGGGAAGTACACAGTCTAACCTGCATGTGGTCCACAGCCGAAACCTGATGATGGTCTCTGTTTGAGACCTACGTACGTAGCTTTTCAGTTGCAGAGAGCAATTACACCCCCTAAAGTAACTCGCAGTGTAAGAGCAGTATATACTACATTGGCGGATGATCTCACTGTTATCCACAGAGGTCAAAATAAGGATTACATGTTGAGCGGTCAAATGTCCTAGCACTTTAGATTTTGATTGGACATTTACAAAATACAGTAGCTGTCAATAAAAAGTTTGCATTCCGTTTACAAACAACGATCGTTCTACGGTCCGTTCCGTTCTTACGCAATCTGCCCGTACTACGGTTGCTGAGTCAGCAATTATCGCCGTCGTGAGTAAGCGGCCAAGTTCGTCGACCTTTATCTCCGGTTACAAGTAAGCTACAGACAAGGGACAAACGCCAGCTAAGGCCTTCCAATAAGGCATATTTAAAAATCAGCCAGACCTTTCGAAGGATGTGCAAGTTCCAAGAGCTTTCGCTTGGTGGGCGGGGTTTTCGGAAGCGATCGATCGCATTGCCACTGTATCTCTGGTTCTGCGAAAGCTGTGGACATCGAACAAAGACCAGCAGGGAGAGAGATCCAGGGCCTAAAACATAACCCAGGTAGAACAGCGTCGGACATAGGCTGCATCCGCTTTAAAGTTTGTAGTTTGTACTACGCTTTTATACCGTAAAAACGGTGCGTATAAACACTGACGTAGCAATAATTTCACACCGTTTTCTGAGCCGTTTCTCACCGTAGAACGATCGTTGTTTGTAAACGGAACGTAAACTTTTTATTGACAGCTACTGTATGTTAGGTCATGCCCGCGCCCGCCACCAAAAAGAAATCACAAGAGCATGAATGTGTGTTCTCCAAGCTAGATTCAAATCCATGTTGGTTGTGTGTATATGTGTATTGGAAAAAAAAAGAATTTGGTTGACTGGAACTCATGCATGAAGAAAGAGAGAAAAAGAAATTGGCTGATTCGAACCCAGTACAGTCATTATGGGTCATGCACTTAGATGATTGTATTCATGCATGTTGTTCGGTCACGCCTACCGGTCATGCCTACCGAACAAGTGCATTAGTGTGAGGTCATTTTAGCTAAATGCACGGAAATGACACATGTTATTTCGACCTCTGATCCATACACTCAAGAAATTGTAGGTGTCTTCTAGTCCTTCATCAAAATGTTTTGGTACATATCTAGATATGGCGTAAGCAATTCTATTTCAATCTGAAATTTCTGTATTCAGGTGAAAGAGATTTTGCAGGAGGAAGAGGATCTGTCTGAGATTGTCCAACTCGTTGGGAAGGTACTACTTTTAGTATACTGCATTTGAATTGGCTTTCCCAGCCTGCAACTGAATGTTGAATGTAGTCTGGTATTCATAGAGCCTTCTGACTTGGAACACAGATGCACATCTTATGGCCAAGAGCGCATGATGACCTCATCGTCATTGCGATGACCATGATGTCATTGTGAGGCTCTTGTATGGCATTGTATACGTTTTGTCAGCAAAATAAATGAGTTTGCTAATGTACTTATGAAGTCTTGAAATCAGGGCTTATATATAAGATGGGCTGTCACACCCAGCTGCAATTAATGGCTGGAAGGGCAACTAGCAACTCCCCTGTCACTGTTCATTTTGGAATTGCATTCCAATTTCAGTACCATAGTCACTTGTTACTAGGCACATGTGCCTATATCTCCGCAGGAAGGAAATATGCGCCTATAAGCGAGACGTGCTTACGTAATGACATTCCTCAAATATGAAGTGAGCTTCATTTCGAATTATAGCTTTCTCCACTTTTGTAAGACTGAAAATGGTTGGATGAAGACTTCAGTGCATGATAAAGAGTAGCTGGGATGTGATACATGCGCCTAACAGTGAGCTGCGCCCTATAAGTGAACTGCGCTTGATAACGAGCGACTGTGGTAGCTACATTTGGTATAGGTGCCCAAATGAACACCAAATACCAAAATACTCCTCTGTCTACCGCAGTAGATAGTAGTTGACTACATGTGACATCAGTACTGTACACCTACCTACCACTGTTAATTTCACTTTCAGGGTTCCCTGGCTGAATCGGACAAGATTATTCTGGAAGTAGCCAAGCTGATCAAGGATGACTTCCTTCAGCAAAATTCATACACACAGTATGATCGTTACTGCCCCTTCTACAAAACAGTCGGCATGTTGAGCAATATTGTGGCGTTTTACAACCAGGCGCAACAAGCCGTGGAGCATACCTCACAGTCAGACAACAAGATCACATGGGCCATCATTAAGGACGATCTGGCAGACGTCATCCAGCAGCTTACAAGGATGAAATTCAAAGTATGTTGTTGCTTTAATCATGTAACAAAGGGAATTGGAACATGGAGGATGGGGTTGCCAAAGGGAGTCTGAGCTATGTACTATACTGTGTGCTGGGGAATCATGTTTTCCATGAGAGCCAGGCACGAGTGACAATACTGCCTAAGTAAGTTAGCCGTGAGGGCATATTTTAAGGCAGTATTGTCACTCGTGCCTGTGACAGTACTCTGCAGCACAGTGCAATATGCCTTATACAGTACAGAGTAACCTGAAAGGCTCAGCCCCAATGGTGAAGGCTTATTGGATTAGGACGCACCTTGCCTCCAACAACCATGGATAATAGAGCATTGGAAACTGGGTTGAAAACGCACATTTTCACGATTGAATGCAGGTTTCGTGTCAAGTATACGTGTATGCCTTTACTAGACTATCATAAGATTTATCTCACGTTGCGTGGGCAGATCAAACGTAACGGTAGTCACTGTAAACGCGCTACGGCAACAGGGTCCATGTGTTTCCCTTTGATGTTTGATACATGCACTGGACCAGGGCTCTTTGATACATGCCCTGGGAAGCCCCACTGTTCGTGGTTTGTTCAACTGCTTAGTCGTAGCTTTGTGAATGTCAAAAGTCGCAGTATTTCACACAGATCAGTGGAGAAAGTGGCTAAGCAGTCTGTAGTCCAGATCAACAGTTGAGGAGTAGCTAGGTATTTGCACGTAAGCGCTATGGGTCTATGTGATAGATGGACAGTCGGCACAGAGCTACTGTAAGCACACTCTCACGTGGCCAGAACCAACCACGGAGACCAGAAACTACAGAGTTAGATCCTTACAGCTCACCTCACATTTAGTCGTTTTGTCTTCAGTCCCTTTGTCTTCAGTCCCTTGGAGCACTAGGCTTCTCTCTTCGCTTTCCTTCTACGTTTAAACCGCTTTGACTAACATCAAAGACAGCCCTTCTTTGTATTTCCAACGTGGGAGTCATCCTGTTTTCGAAATCACTCGCTGTCACACCATCCGTTATGAAAATTATATATAGACCCAATACGCCTCAAGAATCGCGCGAACAACTAGCTACTTGCTTCTCAACATCGATATCAACTACTATGCAGCCAGCTAGCTGGCTAACACACACTGAACTGAAGCCAGACTAAACCGTGCTGCAGTATGATGCAAGCGGTTACCAAGGAGACTCCGTAGCAACTGAGCTGCAGTATAACGTAGCCATAGTGATTAACGTGAGATAAGCCAGTTAGATCACGTCTAGTCGGGATGTATCCGGTTTACAGTCACTCGCCCTTGGGCGCTGCTCGTGACTGTAAATCGGATACATCCCTCCTAGGTGTGATACAACTATAACTTCTTGTACAGCTGTAGTCTACTAACATTATTGGCTCCTGAGCCTGCTTATTTTAATACTCAGTGATCACTTTCTTTCTCAGAATCATTACACTGAAGGTGAAGGATCAGTAAGGGCAAGTCTGAGCAAGCTGAATGAGGATATGCAAGAAGCTTTCCGCAAACTAAAAGAGTGATTCCGATAGTAACCTGCCGTTGTTAGTCATTTTCTAGCTTCTTGTAGCTAGCTATGTGTGGTTTAAGCACATGTACAATAATTATATTATTGACTTTCAGGCTTAGTTCTAGCCCAAGTTGATTTCCCTAGGTCAAACACACAAGTGTGATGAACATCTGCTTGCCAAAGCTGACACATTCATTACGCTGCTGAACAACAATCAGCAAGCACATTGCCGACTTCCCTTAGTCATATAACCTTACAACACCCAGATGTGAAGTATAAAGTAGTCTATAGTTGGGGGGGGGGGGGGGGGGGGGGGGGGGATTACATGCAGGTTTTTTTTATTATCAAGCAGAGACTAAGGAGTGAAGGAGTAGAAGGCGATGATGGCACTCCAGAAATGAGGAGATGGTGGTGGGTGGACAGATGTAAGGTGTTGCTAGGTTCATCCCCCCCCCCCAAACTATACATCTGCTCCACCAATCCTCCTGATCCTATCCAGCTCCCATCATCTATTGACTTCTCGTGTCCTTACCAACCGGAGTGCTGCACCGAATGAACTGTCTATCAGTGCTTTTCAAGTGTTTGCACCTTGCTGTCATGTCTCGAAATGCCAGACCCTTCACATGGGGAGTGAGGAATTAGAGTCTGGCACACACCTACGTTCAGCATGCTGCCAATGGTCTTGATGTCTACCATCGGTATTACAGACCTAGCTGGCTAACAGGAACACCACTCATGCAAATGTGTAATCACTAAGTCAGCTACTATAATTATGTCAATGTTGTTTTAGTTAACTAAAACTAAAAGTATAATGCATTTTAGTATGGCTCCCTGGGGAAATCCTAACTGCTGAGCTATCCTTGTCCATCTTTCATTGTGTCATGAGTTGGATTAGTCTCATGGGTTGGATTAGTCTCGGTGCTCAGACCACGGAAGGGTCTGGTGACTATTGAGCGATTTCTTGGTTGTACCAAGTTAGCACAACCAAGAATTTGAAAGACTGCGGCCATTGATCGCTTGCATGATGTAGGCCTATTTCTGAATCATTGGTTTACTTACATGATGTTGCACTGTTTCAGTGGCTTGTCAAAAAACCATACTGCTGACTCGGCACAACCAAGAAATTGCTAGTCACCAGATCCTCCCTGTGAGGGGGGTGTGGTCTGGGCATGAGACTATAGGGTAGGATTATAATTATACTACAACGGTCACATATAAAGTGGATGCCTACAAATCTATCAAGCTAGGCTGCTCTATGGTTCCTTCCTCAACAAATGCAGCCAGTTCCTCATCAATCGATTAAGTAGTCTTTCCTATCCCTCCGTACATTCTGTTCTGCGTGCCTGTCGCTGGCAGTCCTTATATATATATAACCAGATTGTCAGTTTTGAAGTAGCTAGCCCCCCCCCCCCCCCCCCCCCCCCCCAGTAGATACTAGCCCAAATTGGAGCTAGGTCAGATGTGGACAATTGTAGCATTAAACCACTAGGGTCTTTGAGCTGATGATTTATGCTGTGTGAGGTTACAACCTGCAAAACATCAAATTACTCAGATCAATGTGGTGCCCACTGTCATCCATTTATCCTCGATGCCTGCCCAAACATTCATGGGTAACCCTAGTAGAAAATTACACGTTAATAATGACTAGCAAGTCAGCACAGTCATGACTAAGTATTGTAGTATGTAGATATCCCTAATCATATCCCTTTTGTACTCTACTGCTTGCCAAGTGTTCCTGCCGTAGGTACCTATGTTGTCTTTTGGGGATTAGCTACATGTACCTGGATAGGTCATTCTTTTGTACTACCCAGTCTCACTTGAGATTTATAATTCACAGTTCAAAGAAGGAAAATACAGTGGACTAAACTATGGACAATAATCCACACTACTTTACTTTACAATAGAAAAACAACAAACACACCAACAAACAGACAGTAAAAAAAACATAATTTTATCTCATGAGGAGGTACAATGTATCCTTGCTGTTGCGGATCAATCCATATTGACCCCATCAACAATGCTAGCAAATGTTATCAAGGAGCATAACACAAATCTAGTGTAGGTAGCCTTTATGAACCTGGTGCTGAATGAGTGTATACCTAATGGATGTGCATGTGTGTGCTTGAAGTCTCTGAATGTAACACAAAAGTGGAGATTCAATGTCGATTCCATAATGGACCACATGTAGGTCGTTTATCAGCATGTTGTTCAATCAATGTGTGCAATAGGGAAAAGATGCGGCCAGTGCAGAGAAGTGCTAGGGTAAGCAAGTGCATCACAGTGCAGTTTTTTTTTTTTGAGGGAATTTTTTTTTGCAAAAGGCGAGCAAAACATACCGTGTGTGGGTGAAATGTGCAGCACCAAAAATGTAATCATGAAAGATCTTGTAGCTGCTTCCAGTGGATTGGTGGAAGAGAGCCACTTGATGTTGTGATGGTAGGTTCTTGCGTTTTTTGTTCACTACTTGCAGTGTTGGTTTGGAGGTCAATATTGAAGGACAGGAGAAGAGCATTTGCAGGATTGCAGTCACTGGAGAGAGCTTCTAAATCCTGCTTGAGTGAATCACTGATGGTCATCGAATCAGTTTTAGTACCTGCGGTCAGATCATGCCAAGCGAGTGTGTCTGCGTGGAAGGAAAGCATAGGTTTTAGGGTGTCTAGAAGTGACACAAGGCTTTTTCTTAAGCCAAGAAACAGCCTGCATGTCGAGTCTTTGCCGTAATGATGAGTAACTGCGCTGATGTCAGCTTCATTCAAGTCAGATGAATTGACCTGGATCAGTACAGGTGTGTTGGGAGAGCAGGACATCAGTCCAGCCAGGAAATGGCCAGCCACATCAAAGTCATTTTCTTCCATGGTGAACCCTGAGCCACTAAGGTCTAACTTAAGACCAACATTTACTCCCTTGTCGAGGCTGAGACATTTGATCAATTCCTTTACCATCAAGGAAGTCTGGGATTCAAATACACAATGTAATAGTAGTAGTAGCCTTTCTTGAGCATCCGAGTGACGTGGCTGTTGTGTAGCATGCCTATACGCTGTCATTAACTGAGTGCAAAGAGAAGTCAGGTGAGCCTCTTCGTTACTACCTGCACTAACAATACCAGCCAGGAATGCCGGTACGAACAAATGAGGAAGTGCTTCAAACAGGGACATCATGCTCTTGTTCTGCTCTTCAAAGTCAACACTAGTAAGATGGAGAGCAGCAAGAAACTGATGCATAACAGAGTGTGCAAACTGAACCTTTTGGGTCACATGTTCACTGCTGCTTCCCACTTGGGTAATGTGTACACTAGTACTCCACACAAGACCCATACACTCGGATACCCTCGAGATCTCTGCTAGTTTCAGCTCTTCAGTTCCGAAGACTGTTCTAGCATTCTGGAGGGTAATGAATGCCAGCTTGCACACTTTCTTGAGGTTATTATATACTGGAAATAGCTTCAAATCCTCAAGGCGGTGGAAATCTCCAGATAGGAGATCAAGGGGTTGGTCCCATGAACATCGAGTGTCAACATGGTTCAAGAGTAGGTACTTGAAGTAGGACTTTAACAAACCAGTCCTTGATGCTGGGATATCATCAGTTGAGAACTGCAACAGGTATGAAATGATGCAGGCATAGAATGGAACTTTACATAGGTCCACTAGAGTGTGGCTTCCAGACATGAGGTCATCAGCTCTCCTACATGCCTCAGGGTCCTCCTGCAAACACTTGTGCAAGTAGGTACTAATCTGAGACTTGCTGAAGCCTTCCAAGGTTACCTTATTCACTGCTTTCCAGTCATGATGACTGGATGTCAAACGCTTAAGAGCTCCAGGGCGAGAAAGAATCATGACAGCTGCTTCTGGAAGGTAAGTGTGCAGCTCCTTAAGGAAATGAAGGAGGTAATTCGATTCTCGAGGCAACTCATCCAACCCATCAAATATGAATGCAATATCTTCACCCCTGCTGGCCTGTATCTGATCCGCTATTGCCAATTTCTGCTGTTCAACAGGAAATGGAATAAGGTCTTTCAAGAATGTTGCAGATTGGACTTCTGGATCTCCAAGTGATACCCAAATGATAAGTCTGTAGGTACTGTACAAGTTCCCTTCTGCCCACATCTTCCCTACATACTGCACTAGTGTGCTTTTCCCACAACCAGCAACACCTTCTATGAGGATGATCTGGCCAGGTAGTAGAACATCGCCTTCTGTTATCTTCTCAAAAGCAGACTGACCCTCATGGAATGTGCTGGAGATCAATGTAAGGGGTACATAGTTGACCATTATGTCAGCTGAGGATGTAATTATCCCTGAGGATTGGGGTTGCAGGTAGCAATCTTTGAGATAAGCTGAGATGTCTGGAAGTAGGTTTAGCGACGGTCCTTGCACAACCGCAATAACCTTGCTTGCAGCTTCTGCTTCTCTGCAATTATCAAGGGTAGTGATCAAACCTTGATAAGGCACATTTGTATTTTCGGGCACATTTGTATTTTCGGGCACATTTGTATTAGCAACCTGCTATTTTGTGTCCATTGCTTACATGCAAAAACTTTTATAGAAAAAAAAATTTAAAAAAAATTTTAAAAAATAAGTAGCCTCCTTGCCTTGAATTGCTTTCCACTTACACAAGGCAGTGTAGTTCTGCAAGTTTTGCTGCTCTGGGTAGATTTCTTTAACCCTCTTTACTTCATTCTCACTTCCAAGAAGAAGACTCAGTACCTCTTCCGATTCAAAATATTCTGAAAACTGGCGAAGATGATCATTACTGCACACTGTAGAGAGAGCACAGAAAGCCTTGTGGATACCTGAATCTTCAAAGGCTTTTTGAATAAGGAGTTGTACAACTTCTTCTGCATCACTACTAGTGGGACAATTGAAGATTCCAAACTTAAAGGGGTTTTCCTCTGACCTCATCTCAGGGTGTCCCTCTGCATAACGGATCTCATTAATTTCATCCGCTGTTTCTTGAAGAAATACCAGCTCCTCCTCCGCGCAGGTTAAGCATAAAGTGAGCATTCCCTTGTTCTGCTTGAGGAGGATGAGAAAAGACCATTGGGCCTCAAAAGATACCGTTGGGTTAAGGGATATGTCCAGTCTCCTCAGCATGTGGTTGTAGGTCAGACATTTCCCAAGAGCTGCAACAACACTGTTATTGATGTTTGAATTACACAAACTGAGTGTTGTGATGCAGGAATTTTCAGTGAGTGCTTCAGCAAGTAGGCAACCACCGGAGCCAATCTCATTGTTAGAAAGGTACAGTGCTCTGAGTGAATTAGACCTTTCTACAATGGCTACCAAATGGCCTAAATGTTCTGGAGTGATGCTATTAGCACTGAGATTAAGCTCCATGTAGCTTCCAGTGGTTGACACAGTTTCAATTATGCATCGTAATGCTGCATCAACATCTGTGTGTCCACTGTGGCTCCTAGGAGGGTTCCAGTTTCCATGAAGGTTAATAGAGGTGACGAGGGATAAGTGCCGAATGAGTTTACAGAGTTTCTCGGTCCCTCGATGGGATATAGAATTCCTTTCCAAGGATAGGATCAGATGAATAGGCTTGTGTTCCGTCGTGTCAGTGGGGATCTGCGAGTATGTCTTTTGTATGTGGTGAAGTAGGAGTGAGATGCCACAGTCTTGTAGATGGGCATAAGATAAGTCAACAACAATGGTAGTCGATGAATGGATATGCGACAGAAAGTAGCCAAGAGCGGTGACAGTAATTGGGGACAACAATTCTGGAACAGCTGAAAGACCAATCCTTGCAAATGGTCGTAAGGAACCTGGTATAAGTTGGCAAAGAGCATACTGACATAAATAGCTCGATTGGGTTTCATAGATGCTTTCAATCAGCAGCAGCCACATGCGACATCGGACATACAGGGAATCATCACTGCTGGCACCCTCAATCACTGTTTTTAGGAACATCATGTTGTGTAGTCCATAAAAACCAGCATAAAACTGCAAGACTCTCATGCAGGGCGTATGGCCAAGCCGTAAAGTGGCCAAAAGATAGTGTATATCTCCATAGCCGAAATCCCGGGCGACATACGCCACTACAAACTCTTTAACTGTGCAATGCACATATCTGAACTTCAGTGGTTCAGTGAGATAACTATAGTTCACACTCTTGCATATTTCCATCAGCTTAAGGTCCAATGTGAAGGGAATCGAATATTGAAACTCTGGACGTACATTCATAATCACCACTGCAGCAGGTTCATTCAGCAGTGCTATTCGTCCAATCTGATACAGAGTGTCTTTTACATTAGTAGGAATATCAGCGAAACTCTTAGGATTAATTACCTTATGGTAGCCTTCGTAGAATGATTTTGTCTTCAACTGTATGAAATTTTTCATCATTTCAGTTTGTGTCTGGGGCAGAAAACTGTCAGGGAATATTTTGAGCATCTGTGAAGAGATTGCTGCATAGAGAGGCAGTTGACACAGTGCCATGAATGGAGGGTTGTACTCTAGGGTTTGCTTTAGGCTTGAGGTCGGAAAGCTAGGCAGGGAATTACGGAGGTATTCGTATGTTTGTGCGGGAGAGAACCCTTGCAACACCACTTTCTGAAAATTTGAGGTTCTACCAGATTTACTCTTATATGTGACTGGACGTGAGGACATAAGCATAGTTGCCTTCTCTAGTGAGCCACCTTTGAAGCAGCTGTCACAGAGATGGACAATGGCATCGGACTTTAATTCAGACTGATCATCCATCACAAAAACTACACCTTCACCTCGTTTTGCTTCTATGTGTTGTGCGACAAGGTTTCTCACATGTTTACTGCAGTGGGGGATGAAATCCGGTAAGGATTTTGCAGAGTGAATCATTGGATCACTGGAGGAAATGAGCAAGAGAAGGTGAACGTCCTTGTAGTACTCATGACTGGCCCACTTCTGGCACATGTACCACACAAGAGTAGTTTTACCAGATCCAGCTAAGCCTTCCAGTATTATCACAGGGTTTGTATTCACCGGAGGACTTGCAAGCTGTGCTCTCATCTGTCCTGCCGTGAATATATCCGCAATGGGGATGGAAAACTGCAGAAAATCCAAAGCATCATGCTCAAACACCTTGTCTAGTCGGCTGTATATGTGATGTTCAGCCTGGAACAAAAGTTGTGGTTCAATGAATTGGAAGGGGACTGTGTCAAATAGCAGTGGTGGTGGCAACTGCTGGTAGTGCTTTCGAAGGTGGTGGCAGAAGAGGTCAACCACTTGTTCCCGTGATGGTTTAATGAGAAGTAGGCGCTTTGCAACACCTGCTAGATCAAGCTCTCTTTGAGCCAAGAATTTTCTAATAATTTCATCGTAAGTTGCATTATCTCCATTCCTATCCTTCCATTGTTTAAGCATCACAAACTTTTGGTGCTCTGAAGTTTGGAAACGTTCCACAATAGGACGGATTTCAGCCCTGTCAGTGAGAAATGCAGGAGCCAGGTGTTTCCACTCTTCCATCTGATTTGCAATACCTAGGAGGTGGATATCACTGCAGACCTTGCTTAATTGTTTAGGCGAGACATCCGCTAACAAACCAGTCGTTGTTGATTGGAAAGACCTTTTACCATAGAGCAATGTACCACATGCCATCAAAAAGCTACATTCGGGGATTTCCTTCCAGGATATTACAGCCTGTGGGCTAGCGGATGTTTTCCCAGGAAGTAAAAGCAATGAGTAGGATTTGCTACTTAGAGATTCAGCAGCCTCAGTGAGAACTTTGAGTCCTTCCTCATCAGTTGTGCAGGAGGTCAGATCAATAAGAACGGTAATTGACTTCTTTACACAGAGCGCATAGAAATAACTCACAACCAAACAGTCTGATAGGCTAAGTGGTATGTCTCCAAACTTAAACTTGATACCAATTCCTGGTTCGAGTATGTGTAAGTGTTGAAAGACTTTTTCACACCATGCCATGGACCTTGATTCATAAATGCAGTGCAAGAGAAGCAGTAACTGATTTTGGTAGCCATCACAAGGCAAGGCTTGAGCAATTGCATTCAGGGAATTAAGCGTCACCTCTTGCACGTCAATGTGACTGCCAATTAGTCCACTGAGAAAGGGGAAGAGGTAAGATGGAGAAAGGAAGGGAAGTGTAAAGTTGGGTACATCAGAAATATCGCTTGGAGGACATGACGCAAGGTGAAGTGCAGCCAGGAATTGCTGAATTATTAGATGAACAAATTCATATTTTGTCCTGTCATATTGTGTGACTCGTACCATCCCCAGGCTGCAAAAATCGGAAATTAGTGGAACAGAGATTCCTACATGTTGGAGTTCATTCCTTCCAAGTATACTGCAACCATCCATGAGTGTTTGAAATGCCATCCTGCACATCTCCTTGAGAGTCTGACGAACTTTTGGGGGAATAATCCTGAAGTCTTCAAGTGATTTGAAATTGTGATGGTACTCGGGTGGAGCATGTGAAGGAAAGTGGTATTTCAGGAAGGATATGAGCTTAACATTGAGATACCATTTTAATAGAGTAGTTTTGGTATCTGGAATACTGCCTTTGTCTTTAGCAAAGTCCAGAAGATTAACAATGACACCACCAAAGAAGGGAATGGCACAAAGAGATCTGAAAGAAGGATCATTCATAAGAGCATCAATAATTTCAGGTAAATCAATATTCCTCTTCGATAGGTGATCAAGGAAAACATCTTCATTGAAGTGTGGCAGTGAAGCTTGGATCGAAAACTTGAAAGTGCTCAGGTTTGTTGTCCCTGGCTGTGCTGTCACAACAACTGCTGCTAGTGGAAGAGTAGACAAGGATCCTCTCAGAAGGTTAGCTGCATACGAAGACTGCAACAACTCAGGTGAGACACGGTCAACCGCATCGAGCATAAATGCGACACCTTTCCCACTCCTTTCCTCAATGTAATTAGACATAGCTTTACATATCTCATCATAAGGAAGAGGGATTAAATCTGAGAGGCACTTGGCTCTTTGTATCGCAGGATCATCAAGGGGCACTTTAATGACAAGAGCAAAATCCCTATGACATTCTCCAGTTGCCCACTCCCAGCAGTTATGGTCAAGGAGTGTAGTTTTCCCCAAACCAGCTACTCCAGTCACTAGGATTAACTTACTTGGTTGAATGAGTTCTTCCTGTTTGGCTTCCTTCTGTACACTACTAAAGCTGGAGAGTGATGGAGCCACATACAGAAAATCGGTCAACTTGGAACTGAAGAAAAGACTTCTTTCAAAGAAAGAATGCTCAGTATACAGTTCAACTAGGCATGAAGCTAGAATCTGTTCTTTTCCTGGGCTGGAATGAGTAAGTATGGACTGAAGTGTTTTAATTGCGGCACACTCTTTAGTTAGGGAGAGAATCCGAATCACATCCATATAGGTTGCTTTACTTTGTCTCCATGCTTTCAGCAAGAACGCTCGAGCTACCGTGTCCGGTGGTTCTGCAGCGGAAACTTTTCTGAGGGCTGCGAGCTGAACATGTACTCCCATGGTTCCTACCACCATTTCTGGCAATGTAATATCAGCCACAACTGTCTCTAGGTGCTCCAAGGAACACACCTCTTGTGACATTTGCTGCATCTTGTTCCTACGTAGAATGCTACAGGAAAACATATAAAACCTTTCAGTGGGATTCACTCCAGGAGAGTTCTCAACTACCAAATCAGTTTGAATTTCTCTAGCTACACGCTGTTGATTGATAAACTCAAGGTAAGAGGTATGCAATTCTTGCCATGGAAGATCCATGCTGTAGAGAAAGTGCAATGTATTGTTGCTCACAAGGCATGCTAAGAATGCAGTGAGCCCCTTAGCTGTGATGGCCTGATTGTATGAGATGTCAAGGAGTTCCAACGTTTGGTTACTCTCCAAGGCATTTCCCAGGACTTGAATGGCACTGTCATTGAGCTGGCAGTGGGATATGCTTAGACCACACAGCATAGTGTTGCTTGACAGAGCTGCAGCCAGTGAGTTAAATTCACATCCAATGTCATTATTAGAAAGGTTAAGGCATTGAACTGAACTGGAAAAAGCAAGCATAGCCGCTATGTGCTGTACATGATCACCAGTAATGTTGTTGGCACTGAGGTCTAATGCTCTCAGGGTCGGAAATGATGCCAAATCCTCCACAAGGGACCGCAGTGTTTCATGGATATTGGTGATATCTTCATTCCAGTTTCCCTGCAGGCTAATATAACTAAAGGTTATACACCGCTTTATAAATGTGCACAGAATTCTGACACCATATTTAGACACTGCATTGCCATCCAATAGCAGTATCACATCAACAGACTTGGACTTTCCTCTTCTATTTAGTCCCAAAGAGTGTAGCATAAAGAAGGAAACATGGTCACAAAACTCTTCATCAGAAATACAATTATTGGCTAATTTCAGAGTGAATAGCTTGTTGTAAAAGCTCATATTGCTGACAAAGTAGGCAAGGATGGAGTAGATGGAATGTGGGATGTACACTGGTAGGGATGATAAGTCTAGAGTGACTGGCCCAGTTAAATGATTGTGCCTCACAGTGATTTGGTACAGAACATACTGGAGGACATATCGTGACTGTGACTCATAAACTGCAGTCAAGAGATGAAGCAACATAGCCTGGGTACCAGGATCAAGTGATAAAGTTGGGTCCAAATGCTGATACAAAGGAGTAAGACAGGAAAGCTTATGCAGACCTGTAAGGCCAGCATAAAATGGCAAGACAGGTGAAAGGGCAGCACACTGCTTCATTTCTTCTTGCAAATGCTGTGTTACCGTTGCTGATTCAAGGTACTGGAATGAGTAGGCAATGAAGAAATCCTGGATAATGCGATGAGGGAATCGATACTGCCTTTGCTCCAGTGAATCAATTGCATGTTTGTAGTCAAAAGAAATCGTACCTGGCATCAGACCCGTAAACAGTGCAGTTGACAGGGAATCAGGTTTGCTATATCTGGACACAGTAACACTCCCCAAGGACTTAATGTCAATGGCAAGTTTACCAAACCCTTTGAGGCCATCTCTTATATCAGGCGGTAGCCAGTAAAAACAGTCGGTGGCTGTCTTGACAAGTTCACAGATTTTTTCAACAGTCAGATCCTGCTTAGTGCATCTTTTAAGAAAGAGCAGAAGAAAAGCTGACACCAGCTCCGTCTGAGTCTGAGGCAGGTTACTGAAATCGGTTGTCTCTAGAAGAAGCTGTGAAGCAAGAAATGCATTAAAAGGAAGCTGACAAAGTGCCACCAAAGCCCGATTACGTTGTAGAACTTGTTGAATTTGGGCTTTTTTCTGAAGATCATTCTCCACAGAAGCAGGAAAGTACTTTAGTGCACACTGGAACGAAAACCCACTCATGGATACCAGCTCGTAATTATCCACACAAGATATGAGGGTTTCCAACTGACGGCTATGTGGTCGAGATGTGATGAGAATAGCTGCCTTCTTCCAGCCAAAGATAGCATCGATGAGCACTTCCAGGAAGAGGCAACCGACATCATTAGAAGTCACTGGTACTTCATCTACACCATCAATCACTAAAGCTACTCCTTCTCCCTCAGTGTTATCAATGTGGTCAGCAACTAACCTCCTTAACTCTTCACAGGGGTGTGGGATAAGGTCTGCAATGGACTTGGCAGACTGCACTCTTGGGTCACTGAGGGATGTGTAGAGGAATATCGGGAATTTTTGGAAGCTTACAAGTTGTTGCTCCAACCACTTTTCTCTTAAATCCCAGCATAATGTAGTCTTACCTGACCCCGCAACACCCTGTACAATGGTGAGATGGTTGAAATCTGGGCTACCTCCTCCATGGGCCTGGAGTTTGGTTAATGCAGCTTTCCTTGATTGGAAGATATCGCTAGAATCCTCTAATGTAACATGGTGAATTGTTTCACCCAGTTGCACGTGAGCTACAAGTGGAATCGCTACATCGGTAAATTCACAAAAGCACAAGTAGCCATTAGGAACTTCATTCGGCCGAGCTGGTATGGCTGGAGGGTACATCTTGCTGTAGTGCTTTGGTAAGTACCTCTTAAGTATATCCAGAGCTAGTTCTGGTGTAGTCTCTGAAGCAAGCATGCTGACTACTTCCTCTGCCAGCTGAACATTCCCGTTCTTCCGTAGTAGGTCAATAAGTGCTTGATTGGTAGCTTTTTCTCCTCTCTTTTCCTTCCACAGTTTCAAGAACATAAATGTATAGCATTCGTCATGCATAAATCTGCCCGTAATAAGTTCACTGATTTCTTCATTATTTTCAGTAAAGAAGGGACGAAAATCATTGAATCCCTCCATTAGGTTCGCAAGAGCACTCAACAGAATATCACCACATATGTCATGTAGTGATATGGCACCCATCGAGGGTGCTGCTGCTGCACGCACGCTAGCCATAAATGCTGGCAGAAGAGTGGTTGCAGATTATCAGTTCTAGATCTGAACTTTATACCTGTTGAGAAAGAGTATATCACAACAGTTGAGACCAACGGTATGTATGTGTTCACATATAGTCAATTGAAGCGTAGAATGAAATATAAATGGCCATTCAACACTTTCTGTCAGCTATTTACTTAATGAACACATCTGTATCAGAAATAACAAACAAGTAGGCTCTCTGCTCTCAATTGCATTAGATGTGGATGAATAGTTAACATTATAAATCGCTGCTGTATATACAAGAATGCATTTTACAGTTGTGTAGGCTGCATTCCATACTGGTACCCATGATGATAATCATTGGTATCTTTTACTAACACACTTTGGGGCTATAGACATTCAGGGCTTTTCCAAACCCTTGCAACAGCCACAGCTGGTTGCGTTAAGTGGACAATTAATTTTGTGGTTGAAACTCGGTTGTGTAAAATCTAATTAAAGGCCAAAGTTCAGTGCTTAAGTACAGTTGTATAGCCCTGCCTGCGCTCCATATATGGAATGGTCTACGCAATTCGCTTTATGAATTTTAGTGTAGTGTTGCAAGGATTCCGAAAAACCCTGTACCAACTGGAAAAGTGTTGTACACAAGCACGCATTTTGTAGTTGGTGGGTTGATCATAAGTAAATCCAAGAGCGCATGATTACATCACTGTCATTGCGAAGCAGAGGAGGAAGAGCATGTGACGGGCAAAAATTTGAAGCAGGCAGAATTTCTCATGTATGCTAAACTACAACACGTGAGCTCAACTGAGGCTTAGTACATGCAGTACATGTAGGTAGCTAGCTGGAATTTGAAGCCCTCAAAGCTCATGCATGAGGTGAAGTCTAATGGTTCTTGACCCGTATCAATGCGAAGAACTTCGTTTTACTTTGGTACCCAAGCCTGACAGTCCAAGATGTCGAGACCAGCAGAGAATATGAAGATGGGGAGAAACTGTGAGTTACTCATCCATACATAGTGTTAGGTTACATGCAGCTGCAAGCTGCACATGTGATATATGTGGACTGCACCCAGACATCCCATATACACACTACTCAAAACCACTCAGCTCTTGCTAGCTATCTAGAGAATTGACCTAAAACAAGGTGAGGAAATTGCAGTCTAGCTATAGGTCCATCTATGATTAAAATTGCCCACCTGGCTCCGACTGAACATCACTTATGATAAGCCCAGACATGGCCATGCTGCTTTCACCCTTTGGGTGAACATTCCCACCTCCCCCTGAACCACCTTTGGCGGCTCACACGGATATTGACGCTGAAGCTGAAAGACTCATAGCTAGCTAACAGGTTTTGCAGGGTTAACCAGCTACCATGTCTTCTGCATGATTCTGAGCTGATACCAAGTCATGTGAGACACATCGTGTCATATCCTAAAATTAATTTGATTGTGTGACTTCCAAAGTCAAAGTTTATCTAATTTGTGGTCAAAGAAGGTGTCTTATAACTCCTGCATGTAACTGCTTCATGTTCTGCATGCAGTTAGGCCTGCAATCCCACAGGCTCTCCCCCACAATGTCCAACATCTCTAGTCTAAATTTGTGGTCAAAGCAGGTGTCTTACTGGTAAGACACCAGCTGCTGGGTGTCTTTACTACTAAGCATGCATGCTCTACATACATCAAATGCAATTGTATAAGAATAGTACAGTATAGCCCCCTGAGTAGTAAGCCAACCTAGGTACAACAGTTACTGTACCCATGGCTTCATGATACCATTGCAGTTGCACTAGCCTACTAAATATGGCAGTTGTACATTCCTGTAGCGCACCAACATCAATCAATCACCCAATCTATGACTGTGATCAGCTACATGCCACTTTTCTCATGCAGTACAACTGCTAGAACAATATCAAGCCATTTTCTCATGATGTACAAACCATTATGTAAATCTGCTAGTATAACAAGCCATTTTTGTCATAATTCTAGCACAATAACTATACTATCAGATTACCGTACTACAAACTGACATGCCATGCAATCCTTATGCTTCATAAGCTCTAGCCTCGATCCCAGGCGAGCACCTGGGAACGAACATGTACACAACCAAGTCTCTGAATTGTGCCTTTACAAACCATGGCTATAGCTCTGGTGCCACACAGGAGATGTGGTCAGCGGCAATGTCCCACATGTGGCACTAGAAACTGTACCGTACTGTATTTATCATCCAGAGTACATCTGCTGAGGTAAGTTCGTTCAACTCTTTCATGCTAGAAATGACTCCCAATGTTTGTAACATCACTGCAAAAGCAGAGTGATTGTTTTAACCACAGAGTGGTTTGGTTGCCTTGGTTACCATGGTTGCATGCACGTGCGCAAACAGACAATGGCGATGAGAGGTTTACTTTGGTTGCTATATAGCCCAATATCTTACAAGACTTATATACAACCGCAGCTTATAACCATGTCTAAGAACATAAGTTATATTGGGGAGTTATACTATGCTGACCCACAGAAAATGATTGCTGGGTGTCTCCCAACTGTCCAAGACATATCTCCTGCCAATATCCTATCAGGAATCATGAAAGAGAAAGTTTGTACAACAGTAACTTCACATTGCTATTCACTGTGGTTTGTTGTACCTCTGAGAGGAAGTGATCGGTGCCAGACATTATCCGCTACAATTTCCTTTCTGTCAAAGTTCATACAAAAAGTTAGGTTGCTATTCACTGTGGTTTGTTGTACCTCTGAGAGGACTGTGGCTTGCTGGACCTCTGAGAGGAAGTGATTGGCCAGCCATTATCCCTCAAGACCAGAAATGATGTTGCAGCATTGGCAACCATGTATACAAGTTCCCCCTCATTTGCCTATATGTGAGCGACCCAGCATCGCGGGCTAGCCTCGTTCCCAGGCCCCATCCGAAAATCGGAGGCTAGCACTGGGCAGCTCTCTATGCAGAGCTGCTGTCAGCTGATTGTGTCTGCTTCAGCTTGCTGCTCCCATGATGGCATCTGCCTCAGCTGCTGCTTCCCTATGGCGCCCGCTTCGGCTGCTGCTCCCCGATTGCGTCCGCTTCAGCTGCTGCTCCCTGATTGCGTCCGCTTCAGCTGCTGCTCCCCAATTGCATCCGCTTCAGCTGCTGCCCCTACGTAGATGGCGTTTGCTTCAGCTGCTGCTCCCTGACTGTCAGCTGGTACTCCCTGATTGCATCCAATTCAACTGCTGCGTGCTCCCCAATTGCGTCCCCCAGCTGTCCTTAAAACACTTACAAGTACCCTCCAGTTTTCGCAGTGTTGGTATTTGTATAATTAGTTTCGTAAGTTTTCGAACCCCCCCCCCCCCCCCCCCCCCCCCCCCCCCCCCCCCCCACATCCAAACACAATTGATGGTTCAGGATCCCTGCCCTGAGATACCCACCCTGTATACATGCATACTTTTAAGGAAATGCATGGATATTCGCCCAGCAGGAAGTAATAGGTAATGGGCATGCATGATTGTGTGATCCAACTTGGACTTAGTACACCATATTGAAATGAAGTTATACAGCACTGTATAGCTCTAAGACTGCTGTTCTTCTCACTCAACAGGTTGTTCCTATTTAGTGTATCAATAAGAGCTTCCATCAAGCCCGAGAGTTTGTAAGATCTCCAAATAGTGGAATCGACCTGCTGGCCGTCTTTTCACTTGAGATTATTACCCTGCAGCACATGCGCGTAGCGGGGTTGTCTGTTGACTGTGTAGTGAAATCTACCCCCCAAAAGGTTTTGTAGCTAAACAAAAAAAACTGCTCTATGTGTACCTGATTGAAGTCAAAGTGCCCCGTTTTGCTGTATTTCAGCTACTTTTCACAACCATTATTTCTCTTCATGATCACCAAGTCATTTCAAAAACAGGAAACTCGCTGCATCTGGAAACTTAATTAGTAAATACCCTTATCCCAGTATTTAACAGGTCAAAGACGCTGGTACTATTGTTTTGGCTATTGTTTCCAGCTACATAATAATCAGGGGGCGAGCTTGTTAGTTTAATATGGGAATGGACATAGAAGAGCACTGCTGCGCGCTGCATGCGGGCTAGTCTCGGTCCCAGACCCAACCAACCCCAGCACGGATCGCTTTTAGTATTCCACGCGTTATACTGGAAGCATAGATCGTAGTTCTATTATCTATGCTGGAAGCGATACACGCGCTGGATAAACGGTCTGGGAACATCCCGATAATTAGATTAGGGGCGTGGTCAGGGCTTAGGGTATGTAATAGGCGGGCATGCGTTTGTTTCCGGAAACGTTTCCACGTTTCCACGCTCGTGAGTTGATAGAACGAGACTACATGCGGGCTGGCCGGCTGAGAATGTCAAATTATATAGCTTCCAGTTCATCTGCACTCTCCTCTGTCTTGCTGTCTCTATTCTCTTCACTTCCTATTCAGCGTTTCCATTTCAAGCCCTAGAGCTTGCAGTGGCACTTCTCTAAACAGTGGAATCAACTTGCTGGCCGTATTTTCACTGGTGCAAGAATATTAAATTGTTGGGAATATTTAACCAGCTAATACAATTGGCTCTATACATTGCGCGGTCTGCATGACCGTATACCTCCGGCCTGCGGCAAGTTTTACTTTAACTGCTGAGTTCTGTGCGCGAAATTGCCAGACGTGACATTCCGACACAAAGTTTCATGCAAACATGGCCTCTAGCTATACCAAGAGTGTACACTCTTGGCTATACAAAATTTAAACTCACCTCTGGCACACCACGCGCACCCACAACAATTTTCAATCTTCCGTAGCAGCGGTTGTCACCAGGGTTGTTGCAATTACTGCTTTCCAGTAATCAATTATGATTACAATTACTAGCTCTTTCCAGAAGCCAATTAGCATTACAATTTCAATTAATTCCACACAATTACAATTACGATTACAATTACACACTATACATTTGCAACATGCAATCCATTATAGGTGGAGCAAAACCTTGTATGTTTCGTTGGATATTTATAACTAGCTACTCAAATTTTTGTAACCAGTATGTGTTTTATGTTGGGGAGCATACTTATAGATATTGACCTCCTAGCTATTGAGTAGTTGAGCTTCAACCACAAGGTAATCAACTACAATTGCAACTACTCAGACAAAATTATCATCAATTACAATTAAAATTACGATTACATAGGAATTTGTAATTAATTGTAATCGATTACAATTACAAACTACCATTACAACAACCCTGGTTGTCACCGGGTTGTGTACCATGCCGGCTGCATGCTAACCGGTTTGCCGGGTGATAGCTGGACGCAAAATCGGACGCTATATAAGCTGGGAAGCGGATGTCGTGGGTATATCATTTCCTCATTGGGGGCCAACCCACATGGCCATAACGAGTCTAATGTGCAAGCATCTAGCGAAATATTCCAGCACTGCTGCTATTGGAGTACCTAGCTATCTTCGACTGGTAGGTAAAGGTCTCAGTATACCCCCTTTGTGTGTAGATATTTTTGTCCGCGTTGATCATTATACCCACACTACTTTTGCCCGTTTTGGAGGTCAGAGTCTGTAAGTTGTGTGCTGGATCACTTATTGAAATGCTGCTTAACAGTAGCTATTGATGTCAGCTCAGTGGTTTACTACATTTATTCAAATAATTGAGTTCGCAAAATTTAATGCCATAGACTCAGCTCAGTATGGTCCACTGCAAATTGACTTCAGTGGACCATACCGCATGAGTTATGGCACCTTAGTATTCGATGGTCAACCCTGTGTTCACTGGTTTTAACAAACCTTTCTGTGAAATACTGATTGTGTGGGGAGGGCAGGAAGAGTCTGGGGTGAAACCCTACCAGTCACGCCCTGAATGTCTAGGGGAATACTGCGCTAAGTGTTGATGAGGATACGTATGTGAAATGTTCATTATGACTTGATAACGCAGGAATGCTGCATCTCCCATGCAGAAGGTTTTTGTGCACGTCCTGGGCCGGAT
Organism: Axinella damicornis; assembly: GCA_963931865.1. Taxonomy (NCBI): domain Eukaryota; kingdom Metazoa; phylum Porifera; class Demospongiae; order Axinellida; family Axinellidae; genus Axinella; species Axinella damicornis. Next base: position 12,243,389 of record OZ007507.1, on the reverse strand, counting down.
AGGGATAGTGATCATCACTGAACTCGATTGAGTTACCATAAATAGCTTTGCTCAAACTTGTTTAGCGAACCACCCTTCAGCAGAAAACAAAGGGCTAGCACAGAGCCCGAGTTGAGTACTAGAGACTCTCGCTTTACCAGTGCACTACCACACATCCTGTTGGTAGGAATTGCCATTTTATGACGATGCTACGAAGATGGTAGGAATTTGCCTTTCCCCTTCCAGAAGAACGCGTTTGAGCAATGTTATTTATGATGATGCTACGAAGATGGTAGGCTTGGAAATAAAATGAAGGGAGACCATACTGAATTGTTGCTTGGCAGGAAGACATCTTCTGTTGCTCTTCTAAGCTCCAGGCATGGATAGCTTTACAGTCCAATGTGTCAGTCAACTCACAGCACTTTGTCAACACCACGAAACAGCCTGTACATACATATTCTCACTGCTGGTTGCTGGTTGCTACAGTTGCACTATGTTCTAAATTGGCATGTAGTAAAGAATCTGGAATGTGGAAGACAATGGTATCCTACATAAACTATGAGTAGTCCAGTAATATCCTACACAAACTATGTTTGTAAAGGATGCTATTGGAACGCTCAGTTCATGTAGGATGCCATTGAAATGCAGATAACTGCCACCTTGACTACTATTTGGTACACCTGTACAGTAACCACCAAGCAAAATTACATTTTTTTGGAGTGCAAATGAGGCTTCAGTGCATCTATCTCTGGCCACAGGCTAGCTCTCAGAACAAGCTTGACAAATAGTTCAAACTATTATGTGCACATACTCCTGCTAGACACGCGGGAACCAGACATGACTCAGGTATACAAATTTTTCTATGAAGAGCCTCTATTGACCTCCAGCTAGTCATACCTTGAAGGGTACGATACAAGGCGACCATGTAACCATTTAAGATCTGCTGGTTGTAGCTAACATAATCTGGGCCAGCTTCCTTTCTTAGTCTCCATACTCCACTGTCTCCTATAGGATTGTCTGCAACGATGGTAACCACTATGACCTTAGGTCAACCAGTCCAGTGTAGGGCTTGCAAGTAGCTATGCATGCAGATGTGGGAAGTATAATATTATAGCAATAAGAAGGTCCTCTGCCTCTTCTCTAGGAAGAACAGATGTGTTTCGGTTACGTATGTAGCTAGGATGACACTTAACTTGGTATGGAAATTTACATGATAAAATCAAGCATCATGGAGTGTAATAAGTTTTCACTCTTCAGCTTGAGATTGATACGTAGTGTTATTACTCACAATCCTGTTTGCTCTACAGGCATTCATCAACACTGGACGAGCTTGCATGTACCTAGCTACTCTATAATACACAAGGAACCTACCGAAATCCTGAAGACAGAGACACCCAACTTTTCAGTAACTATCACCTACGCAACACCCACAGTTAGCTGGATGCAATATGGAGCCACAACCTTCACTTCATGATCTCCTTCGCTCAATACCAGCAGGTGAACTGGGAAAAGTGTGCACAGGTGTCCATTTTGCTGACATAGCAAACGAAATGGTCACATGGGAGTCATTTGCCCCTTACATGTCACTTTCTGAAGCCGAAGAGGAAGAAATCAAGAGTGACAACCGCACTTACCGCCAACAAAAGCTTGCTAGCTTGAGGAAATGGAAAGCAAAGTATGCCTACAGGGCTACATATCAGCACCTCATCCACATATTCTGGAAAGCAGGATCAGCTGAGCTATGCTTCAAAGTTGCCAGCATGCTAAAAAGTATCACACCGCTTCCCATCCAAACCAAGGATGAGCTAGATGCATTTCACCAATACCTCGTTGATCTCTACATGCAAGAACCTCCACCAGGGATGGCTGAGTTTCCCTTCACTCCAGCACAAGACTTTCGTTACATTGATCTCTCTCTGAATGCAAAAACCAGATCAGGGATACTGTCGATCAAAGTGGGTGACATCTTCACGTACGGGGAAGATGAAAGGAAAGTTACCCTCCTCAAAGGTGCCGCTGGATCGGGAAAGAGTACCCTGATGTGGGAGTTGAAAAGAAAGTGGGCAATGGGAGAGCTGTATCCTGAAATCCAACTCCTCATCTGCATCAATCTCAGTCATCCACAGTACCACAAAGCCGAAAAGCTTATAGACCTCATTCCTTGCCCTGATGAGGAACTAAAGCCAGCTGTCGTAAAGTACATAACAAAGCAGTTTGGGGCTGGCCTGTGTTTCCTATGGGATGGCTGGGATGAGGTGCCATACAGATTCCAAAGGCGGTCTTACATCTACAAACTGCTTGCCGGTCAGATAGGAGTTTCACTGCCAAAGGCCAAGTTCCTTGTTACTTCTCGATCTATAGGCACCGCTATTGTGAGGGGGATTGCCCCAAAGCAAATTGAGATCGCTCCTTTCACCAGGGAGCAGATAGTGGAATACCTCACAGCATATACACACCTATCTCCTGCCGACCTGGAGGTGTATCTCAAGGAAAATGAGTTCATCTTGTCCCTTTGTGACCTACCTGTGAATGCTTTACTCGTTTCATACACTCTTCGAGACCCAAAGCGGTCACCAACTAGCCCCCTTCCCAAGACACAGACAGAGCTGTTCCAGAGTCTGACCACCAACATACTCTACTCAGAGGCTGAAAGACGGAGTGAGATGGATGACCCAGAGGTCTTACCTGATGCTTCAAAACAACTTTACAGGAAATTTTGTTGCCTTTCATACGATGGCATCCTGGAGGGAAAGTCGGTCTTCTTCCGAGATGATCTCATCTCCCATGATATCACTGTATCGGGCCTCGATAGTACCCAGGGTCTAATGATAGCAGACCCGATACTTACAAGCTTGGGTCTTGACAAGTGTTACACTTTCAGACATTTGTCCTTTCAGGAGTACATGGCTGCCTGTCACCTTGAGGACAAGGACCAATCAGCCGAGAAAAGGTGTGATGCAATCATCAAAATTGTACAGGAACAACCGGATAGAACAAACATGCTACCTTTCCTTGCTGGAATCACCAGTCTGAAGGACCAACCTTGTGCAGAAATCTTCAGAAAGCTTTGGCTCGATCTTCTCACAGGGCTTGCACAGAAACGTAGTTCAGAAGACGACCAGAGGATGTTCCATTTACTAATCAAGTGTGCCTTTGAGGCTCAGTCAGAAGATCTCTTTCTGAAGTTTCATAGTGCGATATCTTCTCTTCCGTCTGTCTCGCTTGCCTTTGAAAGCTTCACACTGAGCCACCAAGACTTTAGCACTCTTAGCCACATCCTAACAAGAGGCCATTTAGATGTTTCACTCACACTTGATATCAAGTCTTGCACTCTTCAGCCTGGTGTACTTTCAGTCTTTGCAAGAAAACTGCAAGCATCACATTATTGTCCCACAGGTGTCAAGTTAATCCTGGACAACACGAAACTCAGTAATGAAGATATTGATGCTCTTGTTCTCCTGCTTTCTGAGACCTCTGCGTTGACACACCTTAGCCTAAACAAGTGTACACTGACACATGCTGACCTTCAGTCATTAGGCAAAGCCTTGACATCGAATACCACTCTTCAAACGCTCTGCATTTCGAATGATTCCATGCCCTCCACTGACGTTTCACTGCTCTTAGACCTAGAAGCCCTCAGGCAACTGGCTGTCAAAGAAGAAAGGCATGCACACAAGACTGCAGAATTTACCATCACCTGACAGAACAGCATTGTGCTTCAGTACATGAAGTCCTTATCTACATGAGTACATGTACCAACCCACAGCAAATAGTTCAATATGCAACTTGTAAGATCGCATTCATGACTCTACACCCACCTCATCCCTTATTAGACTTCGTACAATAATTGCCATGTATTGCATGGACATTAGGGGGTAGCTAATTAATCTCTCAACTTCCCAATGGCAGAAACAAGGCTAGGATAGGTCACATGGTGACAGTGACCCCCACCCAACCACATTTGGCATGGAGAGGATCAGAGCCACTGATGAGTCAAAACGTATAGTTTTACTATAGCTAAGCTACAATCATTTTGGTAGATACATTTGAGACCCTAGGCATCAGGGCATAGAAAAGAGGCATTGGCAATGTCTGTATCTCAGATAAAATTGCTGTTTACGTTGCTGGCTATTAGCACTTTTATTATGTTTATCTGGCTAGGGCCCCCTCTGTGCTGTTGTATCCTTTGTTGTAATTAGCCTCGTTCCCAGGCTCCTTCCCAGCTTTTTGTCGCATACTGTACAAAAAACGTTTTTTGTACAGTATGCGACAAAAAGCTGGGAACGAGGCTACTGTGAATTGGTCTGTATCATTGTGTGTTATGAGAACCGAGCAGTGAATCTCTCAGAGCGCTAGGGTGTGCATCGACAGTGTGATCAGTCTGGGACTGGGTCAGAGAGCAACTAGCAGGTCGGATTAATGGTGGAGCGGTTCTTGCATCCTAAGCAAAGAGTTCGATGCTGAACAAAAATTTGTGTCTCTCCAGTTAATATCTCAGGTAGTTACACTGCAGTTTAAAATCCTTCACACAAGTCATGTTCATCTGTAGCAATCAGTTACTACGGCATAAAGTGCCACCAGAGGATCCTTATAGCATTTACAGGAATAACTGTTGCCAGGTTTTGCTCCATACTCCATCTGTCTCCGCTGGGACCTTGGCCCATGGATCCAAATTTAAACTGAATAATCAGTGGTTGAGTGGTTAAGGAAGTTCCAGGTTCATCTTTCATCATGCCAATGACGTTTTCTTCACCTGTGGTATACTCTGCTTCGCCTCCCAAATGAGGAGAAGTGCACATCAAATCCTTTTGAGGAAATGTAAAATTGTAAAGCTGTCAGTCCTGGGGGACCTGGTTTAAACTATAGGCACTGCCAAGTCCAGCACCTTTTCGTCAACAATATTTGGTAATTTAAACTTCTTAGGGAAATAGGTAAGAACCCCAAGCAGAAAGTATTCTTTAATCAAGTAATCTATGATCTACAAGATCATAGGTAGACTACCTTGATTATAAGTTACAAATTCACCAAACAGCATGTTTATACAGTAGGCTTTTATTATATGTTCACGGGATGTGAACATGCAATGAAACCCATGGCATGACTAGATGCATGTTTGGTTGAAGAACAATAGGTAGATAACACGTAAGAAAAAATAATACAACTGCGGAGATAATAATTCATCAATCAAGCCTACTGACGCACCCTATCCCCATACTTCCACCTCCCACCTAGCCCCACACCCCATATGCTCCCGTACCTCCCATGCTCCCACCCCTCATGCACCCACACCCTCATGCACCCCCCATGCTCCCACCCTCATGCACCTCCCATGCTCCCACCCCAGCCCCTCATGCACCTCCCATGCTCCCACCCCAGCCCCACCCCCCCCCCATGCTCCCACCCCAGCCCCGCCCCCCATGCTCCCACCCCAGCCCCCCCCCCCCCCCCCCCCCCCCATGCTCCCACCCCAGCCCCGCCCCCCATGCTCCCACCCCAGCCCCCCCCCCCCCCCCCCCCATGCTCCCACCCCAGCCCCGCCCCCCATGCTCCCACCCCAGCCCACTATCTATACCTGAACTTACCTTGGAGGTGAAAGGTATTGAGCTAGGGTAAGGTTAGGGTGAGGGCTCACCTCACCTTAACCTCACCCGAGCTAAAACCTAGCCCGAATGGCTTCGGCAGAAATGAGCTCTCTTTATATACCCCCCAGAAGCCGGCCAGCAACGCGCGCGCCGTTACTGTAACGCTCTAATTTGATTGGTTGCTATCCGCAGGTGGCCGATCAAATTTTGGCGGGAAACACCTTGTGCACGCGTATACTGTGCACAACGATGAGCGTGTTGCCGTCTCTGTCGTTTTCGCCTCCTCTAGTAGGCCCTCTGCCATTGGCACTGTCCTTGTAGTTGACTCCGAATGCAAGTAGGATGCCCTCGCCGCTTGAGAATAAGTGCTTGGCGTCTGGGAACGATGCCGTGTTGTTGCCGTGACAGTTGAGCTTGAGACTCGACCCCATTTCTGTTAGTAGTCCATTAGGCTGGTCGAAAGTAAGTCAAGTGAGAGAATGGGGGAGAACTGAGGAAAGGAAGGTAAAGTTAAAGAAGGAAGGGTGGGAGGCTCTGATGTCAATCCCCTGCATATGCTTAGGAAGTTCGTGAAAACCTGGCAGAGATAGCTATGTTAAACTAGCTACCATGGTCATGCTAACCAGTTGTCAGCATTGCGAATGCTACAATTGATTTGGTGTCTATAAATGCAGTCTGGATCCCAGAACCTAACCCTGGTTCCTTGCTGGTGCTGCCCCACCAATTTCTCATTACTCTTTGAAGGAGAAGACTGAGGAAGGGATGAGGGAGTTGCAGATGCTGTGGAGATCACCTCCTTGGATAGAGAAGTAAAGAGAGAGTGGGTGGTGTGTGGGAGGAGAGGGGAGAACTAGTGGTGTAGTGCATGGATGAAGCTCCTGTTCAGTTCTTAAAGGTGGGTAGTTATTGAGCAACTTGGTGCATATAGCATGTAGTGTGCAGTTCGACAAATTAATTCTCTGTAGCTTCTATATTATGCTTGGTGATCTGATGATCTTTGTCGCAGTGAGATCTTCTAGATCCCTTATACTTGGTCAGCTCTACAATCATTGAAGCCATATCATTATGACTTGTAGAAAACATAAACAAAGTCATGTGATTCAGAGTAAAGTACAAACAAAGCATAAGCAGAATGCATGTTTAGCCAACAACATAAAATTTTGAATACGAAGACAGAGTACAGACATTTATCTCTTTCTCTTTGGTGTTGCTCTGTTGAGGGGTGAACTGACAGGAGATGGACTGCTGGACTGATACAGAGGGTGCTTCCTAACACTCTCGGGATCACCTGAATAATTCAGATGTGAAGAAGGACAGATTAAAACCAATGCAATTGCACTGCGAGTTATAACTTATAAGTTAAAGTTTTTGACTATAGTAAAGCACCAGCTGAAAGACTGACTGGTTGGTTGGGTGAGGACCTTTTACAGCGATCTTGAGTCCGGTACACGTATCTTTGAAAACGTTGCTCCAAGAACTACCCCTATCCATAGCCTTAACCACCTAATCCTGGATGAAACCCTGCTCAGTGCTGTGCAAGATACTGCATACCATCATTATACTTCGAACAGTTCTGTATGACTACAGTAGGTTGACACAATCTAGGTTTGTTTAGTTTTCACGAGTCAAAATATAATATTTGTACTTGGACTCGTCCTCGGGCCTTTTACTGTTTTATGCACTGATGATGGTAGTTGTATAGCTACCAAAACGTCTGTTTTTGAAACAAACCTAGACAATACAACACCTGGGGTCTGTGCACTTTAGTGGCTGTAACTAATGGCACACCATGTTGGGGAACCCCCCAAGGCTTTGAGTATAGGAAAGCTTTGTACACAGGCTGTTCCCAGAGGAGGTTGGACACATTGTCTGCGCACATGACTATGCGCTGCACTTGAGCTGAAATAATCGTGTGTTTTCCATTCCTAGCCTCAACAGCCTCGTTCCCACTTCAATATGGCCTGGTAAACGTAAAGTACCAATGAGAAGTGAAGCTACAATTGGGGAGTTTGAAAGGTATGATGGTTGGGCAGGCTTACAGTTGGAGTACCAGGATAGCACTGGCTTCTCCGCCATCCTGCATGGCCAGTCCTTCAAGAGGCCGTACAGCCTAAGTGACCCAGGGGTGGAAAGGGGTTGACGGCATACTGTATTCCCGTGAACAAACGCCACCCTTGATTAGCGGCCACCCTCAAATAATAGCTGCACCTCCACAAGTGCTGAACACCACCCTTATTTAGTAGCCGCGGCTAGCATTCGAATGGCCGGCGATCGATCGAAGCGCTTTGTCTAGCCCTCAAGGATTGTGACTGTTTTGCTGAGGGTGAAGAGAGAACAGATTGTTGGTCATAGTCTCCGAGAGCGTCTAATAACATTTGGCATTTCCTGAGGTTGAGGCAGATGGGGCGAGCGACGTGTCAGTGACCGACGAAACCCTTCACAACAGTAATGGCTCCGGCAGTTTCCTACCGTTTTGTCGGGGTGATTATGATGGTATCACACGGGGCTGAAGCAAAACTTCAAGCTTCATTGTGCATACATACACGGTGCTCCAATCTGTTTCCTCGCTTCCTTGTTCATGCTGAGTTTAATAAACGCCGCCTTTGATTAGTGGCCGCCCTCAAATAGTAACCGCAGTAAATCGCGTGATGAAATAAAGAATACATGTAGCTGCGGCGTTTGATCGCGGAAATACAGTATTCGGAATCTACTCCACTAGAGCTTTCGAATGATGTCAAGTTTGTTGAGATACTCGCAAAGGCTACCGAGAACACAGTTCACTACTGTAAACATATAAATTCTCCCACGCACGTATGGTCAAATGACCATATCCAATGGGTAGTTCCCATCACCAGTTCTTTTAATGATGAGATATGGCATCCGATAGGTTTAGGTACATATATGTAGAATTTTGTTGCTAACCTTCACTTGCTTGGTGAGATCTGCTTCTATCCAGAAGGATGTGATCAGGAAGTGAGAAGTCACGCTCATCATTAGGGAACGGGAATTTCTCATAGTCATCCTGCAGATGTGCAGATGTGCAGATGTGACGTGCAGATGTGCAGATGTGTACATTGTAGATGTGTAGAATGTACTCTTCATGGTAGTCGTCATGGTAGTCAGTGTACGCGTCATGCTACATGTAGTCGTCACGGTAGTCAATGTACTCGTACTCGTCATCAATGTACATGTACTCATCATGGTAGTCAGTGTACTCCTCATGGTAGTCAGTGTACTCATGGTAGTCAGTGTACTCCTCATGGTAGTCAGTGTACTCGTCATGGTAGTCAGTGTACTCATGGTAGTCAGTGTACTCATCATGGTAGTCAGTGTACTCATGGTAGTCAGTGTACTCATCATGGTAGTCAGTGTACTCATCATGGTAGTCAGTGTACTCATCATGGTAGTCAGTGTACTCGTCATGGTAGTCAGTGTACTCATCATGGTAGTCAGTGTACTCATGGTAGTCAGTGTACTCATCATGGTAGTCAGTGTACTCATGGTAGTCAGTGTACTCATCATGGTAGTCAGTGTACTCATCATGGTAGTCAGTGTACTCATGGTAGTCAGTGTACTCATGGTAGTCAGTGTACTCATGGTAGTCAGTGTACTCGTCATGGTAGTCAGTGTACTCATGGTAGTCAGTGTACTCATGGTAGTCAGTGTACTCATGGTAGTCAGTGTACTCGTCATGGTAGTCAGTGTACTCGTCATGGTACTCATCATGGTAGTCAGTGTACATGTACTCCTCATGGTAGTCAGTGTACTCATGGTAGTCAGTGTACTCATGGTAGTCAGTGTACTCGTCATGGTGGTCAGTGTACTCATCATGATAGTCAGTGTATTCATCTCATAGTATTCGTCATGGTGTCAGTGTACTCCTCATGGTATTCGTCATGGTGTCAGTGTACTCCTCATGGTATTCGTCATGGTAGTTGTCATGGTAGTTGTCATGGTAGTCAGTGTACTCCTCATGGTATTCGTCATGGTAGTTGTCATGGTAGTTGTCATGGTAGTCAGTGTACTCATCACGGTATTCGTCATGGTGGTCAGTGTACTGATCATTAGTCGGCATGGTAGTTGTCATGGTAGGCCATGTCAATTGCAGTGTACTCCTCATGGTGGTCAGTAAACGTGTCTTTGTAGTCAATGTCAATGGCAGTCAGTGTACTTGTCAGATCAGCTTAATACTGTAGACTATACATGTACATATAGTGTACGTAACATGTGGCCATGTAAATGAGATCTACTCACGAGAGAGTCAAGGTCATAGAGTGATCTGAGGTGGGCCCAGATCTGCTCTGTGGTCAGGAACAGCCCCACCGATTGCTGCAGTTTGTGCTGGATACTTGCCATGTGGAAGTGCTTGTTCAAACCTGTGGCATAGAGGTTGAGTATAATAACTTTGGCCAAACACACAATAGGCAATCATATTCAGTGTCCAACCTTGGTCTTGTTCCCAGGCCACACAGAGTAGGGCTGCATGGCCTTGGAGCGAGGCTAGTCCTACCCCAGGATATTGACAATCAGTTAGGTGTGTTGGGTTATACTGCACCAAGGAGAGTAGCTGTTACACCAATGACTATTGAAAATGGAGTGACCTATCACAACTCAGTGTAGTGACAATTAACCTGCGTAGCAACCATTCATCATGAGACTTGCAAGTGGCTGGACCCGTGTTCTCTGTTCTATATATACACTAGAAAGAGGGTCCTTGTTTCACCACATGGTCAGCAATTATTCGACTCACAACGATACTAAGAATTGACCATTAATATTCGAACAGTCATAGATACTAGTGCATACAGTGTACATGTACGTGGTTGACCATGCCGAGAAGCCTCGCGGGAAGCTTTTCGACACTCTCCGATGCGCAACGCTCATCTGCCTGCTCACGAGCGATGGTGAGTCTCTGTGAACGGCGAACGTCAACTTCATTCTGCCTGCCAAGTCTCTTTCTCTTGCGGTCAGCCACTCTGACAGCCTCCCTCCTTGTCTCATCAGTTCTCCCTTGATGTCGCTGCACTCTTTGCCTTGTCAATCGTCGTCTCCTGTCAGAAACCAACTCATACTCGTCCATTTGTACAGCAGCAACCAACGTGAGATCACATGGTATACGTGCACAGGGTCCAACGCGTAATTTACGTGCGGGGCCACAATAATTGCATTCCAATGCATTACAGGACAAATATATATATATATAATATAAGCTTGGAAGCCTTCATCAGCTGTTAGCTGGCACAACAGTTGTGCTCCGTCAAGCGACCCTTTGAACAATGTGTGTGTGATTAGTAGCCTTGTTCCCAGGTCTACCTCGTTTTTTGTTCTTTAGTTTACACTCCGTCAAGTAACCTTCGTCAAGTAACCTTCTTCTACATGTACATACAGCAATGAGCCATATAATATCACACACACAGCTAACAGCTGATGAAGGTTTCCGAGCTAAAATGTCCTGCATTCACTGTTTCTGCTACAGTGCTCCATCAAGTGACCTTTTGAACAATGTGTGTGCGATTACAGTAGCCTCGTTCCAAGGTCTACATGTAGCTCGTTTTTGTTCTTTAGTTTGCGCTGACAATAATTCATGGAAGCGGAAGAGTGGCAAAAATGGGGAAGGCCTGGTATGGTTCATCACATGAAAGACATCAGGTTTACATGTACAAGTAGCTTCGCTCGCTTCGCTCACTCAGCTACTTCCCCCTCGTTCGCCTACGTAAGTAATCCGGTGCCGGATAGGAGAGCTGCTGCTCCCCGATTGCGTCCGCTTCAGCTGCTGCTCCCCGCGCGATTGCATCGATCCGTTTCAACTGCTGCTGCGCTGCAGCGCTGAGCTCCCGGCTTGCATCTGCTTCAGCTGCTGCTCGCCGCTTGCATCCGCTTCAGGTGCATGCTGCTCTCGATTGCCAACTGCTTCCAGATTGCGTCCGCTTCGTCTGCTGCTCCCCGATTGCGACCGCTTCAACTGCTGCTGCGTCCGCTTCGGCTGCTGCTCCCCGCCTGCTGTCCAGGAAGATTTCACCCATGTCCACTATTCTCGAACATTCTACGCGGAGTTCGAGGTTCTCAGGTCGCGCGTCACTATAGTCTAGTCCCGCCCCACGAACATCCCACTTCCGTTACACACGGACAGACACACGGTTAAAATCTTAATGTATCGAGGGGCAACCGCACTCCTGGTAGCCGTTGCAGCGCCGGCTGCGACTCGCCGTAGCGAAAGCTAAGTATCGCAGTTAGTTCCAGTTAACGCACATGCCACGTGGCAACCACGCTCTGTCGATCGCTAGCAATGGCGGCCAAAGGGAAGACACGAAGTTACTACAGCACTTACAACTTTGCCAGCACGGTGAGTTTTGGCATGTAAGCGTCGGTGAACGAGAGCGATCACGGCCATGTGGTCAGAATCTTCGTGTGCCTTTGCTAAGAACGGTACTGCCACCGGAAGTCGGAGAGAGCGCTCGAGCAATGGCGGCCACGGCGAGACATAAGCGCTTGTATCTCCACCACCAAGGTGAGTTTCAGCACAATTATTATGCATTTGTCTAACTGCATGATAGGGATCACGACGGTGTAGTCAGAATCTCTGTAGACCTTTCCTGCGTGCTGTGAGGTTTGATTAGGTTATTTATTTATTTACGCGGCACAATTTTTCCTATACCAGGAGTGTAATGATGTGAGGTGGGCGGGGCCCTACTACATAAAGTTTTAAACAACTGGCTGAGCAATGTTGTCTAGAGTGTCTGGAGTCTGACTAGGCATGGAATGCTCAAACCGATGATGAAATGATTCAGGACCTGTTGAACCAACCAACTACATGTATGGGCCCCACACCCTCGTCCACCTGATTACAACATGCAGCATGATGCAGTAATACCATCCTCTGTCCCACACGATAAATGGCCCGCTTTACTTACCAACAGGTTTGTGTCCGTGCATAGAGTGGAAGAGGGCAACCTCTAACTCTGCAGTCCACTTCACCTCCTCTGCCTGCGACATAGCGACACTATATTGCATGCACCCTAAATAATGCACACCACGCTTTACTCCAGTTAGTGCCCACTGCTGCGACGCAGATCTATCTCACGATCTGTGATCGTGCATCAATCGACTGCCTTGGTAACTTAACGCTGCAGCACCATGGACCTGAAAGAGGAGACAGGCGGTGTTAAAGTGCTGGAGAACCTTAAGAAGTACCTGTTTGACATCCAGGATTCAGTTTCCAGGTGAGGTACAAAATAAAAGAGGCGGTGTCTTCTCAAGACTGGACCTGTGGTATCCAGTAATCGAACAAGGAAAGTGTCTTTCCCAGATCCCCTAATCCCAGCAGGGATTGCTTCCAGTATCATGCACAGGGAGGAATGTTGGAGGGTCTGTTTTCACAACGAATGGGAGTCACTCTCTCCTGTCATAGCTTCCGACAGCAGTCTCGCAGGCCAGCCTCTTTTTTCCAAATAGGGAGCGCGGCCGGAAGGGAGGGGGAAAAGAGTTATGTTTCGCCTATAGAAATGTCTTCAAACAGAATCAAGATTTTGTAGCCATGCCTCCTTACTGTCTGAGAAAAAATTGTTGATCCGTGGATCTCAATCACTCAGAGTTCATCTAGACCAGGTCTTAAAATGTGCGATTTCGCTTGATTCCAGTTTGATCCCATTTGTAATTGTTTCTAAAGTTGATGCATCCCCTGAGGATTGTCTATATTCTTATACCAATGAGTATCGTCTACATGTACAGTGTAGCTGCCAGTACAGTGAAGTCAGATCCGAGCTACATGTACGTCTACATTGCCAAGAAATGTCGGTGCGGTGGATTAGTTTTGTGCATTGAACTTTCACCCTTCCCAAGTATCATTAAAACTGGGTTATTTTTGTGTGTTTGATTTTCTTGGAGTGAGCACATGCCGCTTGCTGATGTGTGTCGTATATTCTGTCCCTCCCTCCCTCTGTCCCTCCCTCCCTCCCTCTCTCCCTCCCTCCCTCTCTCCCTTTCTCCCTCCCTCCTTCCCTCCCTCCCTCCCTCCCTCCCTCCCTCCCTCCCTCCCTCCCTTTCTCCCTCCCTCCCTCCCTCCCTCCCTCCCTCCCTCCCTCCTTCCCTCCCTCCCTCCCTCCCTCCCTCCCTCCCTCCCTCCCTCCCTCCCTCCCTCCCTTTCTCCCTCCCTCCCTCCCTCCCTCCCTCCCTCCCTCCCTCCCTCCCTCCCTCCCTCCCTTTCTCCCTCCCTCCCTCTCTCCCTCCCAGCCCCAACAAACCTCTGAGTAGTCGTGAGGTCTGTGCCTCACTGACAGACCTGGTTGCATCCGTGTCCACTGCAGCACAAAGGTAGGGAGTGGGAAGGATGGGGGGAGGTGGGGAATAGGAAGGATGGTGGAATGGATGGAGGGAGGTGGCGAACAGGAAAGATGGGAGGTGGGGAACGGGAAGGATGGAGAGAGGTTGGGGACGGGAAGGTTGGAGGGAGGATGAATGGATGGAAGTGTGGAATGGGAAGGATGGAGGGAGGTGGGGAATGGGAAGGATGGAGGGAGGTGGGGAACAGGCAAGATGGAGGAAGGTGGGGAACGGGAAGAATGGAGGGAGGTGGGGAATTGGAAGAATGAAAGGAGGCGAGGAACGAGAACGTCTTGCACCTCTTGTACATTGTATATGAATGCATGAACACATGTATGTACTATGTAATATTGTGTGTTGTTAATTACCCCAGGCCCAGCTCAACCCAGCTTGTCTCAAACACGGTTGAGCTCCTAGTCCACTCCTGCTCCAGCCAGGACAGGGATATTAGGTTTGCAGCTGCTGAGAACCTCAGGAAACTCATCAAAGTAAGCAATTGCAAGATAGCCTCGTTCCCAGGCCATTCCCACCACCAGTATTTGATCGCTTGCCATATTTCGGTACTCCAAGGAGAAAGTCTTCATGTTTTACTTGACATTGGACTGGCCATGCGGACTGTCAATGCATGTAGAAAATGGGTGACCGTGAGTCTACAATTATGGGAAAATACCTGATTCCTAAGCTTGTAGTTCTTCAGGTGAAGGGCCGACCTGTGCTAGGTTGTCATAGTAGTCGTGAAAACGATATCAGGCAACATGAAAAGGAATGATGCTTTGACTTTTAAGATTGTGTGTGTTGAGTATGAAGTTCATAAACAGTTTCACCTTAGCTAAACTGATTTCAGTATTTGCCGACAGGCATACAGACACACTCACAGCTGAAAACCATTGCCACGCTGCTGTGCATGTGAGCGCAGGGTACACCTGTAATTACGTAGCACAGGGCGAATTATAGAAATCATCCATGCCTAAGCTGGTGCATAATGAAGCGGGTCCGCCTGGACTCAGAGCTACGTGTACGTACATTGTAATAGTGAAGCAGGTCCACCTGTAATCTCAGCCCCAGACCCAAACCACCCCCAGCATGGATCCTGCTGGGGTTGGTTTGGACCGGGCCGAGACTAGTCCACCTGCTTTTTGAAGTGGCTCCGAAAAGTTAGTACAGTGTGACTTAACTCTCTGTTTCCAGATTTGAGGAGAAACCCTGATATTATGACATGTGTACATGTCGTTGCATGGATTATTTGCAGCTGTTCATATTGTCCACTAGGCGTTGATGAACACACACCTGTCAAGACTTCAGCAAGACCTCTTCCATGAGTTGAAGAAGGTAATGTTGAATATGTATAGGATCTACTACGTCGATGCGGAGGATAAACCGCATAACCTCCGAGTTGACGTAGTAGATCCGGCTTCTACCACAGACATAACCTCCAAGCTTAAGTCAAGTTAGTAGCTGAATCCGGCTGCTAGACAGCTACAACTCTCTGATTCCCAGCACAGCGTGGCGATCCTTTGATGTACTGCGGAGGATAAATCGCATAACCTCCGCTATGACGTCATAGCGGAGGTTATGTGATTTATCCTCCGCGGTACATCAAAGGAACGCCCACGCACTGTGGTAGAAGTGTGTGTATACATACTCAATGAGATCTCCACAAACTGTTCAGCTGGCTAAGGGATTGTCGTTATAGCTAATCATACAGGGTAGAGCTAGGGGGTTCTGGAAGGCGATAAGGTCATTCCGTAAAACTAGACCTGAGTTCCAGTCTATGCTGACTCGGCCACTCATCAACTCGCTACGGTTGAAACGGCTTTGAGCATCAATGAGTTGTATTGTATCCACTATTTCTTTGGAGGCCACACGGATGTGCATGCTCCTTCACCAAGTGAGCTCTAATGGTACATATATGTTTGCCTTCTTAACTGTTGTTGTTACATAATAATGACGCTCATTTGCGGGATCATTTCCATCACTGCGCCAGATTTACATTTGCTACGTACGAGCAATGTTCTGGAAGACCTAAATGCAGCTCCTGAAAACCTTAACGAAGCTCTAGAAGATCCGTAGGTGAAGCTGCACTGTTTTTCAGAAACTTATGTACATGTACGTATGTACACCAACATGCTTCGCAAAAAGCATTCCGATGCTTCCTGGTTCTCAGAAGAAGCCTTCCATTTTGTGGCAAAGATGTGTACCATATTTTGAGAAAAAAAACAGCTCCTACGTACCCACAAATGACTGAAGGAATATTCCTCTGTCATCTACGTATAGATCTACGCACATGACCTTTGACCTCTCGGAACTCAAGGAACAGTGCTCGAACTGGCTAGAAGCAGAGTTACAGGCAACCTTTTGTTGCTTTTATTGTCAGCTTCACTGTTTCAGTAAGTTCCATCCTGATGTACATTGTAACAGTTTAGGTTCTTACTTTAGCCCAGTTTCGGATTTCAACAACTCTTTATTATTTCAAGGAGGCAGGGTCAAAGTTCATCGCATAACCCCAGTGGGGAACGTTACAGAGTGTATATAAAAATTAACACAACAGGAAACCATACAAGCAGGTAGAAAGTCACTGGAACAGAATTCGGAAGTCAGAATGCTCTATCTGCCTACAGTCTCATCAGGCAAGTGCCCATGACAAGTGACAAGTTTGTGGGGACTTCAGGGCACTGGTGGGACAGGGCCTTCATGATTGGAGCGAGCTCCCCCACTGCGTGCCACATCCCAGACAGCATCCCACCCAAGTTCTCAGCTGATCTTCGCCACCAGTGGGGCCTTCATAGAACAACTTACTAGCAGTGCCTCCCTTCCACTCCCTAATATGCTCTGCTTCAGCTGTTGTGTGGACAGTTCACCACCCTCTTTTAGTAACCTCTCTGTATACTGTGTCCCAAGTGCCCTCTCCAACTCTCTGCACTCCTTCACAAGACACGCAGCTTCATCATCCTCTCTGAATGTAGTGATTGCTGGACAAATTCTATTAGTAAACCCAGTGTTATGCCATATAGGAATAAGACGCTGGAGATTTGATTGCTGGAGTCTCTTGAGAAGAGCGGGGTGATGATGATGGCCAAATACGGTGTGACCATTTGAGCATTGATATAAACCCGGCTGACAAGAAGAACACTGGCACTTCAGGGTTTCATACAGAGGGGGGGCGCCCTGGGATTTCCCCCCCCCCCAGGTGAAGTTTCCCCCCCCCAGAAAACAGAAGACAATAATATTATAAATTTAATATTAAACTGGTTGGACATGCAGCAGTATAAGCAGTGGCGGATCTTTTTATTTTCCTCCTTACTAACTTGCTGCCGCTATGTTGCAACTCCTGGCCTGGCCTCCTCAGCTCGCAATATCGTGCATTGCCTGAAACCAAACTGCTTGGGAACGAGACCACGATCTAGTATACCCCTCTGTGTACGTACGTATTACGTTTGTGAGCGAAATTTGAGCAAGGAAGAAGCTCATGGTGGCCCTGGCAGGCCTGGGACCTGCAATCCTCGTACATCTGGAACTTGCAGTGCAAAGCGCGAAGGTGCCACGAGAGCCCATCCTGAGAAGTGAAAAATGAAGGCGAAAAAAAATTTCCGCGCTTCGCGCGGACTGATCAGCACTACACACCTCTATGCACTTCCCCCGGCAGCATTTAATATATGGTGCCCCCCTTTCATAAATCCTGTATCCGCCCCTGATAAGTTGTGAGGTAGGTAGTCTAATACATACCCAGATCTGAACATGTCAAAACATGTCAGTTGGTCACAACCCTGTGTATGATATGACGTGCCGAGGGAATGGGAGGGGGTGGGGCTTGCATGGGTTGCCATGTGTCCCCTCCACAGCAAAAAATCCTGTATGAAACCCTGCACTTACATGTACATCATTCAGACACTGGCCAAAACTTGCTCGCTGCTTTACGTTGTACTCCAGGTAGTGGGTTACTGTTGGTGCCAGTCAACAAGTCATCTGTGTAAAGTACGAAAAAATGAATCAGTTGCTCTAGCCTAGAATTAATGTCTTGAATGGCATGTGGCTGCATTGAGAGCATGCAGCAATACAAGTTAGTTGTTATGTCCAGTTGCACCGCAGTTTGAACACGAGATGTTTGCCCTCTTTACATCACTATCGTTGAAATACTCAAAGTCGATTTCGCTTTTGCATTATTTGAGTGAAAGCTAGCCTGCTCCCCTTTATGCGAACTGCTTCGGAAATAGTCTTTAGTCATGGTATCATTATATTTTGTTGAGGCCTTGCTGAGTGAAGGAGATTATGCATGCACCCATGAATATAAATTCACCTACATGACAGATCATCACATGTATGAACGGAGTGCCCTCTTTTCTCTGATAAATCTCCAAGTATTTCAGTCCCCACTCTTTCAACATGTTCTCATATTTCACAATGACTTCCTCAGTTATATTCTCTGGACGTGCTGATAGCAGTTTATTAATCTATAGCAACCTTTTCCACAAATCTTGCGCTAGAAGTGCTTCCCTAACTTCCGTTGAAGGTAGTAAACTGGGAATGTCGATGTGTGCGAAAACTTTTCTGGACCCCTCACTTTGAGCTGCTTCGAGACTTTTCCAACGTTATCCCGCGTAGGTTGTGGTACTACATTTGCTCAGTATATCAACAATCAATATCACCTTGAGGCATGCACACCTGTGCATGTGGATTCACCATCATCCCCCCACTGTAGTAGATGGGATGCTTCAGCACTGTGACATGATCATGTACACTGTCATTTTGTTCACCATGGGAGAAGGCTTCTCCGCACTTTCAATGCGTCCTGCTTATCGATACTAGACTGCGAGTGACTAGCTACTTACTGAAGTAGCTAGGCAACTAACGCTCTCTTCTTCGACTGAGTTCAGACCGATCATTCGTGCTGCGCTGAATTTACGGTAGGTGTCACTTTGTAGCAAATCACCAGTCATTTGCATCAGCAGACATTTCAGCTCTGTTTCAGTGGCTACTAGGAAGAGTGCTCCCCCAGGAAAGACTTGGTTGATGTAGCCACAAAGCTGCTTGCCATTTCCAGACAATTCAGTCATTGGAAGGAAGCATCCCTGTTGATTGATCAATGGCTTGAGTATATATCAAACAGCTATAGTCAGATAAGTGTATTGCATTGTCAGACGCCGCTCCCCATTGCTTCTGAAGCAGTTTTAGGCCTTCGTTCTGTTGGAGTTCGCCACTAACTCATTTGGCCTCTTTCTTGGCCCTCGAGATCCGCTCAGCAGACATCATCTCAGCCTGCAGCAGCCTTGCCCTGAGGTCAGACTCCTTGGGTTCTGGCATCCATCCACGGCGCCACGTGACTCAGACTGTCTGTCCGATCCACCTCCATCCAACTGTGGCAGATTCAATGCCCTTCGGCTTAGTGCAAAGTGATTTCTTTCCTCAATCGATCCTGGCAGGGTCGCCAATTGTAACAGTTTAGGCCCTTAGTTTAGCCCAGTTTCAGATTTCAACCTCCATCTTTATTATTTCAAGG
Source organism: Axinella damicornis (assembly GCA_963931865.1). NCBI lineage: Eukaryota > Metazoa > Porifera > Demospongiae > Axinellida > Axinellidae > Axinella > Axinella damicornis. Next base: position 12,224,015 of record OZ007507.1, on the reverse strand, counting down.
AGGCGGGGAGATACAATACGCATGTGCACTTGCAATAATCAATTACATGATGACGATATATAGCTGATATAACTGAATAATGACATTCAACCACAAAAAGTACACACAGCTAATAAATGTGACCAGCACATTACATTCAAAAGGGTGTACATACAAGAAAAAAAACAAAACAACAACAACAAGGGTAGAGGCAATATGCGTTACAAAACAAAACAAACTGACAAACAAACACAAAAAAACAGACAGTGAGTTGACAAAACAAACAGTAATAAAAAAAATTAAAAATTAAAAATTTATCCAGTCCGATCCTGACCATAGTCCAGTTCAGAGTCCAGAGACACCTGGAACATGAAACCCATAGACTGGGCGTAGTCTGTGTGTAGACTTTTGCTACAGACTTCAGAGGTAGTATTCGGATCATGCAGATTCAAGCGTATGCAAGCAAAGAATCGTTTCACATTACAAACCTGAAAATCAGTACAGAATTACATGTACATGTAGGTAGACATTATACAATGTACATTCACTGTAAACACCCTGTAAAGAAGCGATACGGACAGCACATTGCAAATTTGGCAGACAATAAGGTCACGTGTCAGCCACTCTCTGTTGTCTAAACTATTATACTCACAAGTTGGTATATCTGTATTCAATACTCACAAGTTGGTATATCTGTATTCACTCTTTCTCCTTCATCTCACTATCTAATGCCTTCTCAAAACTAAGCAGCCTCACGTGGTTTTGAGTCGTTGCTTTACGTTGGTGGAAAGTCCACAGAAAGACATATGCTAAGATGCTCAATTTTACAATTATAGAACCTTGACCGTATTCTCCTACACTTCCGACGCTGCATACAATCGCTAAACATTGAAATAACTGCTCCACCTGCATTCCAGATAGTACATAGATAATACAAGAGCGATGTAACTCAATGGAGCCAAATTAAAGGAGCAGCATGTTATAGCCTTGGCATATGATGCCTAATAGCATACTATACCATCCATTATACACTTGTGAAAGAAGAAAACAAGAACTCCGGTGCAATTGATTTACTGCAGTGCAAGCCGTGTTATTATAGGTACATGTAGCTATTCTACAATGCATACGTACGCAATTGGCATTTACTTACCAAGAAGGAACAGAGTGCCTGATACAACTTTCTGCAAGGCATTATCATGCAGCTAGAGGGGATCACTGAGAGGGGATTCACTATATACCCGGTTCAACGTCTCAAGGACGTGTGGAATCCAAACGTAGTGCTGCTGATTAGATGGAGTGTGATTGCCACATCTGTCGATCTGTAATGTGTGGCCAAACACAAACACATTGGGTTGTTGGCCAGTGCACGTTACAGGGAAGTAGGCCTCCACACCACTGCCTTCCTAGCTCTGCTGACCCACTATCTTCCAGACTGTCATTGTTTCTAAGCATTTGAGTGAATGTCTGTTTCGTCACAGCTTGACCTACCAAGGCCTGCTTCAGGGGGCATAAATGCCTACATCCAAACATTGTGTGATACATGTCAATCCAACAGACCTTCGATGACCTCGTCTACATCACACTCAGCCTTGCCAATCGATGGAGTACTCCTTTTTGCCTGCAAAGAGACCTCTCAGATGAGCCAGGTTTGTGCTTTCCTTGGTGAAAACTGAGCAAAAGTAGGAGTTGAACGCTTTGGCTTTATCTACCACAGCCATGAGGATGTTACTCATGTACTTGAGATTGGGAATGCCGGGGGTTCCTCCTCTAATATTTTTGACCTTCAGCTCAACCACAGGCCTCCTGTTCCCCTGCTGAAGGTGGAGAATTGCCGTAATAGTTTACTAAACCGAGAAATGACCTCAGTTCTGCAATGTTGCAAGGTGCAGGTGCTTGCACAATTCTCTTCACCTTCTCATTGGATGTGTGTACACCATCGGCACTGATGACATGGCCCAAGTATGCAACTATGTACAGGCAAGAGAAAGGCACATTTCTCTCTCTTTATCCTCACCCCTGCTTCTTCCAGTCTGTGCAGTACTTGGGTTAGATTTTCCAGCTCTGTGGTGACCGTTACGAGATTATCTATATACGAACACACACACCAGGAATCCCCTGCAATAGTTTTTCCATGACACGTTGAAAAATTGGGGGCGCTGAAGTGATCCTGAAGGATAGTCTCTCGTCCAGGAATAGGCCTTTTGTGTGTGTTTATTGTAGTGTTTTCACGGCTCTATTGAGTATAGCAAAATCTCATTAATGAGCTCAGAGAAACGTGTACAGCACTATGACAGAACTAAGCGAAATAAACAAACTGCGTATGGAATGCCATTGCATAAACAAAGGATAATCAACTTGCACAGAACCGCTTTTAACCGTTTCTTATGGTTAGTAAAGAATTATTAACTGTTCCGTGAACTGATCAATACTGACCATTCAGTATTGGCTAGTGGAATGTGTGATTCACCTGTAGTAGTAATATTGGCAGATCCGGAGTAGTTCAGACTACATTGCATATCCTGTCTCTTCCTCTTCTCCAGAATGGCTCCTCTCGGTCCCTGTCTGCTGCCCTGGACTGCTTTGCCTCCCTGTTCCCTCAGACCCGGCCTTCTCGGTGTAACTCCTATGCACAGGGTCTGCTTCCGGTGCTGGTGAGGGTGACTGGCAGGGAGGAGGAGGCCCTCCATGAAGGCCTGCAAGAGGCCCTCGGCAAAATCCTACCCACCATGACGCCCTTCCTCTCCACGTCCAACCTGCAGGTACACAGTATTATACGTAATTATGCTCAAGTATAGTCAAACAACAGAACATCCTGCATGAATAGGTGATCGCTTGTGTTGTGAACATATGATTGATCCATTCTGTTATGATCATTATCATATTCATATCCAGTTCCTGATGACCGGCCTTGTTCAGCGACTGCCGAAGGCTTCCCCCAGCTACCGCCGGATGGCAGCCTCGGCACTGCGTTCCCTCACGACCTACTCCCGACAACCGCCAGCGATTGCTGAGTGGCTCATCAGCAAACTGCTAGGTGAGTGAGGGAGAGTCCGATGGGTTGCTGGGTAATGATTTACAGCGGCATTACTCCTTTCCTTGTGTATGTGTTTGCGTATTTGGTGCTTGGACACCTGTATGCACAGTATACTTGTTCTGTGTGTGGAACACACAGAACACATGCATCAATACATTAAGATTTTAACGTGTGTGTGTGTGTGTGTGTGTGTGTGTGTGTGTGTGTCTGTCTGTGCTTGACGGAAGTGGGATGTTCGTGGGGCGGGACTAGACTATAGTGACGCGCGACCTTCGTACTTTAATTTATTTACTGACCCTCGAACTCCGCGAAGAATGTTCGAGAACATTGGGCCGGGGCATGGGCTGGAATCCAGTAAGGAATAAGGGAGCAGCAGTCGAAGCGGACTCAATCGAGCGAGCAGCAGTTGAAGCGGACGCAATCGAGAAGCAGCAGTTGAAGCGGACGCAATCGGGGAGTAGCAGTCGAAGCGGATGCAATCGGGAGCAGCAGTCGAAGCGGACGCGATCGGGAGCAACAGCTGCGCTGGAGGCGGAGGCAAACGGGGAGCAGCAGTGGAAGCGGATGCCGCAATCGGGCCCGGGAGCAGCAGCTGAAGCGGATGTAAGCGGCGAGCAGCAGCTGAAGTGGACGCAATCGGGGAGAAGCAGCTCTTCAGAGAGCTGTCCGGCGCTGGATTACGCACGGTAGGCGAACAAGGGGGAAGTAGCTGAGCGAGCGAAGCGAGCTCAGCTACTTGTACATATTATCTGTGGAGTACAAGTATTAAGGGTGACAGTTTAGCTGTGTTACAGTTAAACTACACAGTGCAGAATGTGCTGAAGTGTGCAGTTTCATCAGTGACTTCCCTTGCCCAGATATGGGGTGTGGATGTGGAGCTAGCTCTGAGCTGGTGCAAGGGGTGCTTCTGACTCTGCAGCAGCTGTTCTCGAACATGGCTGGCATTCAACTACCGCTGGATATGCTCAAACAGGTGGGACTTGAGTTACTTACTGCATGTAGCTTGTCACAGGCATCACTTCACAGAACTCAGTGCTAATTTCCTTATATGGAAGGTTCGAAGTTCAGAGCTTTCTTGTGAGGAAGGTAATGATTATTAGCTTCTGTCACCTACATATGTATATCACCATGGTGACAAAGCGCATGTGTTTTTCATTGGATTCCCAGGTGTATGCATTCACAGTGAGCTGCCTGCTGTACCGTGATGCCAACACCTCTATCTCTTCCCTGGAGGCCCTCCACCAGCTGCTGGTGTCCACCACAGCAGAGCTGGCCGTGTGGCTGACCACACCGCTCCCCGCTGCCCAGATCACTACTAACTTCTGGGCTGACGGAGGTGCCAGTGACACGGCCAGTGATACTTACTCCCTCGGAGAGGTGAGATCCATTATTGTAACTACAGGTGAATGTGGTTGGCACTAGATTTTGACTCACTGCTCAGTTATGTTTCCCACAAATGTGCAGGGTTTCAGTTTCACATACACATGATCATTACTGTAGTAGTCTCTTAGTACGTACGTATGGTTGTCTTTAGTCAGGTGACTTGGAATATACTTTGTCTTGCAATGGTTTTTCTCTAGGGTTTGGAGACACCTTGTGATCAGTACTTTGAGAGTGAAGATCTGACTCTCTCCTTTGCTGGCAGCAAGACTAAGACTCGTGTTGTTGCCCGCTCCACATCCCCCGATGCGGATCTCCCATCTCCTGCTCACACACCTGCAATTGCTGGAGCTGCATGCCAGGCTACACCGGCCGGTCCTGCTGACCCACTCGGCAATATCAGCCATGTACGCAGCATGCTTGATTCAGAGCCTCCTGTTTGTTCCAAGTTGTTAATGTTGGGTTGGCTTTTATTATTCCGTTTCTACGTACATGCTGACTATCGTATATCCTTCCCTCCTTCTATACTCCAATGCAGTACATCCTCAACAGTGTGCTATCCAACACTAGAGTTAGTGCCCAGTCACTGGGGATTGCCTGCATCACTGCTGCGGTGGACATCTGTCCTCCCATTCTGCAATTGCTTGAGCCTCTAGAAGTGTTCGCAGTTGCTGACGACCCAAACCTGCGTTGCAGGTTCAGCAAGGTACGTATCAACTCCACTGTTTTGTTGTGAATACCTTAAGGTTCCGGGATACCCAAATGTAATTAACGTCTGATTAATTAAGTGGGCGTGGCTTCCTAGTTTTACAACTAATGTGGAGCTCGTTCTGGCTCACCCTAATAAGCAAGGCTCACGCACTATGAAGTACGAGAGATGTACCGTTGGATGCTGCGGAGATCAGCGGTATAAGCGCTAGAGCACATGCACTGCGTGCAGTTATCGTACGACTCTGCTACAAGGATTTTTTGACGTCAAATTTTGCACATAGAAAGGGACATTCAGAGCACAAATCGTACTTTATCGAGACCTACCTTGCCGATAATGGTGACAGAGACCATAGTGAAAGCCCGGGGAGGTCTACCATGAGAGATAGAATCGACGGAAGTCGAAAGTGGAAGTCACAGAGGTCAAACCGTCCCCCTTTCAGCACGTACTACTTCACGGAAAGAGCCGACTATCGCTGTTCAGCTGTCTCTGGCACTGCAACAGGTACCTCACTTTCACTCGCGGTAACAGCGCACACCCTACACTGAACGGCAGCGAAGACGTTTGACGTCGAAAATCAGTGGCCATCACGAACACGTCTTCACTACGGCAGGACAGCAGCTGCCTTGGTTAGGCGCATGCGTACAGGAAGTCACGCCCATTTAATTGGCCTAATACAGGAAGTCACGCCCACTTAATTACCTAATTAGTTATTGGGTATCCCGTAACCTTAATTAAGTATGTTCACAACATTGGCAGGTACTAATTTTAGCGTTCTTTTTCGGAGGTAATAATATACTGTTGTATTACTTATATTGCCCTTCCTCGGAATCTGTTCAAGTGGCAACTGCCTGCTAAGGCTAGTGCAACAGGTAAGCCAAACTCAGAATGATGCCTCTTATTTTGCTCTCACCTTGTGGATCCTAGACTCTGATTGCATCCACCAGTTGGCACTGTACAACTAGCATAGGTTGTTCCAAGGCTGCTTAATTCATAGGTGGTTCGCACACACGAATGTGGCATGACATACTGCCAGTATTATTGCTCGCAGGTTCACGATTCCTTTGCAATTTGCTAAATTAAAAATTAGCACCTGCAAATGATAGTGACATGTATGACATAGAAGTTTTGTGTAACTGATGGTGTTGTAGTGCTCCTGATCATCTTGTTGAACAGGTGCTGAAAACCCTTGTCTGCTCTTCCCTAGCTCCTTGCAGTGATCATCTACTCCCAGCTGAGAGCCAACTACATGGACTACTCTTGCTGTCCTGCCATAGTGCCTGATGCCGTAGAGAAGTTGTGCACCATGCTGGAAGACAACACACCTGTTGTTCTCAAAGCAACCTGCGAATCACTACAACTGTGTCTACCGGCTCTCACAAAGTCTTCAAGACCTGATATAGGTAATGCAGTATTGACAGAGCATGCATACATGTATGTTTGAATGTTCACTTTTAAGGTGGCAGATACCCCTTTACGTTAGGTTACCTTTAAACGTCGGGGGCCCCCGACGTTTAAAGGTAACCTAACGTAAAGGGGTATCTGCCACCTTAAGTCATACATATAGCAGTTACACTCATAAATAGAGGGAAGTGCTAGTATATTTACTGACCCAGTGGTACTGTCAGTTCAAGTGTGATCCATTTATTGGTCTGCCAAGCAGCTTTAGCAGTGGCCTGCTATGTATGTGCATCATTAAAATTGGCACCAGTTTTTGGGAAAACATTCACTACTGCGCCACATCCTGAGAACAAAGCTCCAGAAGAGATACGTAAGCAAAGCTCTGGAAAAAGTCTTGGAAGAAGCCTTCCCACTCTTGGAAGAATGCTTCCGGTTTGCAACGAAGATGCCCCACAAACTCAAGTCGGATATGATTCCGAAAGGCAGCATAATTTGTTAGGGTGCATACCGTACATTCATCCATGTATTAATTGTGTGGCACACGTTTCCCCTCTCCCTCCCTTGTGCAGCTGTAACCATCCTCCACAAGCTGCTCCCGCTATGTGACAGCTCCTACTGGCTGACAAAGGTGGAGCTATTGCAGACGCTAGCCTGCCTGGAATTTACATCCCTTGCTATGACAGACAACCACTTACCACGCAGCATGTTGGAGGGGGTAGTGTTTGCACTCCTGGCAGACAGTGATCACAGGTATATGCTGCTTGCTTACTTAAGGTTATGCGTTAGTCTCGGTATCAGACTCTCGGTACCAGACCCTCCCGCGTGCAAGGGTCTGGTACCGAGACTAGGGATGCCGTGTGCTTAGTAATATTCAAGCTATCTTTGTCCCTGCGTGCAGAAACTGTATAGAGACTGCAACAAAAACATAACAGTGATGTGGATGCCTTCTAACCGGTAGTGCCTGAGTATAACATATGCCAACATGGACAGTGGCAACAAAGTTTGAGGTTGAGTACTTGCCATCTGAAAAGGCTAACAGGCCAGTTTGGCAACATCCATTATAAGAAGACTTCAACTGACTGGAGGGCGGCTCGGAGCGGGTTAGCTTTGCTGCTGTTCGCTTTGCTGTTGTTGGATAAAATGAGTGATATTTGGTGAACAGGATATTTGTTTGATCCTTGTTGAGTTGTGTATCTGTGTATATACTCTTCATTTCAGGGTACGCATGGCCGCTTGTGAGACGCTTGTCTCCCTGGCCCCCTGCCTGCAGCTCACCAGCCAACCACTGCTAGCATGTGCCCAGTGGGAGGCAAGCCGTCTCTTCTTCGACCTCCACTCCACCACCATCCAACTCTCCCTAGCAGGGATTGCTGATTCCACAGCTAAGATCCGCCCTCTGTCGCCCATGGGACTAGAACACTTGCTCTGGTTCTTGCTTGGAAATATTAGGTATGGACTAATGCCAGTAATGGTGCATGTTGGTAGATCTCCTACCTAATACCATGGGTGGGTTTTATTTGTGGTGGTGAATTAATTCAGTTGCATGTAAACCTTTCAGCAGAGACTCCGCAAGAAGCCAGAATATCTGACTTTCACTTAATTCACAAATTGTTTCTGACCTCTGAAAGGACAACATTATGCACTCATGTTTTTACTGTGAACTACCTCATTCCGATACTGCATTTGTAAACCTAACACCTGTTGTCTTTCACCATGTTTTCCATGAAGTATCCTCCCTTTTGTACCCACCTTTATTTGTGCTTTACTAATTCGCACTCTTTCACTTCATCCCGTCTGACTCAGCTCTTCAGTGGATCCAAACCTTCAGCGTGGTTGCCTTGAAGCTCTCCACTGCCTCTCCCTGCATTACCCTCCCCCCTCCCTCCCCCACCTCTGGGGGTGTGTCGAGAGTACTTCCACACTATTAACCATCCTACAAGAGCTACTGAGCTGCTCGAGACTAGCGTGGGGAATACAAGGTAAACCATCATTACACATGTGTGGCCATTGGTTCTGGGCACTTGGATATATAGCCAGAAAAGTCCCAAAGAGGCCTGACTCTCGAGTGCTACATGTATATAGTGCAAGTAATGGAAAACTGGAAATGTGAAGCCTTGACTATGTGGCTACGGCGTAAATTCTCTACTAACCAATGACGGTTTTTTTCGTCATGATCTCCTACCCTCCTACCCATACTAATAAGAATATTATTTATATAGGGATTTAATATGTACGTTATACATACATGATCATTATATGCATGGCATGATGATGTAGTATAGTCAGTTGACCTGTTTTATAGCCAGTCATGGTACCAAGCTAGAGTGGGACTTACTTGGGTGCGTGTGCATGCAACTGCAGGCCGTGTACAACCATTGTAAGTACGCCTACGAGCCTCTCCGGTTGCTTCTGTGCCTGTTGTGGAGCCTACTGACCAAATGGAACAGTCTGCACTGCTTAATTTTATCCCCTACACGACGCAGCATTAAAAATGGATGTGAAGTCCACCATGTAGAGTGGCTAATGTGACTGGTAACGCATGTACGTACGTATGGCGACAGAATTCCCCAGTGCTGATGGCTTTAGATCCCCTCTGAAGGATGTAGTGTAAACTTCCTTCCGGGCATGCATGCACCACTCTCCATCCCTTGCTCTCTTCTTATGTACTATGCACACACAACGACGAATGTCCACGCAGCCCACTGTAAACTTCTGGAACTGACGGGCTCGGTCTTCCTCGGCTGTGCCCTAGCCAACATGCAACACAGTGCCGAGTCAGGCCAATCCTGGTGCGCCCTGAGTGAGCCTTCACTTGTGAGCCATGCCAACAGTCTGCTGAGCCACATTGTGAAGGTGCTGTGCATCTTTGCGCATATCATCGAGCATAGGGAGCCGGAAACAAAGGAGTCAAAGGTGAGCTTGTTCTGGCCTCCCAAGTGTACTTTTATCATACAGTCACTACTGTACATAATTCAATAGCAGTGCTCAACAATAAACCTTTGGTAAAAATATTTTTTATTGTGTACACTTTGTAAGGTCTATTATAGTTCCACTGTAGAGCTGAGCATCAAGGCCATGGTACAAATGTCACTTGTTTGTTGCATTGCTTGTGTACTTGTGTTGCATACTTGCAGCAATATACGTACCATGGCAACAAACTCATGCTAGATCCTGGTACTTAGCCTTGTACTGCGGTACTAATTGCTTTTATGAGCGCAATGCCATATACCAATCCCCTGTTCCCCTACCCCACATTGAAGTCATGTACATGTTGATAGGCAGAGACAGCACTTCGTGTGAAACTTGATGCCTGAGCACTGCAGGAAGTGTACCTGCAAAAGATATGCTATGGCTGGAAAGAGGTTCCCACAGCATTAATTATGGTCACTTTCTTTGTTTGCTTCTCTCTTTTTATGCTATAGAGACTCTCTCTACCAACAGTCCCACGCCGTGCATCTATGGGTGATACGACTTCTCCCAGTAAACCCAAGCCACAGTTACTGGAGTCATTGCAGAGGCCACCTTTGGTCCCAAAGTATGCACATGCTATTTGTAGACTTATACCATCACATGTGCATGCATCAATAACTGTCATGTGTCCGTGGAATGACGTACCGCCAACACAACACAACACCGCCAGATGGAGTCATTCGAGTGCAAATAGACTTCATGCAAAGAGAGTTTGTGATCATGAATAATTATAACACCATTTTTCATTTGAATCATGAAGTTCTGTACGTTTTCTGAGCTGTCATCGAGGAGGCGGAACAAGTGTTATAGGCAAAATCTGGCAAAAGGACTGAGTACTCATGCAGCTACGTATTATTGCTACTGTTGTCGACTTGTGACTGCATGTAGCCCATGCCCCTCCAACCACCCTGTCCATAATCACATGTCAGCAAGCCTTCTTCCTGCACTCTGTGCTGGGAATCAGGCTAGTGTATTTGTCCAGCGTTCTTTCTTCCTGCACTCTGTGCTGGGAATCAGGCTAGTGTATTTGTCCAGCATTCTTTCTTCCTGCACTCTGTACTGGGAATCAGGCTAGTGTATTTGTCCAGCATTCTTTCTTCCTGCACTCTGTACTGGGAATCAGGCTAGTGTATTTGTCCAGGTTCTTTCTTCCTGCACTCTGTACTGGGAATCAGGCTAGTGTATTTGTCCAGGTTCTTTCTTCCTGCACTCTGTACTGGGAGTCAGGCTAGTGTATTTGTCCAGGTTCTTTCTTCCTGCACTCTGTACTGGGAATCAGGCTAGTGTATTAATTTGTCCAGCATTCTTTCTTTCTGCACTCTGTACTGGGAATCAGGCTAGTGTATTTGTCCAAAGTAACTTGGAGGCAAATTATGCTGGAGTGTGTACTCCATTTTGACCTCCACCTGTTGTACTTTGTGATCTTCATGTTCAAGTGTTGGTTACATAACAGCGCAGAATAAATACGCATGCAAGTCCGTAGCAGTTGGTGGGTGGATACGGTACTGTGTATTACTAACAGAGGTAATATTCTCTAATCTGTCAACCTTAGGGATGGTATTGGACAGTTTGCTCATATGCCACACTTCCTAAAGATCATGGATTCATGCAAGGCTGCCTATACCAACTACCAGGTACACGATGTTCTTCACATTTACAATACTAGCAGGGTACATTGGGGGGGGGGGGGGGGGGGGGGGGGGGGGGGGGTAATTGAGTCGTTGTTGCCCCCCTTGAGAGATACCCAAGAACTAATATGTACTTAAGGCAACTCATGCCTCCACCCTTCACCGCACCATTGTGTCCCCCTAATTCAAACACTGATTAACATTTCTTTGATACTGTACGCACAAAAGTATGCAGAAACTACAGTTATGTCACCAAAACTACTGAGTAGTTTTGGTGACATCACGTACCACTCTCTAAGAATCAGTATAGCATTCACTGTCTCCACTGGTGTCCTTAGCTATATCCCCTTCCGTTATTCTGGATGCTCTGTTTGTCCAGGTATCATTGGCACCTGTTGGTGAGGATAAGTTCTCCAAGATGCTGCTGATATGCCACAATACTCTTGCTGCACTCCTGGAGGTACGATCATGGGGTCAGCTTCAACTGGCAACCACACGTACTCCTAGTGCAGTGGATTGCATTTCCGTTCGAAAATTTTGCGTATTCCGTAGATTTTTTGCGGAAACTGTGTTATGCAAGTATGACGCTCACGCAAAGTGCCCACAATTTCCGGACTCCAGCGTGTTCCGGGCCGTGTCGTTTCCGTGAAGCTACACCCACAGGAAGTTCTTGCCGCTAACTTTTAGCATGGTCACGGTATCCGCAAATGTTTGAACGGAAGTTCAATCCACTGTAGTGCAAATTGCAAAACCTTGTGGACACCCATTACTTGTAACCTTCACGAGCACTACTACACTCTGACATACTGTATGTCACCATTTATGCTGTTGTGCATGCCATATTTTATTATTTTCCCAGGTTGCCCTGGCTGACGATGTTGGTAAGAGTGTTGAGGAGCTCCTTGGCTATCTTGGGATCACTGTGAAAGTAGATCCATCGGGATCTTTGCTCTGTGTGCAACAAGTAAGGGCCTACCATGCGTGTTTGAAATACACGTACATATTGTGATGTGTACTAAGTTGTTGCAATGACAGCAGCATAATTATTATACGGTACACGTCTTTAAAAATGACGTTCACAGTATTCATGCATGTTCGTCGTATTGGGAGCCTCCTGATGACACGTATCTGTGTTGTCCCACTACAGCTGTTGAATGCTCTGTTTGGTATGAACACAGCTGCCCAGCACACCCACCTCTATTCCCCCTACATTTCATCTCTACCATATGACATTAGCTCACCGGCGAGGTAAGTTGCCTCGCCTCCTCTGTGCACTTACTGTACAGTGAGAAGTTTGTGCTTGGGAAAGCATTCCACATGTGGTGCTGGTAGTTCGTCCTACCATGGGAATGAGTTAAACGAGAGTACAGCCATACATTTTGTGGCAAAGTCTGCCTCAGAATTCCTATGTTGCTGGTCTCTTGCTGATTTACCCCTGACGGCTGAAGATAGAACCTATTATGTTGAGTGGGTTAGTAGCTGTCTCATATAGCCTCATTCCCAGTCGTGGCCTGGGAACGAGGCTGCTGTCTTATGGCTCTAGTGCACAGTACGTAAATATGTTCTGCCACAACATATGGAGTCTGATTCTGCCATGTACGTAACTACATGTATCACCTTGGCTACCATCCTTGACATCACCAATGCTTCAAGAGCACTATCTGTTCCTATAGCAGATAACTGCTTGAATAGGCTTGTGGTAAAAATTTGATTCCATCAAATACTTTTCCCTAGTTAAATTTTGCTGTACAGTGGCATGCAAATCTTGGTTAAATGTATATAACCTTCACATTTGTTCTAAATATGGCATCTGCTTGCATGTTCGTACCTCCCACAGTTTAGGGATGCCCTTGTCCTCACTGTATGACGTGACAGTGACACAGCCACTCCGCCTGATGACTTCCTGGCTCCAGTCTCCGCCTCCCTCTACTCTGCTCACACCAGCAGAAGAGCAAACTGACATCAAGAAGAGGTTGGTCCCTCTATTATTGTCAATTATTTCTCAATGTACATTCTTCATTAATAGGTGATTGCAATCATGCAACTGCTTGTTTCTTTTCAGCAAATTCGGGTTATTCAGGAGAGCTCTTGTAGTCAAACCAGTTAACCCTGTGGTACGTATGTGTGTGTGTGTGTGTTGTATACATATTAGTAAAGCCTTTCACTCCTGAAACTTGGTTCTTTACTTTACATACATAAAATGTTCTCAGTACCCACGTGATCAGGAGCCCATAACGACAAGGAGTGTCCAACTACAATAACAACTCTGGTCTAACAAAGCTTGTGCTTGACCATATACGGCAAGTGGGGAACCAGCATGAAGGCCAACTAGTTGGACTATTACAGGAAGCCCCCCCCCCCCCCCCCCCCCCCCCCCCCCCCCCCGTGCGCTAGCTGTAACGAAGGGTTGCTGTGGTTAGACCAGGGATATTCTTAGCTTCGTTCCCAGGCCTTCGCCCAGATTTTATCTTGCAGCCGTGGCAGTCATATCCACAATAATCTGGGCGGAGGCCTGGGGACGAGGCTAGCATATTCTACGCTAAGTTGGATGCCCCTTCTCATTGTGGACTCCCGATGTGACCCAAAATGGTTTCAGTAACACCTTGTGGCAGCCTCCAAGGCTGGGCCTTCGTAAATTTTAAAGTATGGAGTGAATGTGGTTAGTTAGTCATTAGCTATATATGCGTAGCTAGTTGTAAAACAAGCCGACTCAGTTCACTACTGTATTGCCAGGCGATGACCATTAGATGGCGTTCAATCAGGAACTTGTGGATACCATGAAGCAGTACCCATAAGCTTCTGCTAATAGAGACACCGGATTCACAGTGTTCTGGCAGATGTATCACGATCTTTAATCTTTCATGTCTGTTTACGAGGGGCAACCGCACTCCTGGTAGCCGCGATGCAACCGGTTGCGACTCGCCGTAGCGCAAGCTAAGTATTGTAATTCGTTCCAATTAACGCACATGCCACGTGGCAACCACGATCGCGAGCAATGGCGACCAAAAGTATGCTACAGCTACAGCACCTACGTACATATAGCTTACTCACATGTGTGTTGTGTATCCGTGCTCTTTCTATCCTTGCACACACACACACACCACACACATCCATCAATAAATCCAGTCTTCCATCAAGGACTACATTGGCTACTTTGAGCCACTCGTTGTGCTTGCCCTCCGTCAGTTCTCCTACACCAGTTCCCTACTCCTCCAGCAGAGAGTGCTCTTCCTGCTGGTCCAGCTACTGCATCTCAAGGTTGTGCGATCTAAACTCACGAAACATAGTTGCCACAGTTCCTTAGAGGCATATGAAGTGTTTCCCCCGGAGGGGAGTAGAAGGGTGTCCCCCCCCCCCCCCCCCCGCTTTCCTAGCCTATGATCCTTGATGTGGTCGTTGGATGCCTTAAGTTCTTTGATCTGGTCAATTTTGTTCCCCCCTTTCCTGTCAGTTTTGTGGGAAACACTGATCTGCAATTTAGGCTCCATCAACTATGACTTTTTGCCTATGTAGGTCTATGTTTAAATCTAATCCTCGCATAAAGCTGATTATAGTAGATACCGAGATAGATCGAGCTACAATGTGGGGGACGGAGACTGAATCTCTTTAGCCTCATTCCCAGGCCCCACGCAGCCTGGGAATGAGGCTAGAATCTCTTCTCTCTCTTCCAATTGTAATTCTTCTGCTTGTGTATCCCTTCAACTGTGCTGTTGAACCCAGGTACGCTATGAGTTGCTAGACTGCAACCACTCATTCCTGGAGTCTGTTCTGAAGCTGGTTGGTTTGATGGAAAGTGAGTCAGTGAGAGGTGGGGAGAACCTGGTGCCTCACCTCTTCCAGTTCCTTGTGTTGCTTGCCAACGACCAGTCAAAGCTGATTACTGTGCCACAGGTGTGTGTGTGTGTGTGTGTGTGTGTGTGTGTGTGTGTGTGTGTGTGTGTGTGTGTGTGTGTGTGTGTGTGTGCATACGTATGTGTGTGTGTAAGAGAATTCCAAATATGGAAGTGGTTGGAATCATGTTGTTAAACAGCCAGCACCTGCACAACTCTCTTAGGCATATGTACGTAATTTTGGTGCATAAATGTATATGGTAGATAGGTTCTACTAGCTTCCAAACTCTGATCTCCTATATGTGTATAATAAATTGGAAATCCAGTAGATGAGCATTATATTGCACATCCAATTTAGGTCACACCCCTCTGATCATATATTTTACAGGTGATGCAGAAGTGCGATGGTGTGATGGCCTCCGGTCACAATGTGGACACATTTGCGATCCCTGCCCTGCAGCCACTGGTGCTGAACCTCTTTGTTCGACCATCCCGTGAGACAGAGGACCTGGAAATACAGAGGTAGTCACGACATTTCTATAGTAGCTCCACGGAACATGTATGAGGGTATTGTGGTGAGTCTTTCACCAGATGTGACTATAATTATGTCACGGCTTACGTACGTATGCTAGTCTCATTTAGATTGCAACTTCGTTCAAATCCTGAACCTAATTGGTCATGAGCATGGCTCATACGTAGTGTCCACGAACCATGGAAACTATAAAGATTTTCCCAAGCTATCATAGTCACATAGAATCAGCTTTATATGTGTATAGTAAAGTGCATTTCAATTTTAAACCTCAACAATACATTTCTTGTTAGCAGATCATAATCTTTCACCTCTGTTGATTGAATGAATGTACTTGAACTGTGTTGTGAACTTGCCAGGGAGGTTCTTCTGAACATGCTCCTGAGGTTGGTAAAGCACTCCCGAGTGATGGTACTGCTCACGTATGTCCTTGACTGCTACAGAAGGATATCACATAAATGGAATGAGGTTTGTTTTGTGTGTGTGTGTGTGTGTGTGTGCGTGCGTGCTTGCGTGCGTGCGTGCGTGCATGCGTATGTACGTATATAGTTGTGTGTGCACAGTATGACTACCTCAACACTGCACATGCAATCATTCTCAGTTTTCTTCCAACTCTCTGTATCCATTTCCCCGCTCTCTCTCTTGTATGTTTGGCCTCTTATCCCTCTGAGCAGGTGTCCAATCAGATCTATGCTGCCCTGCTACCCCAAATTGGAAAGTTGAACGTGCTGTTGGATTCAAATGAAGCCCTTGTAGCCATTTACCAGCTGTTTACTGCAATGGATCCTGGGACCATCAGTGTGCAGGTCAAACACTGTTGCACGAACTGGTTACATGTATGCTTACATACGTATACAGTGTTATGTTATAGGACACACATAATTTCAGTGCTAGATCTACGTTCACAGGCGCTGTTCACCTCGGTGCTGAAGCAGCACTTCCTGACATCCCTTTCCCGCCTGTTCCGATGGCTGAGGGTGGTTTGCACGGTGCTAGAGCTCATGATCACCATCTTCCCTGAAATTACTCTCTTCAAAGACATGGGGTACACCCTAGACTTGCTGTGATTAAATTGCATGAGTTGAGTTCTTATGTGCAAAGTGATGATGTGCGTGTGAAAGTTACAAATGGAGCTGCAACAGAGTAATGGAGAACGCCGTTTATTGACTACGAATCCATTTTTTTACTGTGCATAATGTTCAAGCTTGCTTGTAGTCAACTTCACTCGATAGCAGGTGGATATCTTATTCGATCAAAATGCAAACACATACAACACACACACACACACACACACACACACACACACACACACACACACACACACACACACACACACACACACACACACACACACACACACACACATACGTATTTCCTGCCATCATGTAGTCCCCAGGTGTTTCAGGTCCCCCAACTGGAGTGTGCTCTCGCCAGTGTGGATGGAGAGTCCATCCCTGGAGACAGAGAGAAGCCCTCTCAGCTGGCAGCCTTCTTACTGGGAGCACTCCACCTGGCAGCCAGTACTCTTAACCAGCTGCATGTGAAAGTGAGTAGACAGCACAGAATACGTACCATCAACTGGCGTCAAGTCACACTGGATTGTTTAACATACGTCAGTGTAGTACACCTCCGTTGTGGGTCCGGCAACAAACCTGCCAGCTTTCAGCTTTATGTACACATATTCATTGGTGATAACTGTTTATTGTGGTATTAACTTGCAGTGAGTATATGTGATAGCCAGGGGACTTGCACATGAAACTATTCTACAGTTGTTCCCGAGGATGCTAGTGAATGGGGTTTATTCCTGACTTGGGCAACCCATGCTACATACGTATACATTACGTGTATTGCACTAATATATAGTTTTCCTTTTCAGCGTTCCCCTGAAGATTACCACCTACTGCCCACACTGACCATCAACATGATGCTGCTACTACAGTCACTGGTGGAAGGTACGTATATACTAGATACATGCGCATGATGTGCACATGCGATCAGGTATTGATCTCTTTCGTTGTCTTCTTCACTGGTGCCAGGAAGCAAAGAGACACTGCCTCACTTCCTCAGTCCCTTTGCTAAAGTGATTGTGTCACCGTCTGAGCTGGTGCTCAGCAGCAAGGCAAACCTGTTGCCTTGCCTTGTTTCCTCTGGTTTGTCTTTTTGCTTTATGTGCCGACCCTCTCCACTTCTCTTTTTTTCTGCTTCTACGTAGCTCTTCTCTGGTACTATCTGCCATCTTTACCGTACTGCTTAACTATACACAAATTTCCTTGCTGCACTCCTTGCTCTCCACTAAACTCTCACAGGTTCCTACCAGTCCCTGAAGTCCTCTTTGTCTTCCCTGCCTCACCCCACCCTGAACAAGATATTCCAGGAGCTCTCCTCCTCATACCCCCTCCTAACCCTCCAGTATGTCACCCTAATGCTGCGTGTTCATGCCACTGAGAGTCTCCAATGGGTGAGTCGTAGTTATCATAGAATGCCTGTGAAACGATTGGATTAGACTACTTACGTATAGGCGAATGAGGAGGCATGTATAGCTGAGTGAGCGAAGCTACTTGTAATGTGAATATTTCTGTGGACAGTGTGGCTGAATCAAACACTACAGCACCTCACAGTTTACTCGCCCACACATTGCACATAAACTCTCACACTTGCCACACACGCACGTACATACTTGTAGGTATTACAGCTACTCTCTCAGCCCTCCTCTAACTCCCTTCTCCACCACTGCGCGCTGCTGCTGGTATGTGAGCAATGTGATCCCAAGGAGGCTGGTAGGGCAGTGGCACTGTGTCCTGCCATCATGCAGCATTGTCGGAATTCCTCCGTGAAGTCATTCCTCACGTGAGTGCTACATATGTTTTCCTTGAATCTCCTTATATGTACATACGTGCATCAGAGATTCTTCCATCTAGCTAATGGTTTGAACCATATTGTAAACTCAGGAAACCCACTTTTAACATTCTCGCATATGGGCCGGGTTCCACCAATACCGGTATCGGTATCGGTCCTGATACCAGCCATGCAGTGGTGAGGTATTGGGTATCAGTTATTTGGAGATTTACGTAATGGTCCTGTGACATGAGAGTGTGACCGAGCACTTGCTCAAGCAATCAGTGATGGCCAGGCAAGTTTAGAGAGGGTTTTGGGAGCATTACTGGGTGAATGCACTTGCAGTGTTCGGAGCAGCTATACGTATGGAGTCGAACAGTGAGCGCAGTCAACATCTGTTTATACCGCAGCTCCACAATATGAAAGCAACACTTGTTGCAAAGTTGTGAAGAAAGCTTTTCAAGGGTACATTGAGTATATACCTATCACACAGTGGCATATTATTGGTATCGGCTTATCACACAGTGGTATATTGGTAATGGTATCAGCCTATTTCACATGTTCTAATATTGGAATCGGAAGTATCGGTGGAACATTACCTGCTTGTTACACGATTGTTAAGTTGCTTATGCCTTTCCTCCCTCAGTGCTGCCTGTACAGACAGTGCTGTGCAGCAGTCACTCCTTGAGATGCTCAAAGGAGTGGACCTCGGTGATCCTGTGCAGTGTATGCAGGCAGTGAGACTCTGTGCATGTGTTCCCTCGTGTGGAACCCTCCACTACCTCTGCTCTCACCTCATCACCCACCCACTGCCCACTGTAGCAGACACTGCTACCAGGACAGCGGTGCAGTTGATACCAAGTAAGCCAAAGCATTGAATGATCTTTGTTTTCAACCTGCACTCATAAAGAATGACGTATGTTTTACCGTGGTAGGTTAGAACTAAAGATGTGTCCGGCTAGTACATCACTTTTATTACATCAAGATCGGTGCATAAGGCATACCACTCAATCTATAGTCCCGTTTAGCTGGCTTGTACACACATTGTCTGACATTTAAGCCAGCCAGCAAGTATTCGAATGAGTGCATGTTTCAAATTAGTAACTCTATGTACATGTACCACAGGCGCTCTAATTATCCGTCGCTCAGAAAAGTTGCAATGTAACACAATCATAGAAACTCGCACACCCAAACTGTCCAAACAGTGACACAAGATTTATGCATGATTAGAAAACACCTCACTAGGTAGTCGAGTCAGAGTAGGAATAGGAAATGGGTCCCGGAGTGCAACGCATTATTGGTTTGAGACTTGGAATGTTTACGCAGATTTAGAAATGACGCATAATTATAGTATAAGTATGGATTATTTAAGGTCCTCCGCCTGAATAGCTTAATTAAAGTCTTCACACTTACGGACCATTTCAAGATCGACATCAGAGTGCTTCCTGGCAGCTGAAAATGAAACGTGGATGTACTGAATACCTGCGTTTCAGAATAGTGTGAGGCGAAGTCGAGTTGTAATTGCTTCCTGACTGCAATGTGAGTGCTGTTGATCCCAAATACCATTGGTTGTCTCTGTGTAGAACTAGACAGAAAGTACGTATGTCGTACCTTGGTCTCAGTGAAGAAGATGTACTCATTCTCTGTTCTGGCCTGGGTTTTACTAGTACTCTCTAATTGACTCCTCAGTGCTTGGCAGTGAGCTAACAAGTGAAGTGGCCGCAAAGTTGGTTGAAGAGTTGAGACCACACAAGGAACGGTTAGTATAGTCAGTATGGTATGGTCGGTACAAAGACCCTTTCTTTCTTACCTCATAATTACAACATAGTCTTTGCATCTCATGATTCATCTATTACACAGATGCAGTGGTGATCTGTTCTCTACCCTCTGTGAGATGTCAGGCCAGCACATCCCCTCCCCCACCCTGACCGAGGAGGACACCATCCTCAATGTGCAACAGGTCACACAGGTGTGGGGTTTATAGCAGAAAGGAAGATGAAAAATTATGAGGCATCCTATGATCGTATACAATGCATTCTTCAGTGGGTAGATACGTATGTATTATCTGCAAGTGGTAAGCACTCTCCTGGTAGTACAACTCACTGCTAGGGCAAACTCATCTTTCAGGATGATGCCGCAGGTCTTACATGCATGTACTCTCAGATAATTCAGCAAAGTCTGAATGATCACAACGATATAGTTTGTACGCCTTTCATGCTGTGAGAGTTGATCTCATTGTGGACTATTGTTATATCCCCTACCAGGAGTGATAACAAACTTGAACACATTCTGGTCATTAAGTAATATTTAGATACCACTTTGCAGTGCATTACGGGTTTTAGTGCACGAGGGCAATCTAGTTAACGGTCGAGGGTGAGATAATGCACGAGCCGAAGGCGAATGCATTATCCGCCCAAGTGCACTAAGCCCGTAATGCACTGCAAACTGGTACCTAAACTACTTAGTGCAACTCACTGACCAGAGACAGCCTTTGATCTTTGAAAAGCGTGCATTATCTAGATAATGCACACTAAAGTGTGCATTAAGCGATTTAATGCTCCGTCATGTGATCGATTCTGAGGCGTCTGATTCATTGAGGGTCACGTGAGTAGCACTAATTGCTGTCAATGTATGAAGTTTTACTGGGAATTACCATGCTCACTTCCTTCAGTCATGGTTCTTGGGAAAGGTCTCTGAATTCTGCTCCTCCCCGCATGTGGTCGGCGAGGTTTGTGCTCAAGTGCTAGGAACTCTGACGGAGGCTGATCTGAGGGAGGTTGTAGGGGGTGATTCTTTTCCTATGGTGAGTGTGTTGGAGTAGCAGTGGTGTGCTGTCTCACTTTTTGTAGTAATTTCAGGTTCTTTCTACTACGTACATACAGCTAATTTAAAAGTTTTCCTAAACCCTTCACTCTTTTTTTCTCTGTTGCATACATACATACGCAGTCACTATTGGAGTGCTGCATTGTACATGGTGTGAAGCTGTCCCTGAACAGGAGAACACAACGCATCTTTGACCAGATGGAGCTTTCCGCTACTGAATCACAGCCACCCCAATTGCACCCTCTGCTTCAGGTAACCAGAAACAACAGCAGCATGTTATACATAGCAGTCGTGAAGTGTCTTTGGTTGATTGCCTATTGCAGGTGTGTGCGAATTGTCTCCTGGTGGCAGTAAAGACTAACTCCCATGACTTGACCCTGATACGTCCCTTGGTTTGTCTCCTGTCATCTCGGCATCAGCTTCCCAGCCCAGTTCTACTGGAGAATGACGTGGCTGTGTCCATAGCAACATTGGGTCTCCATTCCTTAGCTCACTCACAAAGTGACCATTTGTCTCTGCGCTTAGCACTAGACTGCTGCTCTCTGGTAAGTGAACTTGTTGATGGATTGTGGTGTGTTTACTGTACACTGTTATATTTCTTCCACCTTTCTTTCCCATGAAAGGCTCTACAAACTCCCGAGATCTGTAGTTCTGTCACTGATAAGTGGGTTTGCCAGGCCATTCTCCAGCTTTATGAGATTATGAGAGCTGGTAGGTCAAATAGTCTATCTCTTGATATAATTACTTAGGAGGACTAGCAGTAGACTACGTACATAATGTGGTACACATCTTAAAGAATGATGCTGTACTTCAGAACAATTTTCAACTTGCAATTGTGAGGCAGCTTTGCTGCAAACCGGAGGGCTTGTTCCGATAATCAGACAACTTTTTCGAATTAGAAGGTTTCTTCGGAGAACCAGAAGTCTTCTTGTGAAGAGCACTAGGTTTCTACATAATTTTCTGCTTACAGATCTTCGACAGCTTTGGTTTGGTTAGGTCCTTTGGAACTTTGCTTAGGTCTTCTAGAGCTTCACATTAGGTGGAAGGTAGCGGAAAGGTTTGCAGTAGCGGAAATGGTTTCTGAAAACAGGCATCATTCTTAGAGACTCCAACGTACCATGTCTTGCTTGCATTGCTAAATATTTTTCTGGCCATGATCACCTCAGACTGCTCCACATACGTAAGAGGTTAACATGAGGATATGTTCTTGTCCTCACAGCCTACCCTGCAGTTAAGTTGAATGCTAACAGCAGCGATGAAAAACAACTGCAGGAAGGTACGGTGATTCGCATGCTACTTGCTACTGTATGTACTGTAACCAACCAGTAATTGAGTACCAGGACATTTGACTGAAGCAACTTGAGCAAATTCCGATGTACGTACGTAGTGTAGATGCAAATCAGGGCATCAGAAAAAGAATGTTTCCATATTTTTGGGGAATCAGTGCACGTTGGCAATCACTAAACAGTAGTCACAATGTTCATGTGCCTTTCCAGTAGTTGTTTCCCCTAGTAACTGGATTATAACAAGGCGTCTTTTTTGAAAAATTGTCTCGGCGGTTTGCTTGCAAGACTGATACAAGTGTTGGACACTACAGATGTTTGCTCGGTAGCTAGCTAGCTAGCTATAGCTCTGAGATTAGCTTGGCGCATGCTGCCGTACTGATGAAAGACTTTAGTGTGTCAACAGGCAAATACGTCACAATTTGTTGCACCAATAGACACATAATTATGATGGACAAACTTCAATGAAAGGAGCACTGGTCATACCTTTGACTTTGACTGAAAATAGTATACGTGAGCACACAGACAAAGTGGCTTGAAGAGAAGACTTTGACTAAATTTGTCAATGGAGGAATACTGATGTAGTCTATGAGCATCTAGCTAGCTACACGTTGCCTACGTCATATACGTTGGTCAGTGGTTTCTCATGGCCTTCTTAGCCGTCTCCTGTCTCGGTCAGCTTGTAGTCGTTGCTCTCTCTGTTCCGGACTCTCTTGTTCAGAAGTTTCTTTGCCGTAGCCTTTCTCAGTCAGCTTGTATAGTCTGCGTTCTTGGCGCTTCTCAGACGATCATTCTTGCGTATACCTTGTTTTAGCCTCTCTCGCTGAAATCTCACCTGATCTTGACTCTTTGTCTAGCGCAGTAGGGTGCGGCCACATGCCGTTGCTCTCTCTCTCTCTCTCATTGCCTCCTCTCTCGGTCAGCTTGTAGTCGTTGCTCTCTCTCTCTTGTTGCCTTCTTTGCCGTTGCCTTTCTCGGCTGCTAGCTACGTACTTACAGCTAGATACTTGTAAGGTGCGGCCACATGCACATACATAAATATTAGGCCAACTAGCTAGTTAGTAAAATCTGTCGCGCATGCGCTCAAACTATGTGGCCACGTGGACGTGGACAGACAGACGTGTACGTACCCAGCACTGTGTCTCGGCGCTTCGGCGCCGAGACAAAAAATGAGCATCAAGTCTATCACTGCTATCCAATTATTGATCGATTACTCTAGACACCCATATTCAATGTTTTACAGATGTACCTCTGGAAAGAGCAAAAGGACAACTACGCAGTGTTCTGGATGTTCTTCTCCACCCGGCCTCCTACCCCACCTCGTACATGCACCACACATCCCTGGAGGTTCTGGCCTTTACCCTGTCCCGTCATCCTCTGGTTCACCCAGCTGTGATGATGCCTCCTGCTCTGCTGGGAGAGGGGTCCATCAGTGAAAAACTGCTGGATCAGGCAGTTATGGAGAGCGATGTATGTGTTGATGGAAGGGGCTGGGTGGGGTGGGGTTATGTTTGAGTTCCTTATACTCCAGACTCTTGTACGTATGTACTGCATTTCTGTTTTGTTTACCAACTGTAGATATTGCACCAGTTCATGCAGCGGTGCAATGCTATTGGTTGGCTCAATCGTCACCAGTTTGAAGAGCGTTGGATGCAGCTACTGGGCGTAGTCAACCAGCCCCCACCTCCGGAGGGTACCCCTCAGGAAGAGGGCCACGCCCACATGATAAATGTGTGTGCCGGGGTGCAGGCAGTGACATCACTGCTCTTGAATGCCAACCTCAGGCCCTCTCCCGGTGATCCCATCTCCAGCATCCCGTTACACACACACCGAAACAGTGATGTACTCTTCCTAGGAAGCAGGTATTGAATTATATTGTTCACTATCATAGCATCACTAAGTATTGCGGCTTAGTCTTTTGGCGGCTCATACATTGTGTGGAGCTTCGGCTCTCCACCTCTGTTTTCGTTGCCACATACTTGACTTTTGAAGCTTTTGTTCACTTTGTTCAAAGGTCAAGTACATGGCTGAGAAAATGGAGCGGGAAAGGGCCTGGGGATGAGGCTTCTGATATGAAAGATACTATACATCTGATACTTATTCATCCTTGTTCCAACCAGGCCAGGTCGCAAGTTGGCTCGCCTCCGTTGTCTCCTGGAGCTGCAGCTCCTCCTCCAGTGCGGACACCGTCCCAACCTCTATTCCTGCTACCAGAATCCTCTCCTCCACCATGTCTCCTCCCCGCACTATCCGCCGCTGTACACCCGCAACGTGGAGCGACTGATGGGTGATACGAGTACTGGATCAGGGCAGATGTCACTCAACTCTCTCTGGCCTATCATGCTTATGTCCGCTACTTCTGGTGGTACGTACGTAGCTTCGTGTGTGGTTCAGTGTGATCTGTCATTCTGTGAGACAGCTTTTGACTAATAGTGAATCTTTCATGCTATATGGAGGTACTTGTGTGCTTGTACTGGAAAGCAGAATATGACACTAGCAATCAAGTGGTTTCAATCGCAGACATACATTAACTTAGGAACTATATGTTGCCCTTGGTTGTGCAGGCCGCCCTGTTTCTGACGATGTGGATATTCGGTCTTGTATCCTCACCCTGATTGACCTGTACAACCACTGGCTCTCCCAGCCCATCCACACTCTGCTGCTGCAGCACATGGTGCACTCTATCATCATGCTATCGGACCTCTTTGCTCTGGTACTCTCTATTGACACTGTTCTGTCACCAAATCATAGCTATGACTGTATCACTCGACCTAATGCTCTGTGCTTCTTCTCGTCTCTCTCTCTCTCTCTCTCTCTCTCTCTCTCTCTCTCTCTCTCTCTCTCTCTCTCTCTCTCTCTCTCTCTCTCCTCTCTAAGGCTACAATATTCTCTAAGTGTTAATCTTTTGGTGTGCATTCATCAGCTGGTTGTTTACTGCTCAATGCAACTGAAATTGCATGAATGAAAGTTTCATTTTGCAGTCAGCATGTGGAATGTCATGTGATATGAAGTATCCTTCCTGCCTATAGTCTGGGCAGTTTTGCTGGATGCTGGCAACGTTATTGGACCTATACAATCACCATCCATCTGAGGATACCACTACCACTGCCCTGCTGGTGCTAGGGGTGCTGAAGGCTACTGCAGTTCTCAAAGTGGTTAGACAAGAATCATTTTTTCAGTTAACTGCTAGCCTTCTATGTCCTTCCCTCTTGTAGATAGTTGTAGTCATTGTTGCATTTAGTAATCCTAATCTCATCCTAGTAATCCCTTAGCCTTGTTCCCAGGCTCTCTCCCTGTGCTACAACGAATCATATTGCCACGCACACAGGGAGGGGCAGCCTGGGAACGAGGCTAGTATACCCTCCCTTTGATTAATTCTCTTGTTGCAGACCTGCTGCACAACATGCGTAGAATGGGGTGCAGAGAGCACCCAATCTTCAGATTCATGAACTGAAGGTGGAAGTGAAGGAGTATGCTTTGGTCTGATATTAAAAGAATGTCTGCTAAATCAAAGTTGTGGCAGAAGCCTTTTGCCCGATAAGCTAGGTCAATGCTCGAAATGCAAGAGATAAGAAGTACTGCAAGTGTGCTGGAGACAGCTACACTGATGGTTTGCAGTACGCCCAGCTTTTCGTTGCTTGCACTACGGAAAAGCGGCGAGCATTACGTAATCGACAAATGCCAAAGTTTCGCGTATTGTTCAATCAACTACACGTTCAATGCTTGGTGTGTATGACAGTCGCTCCCCGCTAGCCAGATACGCGTGGTAAGTTACCTGGTACCTTAGGCTGTTCTGAGCCCCAGATCTCCCACGTTCAATTAATAAGTCCTTTCTACCCTTGACGTCACGCACTTGAGGTAACTTACCAGGCCCTCCGCGTTCTTTCATGCAACTGAAAGTGGTGCACGGGCCTGGGAACGAGGCTAATACGTGTGCACAAGTGTATAGTTACCAGGGCCAAGTTCAGTTCAGCATTCACCTGCTGCTAGCTCAGTAGCGGTGGCTTCGGAGCATCTGTACCTCAGTTTTGCAAAGTGTGTCCGGCAGTTACTTCTCCCAGATGCAGAATTTTGGATGCAAAGCATATATGTGACCCGCTGAGGGATAACCCGGCACATCCCGCAATTATTGATTTCGTGTTAGAGGCAATTATAGTCACAAAGCAACATTTCGGCGAAAGCGCGGTTATTACAGCAACGGGTCAGCAGACCCATGGACTACAAGTTATCAGAGTATAAAGCCTGGATCTACTTCCATTCCGGCGTTATAAGCCCGAACTCAAGCTATATTGTCGTGCATAAATTAGTATACGGAAGGCGTTGCTACGCACACAGAACGAACTACTTACCACAAATGGTGTCATTCCACGCTGTCCTCTGGTTTATTCTGTCCATTTTCACTCCGTCTGACCTAGCTATCTATCGGATGAGTCGCGAAAAACACGGCTAGCTAGCTTCAGCACGAACTAAACGCGTCCAGCTACTTAACACTTTAACCGATGAAGCCGTCTACAGACGGCATGAGATTTCATCAGTGATGTCAGACTTCCGGCAATGTCCTTGGGAGATAGGCTCTGCGCCAGCAGAGAGGGCGGGGCAGGGGGAGGTGGGTGGGTGCACCCGAAGGGTGCAGACAGCATGGCGGTGTTTGGGCTTAGCCTTGAAGAGCCCTTGGTTGGAGCCCAGCGGGCCACTTCTGTCCTCCTTTGCACAAATGGGCTGAGAAAACAGTCCTCTCGCCTTGTAGGCCCTCCTTTTCTGGCAGTGAAGCATTTTTCTCAGTCTAGTCGAGCGATGGTCAGCCGAGAGCCGTGACTATTGGATGTCCCTTGATGGGTGGGTGTGGTTAAAGCATAGATAATAGAACTACGTAGTTCTATTATCTATGGTTAAAGTCACGAAAGTGTAGAGGATTGCTGCAAGGTCAGGTGTGTGGAGTTTGGGGGCTGAAAAGCTGAGAGAACTGGAGATATGGTAGGTTTAATGCATCCATACGCTACTAGAGACCTCCGGAGAAAAATAATTTATCGGTTAATGGGTTAACAATGGACGACACGTAACACGGATAGTATACGGAAAATAATCACATACCATAGCAACGTCGAAAATTGCATTTACACGGAAAGTAGTTTTGCGTATTCCGCGCGCGTTTCGAGCTGTATCTCGGCAACTGGATGACCGATCGCTTTGATATTTGGTCTACGGCAAGATGAAAGGTAGCTGTTATGATTTCCGGTGTTAACTCAATTTTTTCAAAATGCGGGATGTGCCGGGTTTTCGCTCAGCGGGTCACATATTCACTTTCAGCTTCAGTTCGTGAGTCTGCGGACTGGGTCCATTTATTCATAGTAAGACCTTATTGCTTGGGGTGGAGTGGAGTCCATGAATGAAGTACACAAACTGCACGTACATGTATAATACCATGTACCGCAATCCTCGTTTGTAGGACACTACAGATGCAGAGAAGATTGCCAAGATTGTTGAGAAATCCTTATCTAGCAGTTCCACCGTCCCAGTCCAGGTACGTTTGTTGGCGCCAAGCATCCTCACATTACTGTTGGTCAGGCTGGCCATGTTGTCAATCCTCGTATTAGGATAGCTTCAGGGACTGTAGTTATTTTGCATACACTAATATTGTCATCATATAATTTGCATAGCCTCATTCCCAGGCCATTCCACCGCCAGTATTTGATCACTTGCAGTATGCAAATACGACGGGGGATGGCGTCATACATCTGGTAATGTGCGATGACGTATTTGCATACTGCAAGCCATCAAATACTGACGGTGGGAATGGCCTGGGAACGAGGCTAGGGGCTGTTAGCCTTCCACCCATAACGTATCTCCTAATCCTTCACCCCTTCTGTTTGCCTCCCCACTCATACAGAATGGCTGCTTGCGAGGACTGCTTTATGTTGTGGAAGATCCAAATAGCACTATGATGCATTTGATAGGACCTGCATTGGCCAAGTTCATCCCAACACACCTCCTAACGTTCCCTAGGTGATATGAATATAATTGTGTAGACAGATTGTATTGTTATATTGACAAGATAGGGAATATTTGGTTCCTCCTGCCTTTGCATTGTCCCTGTTGTGTAACCTCGTTCCCAGGAGAGCCTGGGAATGAGGCTACCTGTTGTACTAGTAGTTGCCTCATCCTGAATATTGGCCCTGGTGTTTCTTTTCTACTTCTGGGAGATTATTTTATCACTTGAAATGGAGATGTAAATTTGTGTGTCCTTTCAACCTTTCAAGCTGTCCTGTCTTTCCACCTTTCCCTGCATGTACGCCCGCAGGTTCACAGAGTCCCACACGAAGCTGGTGTGGTCAGTTGCTGTTTCGATAACAATCCTGCACAGCCACCATCTGAAGTACGGCTTACATACTGTATATTGGCACAACTGTTTCACAAGTTTATGTACCTGTACTAGTTCATGCCCCTACAGTATTTCATTTAGAAAGTCTTCTTTCAAGGTGGGGGAGGGGGGGGGGGGGGGGGGGGGGGGGGCAAAGACTCAAAGGGGGCGAATACCTCCCTCCCCCCAAGTGAAACCCTGCCCTAGCAGGTATAATAACGTAGACTTGGACTTCGGATGAAGTCAACTGACTATGCCAGTTGAGCACATCTCTGTACACCATCTATGACGTCATTGCCCCCTCCCTGTATACCCACACACACATACACACACACACACACGCACACACACACACACACGCACACACACACACACACACACACACACACACACACACACACACACACACACACACACACACACACACACACACACATGCATGTATGTACATCGACCAGGGACCTCAACTTTACAAGCCACCTTCTAGACTGTGTGGTGCCCCTCCTCTTCCACCCACACACCTCCACTTCCCTCTTCCACTCCATCACACTTGGTCTTGAGCTGATGGTTGTCAACTTTGCCTTGACAGCAGAGGAGAGAACCTCACTGGCAAGAACTGCAGCCAGCAGGTACTGGTCTATTCCTTCACTAATTTTGTGCATAGGTAAAGTTGATTTCTGAGCTGGGAGGGTCTGGGTATGTCTGTCGACTGTAATGATGAGGAGTTCTTTTTTTGTCATGTCAGATGCTGTGCATGCAAAAGGAGAGTAGTATTCGGTTATGTGTCGGTGTCCATTGTCCATGATGGAACATTCTCATGTTTCAGATTCTCGAAATGTGACCAGAGCAAATCCCTAGCTCTACTGGCCCTTCTGATCACCTGTATGTACACAGGTAGGCTTGTACTGTGTGGTCATTGAAGACATTCCTACTTGTACCTATGTCATAGGTATATTAGTATTAGGCTAACATAACTTCTAGATGTGATACTTATACGTACCTATGGAAGGAAGTCACTTTAGGAAGTCACTTTTGGAAGGAAGTAGACAAGTTGTGTAACACTGCATACAGTTCAGCCACACTCCTGGTAAAGAAAGCTAACTTTGCTGCATACCAGCTTATACAGTTCCGGTCAATATAAGTTCACGTACCGTACCCGTTACGCTCAAGCCCGTTCCGTAATGTAGGCATACCCATAGCTTACTGCAATCAGCCACATGTGCGGTACACTGCATGGTCAGCGTAATATGGTGCGTATTATGGTCGTGACCGTAGTGAAGTGTGATCGATAGAAGGTCTCGGAAAAGCGGTTGTAAGCATTGTTTTCAGTGACTACAAGTTGCAGCAAACACTGTACTACAGTCTCCAGAGCTACAAGGGGTCAACAATCTCTCATTCAATCGATGAAGAAGGCCTTCGTGCTAGTCGGGTCGGGATAGCAAAGTTTCTTAAAATGTTCAGTTGACTGGCAGCATTGCCAGAAGATCAGGTTCCGGCCACCCCTCAAAGGCAACAGCTGAGATCAAGACCAGCAAATTAATGCACTCGGATGATGAGATGACTACCGTTCAGCTACATGCCATGCTGAGGGAGCACGGCTACAACATTTCACTGCGAACAATGCTTCGCTCACTGGGGTGGACCTTTCGCTGCAGTAATATTGTCAGCTGATTCGGGAGGTGAATAAGGTGAAACACCTTGAGTGGGCACGGCTGTACATAACAGAACCCTTCGACCCAACGTTAGTGTTCAACAACGTCATCTGGACAGATGAAGGGAGCACCACACTTGAAGCTGTAGTCAGCAGCTGCCTCTTCAAGGTCTTTCCATTCTTGATGTGACAATATATTCTGGGAGTCCAGGAGTTGCCAAGAGTCACATTCATCACTTTGTAGCATCATGTCTACATTCTTTACATGTCTCATGTTAGAGGCAAAAGGAAGTGTCCTCTTACGCTAGGTCTTCCTCACCGTCGAAGGGACATACTGCTCGGTGGTCCTTCTTCCCCTGGAACTGGTCAGGCATGTACTTCAGACGGTTGAAGACTTCTGCTGACAGCTGGGGAGGCTTGCACGTGAGACTTCACACTTCTTCACCTGGAACATGTATTTGCACTGAACAACCGTGAGCCAGGTATTCTTTCAGTGCAGGTTTTGACTTGAGTGTGCCCTTTGTGGCACTTTCACCAGAAGTGAGCGTGGAGTCAACTGACTGCACATTTCCTCGATGACTGGGGGCTTGGCAGATTGATTTTCTTCCCTTTCAGCTGGAGGTGTTTGCTGATCTGTGTTAGCAACACTTTCACATGCGAGACACTGTCAATAGCTTCCTCTGGAAACCTGACCTTTGCTTTGCAGCATATCACGAAGTTCTTTCAGGCTCTTGCACTTCCTTCTCAAAGGTATCGTCCATCTGGTCCCAATTTGTCACGAGTAGTTACCGTAAATGCAGTGGTTCATTATATCACGTTAAATTGTGTATTATGCTAGCGCTATGCACTATCACGTCTGCGTACTGCAAATGTACTTTGAGCTTCTGTACGAATGTACTATGCACGTATTACTAGTGTGCTACATATAACTTTATATTGACTGCAACTGTATCTTGTAGTTGTATTAATTATTGTACAAATTGCAATTTGTGGACAAGGCAGTGGTCAGAATTGTTATGTACCTTCCAAACATTAGCCTCGTTCCCAGGCAATGGCCTGGGAACGAGGCTACTCAAACGTGACATTCGTGTTTCCTTACAACATCTTTTCAAAGACAGTTTGGTATGTTATACATAGGAGAAGAGGCGGACGTTGTGAGTGGACTGACAGACATGGACGACAGTTCTATGGAAACTGCTCTTCAGGCTAGGGAGCACATTAGCAATCTCATGGAAAGGTCAGATGGGGACAGATAGTCTATCTAAAGCTCCATTTACATTATAAACCGGGTTACTTTAAACTGGATTAGAATCCCGATTAGAAGTGTCCACACGTGCAACTTTTGAGCCAGTTTAGCTCATGAATATTCTCTCATAACTTGTGCTTCAGTGGCTGTGGGGTAGCCTCATACCCAGGCCCACACACAGAACGCGGAAGAGGGCCTAGTGACAATTGGCCGTATGTGCTCAGTCAGCATAATTGCATAAGAAATTACATTCCTTAATTGGATGCATTTGAAATCACGCGGAAGGTAGCTGATGGTGATGGAAGTCCTTGCCAAAGAGCGATCAGAGGTTAGTCTTGAAGGCTAGAATAGCGCTTTTATCAAACGGTTACACTTTTCACGCGGTAAAGAATGCAATTACTACGCAATAATTGGCAGTAGACAAACACGATTCGCCTACCTGAAATCAAGACTGCTGACCTCAGCACATACGGGAATTTGCCAAGTGTCACCAGGCCCACTTCCGCTTTCTGCGTGTGGGCCTGGGTACGAGGCTAGCTGTGGGGCTGGACTACTTGTCATGAATACTGACAGCTTCATTGTGCAGCAGATAATCCACTTAGAAACACTGCTCCAGCTGTTACATGCACTTCGCTTAGCCTTGTTTCAGGTGTGGTAGTCCATCGCTACCTTCCTTTGCTTGCTTTCTAGTTTACCATAAATTGAATTGCCAAATGATTCTGGAAGTGCAGTAGCGAATTCCCGTGATGCTTCACTGTACAGGGGCGGCACCACCGGTATGGCCGGTACGGCCATGGCCATTCCAGTTTTTGAGAGAGAAAAATGGCATTGCTGGGATTCTGACTTAAGTACATGTAGCTACATCCAAAGTTTCCTCCTAGTTTTCTTTGAGGCTTCCAGAATGAAGGGGGGGGAAATTCCGCACTTCATGCGGTTGAATCGGCGCTACGTGCCTCTATGCACTGCCTTCAGAAGTGGCCATACCAATCCAAAATAGATGGCACTGGCTCTGCTGCGTATTGTGTGTATGCAATAGTTAATGTTTGTATAATAGGGTGTGGGATTTACAAACGGGGAACTACAGGTGGTTGCTTGATAGTGTGAGAAGCCTTTTCCTTTTGAATTAATCATTGTAAATGTCTTCTCAGGCTGCGCCACGGTCCTCTGATAGATGTTAGCATCCTGGTGGACCTCCTTCCTCAGCTGGTCGTGGATTTCCTGCCCTCCATGGAAGTACTGCAGACTGTGGTAACTGAGTTTGTGAGCCCACATCAAACACGCCCTCATCTGGCCGCCTGCGTTATGGCAGAGGTAATTGCAGTACATAGTGTTGGTTAGTACTTGCAAGTTATTCAATGTCAGGAAATAGGACACTCTTTTGCACAGTTATTGGTGTTAGGTGAACCCGACCCAGTGGTCAGACAATACAGCATAAATCAATGTGGGACACAATGCCATCACTGTAGAGTAGATATTGCTGTAATGATGTACACATAGCTATGGAGGTACCTGATCATCTTGCAGACATTTTGCATGCTGCTGAAACATGGGCAGGAGGCAGTGGTGACAGAGTGGGTGATGCTATCACTGGAAAGCTTTGTGCAGCAGTAAGTAGTGGACAGCTAATCCACTGGAAGGCCATTTGCACTTCCTCACACATCCACACACATCCACACATTGTCACATCCTAACACATCACACTGCACATTCTTGCATCCTCGCACATCCTCACATCCTCACATCCTCACACATACTCACATCCTCACATCCTCACACATCACACATCCTCACATCACACACATCCTCACACGTCCTCACACATCACTCACATCCTCATGCACACATCAATTACATATCACACGCATTTCACACGTCTTCACATATCATCCACACACATCGGTATTCACCATTCACAGGGAACCAGAAAGGAAGGCTGTTTGGAGCATTGCTTGCCTGCTTACAGCAGCTTCCACCAGTGACACACTAAGGTCCATGTATCCTACACATATTCACTGGCCTCGTACTGTGAACATTTGTGGAGTGTGATAGTATACTTAGGTTCGACAACAGCTTCCCAACAGACAGTATTCTTAATCTAGCTGTGACTTACAAGTAATTACCTCTCATGGTAATACTCTAATGTCTTGAGGGAACTCCCGCTTGCAAATTCCCCCCCTAAATAACCAATCCTGCCACGATTTACTAGCCTCGTTCCCAGTCCTCCACGCCCAGCTTTTGTTGCTTGCAAACGAGCCTAATGGTTTACTTCTTTTGTAGCTCTGTCACAATGTACCACAATGAAAAAGCTATCTTACCATGTATATATAGAGTTGATATTTGGGAGATTGGGTGAGGTAGTGTTGTGTGTGTGTGTGCAGTTTTAATTTAATCACGTATGCATCATGGTTTGTAGCTGCATTTATTTCACAAGCGATTGATGCAGCGAAGACCATCCTTGACTGCAACTTAGGTTCCTGTTGATAGCTCACTGGCACGACCTTCCAGAACACCAGGCAATCTCTATGTTATGTATAGCATCACAGTGGTTCTACACCCAGCAGGTAACTTGCTGTATACATTGATGTGGTTCTACCGTGTTAACACAAAGCAAGAGAGCGAAACCTTTGATTTTTAACTGGTACTGCAGACTCACAGAAAAAGTAGGCACTTCCCTCAAATAACTAGGCATCACATGATCTCTCCTCAACAATAAATTATGGCTGGCAGCAGTCACCACACTGTTTAGTTATAATTATGTATCTGATCTACAGTCGCGAGCCCGAGGGCGCAATGTGTACATCCCGACTTGGCGTGATCAAACTGTCTTATTTCATGTCGGCTATGCTATAGCTTAATGTCATACTGCAGCACATTTCAGTGTAGATTCAATCTGGCTGCAGTTCAGTACTGCAGTGCATGGTCTGTAGTTGACACCAACGTTGCAAAGCAAGTAGCTAATTATTCACACAATTCTCGTAGGAAAGCTCCTATGATCCTACCTAGCTACTGTACTCTATGTGCATAGTAACTATGGTTACAGGAAATATCATTATAATAGCATGAATACACACCGTCACTAACTCTATCAGTCAGAGAGCTACCGTATATCGTGAAATTTTCGTGTTGAAATTCGTTCGTGTGACAATATTATTCGTGTTGATAAATTTTCGCGAACTCACTGATCAGAGAAAAATAATTTCGACTCTGACCTTGCTCTGCTTGCCGTTCTTTCACCATCATGCCGACCCATCTTCTTCAATGAAACCCGAGCTGAAACGGACCCACCATGGAGACAAACATACTTGCCTATTCCGGTCTGCTCCTTCGCACCATGTGCCAATGTGCTGCTCCCACATCTTGAACCCTTCGGTTCACTTGAGCGATACTTTGAGAAGGTAATTCATCTTGAGTGAGCCTGGAAGTTCACCGTTGAAAGCAGCGAAACAGCTACTGGCAGTATTGTACACATTTTCATTACCTTAATTTTCCGCTTTCCTCAGTATTCGTAAATTAAGCATGCTAAAATTAATTTTCACGTTTAGTGGCATTCACGAAAATATTTTCATAACGGAATATCATGCAAGAATTCATGGGATTGGTGTTCAGTATTGTTGACAAAGGATTGTCAAGCATCAACTCTGGATTCTTGATTACTGCCCTTAATTCTGAAGTCAAATAAGATCATGTATTGATCACGAAGTATACCAAGACTTGTGGTTGAATCAGATGTATCTAAACCTTGATTGCAGTGCATTCAACATCACCAAGAACTCTTTCTGGACAAGTTTAAACATTCCAAGTATATGTCACTGAAACAAGTGGCAAAATATTGTCTGCACCATTAATGTGTGTATTCTGTGCTTGTGAGTAATCATTGTATCAAAGACTTCTATAGTGTGTGGTTACTGGAGTTTCCAACATATCATGTAGCAATGTAGTTGTCAAAGGTCACATGGCATGTTCATAAACAACTGAAGTGAGTTCTTGATGTGATTGACATCTGCCTATTTATTTTTGTAGGGAAATAATTAAGAGGTTTTCAGTCAAATAAGATCTTGTATTGATCATGTCTTGTGGTTGAATCAGACGTATCTTGATTGCAGTGCATTCAACATCACCAAGAACTCTTTCTGGACAAGTGTCCATGGTTACAGCTTTGTCTTCACGTTGGCAGCCTTTTGGATGCCCAATTTGCAGGCTTCTCTGCCACAAATCAATTATTATTGATCAGTGATGGGTTGGCAGTATGTGTATGTGATGTCATATTAAATTGGGGGGATCTTCCATTAACTGCGTCCAATGTGAACCAGCCACTGATCCCACACCAGGGCCCCTTTAGGTATGATCTCATCCTACCAACCCATCCTTGTCCACGTGTGCTTAGTGATGGATACTGCAGATGAGTTGGGAGGGGCCAGGGTGGCACAGTTAGCACCATATGAAAAAATGACAAAACGAAGTGCAAGCACTAGCTGAGATTGTACGTGGCAGGGCATGCGCATACTCTGTGGATATGCATATTCCTATGATGTCATATTATAGTTGTGTGTATAAAAATAATTAATGCAGAATGCAGAACATGCATTGTGGGTCAAGAAGACATGCATGCAAGCGGAGGAATTATGCAAGCGTAAAACCTTCATGTCTGTCTATTACAAGGTGTATTATTAATGACAAGTTCCTACTAGACAAGACTGTAGTGAACAGGTCACCAATGTGGCGATACCGGCCCCAGGCCACACCCCTTGACCGTTTAGCTGAGCTAGGAACAAGGATGAGAGACGCCATGTTCACTAAAAGAAGCAAGTAATCGACCACAGTGCAGAACATGTATAGCTGTTCAGCCACATAATATCATGCTGCCCAAGGTGGTGTCCATTGGCTGTTGACTTACCATACTCCTAAACTATACTACAATCCTGTGCAATTGCTACCTGAAGATCATCATTAATATTCCCAAAACGCTAAATCTGCAACAAGCCCAATCCACTAAATTTTAATTTGACAAGGAAGATCAAACTCAATTTTCACAATGACACCTCAGCTCTTACGTACTCTTACCTCGTAGATAGACATGATGTATCCACCAGCTCGTACAATACTCATTCCCAGTCTGCTTCATAGGCAGCTAGTTCATGGCTCATCCCAACTAACACACACGTATGTGACATGCATCACATACATAAACTTTTCACTATAGTTAGTACCCCAGTGGCCTTAAGCTGTGGACCTACGTACAAGTGTTGCAGTGTTATGTGATGAACTGAGTGAGCAGACAAAGGCACAAAATCAATATCCATGATGACAGAGCATGCACACAGAGTAACTATACCTGTCCCAGTATCATCCTACCATGATGGCTATACCAAATCGGCTATCATCAGTCCAGTGATTGATGTGCCCACTTAGCATCAATGTGGCCGGAAGTGGGTCCAACCGCCGTTCAACTACAGCTCCAACAGTTCCATGTGAGTCCACACGTCCACGCATGGTCAGGGCCCCAAGCTCTAGCCTGTACCCAAGAGCAGCACTACTCTCACCCTGGAGACAAGGAAAGAGTTGTATTTCTGCAATTAGGTTGGTAATTACATAAACAGACCCATAACTAACAAACATCACTAACAAGTCATGAAATTTTCCACCCACAAAATTTTCAGCCCACAATCTCGCTATACAATGCATAGGTGCCGTCGTTCAAGTACACTGTACGGCTCTTCGTAGATACGTGACTGCGTCACGACCATCTCCAGCATTTCACGAACATTTCCACCCACCCACTATACGGTATGTTATCTGGGTTAGTACCATCAGCACTGTACCTAGTGACTAGCATATTATTCTGCCTATTACAATATTCTCCACTGTTGTGGCAAAATAATTATAGTGTTTTTATGACAGAAATTATACGGATACCAACTACACATTCCAAATGTACTGCAGCATCACTGATGCTTGGATATAAAGGCACATTTGCTAAGTCTAAATAGAGCCCACCACTTTCTCATATGTTGAGAGGTTAGGTTACCCTCCAACCTTTATATAACGTTTAGGAAAAGTGCAATTTTCGGTGCCCTCTAACTGCCAAACTAAACATCTTTAGGCTCAAACTTGGAGACTTTACTAACTATCCTAAGGCCTATACATGCACCAGATTGCCAGCCCCCTCAGAAATATATTGTTTAGACTTATGAAATGTGCCATCATTAACGTCCACCATGGTCAAATTATGCCTGATTATTACTGATTACGCTTGCACAATTCTCTTATGCTGACAGGCTTCTATTATGCTCAGATTTATGTGGCAAGGCCTACTATAGTGAACAATAGCTCAGTTAGACTGTCGAGAATACACTCACCTGGACGAGGCTACCATCAATTTCTGCCACCAAGGCCAGGTCTTTCACCGACTTCTGCAGGAAAGTAACATTCCAAGCGTGCAGTCCTAGGCGAGCACTTGCTTCCCAGTTCTTGTCTTTATAGCATCCTCCCAGCGAAACTAGAGCATTCTGCATTCCACCACCACGCTGGTAGAGCAGCTCAGTCCCTAGCGCAAGCCTGTGGGTCAACATTTACATGCAAGTTAGCCTCATTGGGTACGGGTCCAAGCGAGAGAATGTCAGGTACGATGTCATTATGCCATCAGTAGCCCTTCAACTGGTATCTTATTGGTATAGTGCTCAAAATTTGGAAATGTTTCGAGGGGCAACCGCGCTCAAAATTTGGAAATGTTTCGAGGGGCAACCGCGCTCAATTTCGAGATGTTTCTACTGGAGGTGCTTCCAGTAGAAAAATTCTGTCGGTATGGGCTTAATCCTACATTCTGGGAGGCCATAACTCGGACACTATACATCCTATCTACTTCAAATCTGGGATGCAGCCTATCGGCATGGTGACCAATGGGTACAAGGGGTTGTTGCCGTCGTTGCAACGGTAATCTTGTTTAACGTCAATTGTGCAGTGAGCAGAACAAGGTCTGTACATGTTTTAACCAAAGGTGCAGCAGAGAAAACTCCCCTACTTTGAGGTGATGGCCTGGAGATACTGCAGCACTGCTACGCCACTGCCAGATAGGGGATCAGGGTTTGCAAGTGTGGCCGAACCGGTGAAGTCGGATCCTTGGTAGTCGAGGGTGCCCTGGTATCCCACCCACTTAGACTGTTGTGCCTGCAGAATGAGAGAAACTCCCTTCAAGTGTGCACCAGATCAGTCAGACAGACGGCGAGCTAACCTGAGCGTTCAGTTTGAGCCTCCAAGGGACACCAAACTGGTGCAGGCAGAGAGCAGTGAAGTTGCCACTGCTAGACATATCTCCAATGAGCACAGGGCGGTACTGTGACGAGAATACATAGGACATGCTCTCAAATCAGCACAGGGCGGTACTGTGACAAGAAGTTCCCAAATCAGCACAGGGCGGTACTGTGACAAGAAGTTCCCAAATCAGCACAGGGCGGTACTGTGATGAGAAGTTCTCAAATTAGCACAGGGTGATGAGAAGTTTTTAAAATGAGATCTTACAGCGATAGCTTTTAGGAAACTGTTTGTAATGTCACTTGAAGGTGGTCCACCAAATTGAGATCAAAATGTTGCAAATACTAGAAGCTGCCACTGTCTAAGATCTCGTTTGCAGTTAATCTAATGTACAGCAACATAAACCTCTCAAGGACCACATCAACCGCCTCTTGCACTAGTAAGAAGTATTAGCCCAAACTTACGTCGTTCTCGGCAACCCTCTTACTCCCAACATAGGTCGCACCAAACTGCCACTGGGCCGGCTGTGTGCTAGAGCCCAGTGTAAGGGTATGCATGGTCTGAAAGTGTCGACTAAGGCCTTTCTGTATCACCATTTTGCAGCCCCCAAACACCTGGGGAAACATCTGTTCTGCAGGGAGAATAAATGTCGGGTGATAGGGACATACTTTTGCTTCTCATCACCATAACTTTCCAATAACAAGCCAAATGGTGAGGTGGGCGGCTAATTGGTCAGCACAAAGTGAGGTTGAGCACAGCACAGAGTGTCGGAGAATGGATCCCAGAGTATGGGGGTGGGTCGATTCTCGCACTAATGTGGGGGAAGTACGTGTGACTCTAGTGCTTACCTCACAGGGAGGTTTGGCAGGGCTGCTAACACATGGAACCTACAGTGTATGTGAGTATAATGATGCTCTTTTGTCCACAGTTGTCCTGCCACCCATGGATGGTTGATGGTGCATGCTTGGCTAAACTGTACATCACACTCCTTCGCGGCACTCATAAGCTCTTGACGTGGTGGACGTAATCTGGACGTATGGAGGAGTGGTACATTCCCCAGTAAACCGCAAGGCCATCTTTAAGCTTTGTAGCCAGTTCTGGTAGTACAGTATCCACGTGTTGTAGTCTAGCTGCTGTATATACAGCCCAGACTTACAGTTGTGTGTAGAAATTTTCAAGCACACTTCATCACTGTGGGTACCGAACAGTCAGACATTTGAACTCCAAAATGTGGCTGTATTTCCTTGCTACGGACTCTTGCACGGCTTTGGGGCAGCTTCACCAAGATCGCCCGATGTCGACCGCTCAGTCACTGTAGGACGCTGGTCTGATGTCGGTGGTCAAAGCGTACAGCACGCATTCAACACACGGCCGGCCTTGCAGTTTACTCGGGAATGTGCCACTCCTCCATGCGTCCAGGTTACATCCACCTACGTCACTTGCACGTGACGAGTTTCACCAGCACATTAGTACTGCAAGCGACAAATGCTGGGAACGAGGCCAGGTAAGAGAGCTGGTTTCTAAGTCCAGTTATGGCGAAAAAGCAACACGACATACCGTAATTTGGGAAAGTTTCGTTGTTAAAATATTTTCGTAGATGGAGACGGCTACGAAAATTAAACGCACGAAAATATTTCGACAGCTAATTATTAAAACAACGATAATTTTACGGTACGAACTCTGATTGCGAAACAGTTCAACGATGTCAATTCGAAGCTACTCACGGTCTTCCCGATCCCAGGGTGTCGTTATCTTCTTGTCTGCCCTCGCAGGCAATCGCTCTTGCGAACAATGAAGTGGAGAAGGTGACGAGCGATACAGGCAAGCAGCGTGGTCAATACAGGAGGTGAGACGAACTACTTTTGAGCGTTGCGTGGCTCCCTCTCACATATCAGCATTTCTCCAGCTGCTGCCTCCCATATTTCTTTGTACACATGGTAGCCTCGAATACAACAGACTGTTTCGAACTCCTCCATGCCAGATCGCTCGAATTTCTTGGCGTCGCAAATGTACACGTGTTAAAAATGTTTCGTGTTAAAAAATTTTCGTTGCCCGGATGGGCTACGAAAATATTTTAACACGAAAATATTTCACATGAAATATTTTCAACTCGAATAATTCTCAATTTACGGTACTTGAAAGTTACCATGTGTAAGACAGTAGCTGACCACTGCCAATTCAAGGGAATGATCAATTTTTCGATCAAACATTAGACTCATCCTAAAAATATCTTGAGGGGGACTCCTGGGCCATCTGAGTATACTCTGACATCCGATGGCAGTCCTAGATACATGTACTTGTTAGAGATGCAACAATATGTCAATGCAATGTGCAATGCAGTTGACCAGAAGTATTGTACTGTCATGTGCTACAACTTGATGTCGGTATTGCAATATTGCAACACACAGTTGAGCAGTACACAGTACTATGAATAACAGTATTGTAGCATCTCCAATACTTGTGCGTGACCATACATGGATATTGTAATTCTGAGATGGCCGGTTCCGTGGAGGCTGGATAATCCTAGCACCCAGATAATTGAGGTCTGTATAACGAGGCTCCACTGAACGTGCACACCAATGCAGTCACAACTTTCAGTAAGCATGGCTTAGCTAAGGTCAACAGTATGTAGACCACATGCATTACAATTTCAGTTGCGTTCGAATCTCCGTGTTGCGTTCGCTTCCGTACGGAATCGCGTGTAGACCGATTTTCGAGCTGGTTCTGCTGACATCCTATTGCAAATGTCCCGCTTCGCGTGTGCGCATTGTACAAGCGTACAATGTACATCCATACGGAAGCGAACGCAACACGGAGATTCGAACGCAACTGAAATTCGCTGTACCTCGTCAATTACAATGTACT
Source organism: Axinella damicornis (assembly GCA_963931865.1). Taxonomy (NCBI): domain Eukaryota; kingdom Metazoa; phylum Porifera; class Demospongiae; order Axinellida; family Axinellidae; genus Axinella; species Axinella damicornis. The sequence goes on along the minus strand of OZ007507.1, from coordinate 12,182,246 downwards.
GGTGGGAATGACAATCATTTTAGGCCTTGCACACTCTAATTCCACTGTTTCAGGTGGCCACAGCCGTCTGCAAAACATATCCACTTATGAGGTCATCTGCAGAACTGTGCATGTGCAATAGTTTAGGAGGGTCTGCACTAAGTTTGCACCAACCTTTGACCTTCTTTCCCAGCTCCTCATAATCACCAGGGTTACCCAAGGGCTCCCTCTCAGGAGGGGCGGGTGGGGGCGCTGGGAACACAGTACAGGAGGATAATTGACCCACACTGCATCATAATTTTTTTTACGTGTAAATAAAGCTACCTGCAGTTATGGGCGGCATGGGTAGACTCCCTCTGCCGGGTTGTGAGCCATCTGTACAGTGAGCTGTTGTGTTCCCCATTGGTACAGCGCAGATGTACTACCGCTTTGAAGGTGCACGCTAAATAAAGAGTCCCACGTGGAGGCCGATGATAGATTTGAGTATACTCCGATCAATTATACTGGATGGACTTTGGACTGAATTTTGGACTGGATTTTGGACTGGAGTTCCTTTTCAGAAGGTACTAGGTTCAAGGTGTGTGAGTGGAAGGCTGGTGAATGACTGAGTGTAAGGAATTGGTGTGTTGTGTGGTGTGGCATTCACTGATAAGATGCTGGAAGGAGAATTGGTGTGGGGAAAGAACTTGAAGGGAGAGGTTGGGAGAATGGTATGGGGTACTGCTACTGGACAGATGTGTTGTGCGAGCCCCTTTGATAGCTCGAGGAGAGTTGGATGGGCAAGACTGTGAGATGCAACTCTACTCTAGACTTTTGTGTTCCTCACACTCGGGGGGGGGGGGGGGGGGTAGCCTCGGTCCCAGGCTCTCTCCTCTAAAAATGGCTCTCTCCTCCCCCCGTTTTTAGAGGAGAGAGATCGAGGTTAGTGGGGGGGGGGGGGGGCTTGGCTCCAGTTGCTGAGCAGGGTTTGAGTCATCATGGGAGTGCATGGTAACCACCCCTGCCCCCTCTGTGGCACTGCACCTCTAGAGACCTCGGTGACGGAACACGGAACACGATAACGCCATCCATTAGGAAACCTATTCTAGACTGTTTGTTCATACACTGTACCCTTTGACTGTTCCTATTACACACACACACACTCTCACATGCACACACTCACACCCAGTGATCAGCAATGATGAGTATTTCTTGAGTGCAAATTCTCTCAGGGAACGATTCACTCAACAACTGTGTTGAGCACACCATTGGAGCGTTGGTCTGCAGGTACTGCAAGGGAATGGTCAGTTACCACATCAGCATAGCACTCCACACATCACACAACACACCCTCACACGTGGACATACAAACACATCACACCTTCACACAGATGAAGGGCATTGTGAAGCAAGGTGTCCGTTGTAAGGACTGTGGTAGGAGAAAAAATGTGAGCGGATTTGGGAAAAGGGGTAACTTTATGCAAAACGCTAAATTTTCAACTTACCATCATTCCAAGCCAATAAGAGCCTTGGCTTTCCCGCTTGGATTTGTAGGCATATCAGGCCTTCTACTTTACAGATCCCCAAAAAGTGTAGGAAGGCTCCTGCTCCAAAGTGAGGCATAAAACAGCGATTTTGCATGTGATTGACACATGCACTTGCCCCACCCATACCGGACATGGGCATGGCTCAGAATTCCTATCGAATGTAGCAGGATGATGTGAGAATATTTGTAGCTTAAGGTTACGGGATACTCGTGCGCGCGTGTCCGAAATGTATAGGGAAATGCATACTTAAGCTCGCTAACCAAAAATCTCGAGTACGAAGAGCGTGAGCAACTTGATTCTGTCGTTGGAGGTGCGCTGCCACAAGGTGCAGGGCATGACGGAAGCTTTTTTTGATAGCATAATCCTTGGCAAACTTATCTGCTGTCTCGCTCGAGAAAAGCGGTAAATACGGCTTTTTGGTGAACTGAACTGCTCGTTTTTGCACGGCTATACAGCGTATCCGTAAAAGCTTCCGTCATGCCCTGCATCTTGTGACAGCGCACCTCCACCGCCAGAATCAAGTTGCTCACGCTCTTCGTACTCGAGATTTTTGGTTAGCGAGCTTAAGTATGCATTTCCCTATACATTTCGGACAGCGCGCGCACGAGTATCCCGTAACCTTAAGTTATTAGCGTTTGAAATTCAATTTTTGGAAATTAATCTGCAGGAGTGATATATACTGTATCACCTGAGAGTGGTGTGCCTGCACAGTATAGGACACAAGACAATTACAACAGTGCTACCAACCAGTGATGCTCAGCCGATCTTGCTTTCAAACACTTCAGCAAACCACCAGGCCATACTCTACTACCAGGTACCCAGGCCCCGCCCCACCCGATCAAGAACCACGCTATAAACTTAGCTAGTCTTGTTCCCAGACCCTGTCTGGGCACGAGACTATAACTTAACCTACGCTTTCACCCATCCAGATCTGCAAGATTACTTCACGCAATGCAACAAGTTTCTGAGATACAATGAATAAAAGTTTGCACTTCACAACTGCTTACCAACATTTTCACAAATTAAAAGGCACTTCCAGTACACTACATGCAGCGTGGTCACTGCCGGCAAAACTTCATTGCACAGAATATTACACTCAAAACTGATACATGATATACTGTGAGGTGATAGACTTGCACTGAAGAGATGTATATGTACAGTATCTGTGTGGGGCAGGGGAGGGATGCACGCCTCACTGGAGACACCGCCAATCAAACCGAATGTTGGGAGCATGGGTAAGTGGGGGGATGGGGGGATCTATGAAGTCCCATGTGCTGTTCTTGCCAAATTCACTTTCTTGACACACACAAACACCACAGTAAGGGACTTTCTGCACTATTTTTGTCAGTTCCTGTGCAGTGCGTGGCTGCGCTCCAACTAGTTGTCGTGTGCATGCCTCCAGCGTTGCAGCATGCCCCACAAACATGACATTGCCACAGTTGGGTCCAACTGTCTTCAGGATTAACCTGGTGATGTTGAACATGCGCTTGTAGAACTCCAAGTGTGTTTCATTGGGCTTGAGGTCTGGTAGCGCCACCTGTGAGACATAGGAGGTGTCTACCTGCATCCCACACTTTGCAAACTCAAGAGGTGTCATGAACGTAGGAAACTCTCCTCGGCACCAGGCCAGCCACTCAAACAACCCATTTTCTACCTTCACTTTGACGGACGGGTCCTGGAGGCCATGCAGGATCGCGTCCGCAGTCTGCATGCACCGGAGTGCTGGGGAACTGAAGACATGGCTGATACGGATGCCCTGTTCCCGCATCCCCTCTCCTGTCAGCTGTGCTTGGAACAGTCCGGTCTCTGTGATCGGAGAGTCCTTGATAAAATCTCCTGGACCACCTTTCCGCTTAGGGATCTCCTTTGGCATATTGAGGTTGCGTCGGTGGTAGGAACCATCTGGGTCAAAAGACAGCTGTATCCACTGTTTCCCAAAGGTCACGTCCACCCTCTCAGCGTGGCGCAAAATGAAAAGGCGACGTGGTCCACTTGGGGGGAGGTGTTGGGGGCTCTCCTCCTCCACGGGACTGCCCCCATTTGCTATGTTATTACTAACTGGGTGATCCTTGGATTTGTGTCGCTTCAGCACCTTGGCATAGAGTTCCTCAACGTTCTTTCTTTCCGGCAACAGTCCGGCTGCATTGTCATATAACTGCTCATCCTCACGGCGCATGAGGGGGTCCTTTCTAGCAGTTGAGGGGAGGTGGAGGGACTTGGACGGGGAGGGGAGGGAGTCACTTCCTGTGATCAGCCATGATCTGGGAGACACACATTCTATCACTTCCCAATTCTACACGTAAATAGCTACACATGTATACATGTAGCAATGCAGTTTGGAGACAGGAAAACTTTGAAGAGGCTATTCACACAGCAAGTGATCATGGTTCCTGTTAGGTCACCAAATCAAGGATGTAGATGTACCTACCTACCAGTTGGGTTGTTATGGCAACCACACAAATTCAATAACATGGCTTCGTGACCACAAATAGCATGCCAGCAACAAATGTTGGCCATTTGTGTGAAGACTTAGGCTTGAACCCCCGCAATACAGTTTGAACTCACGGACGTTGTCACACTGTTTTTGCAATGGCTTGTTGCTAGCATCTATTAACCCATGCCATGGACTCCAGCAGCTAGAGTTACTGAAACCCAACCACCATAGTCTCATTCCCAGGCTCCACACAGCTTTTCGTCACTTGAAGTATGGAAAAGCGGGTTGGGCCTTGGAATGAGGCTACAACCACTAGCCTCATTCCCAGTCCCACGCCCAGCTTTTTGTCGCTTGCAGTACTGTAAAGCGGGGAGGGCCTGGTACATTTCCTCACGTGAGTGACGTCAAGGGTAGAAAGGGGTAGAAAGACCGGAAGGAGGCGTGGGCATACGTGGGTCTCAGAACAGCAAGAAGAGCGAAGGTACGAGGTAAAATACCACATGTATCTAGCTAGCGGGGGGCGACTGTCGTACTCACCGAGCGTTGAACGTGTAGATGGTTGAATAACACGCAAAACGTAGCATCTTCGTTCTGAAAATTTTGCCATTTTTCGATTACGTCATGCTCGCGTGAGTAAATGTACCAGGCCCTCCGAGCTTTACCGTATTGCAAGCGACGAAAAGCTGGGCGATGGCCTGGGAATGAGGCTATACAACCACCATACACTCCTCACAACTGACCTGTGCAGGGTCCAGCAATCTGAGTCCTTTGTCTTTTCAACATAGTTGCCAGGATACAGTCCGGACATTCCCGTGTTGTGGGAGCACCCAAAGAACCAACCTTCATGGTCTGGAGAACATGGGAATTCCATCATACACACCACACACGTGCACGCACACACACACAAACAATTCTCCTGTAATGCCCTCTCATTCATGAATAACCAATCAGGTTACAGTATTTGCGGGAAATAACGGGTCATATATCCCGTGGCCTGCCACACGCGCATACTGTGAGCGATCGCGTGCACGAGAAAGCAAAGAGCTAGCTCTGATCTGTTGGTCTAGCCAAGGACTTAGGCCTTTACCGCTATGTCAGTCAAGTATCACAGATGCCTCTACCACTGATCGGTGAGTGTCTACACCATAGTACGCCTCGGAAGTGCCTCAGGCTAGCTTCGCCCTCGGCACTTCACTTCCTCGGCTCCACTCAAGCACTGACCTTTCCCGCAGGATGTACGGGTCTTATATCCCGCTGGGCAGAGATATAACCTATACATACATGTATACATACGTGACACCACATACTTCCTTTACAGTGGTTGAGCAAGCTGGTGGCCAATGGGATAATATACCACTTGCACATGTAACTCTACCACTGACTCTACCACTGACATGTCCTCCCAGAAAACTAACATTACAACCCTAACAGGATGATGAACTGGAGCTGATGGACGTGTACATTGATTTCAGTACAAAGAACCCCAGCCCAAGCCTGAAGGCAGTGAGTAGCATGTGGCTGTAACTACAAGTGTAGTCTTGGTCTCAGACCCAACCAACCCCAGCATGGATTGGAAGTGATATACGCACTGGATGAAAGGTCTGGGAACGAGACTGGGCTACAACTCTCCACTCCACACAGAAACTCTCACCTGTCTGTCCCTGATCTGCTGCACTGACATAAATATAGTCTCCGTCCATCAGCTCCAGTTCATCATCCTTTTGAGGGGTGTAGGGGAATAGCACTTTGTACACCTGGAGAGATGGGAAAGAGTGAAGGGATGAAGGGAGAGAGGGAGGAAAGGGAGAGGGAGGTAGGAATGAGGGAGGAATGAGGGAGAGAGGGAGCAAGCGAGGGAGGGAAGGAGGGAGGGAGGAATGAGGGAGGGAGGGAGGGAACAAGCGAGGGAGGGAAGGAGGAATGAGGGAGAGAGGGAGCAAGGGAGGGAGGGAGGAGCAAGGAGCATCCTTTCTTTTATCATACTTGCTGTCATATACTCACTTCAGATGCTGCTGAGCGACTGTCCCGAGAGAACAACCGGAGCTCCCACTTGGCAGGAGTCTGAGGGTCAACCTTTGACCTAGCCAGTTCTTCCAGGGAAGCATGATGCTCGGGGAGGTACTGGTGTGCCATGGTGATGTGCAGCTGCCGTCGGTGAGGATCTACCGTCACACCTGCAAATAACAGTATCCGTGAGCAGCATTCCCCCACCAACTGTTGATAAACTACATTACATACACTATTCACTATACCTCAGTGTTGTACCTATACCTACATGTACATGTGCCCTATGTGCCTCTCCCTCAGAGTAGTAAAGGTACCTACCCACTACACCTCACCCACCATGCCTCTCCCTCAAGGTAGTATCTACCCACCACACCACACCTCTCCCTCAGGGTAACACCTAGTGTCTACTCACCACACCTCTCCCTCAGGGTAGTACCTAGTACCTACCCACCACACCTCTCCCTCATTGTAGTACCTACCCAGTAGTACCCACCACGCCTCTCCCTCAGGGTAGTACCTACCCACCACACCTCTCCCTTAGTGTAGTACTTATATATACCCACCACACCTCTCCCTCAGTGTAGTACTTACCCACCACACCCCTCGGCCTCCCCTACCCACCACACCTCTCCCTCAGTGTAGTACCTACCCACCACACCTCTCCCTCAGTGTAGCACCTACCCACCACACCTCCCCCCCCCCCCCCCCCCCCCCTACCCACCACACCTCTCCCTCAGTGTAGCACCTACCCACCACACCTCTCCCTCAGTGTAGCACCTACCCACCACACCTCTACCTCAGTGTAGTACCTACCCACCACACCTCTACCTCAGTGTAGCACCTACCCACCACACCTCCCCTACCCACCACACCTCTCCCTCAGTGTAGTACCTACGCACCACACCTCTCCCTCAGTGTAGTACCTACGCACCACACCTCCCCCTACCTACCACACCTCTACCTCAGTGTAGCACCTACCCACCACACCTCTCCCTCAGTGTAGTACCTACGCACCACACCTCCCCCTACCCACCACACCTCTCCCTCAGTGTAGCACCTACCCCCCCCCCCCCCCCCCCCTACCTACCACACCTCTCCCTCAGTGTAGCACCTACCCACCACACCTCTCCCTCAGTGTAGCACCTACCCACCACACCTCCCCCCCCCTACCCACCACACCTCTCCCTCAGTGTAGTACCTACGCACCGTGCCTCTTTGCCTCAATGGCAAAGTTTTTCATGATGTCCCTGAACCATCCTGCGGCATCCTCCTCCAGGAACAGCCCAATGTAGCCCTGAGCCATGTAGCGTCGGAGTCGGATCTCCTTTGGGGCGGACACCAAGGAAGCCTCAATGCAAACACGAAGGGAATGCATGATACGAGGAACGAGACCATCTTCACACTGTGTGTATGTATGTGTGTGATGTGTGTGTGTGTGTGTGTGTGGGGGGGGGGGGGGGGGGGGGAGGGGGGGAGGAAGAGAGACACTGTGTCTATTTGGTCCACAGTCTATATCCCATAGGAGGTGTCAGTTTGTTGACTGACCCAATTCAGTGACTGACATGATAGGCGATAGACTCACTTGTTTACACTATCACTTACCACTTGCCACTCACACACAAGTATGCAAGGAATCATCACAGCATTCCTCACACCCTCCCCATCAGCACCAGTACCCTCGCACTCTCCACCAGTACCCTCACACCTTCCACCAGTACCCTCACACTCTCCACCAGTACCTCACATCCACACAACCAGTACCGTCACCCCCTCCCCACCAGTACCTCATCCTCCTCATCAGTACCCTCACAGCCTCTCCACCACACCCATCCTACCAATACCACACACCCTTGACTACCCTTGAGGGGTTTACCACGATGGTGGCTAACGAGGGCCTGGAGAAGGCAGAGCCTATTGAACCAGGTCACCCGGGACCGACGGCTTTACATCCCCTAGAGCTCCTAGGAGAAAGAAAATCTCGTATGGCAATGGTGGGATTCAAACCTGCAACCTTTCGATTAGCAGTCGAATGCTTTAACCACTCGGCCACCAGCCCCCACCTGCCACCCTTCACACCAGTACCCTCACACCCTCCCAGCTGTATCCTCACGCCCACCAGGACCCCTCACATCCACCCTACTCTCACATCTATAACCCTCACACCCATCCATCCAGGTGCATCTTGCAGCTGGTCTGTACAATGTATCCCTCACACCCTCCACACCAATCCCCTCACACCGTCCCCATCAGTACATTGTACCTCAACACATCTCTACCCTCACTCAGTATACAGAGCTTGCCCAAACTTGTGACCTTGAGCAGTGTGCTGACTGTGGCTGACCAGGAACAGGAGTCTATCCCGCTAATACTCCTACATACACTCATGCACTAGTACAGTACTCTCACACACTCTACCTTGAAGTACTGACACAAGGTCACATGAGGAATGGACTTGTGTGATCCATTGCGGCCATACTGGCACAGTGCAGTCTCCATGAAGTCAGCGATCTGTGTGCCCAGAGATCCCGAGGGGCAGGCATAGACAATGAACTCCCGTGAGGTGTACTGATCTAGCTCTGGATCGTGCACGTGAGCCAACAACCTAGAGGGAGGAGGGAAGGTATGAGGTTTGAGGGGGAACAAGAGGGACCAAGGAAGGGCTCCTCCCACTCACCAGTCAACAGCAGCTTGTCCCCCGCAGTCCCCGGTGGCAGCCAGAGCCTTCTCTCTGCAGGACAGGACAGAGCACCACACATGGAAATGTGCACACACATGTACTTTACTGGGGGGCATATATGGCTTGATTATGGTAGGCACACAGCAAGTGCAGACTACCCAATACGGCCAGCCATTAGACATTAGCATTCCCCAATCTCATATGGGCAATGAGACCTGACATTCCTTTGCAAGTTAAGAAGCAAAGAACCCATTGCAGCACACGAAGCAGCTCAAATAATAATCTAACTTACCTAAACACTAATTCATTCAAGGGAGCACAATAACTATTCTACCCTCTCTTGATGGTCCTTGCTTCCTCTCATGGAGGGCGGTGGCCAACGAAGACTCTCGATGCTCTTTCTTGTACCGTCCGTCCAAAGGCTGGATTCAGAGCATTGGCAGGGCAGTCTATCAATACCATTCACTGCTCACAATGCCAGGGACGGATCAACGCGAAACAGGTATAATAATGGTTGGGCACCACCCCCCGTGTGTCTACCCTCCTCCATCTACGTGATGTCATCGCACGTGACCAGATCTCCCAGGCCTTCCCCCGCCGTATTTGCATACTGCAAGCAATCAAATACTGGTGGTGGGAATGGCCTAGGAACAAGGCTAGCTTCCTCTGGCTTCCCAGCCCAAACACAGCACGGGCTGACTAGGCGTGCCAGGCTGAGAGTGCATGACAATGGCTTTGTTTTGCATCTCCAGACACCAACACTCAACACTTGTGAGGACACAACTACCAAAACATACCCCAGCAAGCCAGTCAAGCACAGCACACTCTAGTTGACGATTCCATTCCAACACGTCCACAATCGCCATATTCAAGACGGAAAGGAATATCCCAGCCATTTTCACTTCACATTTACCCATTTCGCCTTGCCATTGCAGAGAGCAAGTCTACACCGGTTTTTTTTGCCTTACCTCACTAAATGAACCTTCACCACTGCAGGTAATTACCTCTTTGGAGATGTCATCCTACCTATTTCATCTAATTCCATCTCGTGTAAAGTTTTATAAAGGTATCCTTATACTTGCATGTAAGTTAAAATTACACCCAATGGCTAAACCGTTCACTGAGAGTGAAATGACCCATCTTGGAGATGATCAGGGATCCAAGGTGACAAGTTTCACAGATCATCACCTTCCTCTTGCAGAAGCTGGTGATCATTGGTAAGCAGCGTGCCTACATGTAAGTGGTATCCTTCGACAATGGAGCCGATCGAGCAATCAAGCTCTGGCTTCTGGCCTAGAGCAAGATCAAGGATTTCACCTATCTTGTCCTGATCAAGGTCCTTGGCCTCACTTGAACAGGCTGTATGTAAGTGACCACCCAAACACAAGCCCTCCCCCCTCCCTGGGGGGTTGCTTGGTGACCAAGTAGTTAAGGGATGACCTATAGAGGTCCCAGGTTATCAGTGGCCCCACAATGGAGGGTGCACTCACAGCCCTAACCTCAAAAGTTAAGAGGGGTTACCTTTCTGTCCTTCGGAGGGGACCACAGTCCTGGGAGGACTTGGTTTTAAATAGGCTTCAGGCCCTCATTAGCCATCATTGCAAACCCCTCAGGGGTACTAAAAATCAAATGAAATAAACCACATACGCTCTGTGCTTCGGGAACCCCATGCCTATGAGCAGCTGTCTGTAGTCCTGGTTCCTGACAATCGTCTGGGCCCTCTTGCGCTCGACACCACTGGGGGCCACCGCCCGTGGGGGGACCGAGGCTGGGAGGATGTCCGACATTGCTACATGGGGACAGGGAATTAGGGATTCTGAAATGTTCTGCTGCCAACACCCCACCAGCTAAATATGAATTATGCATCAATTATTTACATGAACAATAAAGACAGGCGGTAATTTACTAAGCAACTGGCTGCAACCGAAAACATGCTTTTCTGCCAAGGAAAACACCAACCTCACAAACGCTGTCAAATTATATAGGTGACAGGTGTCACTGCACTGTGCGCGCGTTTGCCGTAGACCTCTATATGAAGTGACGATTGACTTTCGCTCTTCAATTCAGCGGCAGACGATCCAGTAATCTTCTATCAGTTCAGCAGTAACTATAAAGACTCAGCCGCCAGCAGCTGCATGACACTATGTAAACTCAAGTCTATTCTAATTTAGATGTCTTTCTGGCACCGCACTTCATATATTCATCAATCGCTAATTAATTAAGTAAAGTGAGCATCACGTGCTAGTTTTAGAACTTTGAACTTTGAACTTTGTAGCTAGTAGAGCGCATAGCGCATGTACATGTGGAGCTGTAGGATATAGGGCTAGGGCCTAGGGGTAGCTGTGTGATGTCTTCTCTTCGAGTGCTGGTTGGCTGTAAGAGGGTCATCGACTATGCCGTGAAGGTACTTCCATTGTCTTGGTATCTGCTCATCAGTGCAGAGGGGAGTGGCATCATAGATCTATGGTGGCATCACTGTGTATACCAGCTAGCACGCAATGTGCACCATTGTCAGCATGCCAAGATCAATATCTTATAAAACCACACATCACGCATAGATCCGTGTGCGTCCAGACAAGATGGGTGTGGTGACAGAGGGGGTTAAACACTCGATGAACCCCTTTGATGAGATAGCACTGGAAGAGGTATGTTGACCACTCGGCTCAGGTGCACATTACTTGCCCTTTGTGATGATGGTAGTTCGCAAGGCACCCTTTCTCATTTAGAAACCTTCATGGGTGGACAAACCGTAGTGTGTCGAACTAAGGGGGGGGGGGTATGGTTCATCCAGCATATTGTGACTTAAAACAGTTGAAGATCCTGCCCAGATCTATACTCCATCACAAGTTTCTAAGTACGGCAATATGACCATGATCTGGGGGGGGGGGGGGGGGGCACTGAATTAAAAGGGTTTGATGTCATAATGACCTTAAACACGCAGTTGGAATTAGCATGCGGTGGTTTTGAACACAAGCGTTTCGTAGCTGCCAAAACTCACCTGAATGAACATTATAGAGCAGCCAAAATTTTCTGGGGGGCATGCCCTCAGACCCTCCCCCCCAGAGCAGGAGTACTTTGCTCCCCCCCTCCCCCCCAGAGCAGGAGTACTTTGCTTCCCCCCCTCCCCCCCAGAGCAGGAGTACTTTGCTTTATAATTTACTGTCTCATAAAATCCTGTATGAAACCCTGAGACTAAAGAGTGACAACACACTTTCACATCCACCATCTTTTGTGTGGCCCATTGGCTAAAAATAGATCCACGTCATTTTCTGTGCCCGTCCATATACATCTGCATCGCAGCTGTCAACTTGGTGTACCTAGAGCCTTGCGGACAACAGGCAAAATGTACAGCACTTGTACTTGCAGCCCCTTTGCAGGAAAGTAACTTCTTTGATGTCAGGGTCTGTTGATTACTGAATACGTCCAGGTAATATTTCACATGTTGCGGTACACACAAGCTACAGGGGAACCCCTGAAGAACACTCCTGAATTAAGGACACCTTGTTAATCAGGTCACTTGATAGTTCACATGAAGATTTATCATTCTGCTAGGACATCTTGCTTGGGCTGTATTAGAGGAGTTCCATTGTAGTATGTGACAACCCAACCCTGCCAATTGCATATTCCCGGTGCAAACCAAGATGGTGATACGGGCGGTATCCTACCCCGTTTTTGTTTGTGTTGACAGTAATACACGGAACCAGAAGAGAGTCCATCCAGCATCACTCCCATCATGAATGATCCAGGCCTTCCCTGTTTACACTGCTCTCCCTCTTCCGTGTATTATTGTCATTGCAAACTAAAGATTCACTCTTCAGTAGCTGCTGCGTACACAGTATCCACTGAAACTTCCCACGGCTAGAGCTGCCCACTACAGCACGTACCCCGTGTGATGTTAACGGAAACTGGAAAGGTGGTTTCGGTTGCCCTAATAGTATGCAGCAAAATGCAAGCTTTTGCATTTGGATTACTCTAACCTTGTTCCCAGGCCTCCGCCCAGAGATTTTATCTCACAGCCCCACAGCTGCGCGATAAAATCTGGACAGAGGCCTGGGAACGAGGCTAGAGTGGAGAGATGACTCCCAAGATGGCCAGATTCGCTGTAACTGCAGAAACGGTCAATGACTGACTGACTGACTGCGTGACTGACACACAGCCAATTTTGTAACCACTTGCACATAGGAGTTAATAATGGCAGCCAGGAATGGAAGTAGCCTCGTACCCAGGCCCACACGCAGAATGCAGAAGTGGGCCTGGTGACACTTGGCAAAATTCCTGTATGTGCCGAGGTCAGCAGTCTTGATTTCGGGTAGGCGATCGAATCACGTTCATCCATTGCCAATTACTGCGTAGTAATTACTTTACCATGTGAAAAGTGTAGCCATGTGATAAAACCACTGTTCTAGTCTTCAAGACTCACCTCTGGTCGCTCCTTAGCAAGGACTTTCTACAACAGCTACCTGCCGCATGAATTCGAATGCATCCAAATAAGGAATGTAATCGCTTACGCATTTATGCCGACTGAGCGCATACAGGAATTTTGCCAAGTGTCACCAGGCCCTCTTCCGCATTCCACATGTGGGCCTGGGTATGAGGCTAGAATGGAAGTGTCTAGAAATCAATGTACACCTTTGGCTTGCAATTGCAGCCAATACTGACAGCTAGTCATTTGTTGCCACACATACAACAGGCAGTTCGCCTAAAAGAAAAGAAGATAGCTTCGGAGATTGTGGCTGTGAGCTGTGGACCTCAGCAATGCCAGGCAAGAGGACCAGCTAACTAGCTTGTGTTCATCCATCACACACCTTCCTGTGTACTTGTCCTGACAGGAGGTACTTCGCACTGCTCTAGCAATGGGTGCAGACCGGGCAGTTCACGTCGAGGTGTCCGGAGAGGAGTCCACGAGCCTGCAGCCCCTGGCGGTGGCCAAGATCTTGGCCAAGCTCACGGAACAGGAGAAGGCTGACCTGGTGATACTAGGGAAGCAGGTAGAGCCACTTAACTATATTGTGATGTTGTCCAGGGTTGTTGCATGTAGCTGGCCTCGTTTCCTGGCCCGAGCTGTTTTTGGTTGCAGCCGAAAACAGCGCTGGCCTGGGAACAAGGCTAGCATGTTACTGCATGTAGCAGTGCTTCGTCTATGTGTAAGAGTCTACTCTTCCCTTCAGGCCATAGACGATGACTGTAACCAGACCGGTCAGATGCTGGCTGCTCTGCTGGAGTGGCCGCAGGTAATACCAGCCACACATGACACTAGAGCTAGGGAATCTTTATCGGGGAAATCTATATATCCTCATTCCCAGGCCCAGGCCCAGCTTTTCGTAATGGCTGGCCTGGGAAAAGTTTTGAGTTTCAACAGCGGATTCAGATTGGAAACTCTATAGCCACAGGGTATACCCTTACAGAGGAGTCCCTCAGTTGGGACAACTTAGCTCTCATTGCTATTGCATAACATCCCTGAGATCCAATGCAAGAACTTCCTCATCTGAATTCCAGCTACATGTACCTACAATTAGCCCTAACCCTGATATGGAAGTGCCCAAATGCAACTTCCTGCCAAAATTCCCCTTGAGGACATACCTCCAGGAATCCCTGAGGTATGCCACCCAGTATTCTGCTAGCCTCATTCCCAGGCTCCCCCCTGCGCAGCAAAGTTCGTTACTGCGCAGGGGGGGAGCCTGGGAACAAGGCTAGCATTCTGCTCCATGTGTTTGTTATCTCCACTGCATCCCAGGCGACCTTTACCTCCGTGCTGGAGAAGGAGGGGACCCATCTGAACGTAACGAGGGAAGTGGATGTGGGCCTGGAGCAGATTCGCGTCACCTTGCCAGCTGTTGTAACTGCTGACCTGAGGCTAAATGAACCCAGATACGCCACTCTCCCCAACATTATGGTAAGCCCCTCTTCTTGCAGGAACAGTAGCAGATGTAACAGTTCCTGGCAGTATCCCAATGCCAAGGTTGTCCAATGGTACCATGTTCAGTCCCTACCACCTTTCCTCAGTCCCAAGTTACTTTGACGATCATCCTAGGATTGGCATCTCCCTTCTTACACCACACCATGCGCCCCACTGTAGTCCTGGTATTATCCTAGGATAGGCATCTCTTTCTTACACTGGTAGTCACAGGGACTATACTCTGTCAGAACACCAGAGTTATACCGGCAGTCCCAGAGACTACCCTACCCCCTGGGACCCCTCTCTCAGAATGCTGGAGTTCCAACGGCAGTCCCGGGATTATCCAGAGACTGTCCAAACTCTGTCAGAGTATCCCAGAATGCCGGAGTTACACTGGCAGTCCCAGGGACTCCCTACACCCCGTAACCCCCTGGGACCCTTCTGTCAGAGATTCGTTCCCAGGCTCCCCCCTGCATGCAGCAATGAAATGCACACCGGAGTTATACCAGCAGTCCCAGTATTATCCAGGGACCCTAGCCTCGTTCCCAGGCCCGTTCCCGGTTGCACGAAAGAACGAACGCGGAGGGACTGGTATCTAGGACTTAATTGAACATGGGTGATCTGGGGCTCAGAAGAGCTAAGGTACCAGGTAACTTACCACGCGTATCTGGCTAGCAGGGGGGGGGGGGGGGGGGGGGGGGGGATGTGTAGCTGGTTGAACAATATGCGAAACTTCGCTTTTTCGTTCTGAAAATTTTGGCCATTTGTCGATTACATAATGCTCACCTGAGGAAACATACCAGGCTCTCCCCAGTTTTCTGACCTGCAAGCGACGAAAAACTGGGCGGGGCCTGGGAATGAGGCTATAAGTGAGCTGCGCCTAGTAACAAGCAACTGTGGTAGGAAAATTTTGGCCATTTGTCGATTACATAATGCTCACCTGAGGAAACATACCAGGCTCTCCCCAGTTTTCTGACCTGCAAGCGACGAAAAACTGGGCGGGGCCTGGGAATGAGGCTATAAGTGAGCTGCGCCTAGTAACAAGCAACTGTGGTAGCACAGCAACGTAACTCTCAAGGACCATCTCTTGCACTAGAAGTATTAGCCCAAGCTTACATCGTTCTACTACTCACGATAAACCATGACAGATGTTCGGACTTTATTCTTAAATAGTCAAATTCAGGTCAAAATTGACCAGATATCATTCCTTGGATAATCTTGGCAGATTAATGTAATGTGAGGCTGGAGTGAACCTTACGTAAGCTTTGAACTCTACAGAGAGAGCCGAGATCCATCCTCTTTGCAAGCTAGGGTTGTACGATAATCATTTATTGATAAAGGTAATGGATACTACTTAGTCTATTGGGATTGTCATGTGCTGGTACGATTGGAGCAACACAAACTTCCTGTGAAGAACAATCTAACCGCTACCGCTAAGATGTGTTCTGTGTGTGGCCATGTCGATGGTGGAAAGGGCATGTTATTGTTAGGGCTGTCTGTAGCCTCGTTCCCAGGCCCGAGACGGCCTGGGAATGAGGGAACGAGGCTAGGCTGTCTGATAATGGAGAAAGCTACAGTGAATCTTGCTTGCATTTAGAAATTTCGTGTTGCATGCGGAAACAAATGACTAGTACTCAGAAGGTCTTGGGTTCGAATCCCAGTCTGTGGATTATTCTCTCTCTCCAAAGCTTACAACAAATGACTAGCCTCGTTCCCAGGCACTCAGTAATTACCGAGCGCCTGGGAATGAGACTAACAGATGACTAGCGTACAACTACAGGCTATTACTTCCATTCGCAAACAGAATCTCACAATTTTTTGACACAAGCAAAATTCGCTCTACATCTCAGTGTTAATAGTGGACAAAAATTACTATTACACAATATGGAAACTGCTACATTGTAGTAATAGTATAGACTTTACCACTAACATGTTCTTTTCCACAATTAGATGTGAGTAGTGGTTAGCCTGTTCTTCAGGAAGCTTGCATGTGGTGCCATTTAGTCACGAAATTAATATCTGTTATCACTATCAAATTATTGTGGTAAATGATTTTTCACACAGCACTGTTAAGGTTTGTAAACAATGGCTGTTAGTGTTATACACCCATGTTGTGGCATTAATTTTACGGCAGGAAGTACATACCGGTGCTTTAAGAGTATAGGTAATTGACATGCATGTGCATTCAGAACTGGCCCTGGCCCATTGCCCTGTCATGCCGTGGACAGTCTCCCCTCAAACCCCCCCCCCCCCCCCCCCCCCCCCCCCCCCCCATGCTAAATATCGTAGCCACATACCTTGTCCCCCCTTGCTGCAGCAGATGGTCCCACTCTGTAGATGCACGATCCGCGACGAGCGCTCAGTGCGGTACGTACAGGAAAGGTCGCCCAGCTTGGCTATACCAAGTCGAGACTCCTTTCCCATGAGTGATTCTCCAAGTGATCCACGTTGGGCCATTATTTGGGTCTGGGAGCGAGATTAAGTACCAATGGCGAGCGACAAAGACCAGGCACCGACAAAGGCCGACAGATATGAGTGTATTTCTGTACCTATATTATACGCTACACAGACTTCGAAGGAATGGTTTTGCAGCATTAAATGTACAACAACTTGGTCTGTTATCTTTGGTGCATGCTCTGAGCTAAACCATGTGGGAACGAGTGTCGTGTGTGACTTACGTGCTTGTATAATCTACTACACTACTAGCTTATACTACATGGCCTCATGATGGGAGGTGCAAACTCTCCATTCACGTCCAAAAGACTTACATTTAGGTTCCTCGCTTCATAGTTGACTCTCCAGTGAATATTTGTGACCTGGGCTAATGAACACCAAGGGGGACCAATTATGGTGAGGGGGGACTGCTTATAGCACCATGGGTGCATGGTCTCAGAGATCAATGTATACATGCATATGCCTATAGTGTTTCCTGAACAGGAGTGAACAAATGTAGCCTGCAGCTATATCTTGGTTGCTTGTTCCCAGGCCGTTCCCACCTCCAGTTTTTTTATCGCTTACAGATCTGGGGGTGGAAATGGCCTGCATGGGAACGAGGCCAGGCTCTGAGTTCCTCTTATACTTAGCCTCGTACCAGGCTCGGGCGGTCGGGGCCTGGGTACGAGGCTACTCTTATCCTGTGCTGCCATGTAAATCAGAATTTTTTACCATTGCCCCCATATATAGAAATCCAAGAAAAAGCCTCTAGCAAAGTTGACGCCCGGTGACTGGGGGTAGATGTGACACCCCGGCTGACAGTACTCAGTGTCGAAGACCCTCCAACACGAGAGGCGGGAAGCAAAGTCAGTGATGCAGGAGAACTTGTCACAAAACTGAAGGACGTGGGCGTCATCTAACAGATAGCGATTTAGTCATACAAAGTATTATTGTGTAAAGTTCAGTGATTTATGTCTCCGGTCGTATACCGGAGATGATGATATTATAAACCTCTGGTTTATTAAATTTTATTACCTTTTGCGCGATTATGTTTTATTTCCGGATTATGTGCTGGTTGCTGTGACGTAATTTGCATGGAAACGGGGGCAGCAGATGTTTAAAACTGACTGTGCAGGCCGTGTGCCAAAGTCAAAGTGAACATATAGAAGTGAATTCTTGCCATCCCTACTGAAGTCAAATGTGAGTGAAAATAATTTTACTGGTATAGTGTGGTTTGCAGCCCCTCTACCAGTGACTAGGTCGATTGTACTTAAACCTTCGCGATGAGAAATTCAGTTGATAGTAGTTTATCTGCATGCACACAGTACACGTAGGCACACGCACAGCCATGACGGACTCCATACTGGAGCGGCTGCGTGTGTACAAGCAGGTGTGCCGCAAGATCCGCTCTAGCCTGGTGGCTGGCAGAGAGGAGGTAGTGAGCCCGAGCACAGTCTGCAGATCATTCCTAGACTCCTATGAGAATATGATCCCAGCCACCTCTACTGACAGTGGCATCTTCCCAGGAGATGCTAGGGAGAGCCCTCAACTGCCTTTCCAGTCCGAGTGCCCCTTTGTGGAGGCTGCTGATGGGTGGACTGTGGAGTACAGTGAGAGGCGTTGTGAGGTATGCAGACTACATCTGAAGCAGTGGGAAACATGACCACCCATACCTGCTGTTGCGTCTAAGTGTCTTCACCTTCCCCCTAACCCACAGCGCTGTAACAGCAGTGGGCTGTGTGTCTGTCCACGCCCATCTCCCTCCATGGAACTTCGCCAGTTGGCAGAGGCAGCATATCGACAACACTTCCACCAGCAAGACCATTGAACTACTTTACAGAGGAGCCTGACATTGGGCCATGTGTTCTGTCCATCAAGCAGGAGGGGGATGGGAAGAATTTCAGGTGAGACTGCATGTGTTGGTTGCCAGACTAAAGTGGTAGTTTTACGGGGGGGGGGGGGGGGGGGGGGGGGGGGGGGTCCTGCTTCTAAACCCACAGTAGCTGTGTGCGCACTAATAGCCATTGTACTCACTCAATGCATGATCACTGGCTGTTTACGTAACTGTAAATTGAACTTTCCCAATCGATTAGGTACGATTCTACAATCGGTAGTTGTATAATTGCCCTCCCCTGACAGACTGTTGTTGTTATTGATAGTGCTCACAGCATCTCAATGTAATGGGTGCCACTTGGCAGCTAGCTTATATGAGTACAAAAACAGTGTTAGTTGAGAACGATGACTCTTCAAAGTGTTGCATTGTGCTGGAACAGCTACTGTTTGTGTGAGCGCACACACATTGTGTGGAAGCCTTGCTGCTTGGGTGTGAAATGTTCTCTGACTGCCTGGTTCTGTCTTGCCTTTGCCTGGAGGTGGTATGAATGGCCCCAATTCAAAGCCTATTGTGAGTTCTTTGTACAGGTACCTGGCAGGTATATGCTGTGTACATATGCAGTAGTGTGGTACATATGCAGTAGTGTGGTACAAGTATAGTGAGTACATGCTGTAGTGGTGATGTAGGGCTGCCTCCTGTGGCTTGATTAGGTGTTCTCACACTCCCCCTGTTTGCACAGATGCTCCTCACTGACTTTGTAGTTGAAGGTCACTTGTAGTGGGGTTGGGCCATATGGTGTACTTGTGTTGGCAATTTGCTAGGAAGCAACCTTGGACTTCTAGTGTAACTTGGCACTTATACTGGCAGTTTGCTTGGAAGTGACCACTGGAAACATGTACTGCTGGTACCCTTCTGGGAAATGTTCCAGACATAAACAAAGCATTCAGACTTCTGTATTTTGCAATTCCGTGCTAAATTCTGTGCTCCAGTGGATTGAGCCGTGGAACACTTGAAGCGACTGTAGTGGTTGATTGTACATGTACCCCACTGTTGGAAGGTTGTAGTGTGCCCATCGCAGGAATGCACCTGCATTGATGGTGTTTACATCTGCGGATTGCATCTAGCCTGGGGAGGGGCAAAGTCGAAGGTAACCACAGCAAACTCCCTGTGGCAGCGGGCAATGAATCTGTTCTGCATGGTGTTTGTGTATGCTCAAAGAAGGAGTTGTTTCTGCACTAGGTGCCCAGGGTGTACATTGTGATATGGGAGCAGGCTATGAATATTTCCGCTCTCATGATGTCATGTGTAACTGTGAGGCATATGGTCACATTTGTAACCACGTGGCATGGGTCACTTGTGTAGCTGGTCGAAGGTTGAATCCATCCTTAAGTTAAATATTGACACTGCAACAAATTGCCTCAGTGTATATACACAGGTCTGCACTGCCTGGGATGGCTTCTCAAATAGTAGTGTTGCTCAACATTCCAGTTGCAGACTCACCAGTGATGTAACTGACACTAGTCCCAGCAAAGCTTGCCTTGTATGGTAAAACTCTTGTTCACAGGAGCTTTTCACAATTACTTTGGATGGAAGTGCATTGGCAAGTTGACATCTGACTAAATTTAGCACTTCTGTGGAATTACTTCAGAGTTGGTTAGTGGCTCAGCATGGCCACTGTTTACATCCAACTGCCTTATTAGGCTATTCAGGTGGTAGTTAGATGGTGTCTGTTGTGCTTAGCTGGAGAGGTGCTGGTTTGATGTGATTGCCTGCACACTCTGACTGTTGCACTGGGATAGGATATTGCAGTATCCTGGGTACAACAGTTAATTGCTGTTGTAATCCAGGATGGTGGATCCTGACAGATTGGGTGTACATGCTCAAAGGTATTACGTAGCGTGTTGTACCATGGAGGGATGTTCTCACGAACTGGACACTGCATGGTATTGGTGGGCAATATATACCTGCAGAGTTTGGAGATCAGATATCCAATCCATTCTGTGTGTCACGATAAAGTAAACTTATTAGCAACACGAAACCACTGCATCTGAGAGTTAATATTGTGAGCTTGTTGAGTAGACACATTGGCACTGCCCTATTGTGTTTGCCCTTCATACGCGTCAAGAACAATGCATGTAACGTTTGAACTTGAATGAAGTAGGTATCATAATACTGATTGAGATCATGTAGCCAGAGTATCGGCAAAGCATGGTATTAGAGTCAGCATGGTATTAGAGTCTCATGATGTTGTGTGTGAGCTGTAATTACAAGCTGTTGCTTGTGGTTCTAGTACAATGTATGTGGTTAATCATTCCATTGCACACTGCTCACACCATACACGCCCAGGCTTCTGGTTCGCTCCTCGGACCACTATCTGCATGGCACCCTCCCAGCCGCTCAGCTTGGAGTGACACAGCTGACCAGCCACGAGGAGGTTGTGAGTGCAGTGGGGAGAGAGATGGGGCTGTGCAAGTTCTTCAAACCAGCACAATTTCCAGACATTTCGAAAGAGCTGCTAAGGATTGATGAGGTAGCGTGTGGGGATGGGGAAATAGAGTGAGAAATAAGGGAACTTTGGTGGGAAAGATAGAAATTTGAATAAGGAGAGAAAGGGAGTGAGAACATTCTACCCTAGCTTTGCAGCTACTGGCATGAAATTGCAGGGAACCATCACCATAGCAACTGAAGAGTAATGTGTTGAGCTGGTTGAGGTGTGTTTACACATACTATTATTGCATTCTCACCCACACACGCACACACAGACATTTGTGAAGGCACATCATAAGGTGGGTGTACTGCGAGTGAAGCAGGGTCAAAGGTCAGAAGAGGAGATATTTTCCAACAGTCATGAGCCTGGTGCTTTTGATGAGTTCCTGGGTGTTCTTGGTGAGTGACCATGCAAAGTGCTCCATCCTGTAACCCCTTGACCCCTTTATACCTTCTCATGTTGTTCTGCCTGCAGGCAAACGTGTCAAGTTGCTAGGGTTCGACCGGTTCCTGGGAGGGCTCGACAACGAGAAGGACCTTACTGGAGAGTACAGTGTATTTTCCGAGTTCCAGGGCCTGGATGTGATGTTCCATGTGTCGACTCTCATGCCCTTCTCCCCTAATGACCCCCAACAGGTGAGGCACATGGGTACTATCATGGTAGCATCTCCTACATGTAGTACCTGTGACCCTATTGAAATGTGCTGTGGGAACAGCCAGCCTGTGTAAACTGGTATTGAAAACTGTGGTTGTGAACTTTCTATTACATTCCTGTGCTCACCCTTCCCCCTCCCACTTAACACACACACACACACACACACACACACACACACACACACACACACACACACACACACACACACACACACACACACACACACACACACACACACACACACGCACACACACACACACATGCACACACACGTGCACACACACACACACACACACACACACACACACACACACAGGTGAACAAGAAGCGTCACATTGGCAACGACATTATGTGCATTGCGTACCTGGATAGTGCACACACAGTCTTCAACCCCACGTGGGTGCGCTCCCACTTTATACACTGCTATGCTGTTGTGCAGCATGTTGTTGGAGCACATGGACAGCCCCTGTACAAGGTACAGCCATTGGCACTCACACACTCTACTGACACTCACATACCTCGCTTGCACTACTTACACACACTTGTAACATTCACCTCACATACACTACTCACTACCAGACACACACTACTAACACTCACTTACCACACACACATACTACTACATGTAACTCACACCTCACACACACTACTCGCACTCACATACCTCACACACTGTATGCTGGTGGTGGAGCTTTTGTTAATTTTTGCATTCTATTCATATTTGTTGACTGGTTTCTGATGTCAACTGCGAAGTTTGTTTGCTGGCAAGTTCTGTTATGAAAGGCAGTTTATCCTTTTGCTGTTTCCGATTGAATGCTTATATACTGTAATGGATGTCCTGTGTTGACTAAGTTTACTCAATGGGTGACTGACGTGCGGTGCTGCACTCGATATTTCCTTTGCTTCACTTAACATTCTCATGCACTATTGATATGTGTTAATGTACCGTGGATACTGGCAAGTGTGTGGCCATACACCACCCCAACTGACTCACATCTACTCACTGAAGTTACAGTGACGTATACTTACATGTACATACATAAATACACATGTACATACATGTACCTTACACTTCAGTGACTTCACACTCACTGCTCACACCACCACACTCACATACCTCACATATGTATGCATACCTCTCACACCACACACACACTCACACACACTGCTCACACTCGCACACTACTCACACTCACTTACCTTTCATCTACCCAGGTGGCAGTGGTAAGGCGCAGTACGGTTCCTTCCTTCTCCCCTGAGCTGAAGCACATGGGGGTGTTTGCTCACAGTCGCACCCTCCAGCAATTCTTGCTCACCAAGATCATCAATGGAGAGAGAGCCAGCTACCATGCTCCACGCTTCTTCAAACTCACGGTACCAGAGCTAGCTAGCTATAGTCATTCATATACATGTAGTACAAAGCACAAAATGAGTGAGAATATCTTTTGTTCTAAGTTCCCTCCAAAAGTTTTCCCTCCAGAAGTTCCCTCCAAATTTTTCAAAATTGTTTTTCCCCGCCAAAATTTGTTACTGGAGCTCCATAATTATCTCTGTAACCCTTCCTACACACATAGAACCGCTCGCGTGCCCAGCTACTGCTGGAGTTCACCTCCCGGCTGACTGAGTATGCAATGGCTGTCAAGCAGGGCAGGGCTACTCGCAAGATATGCAGGAGGAGCAACTGGCTACCTATTGGAGCTAGCAGGTGTGTGGGTGTATGGGTGTGTGTGTTGGAGTGGAGATGGGGGAGAGGGGATAGATAGTCAGGTATTCAGCCTAATGCCACTACGAGGCTTTGCTTCCTAGACTTCTCCATGGTTGATAGCTGCCATACTCTACTTATTCTGTCTGGTGTAGGAATTAGTCACGCTCATGGCACATTGCGCTGGGAGTGAAATTGGTAGTGCTCTGTGTATGCATACCTCCTCTAAATATGCATACATGCACACACACACACACACACACACACACACACACACACACACACACACACACACACACACACACACACACACACACACACACATGTACACACACACTTGTAAATGAAAGGCCCCCAAGTCCCATGATGGACTCCGTGCGTGAGAAATTCACTGACAGTGGCAAGCTGGCGGAAGACCTTTCTCTAGCCTTTCAGGGCTGTGAGCTAGCTGATGTCGTATTCATTGTTGGTAGGTGACTTGGTATAGATCGCATATTGTGATGAATTTTATAATACCTCCCATGATCAATAAATAGTAGTAGAACACGTAGCTGCATAACCTCCCGACAATACCTGAGGCAAAGCAGTAGTGCTGTATGGCTTATGCAAGAACCGGAGGGCGCAGCCCCGAGAGTGAGGGGCTGTAGAAGCCATATGGCATACGATTGTCGTGTTATATCTAGCAAAATGTCATACAGTATGTACCTGTCCCTAGGGAGTGTACGTTTATTACAGCACTGTCCTGGGGACATGCATGTTTGTTGTCAGGACGCGACTGTTAGCCCGACCCTATTTAAGAATAGGGGTGGGCGATATCAGAATAATGTGGCCACGATATATCATGTGTTAGTTATCACGATATTCGATATTATCACGATAATGCGTTTTGGCTAGTTTTTTGACTTCTCATGCCACACTAGAATATTTCTACAAGCCAAGCATTTATTATGTTGTCATAAATTGCATGTATACACTATTTAGCTACTGCATGCCTTATTTCTGCAAAAACAACACCACTAATAGTGTGAACACGATATGACGATAATTTAAAAACCACCACGATACGATTATTGTGGGCTCTTAATATCACGATATACGATAATAACGATATATTGCCCACACACTCTCTCTCCCCTTCTCCCTCTCCCTCTCCACTCTCTCTCCCTCGGTGTTAGGTGAAGACCGGATTCCACTGTATGGGGTGAAGGCCATTCTAGCTTGCAGGAGCAGGTCAGTATAGTACCCTCTCTCAAAAAGCATTTTTAGTTGTGGAAAGATCAAAGACGTCTGTTGTCATAGTTACTTCCTCTGAAGCAACCTCAACAAAGTACTGACTGCTTGACTCTTGAGACCACAGGCTCATGAATAGACTTTCAGTTACTCACTTCCTCCAATGATCTGAGAGATGTGCTGCAATGTAGCAGAAAGGGTGGGTATCACCCTCATGGTGACAGCACATGTTTGTGTTTGCTCTTGACTATAGAAAGCCTTTTTGGTGAGCTATATGTTCAGCTATGGATAATCCTGGGAAGTGAGGATATCCTGACATGTCCTATGTAACATGCCTATTGTGTATCCCAACCGTTCATTGGGCATCTGGAGGCAGAGGGAGGACACGACGTCATGTCTTGACAAAATCACGTGGTTAGTTATCATTCCTAGCATTCTTGAACACATATAAAATGTATACTCGGTCATAGCAGTGGACTACACCAGGGCGCTCAATCTGTAAATGCTCTACTGATCATGAGTATCAGTGTACTGCAACTGCAAAAATCTTCAAAATTGGCAAAGGGCACCCCTGGGCCAACTAAATCGACTTCGCAGTGCAAGTGTACAGCCTATACTTACGAGCTCACTGATTCGCAATTAAAAGTGCATCACATGATCTGATCTGGAGGTGTCAGCTGTATTCCTGGGCACCCTAAGTCCCAGGATGTAGGGCTTCCACTAGCAGGGGAGAGGAACAATTGAATTGAAAGTAGACCTGGAACATGATAGCACCATAATTAACTCTTTCCCAACCACTATCTCATTTCCAGCCCAGTGAGACTTAACAAGCCGTTCTCTTGGGTTGCTGATAATGTGCTTGTGTTCCAACCTGTGTCTAAGGACTTGCACACGCACACACCACACAGGGTCTTCCGTACCATGTTCAAGGAGCTGCGCCTGCAGCCCCTGTCTGCCAGCAGGCTGACCAGCCCCCTCCTGCGCAGGAGATTACCCTCGGGCTCTTCACTGCAGTATATGAGTCCCCAGTGCAGCCGCAAAGGACAGCCGGGCCAGTCCAAGAGCAAACTTCCAGCTCTCAGTTGGAAAAAGAAACAGTCTGTGCCTGAGTTCACACGCGCTGGGTCTCCAGAGTCTTCTCTACCGTACACATTCACCGAGGACCCCCGGAATATGCAGATCAAGGAACAGGTATGTTTTGTGTGTGTGTGTGTGTGTGTGATTTGTGTGTGTTATGTGTGTGTGTGGGAGGGAGGGGGGGGGGGGGGGGGGGGGGGGGGAGAGAGGGGGGGGGGGGGGGGGGGGGGTGAAGGTAGCAATTATGTGTGTTTTGGAAGATGGGTGAGTGGAGAGAATCCATTGGCAACAGAACAGAATCAGGTTGTTAATGGTGCGTGCTGCCCTCTCTCTCTCTCTCTAGTATGTGGTTGAAGGCTTTACTGAAGTAGTGTTCAGTGAGTTGCTCAACTATGTGATGACTGGAGGGTGTTCGATCAAATCCTCAAACATTGTGGGACTAGCCTGCGCTGCTGAGAAGTTTGAAGTGGAGGAGCTGAAACAGGCGTGTCTGGATCGCCTCACCAACTGTCTGTCTGTGGAATCCGTGTGCTACATCCTCACGCAGCTGGAGAAGTTTCTTTCCTTCAGCTCATCCAAGACCATGATTGTGCAGTCCTTGGAGTTTGTGGACAGCCACGCTGCAGATCTCCTGGCCTCGGAACAGTTCCTTCAGCTCTCGGAAAACATGGTCCACCTTGTGCTGCGCCGAGACACTGACGTTGAGGAGATAGTGAAGGTGAAGGCAGCCTTCGCATGGGGGGAGCTGAATACAAAACCAGAAGGTGAGCACACTGTCCTATGTAGTCCCTAGACAGTGTTCAGTGCAGTTTGTAGTCGGCATGTTCTATCAGTGGACAAGTATGTAATGTTGCATGTTCTGTTGGTCTGAACTGTTGAACACAGTCATGGTTTTGAGTAGCGAGGTTGATCTTCACCTGTGGTGACCAGGATGTTTGCACCATTTCCACATTGGACGAGTCCATCATTCGTTACTGCCGAACACATGTAGTTAGTTGCACCTGAGAAGCAGTATGTCTGACTACATTTATAAGGAGTGATCTAGTGTGGAATTTTTATTATGACCCCTTGATGTATACAATGTATATATCGGCATAACACCACACAATCATTATGCATACACACAACAGGCCCGGACTTCAAGACTCTGGTGACGCCCCTTGTGAAGCATGTGCGACTACACATGATTGACCCCCAGGACATCATGAAGGTGTGTTGTGGGTAGTGATACAGCTTGGATGACATAATGTGGCAGGATCATCTTACACGCTTGTCACCTGACACAAAGAAAACTATTCTTTGCAGCACATTAGCTGTGCTGAGAGTGGATTCCAGTTTACAATTACTCCAGAATAGCAACACGAGTGGGTTGTTGTTGGCTTGCCGCTTGCATCATGTTGACTGTGGTACATTTACTGTGCCCCCAAAGGTTCTAATGTAACTGTAAATTAGCCTGTCTTTCCCAACGTCCACCCACACAACTGAGGCTGCCAAGTTTTGTAGCCTTATTGCCGAGCGCCTTAGCGCGAGGCAACTAATCGTGCAGTGTAGTCACGTCGCATCTGTATATATATACATGTATATATATAATTTATGTCCATCACGCCGAAATTTCCGTCACACTTTAATTGCGTGGGGGCGGTTTCTGCGGTCTCATCCCCAGACTATATACTGGTTTGAGGCGGATGCACACGTGTAGGCACCGCACGCAGTGTGGACCTTTGCTGGCACTATACGATGGAGCGGGATCTAGCTGTCCCCGCACGACCACTCCGCAGTGTGAACTAGGTGAGCTCTGCCGGTAGTATGATGCATAGCTAGCTATAGCTAGCTAATTTAGCTACGATAATGTCTTGCTGCTAATAACCGTTCGCCACAATCAGCTACTAAGCATGGATCTTCACGTTAGGCAAGGGATGCAGAACCTTGCTAACGCGTTCGTCCTCCTCGAGGGGATGCTTTCCATCTTCTCAGTCAACTGAACTTTGCACCTTACTGCACTGGCCCACGAAGCCATATGGGATGCGTAATTGCAAGCACGCGTGCGAGGCAAAGACACTGTGCATGCGTATTCCTAGTTCTACAAGTAATAAAAAACATTTAAAATGTAACAGGATGTAGGGATACCAGAACCGCAAAAAGTAAGGAAACAAGGTAGGGATGATCACACAAAACAGCGAAGTATACAACCCCCAGAGATCTTTTTCCATAATACGTGTATAATGAAAAAAGATATGTAGGGGGATTGTATACTTCACTGTTTTGTGTGATCATCCCTACCTTGTTTCCTTACTTTTTGCGGTTCTGGTATCCCTACATCCTGTTACATTTTAAATGTTTTTTTATTACTTGTTTATGTCATTTTTTTTAGCAGCAGGCGCATGCATACTGGACTCTGGCATTTACACTGCCAGCAATGGCTGAAGAATCAGACCCAAGCATCTCAAAAGCCAACCCTT
Source organism: Axinella damicornis (assembly GCA_963931865.1). NCBI lineage: Eukaryota > Metazoa > Porifera > Demospongiae > Axinellida > Axinellidae > Axinella > Axinella damicornis. The sequence goes on along the minus strand of OZ007507.1, from coordinate 12,153,851 downwards.
TTCTGGATGGATACTAAGCCAGTGCTCCCTGAGCTGCTAAGTATAGTGTAGCTAAAATAGCTATACCAGATAGTAGTAGCGACACATGTTGAGTCTTTAGATAGGCATTCACCCCTCTCACAGAACATAGTCTAGTAACATATATAGCACAGAGAATTTACCTCAGTCTAGTTCTTACGGTAACACAACAGCGCAAGGCACTTCTAATTCAGCGATCTTGAATAATAATTACGTATCGTTGCTAAGTGATCGTTTAAGTGCGCATGCGTACAAACATGAAAATGGCGTGACAAATGAAGCCATAGTTATTGAGTGGGCAGCTGTAGCCGCCTGGTGAAGACTTGGAGGTTGCCAAAAAGCGATGGGCTGGTGCACTGCTCGGTGTAAAATGCTGCTGTTTCGTGCGAAAACCATCATGAGGGATTGAGGCGACGTTGAGCTAGCCCGTCTGAAAGAAGAAAGAAGAAAGAAAGAAGAAAGAAAAACAATTTGCCCGTTTTGCGAGTGCCTGGTGTGGTACTTTCGCGACGGTTTTTCGCGATGCGAGGAGTCTTGTTGGTCATGAAAACACTCGAAGATGAACGGTATGTGGCTATAAAGGCTTATAAGTGTACCGTTTCTGAGATTTGGAGAGATTTTTTTGTATTGGCATGTATTGCGTGTACGTCGTATCCCTACATATAGACTCTACCGAGTCTATGATATAGGCTCAGGAGGGGTGGGTGGGGGAGAAACCTACCATGTGTGCAATGTCAGACATGACTTAACTGTGTTGGTCTGGAAATACAAGGGGAAGTAATTGATTATTATCAAGTCAGGGTCAAAGTGGCAAGCACATAGAGTGTAAATGGGCTGGATTAGCTTGTCTGAAGTGTTGATGGTAGCTGGTCAGAGGAGGTTGGACATATATTTGCTGCGCACGTGACTATGCGCTGCGCTTGAACGGAAATAATTGCGTGTTTTACATTCCTATAACCTCGCCAGCCTCGTTCCCAATATGACCTGGGACCGAGGGAAATCGTAAATTGCCAACGAGAAGTGGAAGCTGCAGTTGGGGAGTTTGAAAGGTAGGAGTACGTTGAAGACACTTCAGGTTGGCCAGTTGGAGTACCGGGAGTGTGGCTTCTCTGCCATCCTGCGCAGCCGATCTTTCAAGAGGCCGTACAGCCTAAGTGACCCAGGGGTTGAACAGGGTTGACAGCATTATTTGGAATCTACTCTACTGGAGCTTTCGAATGATGTCAAGTTTGTTGAGATACTCGTAAAGACTACCAAGAACACAATTCAGCTCCATATAAATTCGCTTACACGTAGGTCACATGACCGTGTCCAACCTCCTCTGGTAGCTGGTAAGAGTTTAGCTGCCTGATTTTGAAGCCATTTTCCGAGGCTATCAATCATTAGGTACTAGGTATATGTATGTATGTTGTGTGATGCAATATTCGTAAATTCACCCTGAGACTCCACTCTCTCCTAACCCTGACAACCGGGGATCATGAATATCGCTAGGAGAATGTAGGGCATTGTGGGGCTCGCCTGACAAACTGACGTACTGCATGCCAATAATCATTCTCTGAGCGATCGTAGGGAAGCTGGGGCCGGGGGTGGGGCCTGCAATGTAGCCAATTGTCGTTCATCATTTACGGTCTGCAGTTTCTGGTTTCGCAAATTGCTTGAATTTGGTGGAGAAAACTTTCATGGATTTGCGGTAAACCAGCATCAGAACGTGGAGATAATCGCTCGAGAAGATGAGTGAGTTTTAGAGCTACATGATGGAATCCGTAGTGAGCGGTACAGTAGTTATCACACCGTTTTCCGCAGCTCGTTTTGCTATCTGTGCCTTCTCTTTGGGAGTGAAGACTGAAGAAAAGGTTCAGCGTCAACAGTGGACTATCCAGTGCTCAAGGAAAACCTCTGTGTTGACTGTTGAGCTCTAGATCTTAATTGTGATCACTCCTGCAATAGTCAAAACTTCATTAGCTAATGTACTGTAGTAATCCTTTATGAGTGCAGCGAGTGTATATATATGCGCTCATACGCAACTTCTTATCTCCATGGTGATATACGCTTACCACATGTTCGAGCCAGCGGAGGGCGGCTCAGTACTGAACAGATAGCTTTAATTATAGTTCTCCAAACTGACTTTGGGGGCCCAGACCATTGATTTGAATATGTATTGCGATAGCATGTCAATTAAGGTCCCACCAACACGCACGCACGCACACCACACAGACCCTGGTACCCTCTGGCATATTCGATATGGAGAAAGTGATGGCTGCATTGGCCTACCAGGTAGATCCCAAGTCCGTGCAGGAGGACAACTATACCATGTTCAGACCTCGCAAAAAGTCGAACGTACTCAGCTCCAGATGAGCTATATGGGAACACCAAGTGTATTGTTTTTATACTGTTTTGTGCATTGTATCCACTTTTAACTTTTCCATCCATTATTTTATCGTTCACTCCAATCCCTCCCTCTCCCCCCCTCTCTCCTCATGTCCCTCTCTTTCTATTGTATAGTGCAGTGTAGACCGCATGCATCACTTGAATCTTGATTCCAAATCATGAATTTTGTATGGCATACTTACATGTATCCAGATTCCAGATTTATCCAATTATACGAAAATTTGTTTGGTTTTACATGTTGCGTAGCAACAACTCGCGGTAAGTGATGTACTATACTGTACAGATACCGAGATATGGCTACAGCAACGCACACGGTGCACTTTGCACGACCCTCTCGTACCTATGACTACCTTTACGGTGAGTTGGTCACATCCCTGCATGCCTTCCAGTAACTGGAATGATTCCAGCTGGCCGGTAGAGGCTCCGCAAACACCAATAAGCTGCTCTTAGTGAACAACACAGTCATCTTATATTTGTTCCTCTGTTTGCAGATCCAAACTTTGTGGTATCCAGTAACAGAGACCATGCCAAAGAGTCCTTCAAAGCCCAGACTGGAATCGAGAGAATTGTTAGTTGCCATGTCGTATCTTAGTCCTACAAATCATACCCGACTAGATGTGGACCGAAAATCCCATGTTGGAATCCTACCTGTTGCTTCACAGAATTGGTAATTATAGGCTCACAGCACCTGCTGAGCCCCTAAGCTGAGACACTGCCCAACACTGTCACCCCTAGGACAGACGCAACTTACTGTCACCCCTAGGACAGACGCAACTTACTAATTGATGTTTGACGTCCTACTAGTTTTGCAGAGATATATGGATTGGTCGATGGTTGATATCAAGAGCACATAAGTAGATCGCCCGCCCGGAGTACTCCGGGTGGGCGATCTACTTATGCGCTCTTGTTGATATCCATGACAAGCAAGATCCATGCACTGTCTTGCTCTTCGCTGTGGGAGAAAGCTGCTTGTGTTTTCAGTGCATGGTATCCTCTATGAAAACGTTACGAGCGAATGACTACGCCACTTATATACACCTGTACACTGCACCTGCATGTACACGTGTGGTTATGATGCAGCCTCACCAAGAATATCGATAAATGCAGACTCTGTCTACTGCGCTCAAATCTTAAACGTCAGGTAGGGATTCAGTAGAACAATGCTTGATCTGCAGCACTAGAAGTGTAACATTACTTTTCTGCAACTTCTGCATGCTGCTTGTTGTGCACTATAGTGTGGCAACATGGGTACAATCAGTCTCGTGCCCAGACGGGGGTCTGGGAACGAGACTAAGGTACGAATGATACTGTGGAATGCCGCATGCACACAGACCTTGTCCTAGCTACCCACATCCTTATTAATACCGGAGAACTGAAAATCAGACAAGCATGTCATCCATAGGGGCTGTCACATTTCATGGCTAAACAACAATCTGAGGACCAGATTATGAACTACAAGGCTAGTAGTTCTCCTCTGCTCTGCAGCTGACTGTAGCTTTTTCTCGAGATGTTGCTTGGGAGGCTCCCGGGAGGAGGGGGGGGGGGGGAGTATGTAGTGCCGTACACACTGGCTGTGTATGACACTACACGTGTGTGGCAAGGCGTTTCATTCATTCATTCATTCATGGTAACTTCATGTCCACATCAATATCTCCCCACAACACGTACACACAGAGGTATGTGCCACACTTCAAGACGATGTTCAGTTGTCTGCGGCACCACCCACGGCAAGCAGTCACCCTGGACATGACTGACCCTGTGCCCAGCCATGTTTCTCGGCAGTGGAGGGGATATGGAGAGCACGCCAGAGAAACTCTCATCAGATACAAGAGGTATGCTGCAGTGGGCAGCCGTGGGGTGTGCTTTTGCTGTTCAGTTTTCTCCCGTGCACTCGGCCACAGCATCCAATAGGTTCACCCCTTGTACTCGGCCACAGTGTGCTGAGAGCATCCAGTAGGTTCACCCCCTTGTACTCGGCCACAGTATGCTGAGAGCATCTAGTAGGTTCACCCCCTTGTATTCGGCCACAGTGTGCTGAGAGCATCCAGAAGGTTCACCCCCTTGTACTCGGCCACAGTATGCTGAGAGCATCTAGTAGGTTCACCCCCTTGTACTCGGCCACAGTGTGCTGAGAGCATCCAGTAGGTTCACCCCCTTGTACTCGGCCACAGTATGCTGAGAGCATCTAGTAGGTTCACCCCCTTGTACTCGGCCACAGTGTGCTGAGAGCATCCAGAAGGTTCACCCCCTTGTACTCGGCCACAGTGTGCTGAGAGCATCCAGAAGGTTCACCTCCTTGTACTCGGCCACAGTGTGCTGAGAGCATCCAGTAGGTTCACTAGTGATATCCTAGTGTACTTGATCGAGTATTGTAACAGTTCAAGTATAATTATTCTGACAGTTGAATATCTGAACAAGAGAGTCCTCCCTGAGTCATTGCAAAAGATAAATTCTGCTTTGAAAAGTCCACTGTCAGCCTGCAGTAGCATGTTGCCTCCCTGAAATCCCAGGTTCAACTACGACCCGTCTGTGAGTGTCCCTCCCCGTCAGTACCAGGATGCAGAGGTGGATGGGAGGAACAGATACAGGTTCTTTCGCAGACCGATCATCCCCTTCCTACCACAGATGCCCCCCAGTGTGGTGCTGGCACCAACCAAGTGAGTGATGTTGAAGAGTTCTACTAAGTTTCACTGTAGCGTACCTGAAGTTCTCTTGATACTACTGCCATCCACTCCAGGGTGGATCCTCTCGCCCCTCCCTCCACGGAGGCCGAGAAAGAGGGTGCTCTGTCCGGCCCACAGACGCGCAACGTCATGGTGCAGACTGACTACCGTGAGAGTGAGACCCAGACAGACCCGTACACTCCGGAGTACGTTGTGAGGCCGGGGTCTCAGCCTGAAGTACTCACACTGGCTACACTCAGCTATGGTAAGTGGGCATAGGGGACAGCAAGAGCGCATGATGACAAAAAACAATGATGTCATCATGCGCTCTTGGGGACAGGGAGAGGTATTGGTTACCATGGGGAGCTTGTCATCAGCACCGTGGTATAGCTGCACTTGTTGTTGCCTTGTGGTACTTACACCTTCTTGTAATACATGCAGGCCAAGGGCTCCCTGCTGGTCTTGCAGAAGTGGAGATGATTGAGCGTGCTCGTGCGAAGCGTGAGTGGGAAGCTCAGCTCCCCCCTCTGAGTGATGCCTCCCAGCTGGAGGAGCGGAGGAGAATGATGAAGGAGCAGGAGAGTAAGGAGTGGGCCTTCCGGGAGGGTGAAATTAAAAAGTGAGTCACAGGCGTCCACACACTTAGCTGCTAGTCTAGTGTATGACTTGAGGCCTTGCCCCGAGACACCATGGGTCAAGGAGCTCAAGGTTGGGTGATGCTGTAGTCTCATTCCCAGACCTTCCATACCGAAACACTGTCTGCTGGGGTTGGTTTGAGTCTGGGACCGAGACTAATACACCTCTATAGTCTTCCCCCATCCTCCCCCATCCCCTCTCGGTTCCATCACACGCCCCGTCTTCTGTGGTCCCTCATCCTCCCCATCCCCTCTCGGTCTCCTCACACACCCCATCCTCTCCGGTCCCCTCATGCACCTCATCCTCCCCCATCCTCTCTCGGTCCCCTCACACACCCCATCTCCTCCGGTCCCCTCACACACCACAGGCTGCAGCAGGAGAGACTGGCTATCATCAAGAGGCTACTGGCACAGAGGGAAACAGACCACCAGGCCCTCAATGATCGGAGGCTGGAACACCTCTGGTATACCACAATCTTGCTCCAGAATGAAGAATTTTCCTACCCAAATATTCTCCTCGTCCTGTCACTTTATCCCCATCCCCTCACATACACCTCACTAGGAGCAAGAAACAGGCAGAGAAGGACAGGCGAGTGCGTCGGCTACGCACTGACCATGTCAAGGGTAGGCCATATGTGTGGCTTGTATGTATTGGCAAACTAAGGTGGCAGTGGAACATTGACCACACCAAAGGACAGAGGTCTTGGTAGAGTGAGCACCCAGCTGTAACTCCTGCCTGGACTGGTGTTAGTGCAGTTCCTAGATACATGTACACTGTACAGTCAACAGAACTTGGACGCTGGGAGGTACCAACATATTATGACACTTCTTTCATATGATTTTGTTGTGTGTGTGTGTGCGTGTGTGTGTGTGTGTGCGTGTGTGTGTGTGCGTGTGTGTGTGTGTGTGTGTGTGTGTGTGTGTGTGTGCATGTGTGTGTGCGTGCGCGTGTGCATGTGCATTTGTGTGTGTGTGTGTGTGTGTGATCATGGTTTACATTTGTCATCTAACTGTAAGAGATCACACGGGTTTACTCACTTACAGCTCTCCGCAAGCTGACTGAGAAGACGTGCAATGTGGAGGGCAAGCTGGAGCACCGCAACATCATCCAGGAGTACACCAACTTTAACTCCCAGGTGTACGCCCCCATGCCCCGCGTTGGAGTCTACCTGGACAGCGGATCTGAGCAGTACAGTGTCAAGAGCCGGTTTACCTCGACACTGGATGGTGAGGGAGGGGAGGAGGAGGAGGGGAGGGGGAGGGGTTATGAGATCTGGCAATGTTCATGCAGCATGGAAGGCTTGGGACTGAGACTGATATCTATATGAAGGTTCTGATTTTGCACCCAAATACAATGTAACCAGGCAGCCAAGCAAATTTTTTTAGCTTTTGACGTAGCAAACTTCAGGGCAGCTAGCTGGTGCTCTGATACGTGACTGCATGAGTATATTCATACCTCAGGTCTGCTGGAGTTGGAGGCCACACTGCCAGACCACGTCACACAACCAAGGTACATGTATATCCACTACCTGGTGGTAGCAGGAATGTATGAAGTGAGAAAGGGAGACAGAGAGGGTGAGAGAGACTCCCTTGTGCTCTGACGTTTTTGTACACTCTGGATGCATTGTCAAGCCGTTCCACCTCTAGCTTGTGATTGCCCTACAGCATGCAAACTCACCCCCTACTGCCGAATAGCTCTGAAAAGAGAACTGAGGGAAGTGATAGTTCATGAATAAGAGTACATGTACGTCTTACCCTCTTCCTGCCCAGGGTGAAGGCCCCGAACCAGTCGGCCAAGGCGGTGGGAGTGAAGGCACGGCAGAGAGCCAAGCTTGGAGAAACCCTTGAGCAGGTTCACAGTAACATCATCACTGAGAGGACCAGAGGTTAGAGTGCCTTATAAGGAAGGGCCGTACCTTCACCTGAGCCTAATATCTGATGCTTTGTTGGACACAGGTCACAAACCACCTAAGCCCCTGCGATATTTGGAGCGCGTTGAGAAGCCATTTTCCCGTCCTCCCACTCCCTGTGTGACCTCCCCAAGTGAGGCAGAGGAAGAGAAGGAACTGGCCGTGGTGCTGTTGCAGAGGGTCGTGAGGGGGAGGGCGATACAGAACAAGGTGGGTGCACTCTCAGTGCTGTTCACGCACTGTACCTTATTCATTGTAGAACCCCTTCCCCACTGGAAAATCAGCCAACTTTCAACTTCCATCGTGCACGCGCACACACACACACACACACACACACACACACACACACACACCACACATTACTATACACACACATTATACACACACACACGTCACACAGATGTTTGAGGGCAAGGAACGCCGTCGTGAGCTGATAGCTGAGCTGCGTACAACTCATGCCCTTCAATCACCAGAACGGAGGGAGAAGACGCTGGAATCAGAGGCTCTCTCCAGCAAGCAGGCCTCTGCACAGAGAGAAGAGCACAAGGTCAGAGGATGTATAGCTTCCAGGCCTCAGAAAATATTTCATCTGTTATGTATCTTCCCCCAGGATCATGTGGTGGAGGAGGGAGTGGTAGGTGGTGCCGCTGGGCTGCTGGGTCGTCAGCTGGACACCCTCACCAAGGAGCTGAAGCGACTTCAGTGTGAGCGGAGGGTGCACGCAATGGTGATGCTGGCAGAACATCAGCGCCGCCAGAGGGAGGCGGAGGAGAGTGGGAGGAGACAGAGGGAGGAGAGACTGAGGAGGACAGAGGATGAGATCTTCAAACAGGTGGGTGCACGGTTTAGAATAAGCACATTACGACCTTGGCCTCCATTGTGTACCAGTATACGGTCCCTACCAGATGGTGCGTGTGCACCACGGCACAGTGGACGCCTACTTGGAGGACATCATCTTACAGTCAGTGGAGCACACTGCTGACCAGCAGGCCCGGCAGGAGGTGCGGAGACAGGCTGACCTCATCAATGAACTGGCACACCAGGCACAGCACACGTGAGTGACAGGGCCACACACCCACACTACACACACACACACACACACACACATGCACACACACATGCACACACCACGTTTGACTCTACTTGTGTGCATGCAGGGAGCTCTCAGGGAGAGAGCTGGTGGCAGAGATGGTGTTTTCCTTTCTACTACCTGAGGTGGAGAAACAGACACTGCGACAGCAAGGTGAGCGGAGGTGGGATGGAGCTCCAGGCAATTAACAGCAGCATTGAACTAGATTGGAGGCAGAAATGGGAGCCAGCACTATACCTGCCCACTACATATGCTCTGGGTGTCTCTGATGCTCTTTGGTGTCACATCAATCTGCATGGTCTCCAGTGGTGTGTTCATGTGTTGCATGGTGCAAAGTTCTTCAGTGAAGTTGGAGGATGCCATAGTTATGTTAATATGTGGAAGATTACTTATCGTAGCCTCGTTCCCAGGCCTCCGCCCAGATTTTCTCCACGGCTACGAGATAAAATCTGGGCGGAGGCCTGGGGACGAGGCTAATCGTAGTGCACGTCCGTGTTCACTACCACAATCTACCTGACCTTGAGAATCAGAATGCAGTGATTGGCATCTAGCCTAGCTCATTCCCCAGCTTTTGGGGGAATGGGAATGGAATGAGACTAATTGGCATCTTAATCAACCCTCCACAGTCCATACCCCCACATATGTACCCACACATTCACTCATCTAACCTTCACACCTGCACACACACACACACACACAGTACACCATAGCCAGCATCGCCACTTGTTGGCAGCCCACCGAATCATCCACCAGCAGACTGAGGCTGTGGTAGGGGAGGAGGAGGAGGAGAGGAAGGGGGATGCCAGGGAGCCACATACAGAGGAGAGCTGATGGACTTCGCATGATCTCTTATGCATGTAGCAAACCAGTGGAATAAATTTATAATACCCTACAATAAGATGACATGGTACAATAATTGCACGTGGTGGTGGATGTATAAAACGGAGGAGAATAGCTTGCATGCGGCTATCACTGCATGACTTGTGCTCACTCTCTGAGCAGTTCACCAATCTTGCATTGCACTTCTCTCAGACTGTCCTGATCAAGTACTGGTAGCAGGAAGAGCACGGCCTGGCAGATATTACCCTGAAAGAGGGGCACTATCACAACCAGAATAGAGAGTGACAGTAGCCTACGTACACAATCCTACCCCAAACATGGTACAGTGCATGCTGCACAGCCTCATTCCCAGGCTCCCCCCGGTGTTTTTCGTCAGCGCGCATAGGGGGAGGAGCCTGGGAACGAGGCTACATGCTGCAGACATGAGCCCCATTTACACTATGTAAAACGGTTTACTGTAAACCAGTTTACAATGTGCATAATTATGCGCTAAGTGATTCAGCAGCAGAATACTGCATGCATGATGACATGACATGCACTGTGCAGAATACCACTGACTCAGTACCTTGCTGCTGCATCCTCCTTCCTGCCCATCCCCGGAGTCGTCCCTCACTCTCTCCTCCTCTGTTACCACTGTGAGAGGAGGGTACACTTCATACTCAACCAGCTCGATCCTACAAGCAATGAGCCCTCCCACACATGACCACACTACCTCATCAGCTACAAACCTTCTGGGCTCCAGAGTAACATCAGAGACCTAAATCTGGGGGGAGCATACCCACCGCCCAGATAAAATAGCATACCACCCCCCCCCCCCCCCCCCCCCCCCCCCCCCCAGACCCCCTGACATGCATGCTCTGTTGTGCACACTAGGTATGACGTGTGTGCTTATACCCCTGTATAGCTCTGAAGACTCACATGCACTGTCCAGTTGTGTCAGCTGGGGTAGCATCTGCACCACCCTCCTCCTGTACTGTGCTTCACTGCTCAGAGGGTTCCCACTCAACCACAGTACCTGGGGGTATCAGGGATCAGTTTAGCCTCGTTCCCAGGCCACGTGGGAGGAGAGAAGACATCTTCTCTCCTCCCACGCGGCCTGGGAACGAGGCTAGGATCAGTTTAGATCCTTCACCCATTTTAGGCATCATGCATCCCGAGAACTTGTTGCTATGGAGATGACGATTTCATTGCAGCAATTCCCCCAACAACTGTTAAGAGGGTGAGATGTACTGTACATGTAGATCCACCAGGTATCACGAATAGGAGGACAATTCTCTGAGCTAGTTGCATCATTTGAATTCATTACTATAACTAGTGCATACGTGAATGCACGCAGAAGAGCCTCGCGGGAAGCGAGTTAGTACTGTTGCTGTAAGACCCTGGCAATCCCAGGAATAGAGATTGTCATGTTTATGTATTCACAGCCTGGTACATGGTAAGTATATTCATGTGACTCATCAGTGGCCGGGTAAGTATATTCACGACACCCATAATCATTTTTGGAGCTACAACTCTGTATTATAAGTAGCAGCAGACACCTTATATTGTAAGGACGACATTCGCTGCGTTAGTGCCCACGCGCACTTGTGAGAGTTTACCCCCGCGCACTTGTAATTGCCTTGCACAGTGACAGTGCTTATGAGTGACGTCCTTATTGCATTCCTGAGCGTTACAAACATATATATATATATATATATAAATATATATATATATACGCTAGCTCAGATTCGACTGCCCTGCTGCACGATTAGTTGCCTCGCTTCCCGCTCGGCAACCACCCCATAACAAAAGAAACCATTAACTTATTTTTTATTGCTGGATACCTGACCTTGAGAATCATGCACAGGTACTCGTAAAACTATCATGAATCGACTCTACGAGTGGTAGAGTAGTAAGGGGGTTTGCAAAGCACCAATCGTTACTGTAAGGGTTAGCCGTGAACCCGAGGCTATGTAAGGGTATGTGGTGGTGCATTGGTAGAGTGAGAGTCTCGATCTGGTGCTCAGGTCAGGCTCAGTCCTGGGTACGAATCCACTCTAAAGCCGTTGGTTTTTCTGTTGAAGGGTGGTGCATCCAAAACAAATTGCTCTTTGCCTTTCCAGAAAAACGAAATGCCATTTATGGTAACTCAGGCAACATGATGTCGTCAACATCCCCTGTTAATGTTGCAGCTGGAAAGGACCACTTCTACACAATCTTCTTAGTCTCAGACTCAAGATAAAACAAGAGGAGGTTAGCCTCATTTGATACTGCAAAAACTGGCGGTGGGAATGGACTGTCTGGGAACGAGGCTAAGGTTCCAGTTCTTACTATTCACAAAGGGCAAGATAGACACTGGGGAGTTAGTAGTTTCATGCCCAGCAGAGGATCACCTTGAGGGATTTCAGGTGTGCCAGTGACTGGAGCACAGCAAAGTCACTCAGCTGGTTACATCGTAGATACAGTTCGCTCAGAGTACCACCTGGTGAGGGAGGGATGACAGCTGTTACCATCCCCACTACCTATGGTACAACACTAACTAAACTTGTCCTCAACAGACTTACACGACTGAAGAGCGTTCAAAGTAGCAAGATTATTGCAGCTGTGTGCAGTAAAAGACATATCATGTGCATGATTGATACCACACTGTAAATAGAGTAAGTGTGCAAAGGAATTAGCGGGTGTCCAGGTCACCCCCACACTGTCCAGACACCCCTGTACATGCTCCACATGTACCAAATTATTACTCACCTCAGGTTGAGCACCTCCAAATTGGGTAGCTTGTGCAAAATATTGACCTGCAGGGCATGGCATAGTGTACAGGTGTATTACTAGCATGTGGAGTTCATAGTCTCCGAGGGAATTTAAGGACCAGCCGACTACGCATGCCAGATACCGTACTCACATCGCGGAGGTTGCATCCCCAGCAGTTGAGACTCCTCACTCCCTGCAGACTCTCCGCACGAGAACGTTTCAACACCGTGGTCTCCGTCAAAATACTCATCGCTAATTAACGCCCACCTGAAACTGTTTACGCCGCCATGGACACCAGAACCCAGAGCCCGCCAAACATTTGCTAGTCTGCGCGCGCCGCACTTGCTGAGCCAAACTCATGAAACTTGATTATGCGAATTAACATGTGAAAATCAGCAGCTAATCAGTACGTAATTACAGGTTGGCTAACATCATGAACAATCCTGCAAACTGATTAGCAGCCAACACCAGCAACATTGAACACATAATATTCCATCCTCATACCCACGTCCACACCCAGCTAGTGATGAATAGCTGGGGAGGGTGTGGGAACGAGGCTAGTCAATTAAATTTTCAGTTGTGTAGTAAAAACTGCCCATCGTTACATATGTTGGTTTGCACCAGCAATATAGCTACAACACAAAACAAAATAACATCCAGAAACACACACCATGTCATGCACATGTCTGATTTGACACAGGAAGGAAAGGGTTATCCCTATTGACTTCCATGGAGATGGGCCCATAGAAGGGCACAAAGTATTGTGAGCGGTCTGCAGGTCCAACCACCTGCAGCAGAATCAGAAGAAAGTCGATCATGTGCCCAATGAACAGGAAACCCAGCGTGCACAGCTTCACCAGACCTGCATGGGCACAGGAGACGCAAGGCAATTAGAACGGCTATTTTACAAGAGTCAGGAGATGCCTCACCTATTGCAGGATAGCCAAGGTAGAACCGATCAATTCCTAGCATCCCCAGGAACAGGGACAAAGCCACCGCCACATAGTAGTTGTATCTTCTCCCATTGCTAGTGTGTGTGCGTGTGTGTGTACTTACATGTACAAACTTTTCATACATATGGACATCATGTGCATTAATGCAAGGGGGAGGCTGGTCACGTGCAATGACATCAGGTAGACAGATGGGGCATCGACCCGTCCATGACGTTGTGAACAGCAATCAGTATTGATGCTGCCTTGTGAACACTCTGGCCTCCAAGCCCTCAGACTGACATTGCAAGGGCTAGCAAGAAACAGGCACCACTCCCCGTGTGTCTACCATCTGCCTACCTGATGTCACTGCACATGACCAGCTCTCCCAGCCTTCCCCTTCCGCAGTTCAATATTTGCTAGATTCATCCCCAGGCTGCTTCAGGCTTTGATCAGCTGCTGGAACAATGTCAACCAATCTGACATGTCGACCTAACCTCTATCTGACCTCACTAAGATCACTTTGCATGAAACTTTGTGGTTACATTCTAAAAGTACATCGCCTAGGCAATTTCCTGTCAGCTATTGAGTTGGGACAAGCATAGCCATTGGTTGACCTCCAATATGGCCATCAGCAATCAACATGATCCATGTGTTACCTAGGTGATGAACTATAAAATGTAGCAGCATTTCGTCCAAAAACATTCAACAACTCACACGTATCTGCATGGCTGTCTCTGTTGAAAGATGCACTGTGATTCATTGTACTCCTCCCCTCCACAACTCACACCAGGGGCCGCAAAACAGGAGACGTTCACCCACCCTCCCTCCTCACATCCCTCCAAGGACTGCGTCAGTGGGTCAACTGGGGGCTGCACACAGTAAAATCTAGTAGGCAGTCAAGGCATCCATACACAGCTATAAATCACATTGGTCCAGCCAGTCAAGGTCAGGCCTTGAATGGTGAATTTAGACATGAGCAGAACCAATCCAGTCACTAGCGGCGGCATCAGACATGCCCTGTGAGTCAGCGTGTCTGTCTGGTGGATTGACAAATGTACCTTGACCAGTGTTTTCAGAGACCACCTTCAACTGAACATTTTGGACGAGTTCTTTCTCTGGTGTTTACCCCCTGTGCAAGGCTGATCAGACTAGGCCAATCTCCCTGCAAGTTCCTAGATACACACCAAGCTAGAGTCACCCCAAGGGTCATTCTGATACGCGTACGATAACCCAGGAATGCTGCATCCCCAATGCAGACAAGGTGTTCATGCTGATCCTGGGAGATTAGGCCCGGGCCCCATTAACGGGGGAATGGTGATGACATCGTCATTGAACTCGCTGGATTTACCGTGCGAAGCACCCTTCAACAACAAAAAAAAAAGAAAGATGTGCATGCGTACTGATCTAAAGGGTGTCCCATGACAATAAATGTTGCTCAGAACACCAGACCCTCTTCCCACGTTTTTGGGGAGGGTCTGGGAACAAGACTACTAAAAACTAGGGCTTGAACCCAGGACTGACCCTGAGGTATCAGGGCACTAGACATGACTAGAGCTAGAGACATTCACCATAATTATAGATAATGCATTCACTCTACACTCTACCAGGATCAAGGATACTGTCCTGGTTGTAGTTCTTCTCGGCATCTTGTGGCTACAGAGGCGGGCAAACACACCTCTCCATGTACACCAGCCTCAAGACACAAAAAGGCGACTACAACTAGCAGCTTCTCCATAACGTTTGTTGGTGGGCGCTATATAGATCGCGCGCTAGCGCTTCCGCCGAAGGCGTGGCACGCATATGCATAATAGCAGCATATTCTTTCTGATTATACATGTGGCTGCGTTCGGTGGGGTTGTCAATTGCTACTTGGTGTGAAGGAGTAAGGTATACCGTTCTATAGTCCAGCCATACACAGCATGAAACGTACAACAGCGTGAGCTATGTCTGGCATGTCTGGCTATGTGATGCCTGCTCACGGTGCAAAACCTACAACTGTCAGACTTTTGGTAGTTATTATCAGATCATGAGACGTTGTGGGAGGACCAGCTGTCCCCCAGGACCAGATTCCCCCTGGATGCATGGTCCTAGGACCAGATGTCCCCCCGGACGGGTGGTCCTAGGACCAGATGTCCCCCTGGACGGGTGGTCCTAGGATCAGATGTCCCCCCAGACGGGTGGGTCCTAGGACCAGCTGTCCCCCCGGACAGGTGGTCCTAGGACCAGATGTCCCCCCCAGATGGGTGTCCTAGGACCAGATGTCCCCCCGGACAGGTGGTCCTAGGACTAGATGTCCCCCTGGTCGGGTGGTCCTAGGACCAGACATTGCGAGGGTAGCAAGAGCTCGCCAGACTTCTTCGGGAGCTGCTGGGCACCTAGGACCACACCTGATGGGTAGTCCTAGGACCAGACCAGATGTCCTCCCGGACACATGGTCCTTGGACCAGATATCCCCCATCAGGACACAGGCTGTCCCCTCCCCCTCCCGGAGGTGATAGAGAGTTAGATCGTCATGAAACCAACTGGAACCATCAGGCAGTTGATTCCCAAGCAATTCTTATAGGAAGGAATCAGCAAGTTATAGTCAGTGCAAGTGCATGCTGTGCTCTTCGTCTGAAGATGCTATTGCACTGTGACAAGAGCAGATGATGAGCTACACTACGCTGGACCATAGATAATAGAGCCGTCTATGCATGTAGCTGGACTCACACAGATGCAGTGAAGGGTGAGACTACTGGAGAGAACTGTCGTATGCCGTGCTAACAAGAACATTGCGAGGGGAGCAAGAGTTCACCAGACTTCTTCGGGATCTGCTGGGTGCAGGACCCACAGGGAGCAGCAAAGCTACTGGTTTTTATTTGGCTGCTGAAAGTTGCTGTTGGGAGGGGGCTCGTAGAATAGCCTCGGTAGACAGAACAGCCACAGATGAGAGCATTAACCAGCTGTCCGGGGGGACATCTGCTCCTAGGACCACATGTCCGGGGGGTCAATTTAAGGGGGGACATCCTGTCCTGTGACAATTTCTAGACGTCAGAAGTATAGCTTGACAATTCACCCTCATCCTCCTCTTTTCCTCCCCCCGCATCCCAGGGCTCATGTCGGATGCTCCCCGAGAGGTAGATCTGCTGGAGCAGACCTTGTACCTGGCTCGCAAGATCTACGATGACCCTAACGTGCCCCCCACTCCCCTAGACCTGCACTCTGCGTGCGCCATTGGCAGCTATGATTGCGTGTATGATGCCATTACTGCTGGGAGGGACATCAACAAGCGTAACAAGCGTACGCAAACCAGCAAATTGAGTCCATCATTTGTGTTGTCTTGCAGACGACTCCTCAGCTCTTTGTTGCATACTGTACACGAGACTGAGGAGGCCTGTGGTAACAGAGTAAAATCAGCAACATTCCAAGCCTCTTTTGGCCAAGACACTGGAAACGCCTGCAATTTTTATAGAACAAGAGACAGTAATACACTGAGGAAGTTGGTAGTTTGCACTGGTACCCTAGACGCCTCTCTAAGACCATATTTCTAAGAACAACTCTCTGAGAACAATTAAGTCTCTGCTCTAAGAAAGTATTAAGGTAGCATTATACCTTTATAGTTAGGATACCTACTGTCGGGGCCCCGACGGTTAAAGGTATCCTAACGGTATAGGGATAATGCTACTGGTAAAGATATTAATTCCACTATACGAGTTCCCATGGAAATGGTGTAACGTAAAGCAGAATTCCTCAGCCTCCAGACCTCAGTGTGCTAGATGCTGTATAAATACCCCTAGCCTCATTCTTCGGCTGTTAGGAAGAAACTTACTAACAGCCTGGGAACAAGGCTAAAAGACCCCTAGCAACCAGGACCTGGCTGCTATGCTAATCAGTTACCAGGTGTGATAGCCAGAGTAATTACCCATCCAGAGCACCATCACTCACTGGTTGCCATGGTAGCCTTATCGGCTGTCTGTGCAGGTTCCCTTACAGTACTGTGCATTCTCCAACCTTATCAGACCTGCACTAATAAGTAGCAAACCTTCACCTTCCTGACATGTATAGTTCCTGAACTTAATTTCCACCATAATTTCTGAAACTGCCTAAACATTCAGCTCAACTTGAGAAATAACTATGGTTTAACTCCTCCTTCCCCCCTCCCTCCACCTCTCCTCACCCCTCCTCTCCACGCACACACACTCACAGCCGGGTGGACACCACTGATGTATGCCGCTTATGTCGGCCATGACACAGTGGTTAACCTGCTCCTAGAGTCAGGGGCTGATCCCTCTAAAGGTACAGGTTTTGGACTCACCCCGCTCATGGTGGCCGCAGGGTGTGGGAATGAGTCCGTCTGCTACTTCCTTCTCCAGGTAACACTAACGGTGTTCACAGAACCCGTAGCATCCTAGTCATCTTGATCATCATCACGTCTGTCCTCCGTCTAGAGTGGTGCAGAAATGGATGTGCAGGACTCTGATGGCTACACCGCACTGTGCCTTGCTGTGCGGCAGGGACACCAGAATGTGGTGCAGCTACTTCTGGAGGCAGGAGCCAACCTGGAGATAGCGTGAGGCAGGGAGATAGTAGGGGCAGGCAGATAGTGTGAGGCAGGGAGATACTGTAGCAGGGAGCAGGGAGATACTATAGCAGGGGGCAGGGAGATACTGTAGCAGGGGGCAGGGAGATACTATAGCAGGGGGCAGGGAGATACTGTAGCAGGGGGCAGGGAGATACTGTAGCAGGGGGCAGGGAGATACTGTAGCAGGGGGCAGGGAGATACTGTAGCAGGAAGCAGGGAGATACTGTAGCAGGGGGCAGGGAGATACTGTAGCAGGGGGCAGGGAGATACTGTAGCAGGAGGCAGGGAGACACTGTAGCAGGAGGCAGGGAGACACTGTAGCAGGAGGCAGGGAGACACTGTAGTAGGAGGGAGTGAGATAGAAGGAGATGACATGAAATAGAGGCATTCTGTAAGTAGCCCATACATATATAGGTAGTCAAATCCTCCTCCAGACCACAGTATAACTGAGCCCTTCTACACACCTATGACACAGGGAACACAGCCTTGGTCAGACAGGACTGATGATGGCTGCTGTCGAGGGAGATGAAATCATCGTCGACATCCTTCTGGCGTGTGTGAGTTATGTTGACCTGCCACTCCCCACCCGAGTGGCATAGTGTGTTGGCCATCGTGCAAAGTGTCGTGGGTCCACGTGTGGTGGTCCACGTTTGGTTACCAAATTTCCCCCTCTCCCCAAGTCCACTTTTGCTGACACAAGATCAACAATCCACCTGCAGATCACACCACCTGGACTTTGTTTTGCTGATAATAATTATTGTCCCAGCAGACCACATAATGCTGCTGAAATTAGACCCTCAACCCTTTAGTGGATAGAGCTGTAGTTCAGTGCTACTGTTGTTTTAGTATCGCACAGACTAGCCTCGTTCCCAGGCCGTTCCCACCGCCAGCATTCATCACTTCCAGTATGGAATACAGGCCTGGGAGATCTGGTCACGTGCGATGACGTCAGGTAGACAGATGGTAGACACATGGGGGGGGGGGGGGGGGGGGGGGGTGGTGCCCAACGAAGAATCTTGATGTCCTGTGTTGTACTGTCCGTTCAATGGCTGGATATCAGAGCATTCGTAAGGCAGACGACCGATACCGTTCGTTGTTCACAACGCCAGGGACGGATCAACACGAAACAGGTATTATAACAGTTGGGCACCGCCCCCATGTGTCTACCATCTGTCTACCTGACGTCATCGCACATGACCAGATCTCCCAGGCCTTCCCCCGTCGTATTTCATACTGGAAGCAATGAATGCTGGCGGTGGGAACGGCCTGGGAACGAGGCTAGCACAGACAAAGTTAGCGACACTAAACTTAATGTTTACATTCATTTGTACTTCATCAAGTACACAATGGCAGGTCAAATGGCATGTACAGCACCAACCAAAGCCAAGTATTGTATCTGCCTCTAGACACACCCCAGCTGTAATAATTGAAGCCCATGTCATGAACTCCCATTAGCCATAAGAATTTATATGGGGATTTAAACCTTAATACAGGATTTTGCTTCATTGAGCTGTTTCTTATGGTTGGTAAAGATGTACATGTAGTTGCGTTTTACTGATACAGAATACCAAATTTCCAATGCTATTCTTTCTAGCACGCTACACACATCATGGAAAATCAACCACAATTCAGAGTGGCCTTGTTCCCAGGCCTACCCCGCGTTCTTTCTGTTCTTCGTTGACGGATGCGGAAGAGTGGCTCTTCCACATCCGTCAATGCAAACCGAAGAACAGAAAAAATGGGGTAGGCCTGGGAACGAGGCTAACTTCACATGTTATATATTCAGCCTAATGCAATAAACTTACACACACACACACACACACACACACACACAAACACACTAACATGTGTCTGGACACATGCACTCACATTCATGCACAACATGAACACACTCACAGGGGGCGGATCTCTTTTCGAAGGACAAGGATGGTCACACGGCTCGCTCTCTCGCCCTCACCAACCAGCACGTGCGGACTGTAACCCTCCTGGACAATGCCCTCTACCTTGAGCAGTGTGACCAGGGTAGGCACTCCGTCCTAATCTCATCTTCTTTGTGGTTGATTGGTGCAATACTAACACACATGCACACATGCACAGATACTGAAGTCGGCCAAGCAGATACCGACGGGGGAGAGGTGGAGGAGAGTAGGAGGGATTCAAGTGAGCTCTTCATCGGAGCACGGGAAATGGAGGCCTACCAGCAGACTCAGGCAGTGCGCAGAGCACTGCAGCTCAACCTGTCCCGCAGAGGGAGTGGTCTGCAGTGGAGCCTGCCCGAGGAAGCCTTGGCTCGGCGTGGAAGTGCCCCTCCCCTTGCCGCCCTCAAGCAAAAGATACTCCGTACTGCTGTGAGTGGCCGATGGATGCAAGATGTTGTCCTGTGAACTCGGTGACCGCTCTCCCTCCATCTCTCCCAGATGTCCATGCCAGAGCAAGCGAATCCTCCAGGGTTCATGGACGAGTTGCCAGTGGTGGTGGAGGAGGTGGAGGTAGACAGCAAGCTGGCAGAGTTTCTGAGAGATTTAAGGCTGGAGAAATACCTCCAGGTGAGTTACAGCAGGAGGAGGGTTAGGGAGAGTTGTGGTATTATCAGTTTTGCTGATTTGAATTATTTGTCGTGCCCCAACTTCAGTTGTTTCAGATGCAGGAGATTGATTTGGAGTCCCTGATGTGTTACAGTGATGAGGATCTTAAGAGAGTTGGCCTCAAGTGAGGGAGGGAAGGATGAATGAACGGAGGAAGGAAGAGTGAATTTGTTCCGTCCCCACCCCTCCACATACGCACACCACACACCCACACGTACATGTACACAGGCTACTAGGCCCTCGAAAGAAATTGTTACTAGGGCTCATTGAACTGAGAGAGAGGAAAGAAGGAGAGAGGAGAGGAGGAGGGGGGAGGGGGGAAGCAAGAGCAGCTAAGAGGGCCTCCAGGCCTCAGCTCATGAAGCAGCCTAGCACAGAGCTGACAGCTGCCTATCAACGGGTGAGCCAAATAGCCTGATCCATGACAGACATCATTCTATCACCTTGTGCCCTAATTCCACGTACAAGTCCGGTTTGTAGCAAGTCATTAATATTGGTGTAGTCTGTATGTGTGTGCAGTTTGAAGCTAGAGTGGATGGGAATTCACAAGAGTGTGACTCTCCCATATTCACTGTAGTCACAGCTGCGACCAGGCTTATCGGTGCAACTTGACCCTGTATACTAAGGGGTGGAGCCGCTACATATTCTTCTGTACATGTATATTGTCGGGTCAAGGGTTTAATGTGCATGTGGTCAAACGGTCAATGGCTATATACAGCACAGTCAATTAAATGGTCAAGAGCCTTTTGCGATGCGGTCAAGTGGTCAAGCAGCAAAAATGACGGTCAAGATTTCTTGACCCCAGTCACAGCTGTGACTACGGCGTCTATGGGAGTGTCACCCCCTTGATTCAGTAGTTACAGGATCTAGCACAGCAAACTACACACACAAACACACACACACACACACACACACACACACACAACACACACACACACACACACTCGTGCACACACTCACACACGTGCACACACTCACACTCGTGAACACACTCACAAGGCAGTGGAGACGATAGAGCAACTGCAGCACCAGCTGGCACAGGAGCACCAGCTGAGAGCCACCACGGACAGCTACCTGCTGGAACTACAACAAGCCCGACAGCAAGCGACCTCGTGCATGGCTGGGGTCAAAGAGGGACACGGAAGCATCAGGAAACACTGTAACTCTGTCAGGTACAGTGCTGGCTCTGTGTACTGATCCATTCCAAGCATAGCCTCGTTTCCAGGCCCGAGACGGCCTGGGAACAAGGCTATTTGAAACAGTAACATATTTAGACATTCCTCCTCATCCCCCTCCCCAGTCCTCCCTCCTCATCCCCCTACTCATCCCTCTCCCCCGTCCTCCCTCCTCATCCCCCTCCCCCGTCCTCCCTCCTCATCCCCCTCCCCCGTCCTCCCTCCTCATCCCCGTCCCCCATCCTCCCTCCTCATCCCCCTCCCCCATCCTCCCTCCTCATCCCCCTCCAACACTGTAACTCTGTCTGGTACAGTGGTAGCTCTGTGTACTGATCCATTCCAAGCATAGCCTTGTTCCCAGGCCCGAGACGGCCTGGGAACAAGGCTATTCGAAGCAGTAACATATGGAGATATTCCTCCTCATCCCCTTCCCCCGTCCTCCCTCCCCTCCTCACCCCCCTCCCCCGTCCTCCCTCCTCATCCCACATCCTCCCTCCTCATCCCCCTCCCCCGTCCTCCCTCCTCATCCCCCTCCCCCGTCCTCCCTCCTCATCCCCCTCCCCCGTCCTCCCTCCTCATCCCCCTCCCCCGTCCTCCCTCCTCACCCCCCTTCCCCGTCCTCCCTCCTCATCCCTCTCCCCTGTCCTCCCTCCAGGTCTTCTCACAGTCGACTGAGTGATGAGGTGGAATGTCTCCGCCTCCTCTCCTCTTCAACCATCATGGACCCTTCCCAACTGAAGGTGAGCTGGTCAGCAGCTGGACCAGAGGTTCTGCAAGGACTCCATTCCCATTTGGGGACCTAATCTGTCCACCCTTGCATACAGTGCTAAGGGTGCGTGAAGGCCTGTGTCACTCTCACACCAATAGTTGACCATGCAAGATTTCACAGTGCACTTGGTCTAGTCTAGCTCATACCTAGGCCATTCCCACGTGTATATTCTTTGATCACTTGCAGTATGCAATACGGAGGGGGGAGGCCTGAGAGATTTGGTCATGTGGTGATGTCAGGTAGTAGACAGCTAGGGGGAGGTGCCTGACCATACGTTTCATGTCTACCTGACCCGTATGTGGCATCGTGAACAACGAACAGTATTGATGCAGCCTTGTGAACACTTTGGCCTCCAGCCTCAGACTGACATTACAAGTGCAGGCTTTGAGATTCTTGGTTGGGCACCACTCCAGCTGTGTCTACCTGACGTATGTCATCGCACATGACTAAATCCTATTATAATAGAGCTGGGTATGGGACATGACTCTAGTTGCAACCTCAAGGTTGGGAGTAGCCTCGTTCCCAGGCCTGAGACGTCCTGGCAATGAGGCTAGGTTGGGAGGTTCTCTTTGTATCCACACGGGATCTTGTCCCTTCTCCCCGTTGTAGCGGCTCTACTCAGAGGTGGTATCCCTGACGTCTCGGATGAGGCTGGAGTTGGAGGCGCTATCCCGGTCCGTGGAGGATACCCAGCAGCAGGTGGACACCCTCGCCTTCCACCTGACCTCCTCCTCATCTAGCCAGAGCTGAGGAAGAGGCGTGGTCAGCCACAGCTAGTGATGCACACCTTGTGCTATTATATGACTTGTAGTCCAGTTGCCATTATCATTATTGAGGGAGGGACAATTATTACATCTACTGTACCTATTTTATTTGATCACACAACTGCAATTTTGTGTATAGGCCCTTCCAGAGTACATGTAGTCTTGGCTGCAGATCCTAAACCAACCATAGCATGGGGAGCGATCCGCACCGCGGTTGGCTTGGGGCTGGGGCTGAGACTACTTCAAGAGATACTGCATGGGCCCACATAAACTGATAAATACTGCTATATAGCACTATAGCACCAGGTCAATATTTGGAGTGTTACATTGCACAACTGCTCAAGTACCTTGTTCTGCCCGAGGCAGGATTCCTCAAGTACAACAGCTAGTGGTTTCTGTGTTAACAAGGGCGTATCGAGCCGCCGACGGTCAATGTGCCCTCAAGTAAAAGGTTGAGGGTGAGGTGTTCTATATAGAAAGATGGTTGGGGCCCCCCCGGACTAGTTGGCCTGTGCAACCATATCCTGTTACCTCATGTAAATACATTAGGATTCCTTACAGTGCATTTACCTACTACTGCAAACAACTTCAGCTGAAGAAAGTATATTAATAGTTGCTCCAGTGGTTCTATTGCCGAGTGGGAAACAATGCATTGAAGTATAATTGCACTGCATGGGAATTGAATTTGAGATAGCGTAAGCACTAGTAGGAGTGCAAGCTAAAGGTGGTTGGGCATCCATCCACCCAGGGTCCCAGGTGCATGGGGGGGGGACGACGACGACAACGACTCTCTCCTTCCGATGCTCCAGGGTTCAAGGCTAGGTCACAACTTGACGCTACTTGTAACCACAGTAATCACGTTTTATCGATCTGATCACAAGTAGTATTAATGATAGGAATGTCCCAACAGATCTAGGCCGGGCAGCACATTAAGTCAGAGAGAGGAATGGATTAAGCAGTGACTACATACAAGAGAGAGTGACATCAAGGATTCATGGCTCCTTTTGACGGTATTTTTTGAGAACACGAGAGAGTTCCACTGAGAGGGCGTGGTAGTTTACGGAGGAGGGGGTGTCTGGAGGTGAGAGGGAAGGCGCCTTGGAGAAGTCATCGAACATCCTGGTCAGCAAATCTGCAAGACGGTCCTGATCACCTGTTGCATGAGTGTGTACATGTGTGTAGTATCACTTGAATGACTAATTAAAGGCTGACAACCACGTCTAGTTTCAGCCCCAGAGGGCCCAGACCCAAACCAACCCCAGCTTAAGTACTAAGTGATCCACGCTGGGGTTGGTTTGGGTCTGGGACCGAGACTACCACCTGTCAAGAGGGCAAGGGCAAGCCTTACTCCATAGACCATAGCATGTACAGGAATTACAAATAGCACGAGGGGAGGCAGGAAGAGTGGCACATGAGAGGGAGTGGCATGAGAGGAGTGGCACGTGAGAGGGAGTGGCATAAGGGAAAAATGTGGAAGTCACACATGAGGGAGTGGCATGAGAGGAGTGACACTCGAGAGGGAGGTGCATAAGGGAATAATGAGGGAGTGGCATGAGAGGAGTGACACTCGAGAGGGAGGTGCATAAGGGAATAATGTGGAAGTTAAGTGACACATGAGGGAGTGGCACATGAGAGGGAGTGGCACGAGGGAATAATGTGGAAGTTAAGTGACATATGAGGGAGTGGCACATGAGAGGGAGTGGCATGAGGGGAGTGACGCGAGAGGGAGTGGCATGAAGGAATAATGTGGAAGTGACACATGAGGGAGTGGCACTTGAGAGGGAGTGGCATGTGGGAGAAGAGTGGTACGACAGAATGGCACATGAGAGAGTGGAATATGAGAGGGAGTGGCCAAGTACTGAACAACTCTACTAACCTTCGTTGAGCCCAGGGTGGACAAGACACTGGCACCACTCCTCCCTCACTGCCTCCACTGCCTCCTTGTCCCCTGCACTCGGCTTCTCGGTCAGCTCCCTCAGACCTGCCACCAGCAACGTACCCGCCACATCCAGAGCCTTACTGGCCTCACCAGACTCAAACAGAGCCAGGGCCGCATTACTGGTACCCTGCAGAGAAACGGGCTTCATAATTTATCATCCACATGGCGGACACATAGCCTCGTCCCTACTAGAGTCTCGTGCCCAAACCCCACCATTGTGGGAAAGAGGGTCTGGCGACTTTGCACAGAAACCTCGGTCTTCGTTAAGAAGTTAGGCAGGAATATCAGACTAGCTGCCAATGAAATCTTTGTTAGTAGCAAGAATTAAGTTGCAAATTTATCTTGCAATTACGTATATTATTTAATGCGTAGGACTTCCGGTTCTGTCCGGTTCAGGCAGTTAGCTGAGCTGTGAATGTTGCTGAAAGTCGCCAGACGGTTACTCCGTAGGTTTCCAGCTGGGCACGAGACTATGTCCCTACGAGCCTGGGAACGATGCTGGGTGGACACCCAGTCCATTGTTCACGACTGTACAGCTATTAGCTCTGCCACAGAACTGCCATTTTGAACATGCAGGTGGGGCACCACAACACTATGTGCAGCTGGGGCAACAACACGCAGGTGGGGCAACACAACACCATGCGCAGGTGGGGCACCACAACACCATGCACAGGTGGGGCAACACCATGCGCAGGTAGGTGGGGCAACACCATGTGCAGCTGGGGCAACATCATGCGCATGCAGGTGGGGCAACATCATGCGCAAGTGGGGCAACACCATGCGCAGGTGGGGCAACACCAGGTGGGCAATGGGCTCTACCTTGTGCAGGTGGACTATACATGTTCCATTCATTGTCTCATTCCTGACTCATCACAACAAGTCACCTGTACCGCCCTTCGTCTGATCTCTCCCACCACCTCTGGGTCCACGGCCAGCTGCTTGCTAGAACTCTGCACTATAGCGGTGTTCACAGTACTCCCATGCACTGCGTATGTCAACGCCATCTCCCACCTGCAACAACAGTACCAGTCAACACAACAGAGTGATACACAGTACACGCACCGCAGTGGGAATACTCACTTCTCTTGTGAGATGTAGCGGGCGGCCTGAACACAGTGGTAGCATGCGGAACAGTACCACTTGTACAGCATGCGGAGGTTCTGGGAGGGAGAGAGAGCGTACCAATGTCTCACCTAGGACACAGTCAATGTGAAAGTGGTCCAGACTTGTGCATGTAACCATGGTGACTATATGAAACAGTCATACATGTACAAGTACCTGGAGCCTATGAGTGCCTAGCCTCGTACCCAGGCTCATTTCCTCTTAGGGAGGAGAGAGCCTGGTAATATTGCGGGGGGTCAAACCACTGATTTCTGGCACCTGAAACCAGGCGGCTCCATGCAATCAGATTGCAAAACAGATCATGTGGATCTGTGACCATCAATAGAGTAACAAGACTTGAACAGTAAACACTGCATGTATGTGTACATCACTGCCTCAGAGTCACTGCTGAGGGCCCGAGGGAATGGTGATTTTGTCAAGAGAAGGTTGGATTTGCTGTTCACTACATTCTGAGATTAAAAGAGGTACGTATTTAGTCTGTAGCTGAGAGTAGGTATGGCCAGGCTTTGTTTATTCCAGCATGTCACTGCTAGTACAAATGACTCAACAGATCAGAGCTGTCAGGTTAGCCTCGTTCCCAGGCTGTCTGCCGCTTCGTTTTTAGTCGCATACGTGACCTTTGAACCCCCGTCAGATAAGCTGGCAGAAGGCTTGGTACCACTCCTACATCATTTACAAGCAAGGCGGACACGGTTGTGACATAGGTGGACACCGTTTCATGTAAAATGGCAATGTGCCAGCGTGTCCACCTTGCTTGTAAATGACGTAGGAGTGGTACCAGTCCTTCAGCTTATCTGATGGGGGTTCAAAGGTCACATATGCGACTAAAAACGAAGCGGCAGACGGCCTGGGAACGAGGCTACCGGCAGGTGATATCCTGCAAATCCACAATCTATATAAGGAGTTTTCTGGCATTCCACTCAACAAGAGTTGCTCAGTTGCTAGTTCCACACTCCTTCACTGTACTTAGCTCCCGACAAGTGTACATGTATATACATGGTACAACCATGATGTCATATGTGTACTGCACAAGCAGAGCTGGTTAAAATAGATCACCTCAAGGTTTGTCTGCATCCCCTGTTGGTGTAGGAGAGCTACTAACTGCTTCTTAGCTAGGAGCACAAGGTCAGTCCTGGAGGAGGGAAAGTGGAGAGGAAGTAAAAGAGGGGTGTACATGTACATCTACAGTGAAAGCTGTAAACTAGTGATGTGCATGAACTGGAATAAATACGCAGACGAAACGCACCTCCCTGCCTCTCGCTCCACCTCTGGTAGCAGACACGCCCTCAAAAGACTTTCTGGCACACCTGAGTGCAGTGCGTAGGAAGCAAGGGTCACAGCCCGTGGGTCGACGAGGGTATCTGTCGCAAGAGATGCTATCAGCTGGTGCTTGTGCTCCAGGCGTATCGCTAGCTCAGAAATGAGGAGGGGGTGGACAGGGAGGGGAGGGGGGGAGGAGGGAGAGGGGTCCACCTACAACAGAGGGGACCATCAAGGATCATACACACAACCAGTGCAACAGACCGAGTATCCATCTCCCTCTGACCTGCATCCGCTCAGGACTGCGAACAGGATGACTGCCAGTGTGTTGGGCAGCCAGGGGTGAGGCCTCACCCTCCACCAGAGTCTCCTCTGAGGAGGCAGGTGCCAGCACACCAGCACCACCCTCCAGGCGGGTCTGGGGAGTGGTAGTCTCGCGCTCGGACTCTACCTACGAGGGGAGAGGGTCTCGTGTCACCAGCCTGGCTTGTGGAAGCGCTAAAGCATTACTAGTGTGCATGCACATGTATGTGTGATGTGTGAGTGCATAATTATGTATTAGGGATATGCCACGTACGCACGATATACATGTAGGAACTGCTAAGTCATATTAATGTCACAATAATAATGTCACCTATCACAACATCTACATGTATAGTATCTAATTTGGAAGTTATGATCACGATTTATTTCCAATGCAGCTACAGTAACACCGTTAGGCCATTCAAAGTTGCAAGTGATATTGATGGTTGAATAACTGTCATTATTCATGTTGCGACATCATTATATTACCACACGTGTGAGAGTGTGAGTCGTGTGTGTATGAGTGAGAGTTGTGCGTGTGTGACATATACGTACACAAAGTCACCAACTGGTACACAATACATTCGGAGTACGCGGAGTGTCAGTATCGTCACTATCCTAGTTTGAGCCCATCTTGCTCAGTCAGGGTTTCTTTTCTTTGGGGGGGGGGGGGGGGGGTCAATGTACATGACTACTTCCTCTACTGTATGTTCTGTTTTGCCCACCCTTGGGATATTTTCTGAAATAAACCCTGTGTTCAGTGTTTACCTGCTTGGTGATGGAGATGGCCTTCTGTCTGGTACTGTACTCCACCATCTCCGTTTTGAAGAGTGTGTTATCTGCACCCACTAACTGCTGCAGCACGACATTCAGTGGAGGGGGGGCCACTGGGATGGGGGGAAGAGGGGGGAGAAAAGGGCAAGGGGAAGGAGGGGCAGGGAGTTTATGTACATGACTGTATAGTAATGCTGTCAGGCCTTGCTAGTCGTCATGACTACTAGCAATGCTGTCAGGCCTACCCATGCCTCACACTCTTACCATTATTCCGACATTGCTGCCAGAGTGCATCGCTGATGTAGATCAGGCAATAGGCACTGGTGTTCTGCCTTCCTCCGTAGCTCTCCTTTGCCACCTCCTCCCAGGTCACCTCGGAGACGCTAATGTCATTGAATTTTAACCACACCTCTTCTTCGCTCTTCTCACCCCCCACCACCTCCATCCCCTCCCCCCTCCCCACACTGCTCCCATCGGACTGAGACGGAGCTCCACATTCACTAGCTTCTGTGGCAACGAGGACCGAGGGAGGTGGAGAGTCATCCGTTTCACTGCCTTCACTCTGAGAGTCACCACCTCTGGAACCAGATTCCAGACTTGTGCTGTCCAGATCTGCCTGACCGGTCTGAGGTATAATGTCCGTTACAACTAGTTCAGTCACCTGACACTCTGCAAGAAGAGGCCCACGCTGGGATGACTTCCGGGCATCATGTGACAGGTCACATGACTCACTGCCATGCCTACCACTCTGAACAGAGTCAGCAGCATTGTTCCGCTCCACTCTAATCTCCACTTGCTCACATTCTTCGTGATAGCCCACCGGGTTCTTCCGGACATATGCCCAGTAGTGTCCCCCGGACGCCTGGCCCTGGTGTACCAACACCGCATGGAGGTGGTAGCAGGTGCTGTTCATGAGCTTGTCACTGTAGACAGCCTCCAGTGAGGCACGAACAGCACTGATGCTCTCCCAAAGCTCTAGAAACAAGACGGTAGGAGGGAGGGAAGACAAAGGAATGGAGAGGGAGGGGAGAGGAAGACAATCCAACATCTCCAAGTGTTCAAGAAACTCAGCACATCAGGTCGGGCACAATCTATTCCTCTACTGGTCAAATCTAGTTGCAGTTCCCCTCTCCATCTCCCCTCCATCCCTCCCCTCTCACTGCACACCAGTCCCAAGTCCCCCCACCTCCCCTTGCCCTCCGTCCGCCCTCACCGGCCATGTCCTGTTCCAGCTCCTCCCTCCATCTCCCTAAACACACATCCAGCGTCTCCCGTTCCTGTAGTGATACAAACCGAGGGAGGGGGTACAGGGAGTGGCGTGGTCTCTTCTCACCACCCTCCCCTCCTACTTCTCTCTCCTTTTCCCTCTCCTCGTTACTCTCTTGCTCATGCACAAACTTCAGTGTCAGTCCCAATGTCTCCACAACAGAGATCGGCTTTCTATCATAGTGAGTATAGCTGGAGGGAGGGAGGGAGGGGGAGGGACAGGGAGGGAGGGAGGGAGGGAGGGAGGGAGGAAGGGAGGGAGGGAGGGGGAGGGGAGAGGGAGGGAGGGAGGGAGGGAGAGGGAGGGGAGAGGGAGGGACAGGGAGGGAGGGAGGGGAGAGGGAGGGACAGGGAGGGAGGGGAGAGGGAGGGGAGAGGGAGGGACAGGGAGGGAGGGAGGGGAGAGGGAGGGACAGGGAGGGAGGGAGGGGAGAGGGAGGGACAGGGAGGGAGCGAGGGAGGGGAGAGAGGGGGAGAGGGAGGGACAGGGAGGGAGGGAGGGAGGGAGGGACAGAGGGAGGGAGGGAGGGGAGAGGGAGGGACAGGAAGGGAGGGAGGAGGATGTAAAGACTCAAATCAAATGAACAATGTACACTGCTACATGTATATTCACCTGTTCAGACGTTTCTCAAGGTCTGCCAGCTTTTTTCTCAACTTCCCCACCTCCCTCCTTCGTTGTCGAGATTCCAACTTGTTTGCAACGAGATACCTACATGTACATACACACATACAGCACTTCCGTTAGTGTATCCACAAGTACACACACGTACATCTCAAGATCCAGCAGCAGGGTACTGCATACCTCCTCTACATTTACTTACGACATTCTAAGCACTTCAGCTCACAAAACACACCTGTCCATGAACAGCTGCCTGTCAAATGTGAAAGCATCGTGGATCTTCTCAGCCTGGCCACTCTTTTGGTTGTACTTGAACCGTGACAGTTCCAGGACTAGAACGGGAGGCAGGTGGGAGAACCACGCCTGCATCCAAAGGGGAGGGGGTGCAAGTGAGAGGAGGAGAGGGGGTAAGTTAGAGGAGGAGGTGCAAGTGAGAGGAGGAGGGGGAGGGGGTGTAAGTGAGAGGAGGAGAGGGGGTAAGATAGAGGAGGAGGTGCAAGTGAGAGGAGGAGGGGGAGGGGGTGCAAGTGAGAGGAGGAGAGGGGGTAAGATAGAGGAGGAGGTGCAAGTGAGAGGAGGAGGGGGAGGGGGTGTAAGTGAGAGGAGGAGGGGGAGGGGGTGCAAGTGAGAGGAGGAGGGGGAGGGGGTGCAAGTGAGAGGAGGAGGGGGAGGGGGTGCAAGTGAGTGGAGGAGGGGGAGGGGGTGCAAGTGAGAGGAGGAAGGGGAGGGGGTGCAATAGGCGAGTTGCACGCAAGCTAAAGTATGCATGGAATGCTGTGACGTTACATCCGGTTGCTCTTTTGCAGCCACGTTAAGTATTGCAGTGAATGGCGAAATCGGCAGGTGGGCGGTTTAAAATGCGCGCTTACCAAAATCTATACAGTTTACATAATTTAAGTGACCATAGTTACAAACAATAGACCTGGGCGTTGACGACGGTGTGCGAAGAAAGAAGATCGGTTGCGGTACGAACGAGAACGACACGGTTTTACTTCTGTCCAGAGGCATAGAACAGCCCAAGTATTCCCTCTACATTATTATTCATAATAGCCATGGCTTCTGTGGTGCTTAGTGCCACGGATATACCGGGAGCAGTCCTGAGCGAGCCCCTAGAGTCCCACGCGGTGCCGGCACTGAGATGGTGGCTTCTCTGCAGGGGTCTAAAGGTACCTTCAAGCCTGAGGAAAAAGCAGTTGATCAACAGGTGAGCTAAATTCATTGGTTGGTAATATAGACACTTTGCGACTGATTTGTTCGCTGCTGTAGCTAAATACTAGCTATAATCATGCTGCAGGATTCACCAGGCTGTCAAGGACAATGCTGAGGTTATTGATGTGGATGGCTCATACCTGTACAAAAAGTGTAGAAGACTTGAAGATTCTGGACTGGTAATCGCCCCCTTGAACCCACCATCTTCCCCTATCACTGGTTGGGAGTGTGTGACCGAGAGCAATGCCAATGACCTGGCAAAAAGAATTCCTCGTGTCACAGCTGGTACCATCTATACCTACCTTTCTAGTCATGCTGGTCGTGAGAGTGGTGAGGGAACATTCAGGGCACTTACTCAGGGATACACTCACTGGGCGTCAGGCCGCATTGACCGCCTAGACATTAATACCCAGCATCCAGAGTACTGCCACATCCAATCAGTCATGAAGCCCTCAATGAAGCCTGGTAGCTACCATGTGTGGTTACTGCTAGGACGAGATGGACCCTTTGCCTCTGTTCAGCGTGCAACATGCGAGTGTGCTGCATGGTAAATGTGCATAATAATTATTATGTTCTGGTTGTGCTTTGTTGACTTCGTAATGCTTATGTTTGCCACATTCAGGAAATCAGCAAGCTGCACTCATATATCAGCACTACTACATGCACTCGTGTCCATGACAGCTTCTCAGTTCCAGCTTCAACCAACT
The DNA here is from genome assembly GCA_963931865.1 of Axinella damicornis. NCBI lineage: Eukaryota > Metazoa > Porifera > Demospongiae > Axinellida > Axinellidae > Axinella > Axinella damicornis. The sequence goes on along the minus strand of OZ007507.1, from coordinate 12,121,589 downwards.
GCTGGCATCCCTGAAGCTGATCTGTTGGGCACTGATGATGAAACTGTGCCTGTAACATCTCAACCTTGTCAATGGAAACAGCCTAGAAAAAGAAAAGAGAGCACTATGCCACTGGCAGAAGCGCCCTTTGAGAAACATGTCTACGGGAAGGAGAATAAGAGAAAATTGAAGCCATTGGAGGATTTTGATCCTCGCCCTGTTGAGTTTAGAGGTACTGTACGTGCTGGCCTTCCTGCTCTTTTGGAAAAGATTCGTGGTGAAAATCTGTGTGTCTCACTGCTCTTTGATGACCACTTCCGCCACTGGGACGGTGCCAAAACAGTGTCGGAGCCTGCACTTCCAAACATAGCAGCCTTAAGAGAAACAGTACAGGCATTTAAGGATAGTCTCACAACCTCTGGTGATACTATACACAGGATTGAGTGTGATACGAGAAATCAGAGGAACTCTCCATTCTGGTATGAAGTGAGACGCTACCGAATCACAGCCTCAATATTTGGAGTCATCCTTCGACGAAGACCTGATACACCCCCAGATGCTTTGGTGCTGAAGATCCTGCAACCAAAGCAGTTTAAATCTGCTGCGACTGAGTGGGGAGTCCATCAGGAACCATTAGCGATCCAGGAGTACATCAGACACCAGCAAGGTCATGGTCACCCAAATTTATCGGTTGCTCCATGTGGTTTCCATATCAGCAAATCACACCCATACCTTGGTGCTACCCCTGATGGTGTAGTGTACGATCCACTGAACCTGGATGAACCTTTTGGCTTTCTAGAGGTTAAGTGCCCATACTCACATCGGAGCAACACACCTGAGGAAGCTTCCTCAACTTCGGGATTTTGCTGTTCACTGGAGGCCAATTCTGATGGTACTCAACAGTTATATCTACGTAGGAACCACATTTATTATGCACAAGTCCAGGGCCAAATGGGTGTTGGTGGCAAGCCATGGTGTGACTTTGTAGTGTATACCACCAAGGGAATCAGTGTACAACGTATACAGTTTGACAAGGACTACTGGGAGAACATTCTTCTGCCAAAATTGATTGAGTTTTATGATAATATTCTTGGGCCAGAAATTGTCAGCCCAGTACATGTACTGGGACTCCCTATCCGTAATCTGAAATGAATTATTAATGTATGATGCAAAGAGTGTTATACAAAATCCTGGGAAGGGGAGTAAGTTTCCTTAACATAAGACACTACTACCGTAGATCCGGAAATTTTCGCCGTAATTAATTTTCGTCGATATTACATTACGACGAAAATTAAAAACACGAAATATTTTCAATGTCGAATAATTTATGATTCTATTTAACATGCGAGTTTTCGTGAATCGAAGTACAAGCACGGTTCTGCTGCGCTACCAGAAACCTGTCGATGGTGTTCCTTATCCTGGAAGATCGCTGAGCTCTTCTATACCAGCTCAAGCGCGCGATCGTGGAAGCGAACTTCTGAAGGCAGTTGGAACCGCGGACCGAGACAGACGGGTGAAATCTTTCGAGGTAAGTAGCCGATGGCAGTTCCCTCTCTACCAGTGATACGGCATGGGCATCTGCTGCATTCCCTCGCTGGCGCTGGTCCGAGGCTCCAGCTTCTCTCCAATGGCGCGACGTGGTATCTGGTCCCGGGATCGGGAACGTGCACGTGTATATACGCGTGAACAAAATTTTCCCGTGGTTTAATTTTCGTCGGTGTACTCGAGCGACGAAAATAAAACAACGCGAAAAATTAAAAGGCGAAGTATATTTAACGCGAAAATTTCCGGATCTACGGTATCTTCACAATCGGACTCATCACTGCTTTCAGAATCACTAAGTGCCTCTATGTACTCCTCAACACTGTCCTCTGATGTTGCTTCTGCCAGAGGAACAAGAGCAGGATGAAAGTTAGACAGAAAAGCGCAGACATGTACGATCTGATTCGTAAGACGAGCAAGACTGATTGGAATGGTTTCCTTTAAAATGGAAAAGGTCTTGATCCTTCCAATTGCCCTCTCTACATGTATGCGTAAGGATGCAATCTTCCTCCCATCCTGCACTTCCTCAGCGGGAAGCTGCTTTCTCCCCTCCATAAAAGGTGGCAAATTCAGTTCAATATTCAACTCCTTCAGCATGTCCTTTATGGTGAACCCCCTATCAGCCATAATCGAAATACCAGGTTTGTCTTGCAGTGTTTTTAGGTAACCGGAAGCTCTAGTCAGTTCAATGTCCGAGATGGATCCAACAAACACTGGGGAAATGTAGCTGATAGCCCCATTTGGGGTGCAGGCAACAAGAATTTTGCTCCAAGTTGAGGATTGCATATAAAGATCTGAAGGTGTTTGTATGAATATCTCACTGCCATCAATTATTGCATAGGTTGAAGGAAAGTTCTTCCGGAAAGAGTGTGGTAATGTGCCCATAACTTGTTCAATAGATGGTGACCAATCTAACTCTTTTAAATGATGATAAAGAAAACAAATCCATGTTGTTAAGTAGCGAGATACCGAGCTAGTTGAGATTCCGAAACGAAAAGCAAGATCTTGAACTTTTAGATTGAGCTTCAGCTTCACTAGCATTAGGAAGAACTGATTTTTAGGGTTCAATTTGCGAGAATAGTGCCTTTGACGAGCATGTTTTCCTGAACCCCAGTAATTAAGAGTGTTGACCGCAGGTCCCAGAAACTCAAAAAATGCTATGAAGATTATATATGATACGAAGCCAGTATAGAAACGTATAAGATGGTCATCATTCTGGATTTGCTCAATCCTGAAGTACAAAGGCTGGCTGTTAATGGTACTTTTCAGACGGCTGCTTTCTGCTTCCAGTGCATCAATTCTGGCAAGGAGAGCTGTGCTCACTAGGAGCTCTGAGCTTTGTCCTATCAATGCAGATGTAGGAGCTGGGGACGAGGATGTTAATGTGGTATTGAACATTCCAACATCATCACCAGGCAGATCCATTGGGGTTGGAAGCGAGGACGTTTCGACAGGCCTACTCACCACAGAACGCCTCATTTCAGCAAACTCCTTGTGACATCCCTTGACTTCGCTCGCTTTGCTCTGGGAAGCTTTCCCTTTATTGGCGACGCAAACCTCTTACCCAAGGTTGCCATAGGTTCTGTTTTGGCATCGCCATCGGGAAAGTGCCTGGAACAAACTCGCGTCTGCGACCGCAGCTCGCTCTCTTCCATCCCAAACACGCTCAGCCACCTTGCCCTCCTATCTGGATTGCTTGGGAATCGGTGGAAGGAGACGCTTGGGTCCTGGCTACGGTTGTTGCCGCAAACGGTGCAGGTATGTCCAGGCATTTCTCGATCCAGCAAATTAAACCGCGTCGTTCTCGTTCGTACTGCAACCGATTTTCTTTCTTCGCACACCGTCGTCAACGCCCAGCTCTATTGTTTGTAACTATGGTCACTTAAATTATGTAAACTGTATAGATTTTGGTAAGCGCGCATTTCAAACCGCCCACCTGCCGATTTTGCCATTCACTGCAATACTTAACGCGGCTGCAAAAGAGCAACCGGATGTAACGTCACAGCAATTGAAATTCCTTAACTCTTCCGTGCAACTGGTCTATTGAGAGGAGGAGGAGGGGGGTGCAAGTGAGTGGAGGAGGGGGTGCAAGTGAGAGGAGGGGAGGGGATGCAAGTGAGAGGAGGAGGGGGAGGGGGTGCAAGTGAGAGGAGGAGGGGAGGGGGTGCAAGTGAGAGGAGGAGGGGGAGAGGGTGTAAGTGAGAGGAGGAGGGGGAGGGGGTGCAAGTACATGTTTGAGGGATGAGGAAGTGAAAAGTAGCAAGTCTGTGGGGGTGAGGGGATGCAAGGGTGATGGATGATGGGGATGAGGGAGCAGGTGTGAGTGGGTGCAGGTGTGAGTGGGTAAGGTACTGTACCTCCTGCTGCATCTCTGGGTTGCTGGTTGCAGCCTCAAGGCTATCATGTAAGTGGGTGTGGCTCTGGACCTGCATTGGGAATGCCCCAAACTCAGACTCGTTCACAAACGGTTTCTCTCCTATGACACCCTCCGTCAGGTATTGCCCATTAAATAACTCCAGCATTGGATTTGCCCTGGGGGGACGGATTTAGGAGGAGGAAGTTGGGGAGGAGTGAGGGAGGGGGAGAGATTAGGGAAGAGTGAGGGAGAGGGATTGGGGAGGAGGGATGGGAGGGATTGAGGGAGGGGGCGGGATTGGGGAGGGATTGGGGAGAAGGGAGGGAGGGAGGGGAATGAGGGAGGGATTGGGGAGGAGTGAGGGAGAGGAGGGAGGGATTGGGGAGTAGGAAGGGGAGTGAGGGAGGGGAGTGAGGGAGGGATTGGGGAGGAGGGAGAGAGGGGAGTGAGGGAGGGGGGGTGAGGGAGTAGGGAGGGGAGGGATTGGGTGGGAGGGAGGAGAGGGATTGGGTGGGAGTGAGGGGAGTGAGGGAGGGATTGGGGAGGAGGGAGAGAGGGGAGTGAGGGAGGGGGGTGAGGGAGGGATTGGGGAGGAGGGAGGGAGGGAAGAAAGCAGGAAGGCAAGAGCAATGGAAGGAAGGATCGAGTCATGTGGTGTGAGGTAGAAGTGGTGTGAGGTAGAAGTGGTGGTGGTCTGCTGTTGCAAGAAATGTGGCTCACCGCTTATTTCCAAGGCTGAAAGTGAAGGCATCCTCGATCCACTCCAGCAGCTTATGAGTGAACTCGCTCACGTCCTGCTGCGCCCCAGCCGAGGGCACTGGGTTCTTGGTAAATGCCTCCTGCAATGACTGTGTACGTGTGTGTGTGTGTACGTGTGTGTGTATGTACGTGTGTGTGTGTGATGTCTATACAGCTGTACACATTTGCATAAGTCTAAATAGAGCCCACCCCAAACATTTCGGAGGGGGCTGGCAATCTGATTTCTTTGTAGGCCTTAGGGTAGTTAGTGAAGCCTCCAAGTTAGAAGCCTAAAGCTTGCTTATTATGGCAGCTAGAAGGCACCAAAAATTGCACTTTTCTCATTATGTTATGCATACATGTATATGTGGTTGGGGGGTTAGGTTATACTGCCCAACCAGTTAACCATACATGTATGTAATGTTTGCAACTTTTGGTGCCCTCTAACTGCGAAACTACAAAATGTAAACATCCTTTAAGCTTCAAACTTGGAGACTTCATGATAACTAGAGGTGCTCAGCAGAGCACGTACCCCGTGCGCAACTTTGACTTGACAGCTATAGGCCTATTCATACAGCATGCACGATGAGCTAGCTCATGGATAATACACACTAGCTACATGTAGGCCATGATTTAATACAGTAGTACTATAATACAGCAATGTCAGCATAGCATATTCGCATGCAGAATGAGATACCGTAAGTTGTGGCAGTAATGTTAGAAATTGGGTGTGGTCAAATTGTATAAATTAGAAGCACGACTTTCACGCAGCTTTTCTCAGCCTCTCGAGTAGATCTCTGGTCTGTGAGTTATGTAGACGCTAGTATTTTCTGAATTCTGACACTTCTATCCTGAAATAAGCCTTCAATAAGGCCTTCACTGCTCAAACAGCGCTTGGACTGCGGACAGACTGACAGACAAACCGATCACTCTACCCCCTGCTGCGCATGCGCACGGGGTAATTATAACTACCCTACAAAAATCAGATTGCCAGCCCCCTCAGAAATATTTTGGTGGGCTTTATCAGACTTATGAAATGTGCATGCATACATGCATGTACATGTATATATAGCCAAGCAAATAATCATTTTGCGGCGACAGATGACAAGCTAAGGGTTGATGGTGGGTTGATGTACATTGTACATGTACCTGGATGGCTGGCTGGGGGTTGATGTACTTCCGTTCACTGCGCAGGAGAAGGGCAAACAACTTCTGCAGCTCCAGAATGAAACGCACACACTGGGGATACTGAGGGGTGTGGGAGTGTGATGTATGTGGGGGAGTGTGATGTGTGGGGGGAAGTGAGGGGTGGGGAAGTGAGGGGTGTGGGAGTGTGATGTGTGTGGGAGTGCGATGTGTGTGGGGAAGTTAGGGGTGTGGGGGTGTGGGAGTGTGATTGTGTGGGGTGATATGTGTGGGGTGTGGGAGTGTGATGTGTGTGGGGAAGTGAGGGGTGTGGGAGTGTGATGTGTGTGAGGAAGTGAGAGATGTGGGAGTGTGATGTGTGTGGGAGTGTGGTGTGTGCAGGAGTATGGTGTGTGTGGCAGCCAGTGCTGCACAGGTGTACCTCTGACATGCCATTGGGTAGGGAGGGAGGGCTGTAGGTCAGGACCACATCACGGAACATGGGGACGTGGAACAGTGACTGCAGAGAGTAAATATGTCCATGCACTGACAGACCATACATGCAACAGAGAGCCCAAGTGTCACACACACTCATAACCACCCACCCACCAGGTTGGCCTTCAATGATCCCAGCATTCGTACATGTATGGGTCCTGTATGCCCCGGGGATTATACAGAATTGTACCAGGGTAGCGGAACTGTCCCACTAGTGTTCCCTGCAACCCTATGGGTCCTGAATGCCCTGGGGATTGTACAGTCCTACCACAGGGTAGCGGGACCATCCCAATGATCCCAGCATTCGTATGGGTCCTGTATGCCACGGGGCTTGTACAGAATTGTACTGTCCTAGCACAGGGTAGCGGGACCATCCCAATGATCCCAGCATTCGTATGGGTCCTGTATGCCACGGGGCTTGTACAGAATTGTACTGTCCTAGCACAGGGTAGCGGGACCATCCCAATGATCCCAGCATTCGTATGGGTCCTGTATGCCACGGGGCTTGTACAGAATTGCACTGTCCTAGCACAGGGTAGCGGGACTGTCCCAGTGTTCCCAGCAGAATTTCTCAGGATTGTACTGTCCTACATGTAGCACGGGATAGGCAGGACGGTCACAGTGATCCCAGCAATCCTACGGATCCTGTATGTCCAATCGGATTGAATTCCTCAGGATTGTACTGTGCTAACACCGGATAGGCAGGACTGTCCCAGGGAATCCCATACACCCACCCACAGCCACCCAACCCCATACCCACCCAATCTCATACCCACCCAACCCCATACCCACACCCACCCAATCCCATACCCACACCCACCCAATCCCATACCCACACCCACCCAACCCCATACCCACACCCACCCAATCCCATACCCACCCAATCCCATACCCATACCCACCCAACCCACGCCCACCTGTATGACGGCACTAAACCAGCATGTGTTGCCAATGTTCTTGAGCCCAACTGGAGTGAGCCCCTTCCTCTTCCTCTCAAACGGATTGAGGGGGTCCACAAACACCATGGGCATTCCTAGCCGAGCCATGTTTGCTTGGTTGTCGGCTAAACTGGCCTCCAGAGCCCTGAAGAGGAGGGGCGAGAGGGGAGGAGGAAGAGGAAGGAGGGGGGGAGGGGGGGAGGGGGGGGGAGGAGGAGCGAGGGAAGGAGGAAGGCAAGGAATGAGGGAGGAGGAGGAAGGCAAGGAGTGAGGGAGGAGGAAGAAGGTGAAAACACAATCGCTGAACTGGTAATCCCGAACTGGGTCTGACACTACACCTGCTTAGCTCTTGTTCCTCTATGGAAATCCCCCCTCCACCCGACTGCCGCTGCATCTCCTGGATACTGAGAGCCAGAGCCTTCTGAAGGGCGTCCTCCTCCCCAGTCAGGTCAATGGGATCTGGAAGGGGTGATGCACACAGACGGATAGAACGATGAACACCTACATGTACATTCATACATGTACACACTCACTGTTGACGGTTCCAGCGGACTGGTCAGCCTCTCCGCTAGCAGTGGCTCCATCCCCAGCTGAGGGGAGGGGGGCAGTGAGAACAACACCAACTGCTATGGGCACCTTCTATTTACATGTAGCACCCACCATACTGTCCCTGCCCCCCCCCCCCCCCCCCCCCACCACCACCACCACCCCTTCTCCAAGCACTCTCACCTGTCCTGGGTCCCTGGGCATCCCCTCTTCCTGCTGTCTCCTGAGCAACGTACCCAGCAGTGACTCCTCCTCCAGCGTACAATAATGCAAATGCCTGATCAAGGCTGCCACTGCACCCCTGTGGAGGAATGGAGGAGGAGGGGGGGGGGGGGGGGGGGGGGGGGGGGGGGGGGATGAAGGAGGCACAGAGGACAGAAGGGAGGAAGGAGGGACGGAAAAGGGGGGGATGTCATGAAGGAGGGACGGAGGAGGGAAGGGAGGAAGGAGGGACAGAGCATGGAAGGGATGAGGGTGGGACGAAGCAGGGGAGGGAGGAAGGAGGGATGGAGGAAGGGACAGAGGACGGAAGGGAGGACGAGGAGCAAATTCACTATAATTTCAGCTGCTACAACAGCTGCAGATGGCTTTCAGGTCAGCCTGCAGTGCAGCAAGTCCCCAGAGGTCTTCCTAGTCTTGGGGGAAGCCAGTTTTATGCCCCCGGAGGAGGGGAAAGTACGGGTAGGTTTCGCCACGCTTCTGTTCCATCCGCCAAGATCTTAGTGGAAGTAAAATGTGGCTGGCTCCAAGACCAAGGTCTCTCAACTTTGTGAAATGGGGTCAAGACTACAAGACTATATACTGCACACAGCTTACATCCAGCACATTCCCGGCCTCAGTCTCGGTGATTCCAAACTCTGCACGGAGCCTGGCCAGCTTGGCTGAGTCATCACGCTGCACGGAGAAAGAGATGGATGAGGTGCTTGTGAATTGGGATGGGGGACATAAACAATAGGCAGTCACTCCAGTAAGTATTGTACCTGGAGCTGCAATTGGGGTCACAATCCCGTACACGGCAGATAAGGTGTCAATTACCATGATACTCCGTATCTAGATGTAATCGTGAAGTAACGGTGGATTTCGCAAAGGTCATAAGGTCACTAGCAGTTTAGCAGAATAGTCATGTGGTCATAGGCAGTTTTGGACGGTCACATATTGAAACCTGTCACAGTTCCTGGTGCAGTGCTTGTTGGAGTGGTCACCCCTTGCAAGAGTGCACGATGGCAGCAAATGTGTAAAGACTGCCCCAATCAGATGGTACTGGTCCACATTGTAGCAGCACAATCTGATCAAAATCTGATATCAACTTTGCTTTAGGATACTGCTTATCTTAGTCTGGCCAGATCACTTTTTATTCCCCTGTGAGGTTACCATGATTGTGGCTAACAAGGGCCTAGAGACGGCAGAGCTTACAATTCCCCCGGGACCAACAGCTTTACATGTACATCCCTCCAAAGGATGCGGTGTGAACTATTTTCAGCCGAAAACACCTGAAAGAACACACCTACTCATTTGTGGGGTACAGCTGGGTCGACTCTTAGGACAGAAAATCTTCCCTACAGCTGGAGGGATTCAAACCAGCAACCTTTCAATTAGCAGTCCAACGCCTTAACCACTCGGCAAGCAGCCATCCCACCAGACCCTCCCTCATGTGAACAGTATACTGCGGCGTCACAGCAACACCCCCCCCCCCCCCCCTACAGTTGCACCTACGCAACACCATTACGCTCTATTATCTATGGCAACACCACAGACCGCTCAAGGTCAGGGGGACTGTATCATATTATGTGGGGGTAGGACAATTGGGGGGGGGGGGGGGGGGGGGGGGGGGGGGGCATCTCGACGTACCGCAGGGCTTGTGCCTGGTGCAGATCGCCTCTCCATTGCTAGGATCTGCCACCTATTCGCCTGGCTGGTATCACCACCTCTCGCATCACTTCACGTGGCTACAAGAACGAAAATATTACAGACTTTCTGTACGAAACGGTTATTTAGGGAGCAGCAACTTGGGCAAGGGAAGGGCGTGGCACAAAATTCTGATCAAAGTGGGCGGAACAACATAGTGCTGCTGCTTAGCTTCTCGTATTTTAATAGACGACCAGAAAGATGGCATTTGTTCTGTCTACCATCCTTCTCTCCTCCCTTGTCGCTGTTTCCCTCGCGCAACCCTTCTCTTGGAATGTCGTTGAACCTAGTGCGTCCGTACCCCCAACCACCCGGTGGTATTCGGGTGCCGCCCTCCGCAACAACGACTTGTTCGTGTTTGGAGGAGAGGGGTTGAGGCCAAGGTCCAACGTTACTGGCATCCGAGGTGAGGACTATTAAACTGCAGAGCCTGCTCAAATGATGGCTCTCGTGTCCCTATAGTGCAGTATTTGACGCACGACACGCCCCCTTCATGCCGGGGGCCGGGGGTGAGGGAAGAATTTTTTAGATATGTGCACTGCATTGGTATAATTGTGACAGCTGTATGCCTAGGCGCCTAGACCTTAACAACTACACCATGCAGTTAGTGATATTTAAGTACCAATTTGCAGTGCATTACAGGGTTTTAGTGCACGAGGACATTCGGCCCGTGCATTATCTTGTTAACCATAATAGTTATTGCCCGAGTGCACTAATAACAATCCCCGGAATGCACGAAAACTGGTTTCAAAAGTATTTAGTGTCACTCACTGACCCGAAACAGCCATTGGTCTTGTGTGCATTATGCGATTTAATGTTCAGTCATGTGATCGACCCTGAGGCATCTGATTCATTGAGGGTCACATGAGTAGTGCTAAGTACTACTTAGACGGTGAAGAGGGGAGAAGGTGGAGGGTGAAGAGGGGAGAAGGCAGAAGGTGGAGGGTGAGTAGGAGAGAAGGTGGAGAGGGTGAGGAGGAAGAAAGTCCATGTTCTATCACACATTGCTGGAAGGTCTAGGAGTATTTATTAGTCTAGCTGACCAAATATTAACTAACTGATCATGACTTCAGCTAGTAGTGATAAGTGGACAGTATGGCTTTCTCAAACCGTCTTCCCTCCTCACCCACGGCCACCTCCACCATCTCCCATCCTCACCCTCCACCTTCTCCCCTCCTCATCCTTCACCCTCTCTCCTCTCCCCTCCTCACCCTCCACATTCTCCCTCTCATCGATCTCCTCACCCTCACCTTTTCCCCTCTCCCTCCTCACCATCCACCTTCTCCCATCTCTCCTCACCCTCCACCCTCTCCCCTCTAGATGACTTTTGGATGCTTGATCTTTCGAGTGGCGCTTGGTCTGAGATATCCTCTGCTGGCCCTGTGATGCCCCCACCACAGTACAGCATTGTCAGTGGAGTGGTTGACAACTACTGGATCATCACACATGGTGAGACCATCACGCACACACACACACACGTACACACATACACATGAGATTATAGCTGTAGTACATCACAGGGTGCCATGTCCTGGTCCTGTGGCAGCAGATGCTCTGATCTCTCGTACCACGTGTGTCGTATATCTCACCTCTTGTCTGTTGCGTTAATAAGTTAAGGGATGGGACTTAGTGACACAGCCCCAGCTGTCGCCGTCTAGCAGCAGTTTTTGCTAACAAAAGTAAAACACCGGAAAGTTCAAAGGTCGTGTATGCCTACCATAAATCGGAAGAATTGCTGGAGGAGTGAATGCGAGGGCCATGAAGTGCCGGCCATGTCGAAAATAGCCAGCCACCAGGAACTCCCCTCCCTTACCGAGCTTATTTCGGGCTGATGGACTTACTAGTTTAATTTGCTAGTTGAAATGCTAGTTACTTTACTTGCCAGTTGAAATACCACTTCCCTTACTAGTTTAATTTGCTAGTTGAAATACTCTGTATTGCTATCAGAGTTGAATGTTGCATGTGAGTTCAGCAGATTGTATGGTGTACGTCCATCATCTTGCTTACCCACAAACACACCCACAATAGCTTAGCCTAGTTGGCTAAATACAGTCTGTGTTTATTCCAATTCCCATGTGGTGTAAGCTAGTTAAGCATCAGTAATCTGATACATAACCCCATGCCGTCCATCTCCATCCATCAGCCCGAAGTTACCCATGGTCTAGACCCTGTGCATGCGTGCGGCTCACTGCAAACTTACAGTTCTCAGTAACTCTCAGTATATACCTTTCAGTGTATACCTTTCAGTATACCTCAGTATACCTCTGTTTCCCCCAAGGGTGTGGTGACAGTGAGTGTTTCAGTGATACCTGGGCGTACGACTTTGTCGCTATGCGTTGGCAAACACTGAACGTGTCAAGCGGGGAAGACCCCCCCCAGGCAAGGCTACACGCAGCGGGAGGGGTGTACCCCGGCAGTAACCTGCTGTGGTTGAGTATGGGAAGGAGCGGACAAGAGGGACGACAGCTGTCAGATACTTGGGTACTCAATATCAGCACCACAGACCTCACAGGTATGGTGTGTGTGTGTGTGTGTGTGTGTCTGTGTGTGTGTGTCACTGTGTGTGTGTGTGTAGATCGCTGCCTTCCACTGCTGACCAATCAGGTACCTCCCTCCACAATAGTGACGCCAGCCGGTGTTATGACAACAGTACGATGATACCTAACTAAACAGGAATGCTGGTGTCAGACAACACTAGCATGTTGCAAGCTTCTAAACCAGGAGCCGGTGCACTCTATGCATCCCCACACACTAGTAGTGCATCCCCACAACACTGGCATGTTGAGCCGGTGCTCTCTGCAACCACAACAAAGCTGCTCCCATTACCTCTTGTGATGGGAATGGAATTGATGATTGTGTGTGCAGTGCTTAGGTTTCTGTTGCTGGTGGATGGTACCTTACAAGATTCCTTCTTTCCTGCTGAACCCATTCAGCTGGCCTCTGACCTAGCCTCGTTCCCAGGTGGCCTGGGAACGAGGCTAGCCTCTGACCCAGTTCGTATCACTCGCCAGGGCATTGGAGTTGAAAGATACCCGAACAAAATCTAATACCCACAAATGGTAGCCTCGTACCCAGGCTCATTTCCTCTTACCGCGCGCGGGAGGCGAGCCTGGGTATGAGGCTACACAAATGGTCTGCTGCAATTGGTAGTTGGAGGGCTCCATTTGTTGGATGGAAGGAATCTGGTTGGTCTGCTGGGTGGATATATTATGAACTCTTGATAATTGATTGGTCCATTTTGTAGAAGGGAAAAGTGGTTAGAATCATGATTTATAGGAGTTTGTCCATGGTTAAAAATATCATCCAAATTTACAATGTATATTATTCCTGTAAAGTCTTCCGAAATTGGAGTATATTTTGTGCAATCCCAATCAAGCATTCAGTCCACTGAGTCTTATCAAAGCCAAAGGGCATATAACGTCTTATTGTATGAAGCCATAGAAGATGAAAGGGCCGAAGTGTGCCTTAATTCCCACAATGCGCATAATATATTTTCCACCGGGAAATATAGCACCAGAAATAGCACTCTGTATATGTTGCAATAAACCAGTACTGTTTATGCTGTACACTAGGGAACATAGTGCACGTGGGCATGGTCTCGAGGCGAAGCCTCGTGCTATATTAGCCTCTCAACCTTTGTGCAATATTTGTCGTAGTGCACTCGCCGCGGTACTTTAACAACCAATTAGCCTCGCTTGTAGTAGTTAGTAGTGCTGGGGTGTGAAGGCCTGGGAACGAATATGGGATCACGTGTATTGCAACTTTACGTGAAAATGTATCGTAGGATTGTAGATGATTTGACTATGAAGGTATCTCCAGTAATCTCTAGTATTCTCTAGTAGACCACAATTGAATGATTTGAGGATCATTCATTGAGGGAAGTAACATGATTGGTCGGTTTGTTCCCCAGGAGAGTGGAGGCTGGTATCGCCAGGGAAAGGACTGAACCAGTACAATCCCTTCATGCCACATGCCAGATCACAGCACGCTGGAGCACCTCTGTCCGGCGATACCTTTGTTATATTTGGCGGATGTGCCAGGTGAGTGTGGTGCACTGTTGACAGAGTACACACACACACACACACACGCACACGCACACGCACACGCACACACACACACTTACACACTTACCCCCACCCCAACACACACATACACAACAGTGGCGGTCAGGTGGGTGGCCCGTGCCCACTACAGGACGTCTGGCGCATCACACTGGAGAGTGGGGTGTGGGAAGAGCTCCCTCAGTGCCCCTCACCAAGAAATGGAGCTGTCATGGTGCCTGTGAGTAGCTACATGTAACAGCTACATGTACTGGGGATTTAGAGTCTAGATGACACGTTGCCACAAGGTTGCTGTGCGTGACAATTGCTTCCCTCTCCCTCTCCTCCCCTCCGTCCCTACCTCCTTCCCTCCCTACCTCCCTCCATTCTTTCCTCCCTCCCTTCTTCCCAACCTCACTCCCTTCATCCCTCCCTGTGTCTCTCCTTCCCCTTTCTTCCTTCAATCCTCCCTCCCTCCCACCCTCCCTGCCTGCCTGCCTGCCTCCCTGCCTCCCTCCCTCCCTCCCTCCCTCCCTCCCTCCCTCCCTCCCTCCCTCCCTCCCTCCCTCCCTCCCTCCCTCCCTCCCTCCCTCCCTCCCTCCCTCCCTCCCTCCCTCCCTCCCTCCCTCCCTCCCTCCCTCCCTCCCTGTGTCCCTTCCCCCCCATCCCCTTCTTTCTCTCTCCCCCTCTCTCCTTCTCCCTCCCCCTCCCTCTCCACCATCTCCTCACAGATGCTAGGTCCCCGCAGGATGGCAGTGCTGTGGGGAGGCAATGACAACACTGGTCCAGGTGGAGGTGTTTTCCCACAGAAGATCAGCGGGCCTGACTACAATTCCAGCGAGCTCTATGTACTCGATGCTGACAACTCCACGTGGATGAGAATGCTGGCCACTGGTCTTAGTCTACCCTCCCGGATTGAGGGTAGCACCTTTGTTGTGTCTGCGAGTGGAGACATGGTCCTATTTGGAGGGAGGACAATTGATGAGTGAGTCCCACAAAAATTTTCCTAACATGATTCACACAGGCCTCCCCTTTCTGTGGCATAGCATTCCATATCTCACAAATGAGAGTTGTATGATGACCACACCAGCCGGCCACAATAGTCAGGAAGGTCACACCTTGCACTCTGAATTAACCTTGCCATAATGGTTGAGTCTACGAAACTGTACAATCAACATTCCTTCAGTTGCCATGCAAAGGGGTGGGGCTGAGGTAGGTGTGACTATAGACCAGGCCAGTCCAGAATAGCCAGATCCAGTTTGAGCTGCAAAGAGTTATGTGCATACATGCAGATTCCGTAGTCTTTCCGTATTGTACATTGTAATCTATTACTTTCTCTAGTCATATATATAGCTCTGAAAAGCAAGGTTTTCGCTCTAGTCTCTGTCCAATTATCAACAACTCTATACTTTGATCTTTACAGTAGGCCAATGCTCTACTGGGCACTTCTCGTTGTGAAATCATTCACACACACACACACACACACACACACACACACACACACACACACACACACACACACACACACGCACACACGCACACACACACACACGCACACTCACAACAGGCCGCAGCAAACCTTTGTGAATGATGCTTGGCGACTAATTGGGGATGGGGGTGGCTCGGATGAGACTGGCTGCCCCTCCCCCACCTTCACGTTTGTCCACCTCCATGGAGCCCTGATGTACGCAGCGTGGGGGCTGCTACTGCCGCTGGGGGCGCTGCTGGGCAGGTACTACCGCTGGACATGGCCGTGCTGGTTCATCCTTCACGTCATCTGCCAGGTGGGTAGGAGGTAGATCTAGCCTCATTCCCATGTGGCCTGGGAACGAGGCTAGAGGTAGATCATGCTCAAGCTTCTCCTATTCCTTTATTCTCCTATCGTTTTCAATGTGCCAATTGTTCTGTTTTCGTCAAACATGACACAAGTGCAATTACGTTCAGGCTAGGAACACATTGTTAGCCTCGTTCCCTGGCCTACAATACACCAATTATTCTCAATTAACCGAGGGGCAACCGCACTCCTGGTAGCCGCGGTTAAACGGTAGCACAAGCTAAGTGTGACAGTTCGTTCCAATTATCACACATTACGTGACTACCACGATAGCTCAAATATGACACAAGTGCAATTACGTTCAGGCTAGGAACACATTGTTAGCCTCGTTCCCTGGCCTACAATACACCAATAATTAACTGACATGTTTTCACCCATATTGCTGCAAATGTCAGGTGGCCGGTGGGCCCAGACTGTCAAACATGACACAAGTGCAATTACGTTCAGGCTAGGGACACATTGTTAGCCTCGTTCCCTGGCCTACAATGCGTCAATTATTCTCAATTAACTGACATGTTTTCAGGAGTTTCAGCCGTATTGCTGCAAATATCAGGTGGCCGGCGGGCCCAGACTGTCAAATATGACACAAGTGCAATTACGTTCAGGCTAGGAACACATTGTTAGCCTCGTTCCCTGGCCTACAATACACCAATTATTCTCAATTAACCGAGGGGCAACCACACTCCTGGTAGCCGCGGTTAAACGGTAGCACAAGCTAAGTGTGACAGTTCGTTCCAATTATCACACATTACGTGACTACCACGATAGCTCAAATATGACACAAGTGCAATTACGTTCAGGCTAGGAACACATTGTTAGCCTCGTTCCCTGGCCTATAATACACCAATAATTAACTGACATGTTTTCACCCATATTGCTGCAAATATCAGGTGGCCGGCGGGCCCAGACTGTCAAATATGACACAAGTGCAATTACGTTCAGGCTAGGAACACATTGTTAGCCTCGTTCCCTGGCCTACAATGCGTCAATTATTCTAATTAACTGACATGTTTTCAGGAGTTTCAGCCGTATTGCTGCAAATATCAGGTGGCCGGCGGGCCCAGACTGTCAAACATGACACAAGTGCAATTATGTTCAGGCTAGGAATGAAATTGTTAGCCTCGTTCCCTGGCCTACATTGAAATTTTGTTCTAACCATCTCATCTGGAATATACCTATTACCGTACCAGGGAAATAATTACTAATTGTGATTTTGCTAATTCTTGAGTTTTAAAATTGCAGATTTTCAAATAATTTAAAAGCAGGTGTAGTATATTGTGTCTCTATTTCGTGCAGCCAACCTTGGCACAACCCTCCGCTGTAAAAGACATCATGTACTTTGTTTGTGATCACCGCTTGGGTCTTCTCCCCTCCACCTCCTCCCCTCACTCTCTCCTTTCGCCTTCCTCTTTCCCTCCACCTACCTGACCCCTACTTCCTTTTCGCAGTCTGCTGGTCTCCTTCTGACTGTGGCTGGTTTTGTGATCATCTTCCTGGTGGGATCCTGGAGCCAGCCCAACTTCCCCCACGCCATTGTCGGCATCGTGCTCACAGCCATCCTCATACAGCAATTCCTTAATGGGATATTGTAAGTCACACCCACAACAGTGGGACACTAGAACCGGGTAGTCTCCAAACTTTTCTGAAGGGTAGAAGAACCCTTCTTGGAAACACAAGAGCCCCTTAGCATGTAGCACTGGTTAGTCTGACTTACACCAGTCGAGATTTCCACTTTTGAAGATACAACATTTTGACCACTCTTTGTTGGTCTTCTTCAGGCAGTTATACAGAAACAGCACAGTGAGCTACTTATAGAAAATCAGCATAGCATGTGTGCGGGGAGAAAGCAGCTCAAACAATGGCGAGACAATTATAAGTTTTATTATTATGATGTAATTTCCTTCTTTACGTAGACAATGATGTAATTTGTATAATCATATGCATTTGTAAGTAGCTCACTGTGCTGTTTCTAAGTGTGTATATGAGAAGACCAAGAAAGAGTGGTCGAAACATTGCATTTTCAAATTGGAAATCTCGACTGGTGTAATTCCGTCTAACCAGCACTACACAAGAGCCCCTTGCTGAACATTACTAGCCATATAGTGTCCCTAGTCAATATGGCCACATAGAAATTCCAATCACATTCAGCATAAACAGCCAGTTTTGCAGCATGCGATAAGTCAGTTCGTGTCTCATTATTGCATTGTTTTTTTTGAAAACCAATGTGAAATTGTATCTAAATAGTATCTCGAAATTCATGATTATCACGCAGCCCTATATGTTTGATGGAATTACGTAAGCTATGGAGACAGAGAGAGAAGTCCACAGCAATAAAATAACTGTAGAGTTCTTTCAAACCTTATTGCTCCAGCCTCAAGCACGTCTCATAGTCTACCTAGCCTCATTCCCAGAACGAGAGCCTGGGAACGAGGCTATAGTCTACCAAACTCTGCTCGGTAGACTAAAAAAAGTGTGCATGCTTACTCGCACATAATTATTCCTTAACAGCAATCTTGTATGCACACACATGCACACATCCATGCATGCACACACACACACACACACACACACACACACACACACACACACATCCATCCATGCACACAGCCACCCATGTGTTGAGCGTGAAGATGGTAAGACGCTGTCTGATGACAAGTCTCGGTATCGTATATGCTGGGAGATCTACCATGCCATCAGCGGTTTTATCGCTGTCGCCATAGGATTGGGCCAGGTGAGGGAGGGGACTCTAGCACGCAACGTATATAGGGGATCGGACTAGCCTCGTTCCCAGGATCCTCCCCACCTTTTTGTTGCATATTATACAGTATGCGGCCAAAAGCTTGGGAGGAGTCTGGGAATGAGGCCTGCAGGTTAATTGGGCTACACAAAGAACTTTTTCCCCCTTCTTTCCTCCCCACCTCCAATCCCTTCCTAACTCACTTCCTCTTCCTCCCCTCCTCCTTCCCACAGGTAACACTGGGAGTGTTTCTGATTGCTCCGCCCCTCACTGTCTGGGCAGTGTGGTGTGGGTTGGGCCTTCTCTGGATCGTTGTGTTCCTGTTCCATGAGATCGTGTACCTGGCATCCAAGATTAAACATCGCAAGGACGTATACTAGCCAAACCATAGTTGTATTAGGAGTTTAAACATGAGCACAGACAAACACACACTCTTCCCTCCTTATACTGCATATATCTTAACCCTCTTACAGAGGTCATACTCCATGGCAACGTATATATGTTACCTATAAGCTATAAGCATTATAAACTCTTTTAATAACTTAGTTGATGGAGGTTTTTATCCCACCTAGTTGATGGAGGTTTTTATCCCCTTGTACTTGTAACATGCACACTGAACATTTTTTGATAAACATCTTTATACACGGCAGTTTTTATTATGGTACATGTGCATAAAGTGGAACCCCGGGCCTCTACAAAAGTGTAACCCATGCTGATCAGCTTACAGACCTGTACATGCAGTGGAACCCCGGGCCTCTACAAAAGTGTAACCCATGCTGATCAGCTTACAGACCTGTACATGCAGTGGAACCCGGCCGGGTCTCTACAAAAGTTTAACCCATGCTGATTATAATTTACAGTGGACCTGTACAGGTATATAGTGGTACCGGGCTTCTACCTGTAAACGACGGGTGCAACCCAACGCGTGTTATCGTTCTCTTTTGGCAACAACTCCTCTTTTGCGCATGTGCAGAGACACATTCCAGAGTACAACTTATGAATACAATCATGGCATGGATATCAGTCAGAGTTCACAATACTAGCTAGAATCAAAAGCAACGTTGCTATAATTATGGAAATTTGCAGCAATCAGCTAGTATGCGTTAACCTCGTACCCAGGCCCCTGCCCAGCTTTTCGTATGGAAAAGGGGGGTAATATTTATCACATGAGCAGAAACATTTTCCGTGCACATTTTCCCCGTCCAGTTTTAATGCTGATGCCAACCAATCAAACGAGAGCGTTACTGGGGCTGTACTGTACTGGGGGCAGTTTTAGGCATGTTTAGCCAGATTTTTACCCCACACTGCAAACTTACTCTAGTGGGTAGGCACCAATACAAGCAGAGATTTGTTGTGTAGAGCTAGCCTGGCCTTCCCTGCAGCAACAACAGGATTTAGGTGCGCAAGATAATAAACAAGTTAGATTGTATAGACTTTGGCCGATACTTTTCATTTTCAACCTCAACTGTACTCATTCCTATAATTACATTTTATCTCTCGTGTGCAAACCATTTAGTAGTTACATGTATACAGGTACTCTTTTTTATCAAATTACCTTTTATATGGAACCCATTACCTTATAACATAGTTCTACTTTCTTCAAGCCCGTTACTGGTCTTTTTTGTAACTTAACTTGATTTGCACTTGCTGTTCATTGCTTATAATTAATTGCATTTGTGTTGTCATCCTATTCCCTTCTGCTCTGTGCAATAGTTTTCACAAACCTTGAGCTCTACATTGTACACTGCTCCTTGTTACTTTGTTCCCCTTTTTTCTTGCTGTTGTGGAGTATCTCAATGGGTTCTTATATTGATAATGCTTAATACACTATTCCAAAATCTCCTATGAAATGGAGCTATATATATATTCAGCAATGAGACATTTAGCCTCGTTCCCAGGCATGCAGGGTATGGGAACGAGACAAAGTATGCAAGCAATGCAAATTATTGGTTCTCAGCTCGAAGGGCGTGCCAATGTATCAACTTGAGTTTGACGTCAAGTTCTGCCCCCACGGTGGAGTGAACCATGTCGTTTCAGACGGTCAAGGACGGGCAGCAAGCGCTGATATTTAGCCATGGTGGCTCGGGGAGGCTGGTGGTCGGACCCAGGAGGGTGAGGGGGAATTTAGTTTAGGAGGAATGGCCATCATGGTGGGGGGGGGGGGGGGGGCAGTTTGGCAGTTGCTATAATTTGGGAGATTGTGCCATCCCCAGCTAGACTGCTAGACAGACAACCCAGCCTAATATCAGGAGACTAACGAATGAAGGAAGACCCTGGCAGCTCAGGGTTACTCTATTTTTTGGAGTTAGCTTGTTGTCCATGTGTGCGGTAAGGGAGTGTCACTCACATAATAATTAGTCACAGCTAGGATTGGGCACCTTGATATGGTATGCTAAGGAAGGGGTTGGGTCGCTATGCATTCTTCCATATATAATCGGGTCAAGGGTGAAATGTGTGTGTGGTCAAATGGTCAACCGCTGAATACAGCACCGTCAAATGGTCAAGAGTCCTTTTGTGATGTGGTGAAGCAGTCAAACAGCAAAAATGACGGTCAAATGTCGCGAACCACCTAGCATATAGTTATGGGTAAGCACCTCGATGTACATTTGAGATGATATCTTGACACCAGTCGCAGCTGTAACTATGGTGTCTGTACCCCCTTGTGCGGTAAGGCAGTGTTATCTCCCCTTGTGCGGTAAGGCAGTGTTATCTCCCCTTGTGCGGTAAGGCAGTGTTATCTCCCTTGTGCGGTAAGGCAGTGTTATCTCCCCTTGTGCGGTAAGGCAGTGTTATCTCCCCTTGTGCGGTAAGGCAGTGCTATCTCCCCTTGTGCGGTAGGGCAGTGTTATCTCACTGCTTGAGTTTAGTGAAGGGGTACATGCAAGTACAGCCACAACTATACGATCATGGCCTGTGACTCTTCAAACTCTGCTTATGACTGTGTCACCATGCTGCTGAAACTGCTGGTTACCCTGCGACCTTGGCAAAGTCCACTGTGTCTGGACTGGATGGCGTGTGTCGTACATGTGTAGGACTGTATCTGGAGTACATAGTGGGCACCCAAGCTATACCCATATCCACTTTACCATATACAGGATTACAATCCTGGTCATAGCTGTATATGTAGGAGCATATTTGAGTGACTCCTCTTGCTAATCCTCCCGCGAGTAACAGGTAGCAAACCAAACTCCCAGCTACTGTCTGTGGTTGGCCTTAGTTGGGTTTCCAGAATCAATCTGGCACCTTTATGCACACCTGACAGGTGTTTGTGGGGCCCAGAGAGGATATTGAGTACCTCCAGCGCTACGTGGCCAGCCAGACCCAGTACCTCGTGGTGAAGCACCGGGACGGCAGGAAGGAGAACCTACCTGGGTAAGAACATACATGTGGGGGTAGCATGATAGTTAAATGGTTTCCCTTTCATGATTGTTGTGACTGGATCACAAAGGTCCCAATACTACGCTACCACTGAGTACTACCTCACTACTGGCCCACTTCCCCTCCTCCACATCTCCCTATACTCCTCTCCCTCCTCCTTCCCTCCCCCTCCCCATCCTCCTCGTTCCCTCCCCCCCTCCCATCTTCCCATCCTCCTTCCCTCCCCCCTCTCCATCCTCCTCCTCCCCTCCCCCCTCCTCCCCAACCTCCCCCTCCCCCTGTTCCTTCCCTCCTCCGTCTCCATTTCCATCTCCCCATCCTCCTCCTCATTCCCCCCCCCCCCCCCCCCCCCCCCCCCCCCCATCCTCCTCCTCTCCACACATACACTGCACAGTCCATGTGAGATTTTTCTGAACACGCTCGAACTGGAGAGCATTTCTGTCCGGAATGCCATCCCACTGGATGCCAACCACCTCCTGGTCGTGTACAAGCAGGAGGAGGGCCACATCGAGCGAAGGATCATCCAAGGCCCCACCATCTTCGTACCAAATGCATTTGAATGGTATGAATTCTTAAGACAATTTTCATTGTTCATTAATACTGTTCGTCCTTCTTATCCAATTAATTGTACTGTCAGTATCTTTTCTGCTACTCCCCCCCCCCCCCCCCCCCCACACACACACACACAAACAAACATGCACCACACACGAACAAATATGCCACAAACAAACACGCAACACACAAACAAACACATAACACACAACACACACGCAAACAAACACATAACAAACACACACACACACACAAACAAATGTGCAACACCCACACGCAACACACACACACAAACAAACACGCAACACACACACACAAACAAACACGCAACACACACACAAACAAATATTCAACGCCACACAAACAAACATGCAACACACACACAAACAAACACGCAACACACACACAACGCAACACACACATACTTATGCACGACACACACACATATGTACACACAATTCAGGCTCCATGAGTTTGAGTGGCATGGCCCTGACCCTACCAACCCCGGCAGGCTCATTCCTCGGGGCAACAAGTTCACAAAGCTCTGTCATGTCCCCCACCAGCTCTACTACAATGTGCGTGACGTGCGGACAAACGATGACACCATCCTCACTGTCAAACTGATGCTGTTCTACGAGCTGCAGGACATTGAGACAATGGTGCGTGTGTGTGTGTACATGTACAACTTTACGTGTGTTAGAGTGAGTGACTGTGGGGTATAGAGTAACTGAAATCGACAAACCTTAAAAGTCCCTCTTTCCTTTTCTTACTCCCTCTCCCCCCCCCCCACCCCCCCCCCCCCCCCCCCACACACACACACACACACAGCTGAACTACACTCATGACCCAACAGCCGACTTCATCAATGCAGTTTCCTCTGATATCATCTCATTTGCATCACAGAGGAAGTGAGTGGCTGGGACCTACTTCCACTTTATAGTTAATAGTTAATCCCTTGGACCTCACACTATATACCCTATAATTATTTCGCTGGAGGTGGATGATCCTTTTCCCTTCCTTCTCATTTCTCCCGTCTCAATCTCCCCTCTCATTCACCCTTCCCCCTTGCTGTCCCTCAGCTATGAGGAGTTCCTTCAGGAGACGAATGAGTTGAACAAGCTGGAAACCTACCCACAGTTCACAAGCCGTGCACAGCACATTGGGTACATCATCAACAAGGTTGTCTACCGAGGGTATGAGGCATCGGCAGCCCTTCAGGTGTGTGTGTGTGTGTGTGTGTGTGTGTGTGTGTGTGTGTGTGTGTGTGTGTGTGTGTGTGTGTGTGTGTGTGTGTGTGTGTGTGTGTGTGTGTGTGTGTGTGTGCGTGCGTGTGTGCAGTTCACATAGTTTTCATAGGACCGTATCCTTCACACACTCCTCTCAGGCCACACATGATGATGCAATCCAGATACGGACACACCTCCGCCTCCAGACAGAGGCAGAGGAACAGGGCCAAGCACTGGAGCAGTTCAAACTGAAGAGAGAGAAGGAGAGGACTAAACTGAGTGAGTGGCACAGTGGGTCTGAGCTGACAAAACCCTTGTTTTTAACAGCTGAATGAAGTATTAGCTTCCATCATGACTCCAACTGATATGACAACTGAAGTACATTGCAATAATGGTGGTGCTCCTGTCCCTCCCTCGATCCCCTCTTCCCTCACCTTCCTCTCTTCCTTCGCCTTCCCCTCCTCCCCATTCCCCTCCTCTCCCTGTCTGCCCTCCTCCCTATCCCTCCTCCCTCTCCTTCCCATCCTCTCTCTCTTCCCTCCTCCCTCTCCCTTCCCTCCTCCCTCTCCCTTCCCTCCTCCCTCTCCCTTCCCTCCTCCCTCTCCCCCTCCCTCCCCTCCTCCCTCTCCTTCCCCTCCTCCCTCTCCCTCTCCCTTCCCTCCTCCCTCTCCCTCTCCCTCCCCTCTTCCCTCTCCTCCCCTCCTCCCTCTCCTTCCCCTCCTCCCTCTCCCTCTCCCCTCCTCCCTCCCCTCCTTCTCCCCCTCTCCTCCCTCTTCCTCTCCATAGAGCAAGAGATGGAACGGAACTACCAGGACCACCACCAGGAGTTGCAGAGGCTGAAGCAGACGTCAGAGCTGGAGAAACAGCGACTCCTCCACACAGCAAAACTGAAGAAGGAGGCATTAGAGGTGGGCATGGCACACTGCATTTGATGATGTAATGCACACATGTATTGCTGAGTCACACACAGCGATTGTCACACACACCTGTACATAATGGGGTTTCGCAATATCGCAGTAATGTACTGCTGCAATTATTGTATCACACAATGTTAGAGTGGGAATATGAAGTCGCAACATATCGCAATATAGTGCAGTCAAAGCTCTGCACTTTCCTTACCCATTATAACATCCGTTGTTCCCATACTAAGGTAATGATTACCAAAGTGAGTTGTACTCCTGTTTGAAGAATAATTGTGAACCTTGTCCTTTTTACCCTAACCAGTACACTGTAATTGGAAGCCTCATATCGGATACTGACAGGTTAATTGGCAATTTGGCATGCTATGTCCACTCATCAATAGTAAAGGTGTTAGTACAGCTTGCAGCCTTGCACTGAGGAGTAGAGAACTTCAGAAATACATGTAATCATGGTTCAAAACATACAAAACAGTTCCAAAGTATGGTACGAGAACCATAGTTCAATAACCGGTTATTAAAATGTTAGTCAATAACCGATTATTGGGTACCAGTTCACAACACTAGCACTTACACACCCACACTCACAAACACACATTCACACACTCATACTCTCACAGGTTGAGAATCAGGTGGAGTTGGAGCAAGCAGAGAACAGGCAGAAGGCGGAGTTCCTCCAGCGCCTCAAGGTTGTCACACTGCATGATAGTGTTCTGTTCCCAAGTACATTGTGGCTGTACTCTGTGTGGATATGTTAGATCAGATGTTAGATCAGATCAGCCTGCATAGAGATCTTACTGTAGCCAGCCTCGTTCCCAGGCCTTCTCACCCCAGCGTTTGTCGCCTGCAGTACTAACCCGTGTTAGTACTGCAAGCGACAAACGCTGGGGTGAAAAGGCCTGGGAACGAGGCTAGGATGGGTGTCTGCCTGACTGCAACTATAGACAACAATAATTGTTGCCTATAGTTTGTAGTAGCACTGAGGCACGTATTTCCAGCAACAGAACACACAGTCAGCCATCTGGACCTTTAAACACCAGTTGTTATAACTGAAATGATCATGTTTCAGCAATAGTTTGTTCTGGGGGTGGTAAGTCAGAACCTCTATCCCATGTGTTTGTTGAGATCGCTAGCAGGAGGTTGAGATCGCTAGCAGGACGTAAGTCTCTGAGAACTGAGCTCTCATGAGCGATTGTCATGTCTTGGTCATGTGAATTACCATGTGACTAGTCCTGTCCTCTCCGTCTTCACACACAGGGGCTGGGTGTAGACATGACACGCTATCTGCTGAGTCTGCAGGAGGAGTTTGTACCCGAGAAGGAGGTCGTTGTAGGACCTGCCGCTCGCACCGTATCCCGTACCACAAAGATCTGATGGGACTTCACACATTTATTGTTAGGTGCTGTGTCAGTGTCCTTTTAGAAGATGTACGAAGTGTAGCTGTTATTATATTTTTATATGATCATTCAATTGAATTCCAATCCCTAACAGTTACTGTCTGTTGTTGTTATGGTGTATAGTACGTGATAGATATGATGTTGTTTTCAGTATTTAATAATCTAGCTATGCATGTATTAGGCACAATGTTTTTTTTTATTTCCCTCAATGAAAACTGACTTCAGATGGTATACATAATTATGCAATAATATACAATAATTATAAGGTGCACATTATGCAATCCTGCAAAACTGTATTGTATAAGAAACTACACATTGTAGCTACACTGCTATAGCCTACAATAGCATCTCAGCATATATAAAACAAACAACACAATAATTATACAATAACAAACACTCATGTTGGTGTGCAATGTGGAATCAAAATGTGCATAGCTAATTAATTGTCAGTCACTGTCAGCATATCTCAGTACTGGCTCTCGATACTCATCAAACTCAAGAACAAGTGGTTGCAACTCCACACCACCACTTTCATCTGAGCTACACCGATCAGGATCATTTGAATAGTCACGTGGACTTTGGTGATGAAAGGGACTGTTTCTCCTGCAGCAGACTTTAAACTGCTCTAACCTTGTTGAGAGTGACGTGTGTTTCCAGATGTGATAAAGAATGATCCCAATAAACTCGAGAAATGCTATGCCCACTGACAGGTTTCCAACGATTGCCTGCTTGCCTGCATTCTGTTGACCAGCGTAGAAAGTAGCAGATGCAGTTACTGCAAGATTTGTGTAGAAGGACGCTTCTAGAACATCTGTGGGCCACTTTTTGTATACCCCATGCAACGCTAGTAAGACTGCTAGCAGTAGTATGGAGACCAGTGAGATTGCAAGCAGATTGAGTGCAGGGTCTCCGAGAGAATTGAATGAAAACACAAGAAACAAGCAGTTCAGGCAGCTGAGAATGAACCCTGTCCAGAACCGATACTTGTCTTTGTAGGGACCAGAGTAGGCATCGAACAGTGGCTTCATTCTTACCACCCATTTCAAGAAAGTATTTCCTGATTTGCGCTGCAGACATTGTGTGAAGAGCAACAGGAAGCTGTATGGAATGGACAGAATCACGAGGGTTGCTACACCAGCAATAAAGAGTGGGATGTGCTTTCCCTGAAGATATGGGATGTTTCCATCCGGCAGCCATACAGCTCTGTCGTGTCCATCTGGATATGTTAGGGTGGTGAAGGATAAGGCGCTGATGGTAGCACGCTGGATTTTTGCGTACGACAAGAGAAATAGAGTTGCTAGGACCTTCACCGCATGTCTTCTGAAGAGCTTTGCAGCAAAGATGTAGTAGTGACTCAAAACTATCACCATTATTACAATTGCCCAGATGTAAAGCGGAAACACAAACTGCAGCCATGTTTTAGCATAGGCATCCATACCATCAAAGAAGCAGGTCTCTATCCCCAGGTCTAGGTTAATCCACGCTATGAATACTGTTGCAGCACTGGAATATCCGAATATGATTTGGTTGCTATGTAAAATGTTGGCATAAAGAATCAGTCCATTGAGTGTTCCCTCCGAAACAGTCAGGTTGAGAAGAGTGAGCACAAACACAAGCGCAAGACCAGACAAAGCAAAAGGAAATACTACGGCAACAAACTTGTCTGTACACTGCTTGCACATGGAAGTTCCGAGGGACAGAGAGAGGTGTGGTTGACACGAACCACACAAGATTCCGATGTGATTGAATGCACACTGCATATTTGGATTGTGGAGGGCTATGTACAGATCCACCGGCTTGCAGTAGTCGAATGGACAGTGGCTGTGTACCAGCACTCCTTCGGTAGTAGGCGTGGTGTTGCTGTAACCAATCCACAGAGGTTTTGGACGAAGAACCATTTGACTGTTGATGTTGCATGTGATATTTCGCTCCTTGAGTTTTTGAGTGCATTCACATGCTCCAGTGTTGTTGGAGAGGGTGAATCCAGCAGGGCAGGATAACAGCAAGATATTGAGTGTACGTGGAGGGTGATTCCAAGGCATGGGTAAATGTGTATGTTTAGCTGCTGTGAGAGAGAGGACTTCAAAAGGCCTTTGGGAGAATATTGTGTAGTTCAGTTGAGTGCATTCCTTGCCAACTGACTGCGAACCTTGTAGCTCAACAATTCTGGACACAGTGATAACATCAGGGTCTTTGAGATTAGCAATCACAACCCCGGGAACTACACCAATTCTTTGTCCAACAACAACAGCTGTCACATTGAAATTGGCTCCAGGGTAAACTGAGATGACTTCATTTGTCCGGTTACACTCCAGTTGGCTGTCTGCTGCACACAAGCAAACTCCTATGGGGTCTGAAGATATGGGAGATAAGCCTGGTTGGTTTTCTAGGTGGAAGAAGAGGTCAAATATTCCAAACCCAAGCGCAAATTCATGAAATTCAGATGAATTCAGAGCAGAATCAAAATTGTTGAAGCCCTTAAATGAGACAAAGAACCCAGCTAATTGATGTGGTTGGTACACATCATCATATGCTATCGACTGCTTAGTCCACGTACAAATGTCAACATGTCCCCCATACAGAGCATCCCCAGCCCTTCCAGCTGTGTTGTTCGCAAAGTGCATACTGATGTTTAGCTCTGGAGTAGATGACAGTGGCATATAATAAGGTCTAACTGGTTGAAAGAAACAACTGATTTGATTTGGGATACAATCTTGCTGAAGGTAGATTCCACCTCCTGCACTGTTTGCATGGTTGCCAAGAAAGTACACGTCAGTGTTTGGATGGAGGAAGATGGTGGAGTCCAAACAAAGGGAGAGTGCACCACCATTCTCTCCTGTGTTGTTCTGGAAGGTCGTGCTTCCAAGGAAGAACAGTCGGCTAGCTGAAGCAGACACTCCTGTACCACTGTTGTGACTGAAGCTACAGTTGTGAAACTGCACATCCCAGTTAAATGCTGAGATGACACTCCCGAAAACTGATGATGGGACATGATATAAGAAGTGAACATTTTTGAAAGTGATTGTGCAATTTGCAGAGGGATGGTTGCCAAACCGAGTTAAAGAAATGGCTGCTCCCATCACAGCAGTGTTGTGAAGGAAGGTGGAGTCCAGTATAACCATCTCTGCCTTGTCAGAAGTAAATGCATGTATTCCCCCTCCATTCCACACGGCTTTGTTTCCAACAAAACTAGTCCCAGTAATCTCCAGTCTGAGAGGAACACTTTCACTTCGTTGGGAAGCAATCCTGTTTACAGGAGGAGCAGACCATACCTTCAATGATATTCCTGCTCCTACTGCACCCACACTGTTTATGATCTTGCTGTCTTCAATTTTGATGATGTTGGCCACTCTCGTACCTTCAATCTGGAGATCAGTTGCAGTTATACCGGAGTCATAATTCTCAACAAAGATCGTATCTTTTAGGTGTATGTGAGTTGCACGACACAGTCCTTCCGTGAAAGTAATGGCCATTCCTCCACCAGGACAGAACTGATTGATAAAACACCTGTTATTTGTAAACGTGGTGTTGACAACATGCACAGTATTCGAAGCAGATGTATCCTCTGAGAAGCAAGGTATGGAACAGTTTAAAGGGTCTATTCCCAGAAAAAGTAGATTCATTCCATTTGGAATTCCCCAGTCAATAAAGCAGTTTTGAACTGTGATAGAGCAAGGTTTGCTGCTAACGTCAATCCTGAATCCCAGATTACCAGATGTTCTTCGCAATGTGTTGCCTTTGAAGGTGTTATTGAAAAAATAACTGTCCATTACAATAACATCAACATTTAAACAAGATTGAATGTAAACATCAAGACCAGGTGGAATGGTAAACATTCCAGTTCCGTGAACAATTGTGCAGCTTTCGATTGTAATTGTGATGGAAGTATTCTGTACGCACTTCTCTATTGTATCATGGTAGATCAAAATATCTCCACCAGTTTGGGCACCATTAAGTACAAACATTGACTCCACGATGGAGACATTTCCAAGTTTCAGGAAATCAATTAGCCCATAGCCAGTGCTATTATGAAGTATCACCTGAGAAATAAAGAGATTGGCTACATTAAAAAACCAGAGGGCAGCTTGCTGCACATACTCAGGGTGTCCTGGTTCTAGTGGTCCAAATCCAGCATCTGTACCACAGTGTGTGAATGTGATATTCTGAATGAACAACCCATCAATGTTGAGAAAGATAAAGCCCGATCCTTCTGTGCACCATACAATAGTTTCAAGTTTTCCAGTACCACGTATGGTTAGATTTCTGACGAAGTAAAAATTTGCCCATATTGTAAGGTTCATTATGTGCATCCCAGGCATGAAGTTGAACACTGTGTTGGATGTGAAATACCAGGTAGGATACAGCGCATAGTAGTTCACATCATGGCAAGGTTGTGCTGGGCATGTTGCTTGCCCTGCTCGTGTTGAACTTGAAGAGATGACATAAACCACCTGCTGCATTGAACAGATGTTGATGATGGCACTTACTAGTAGCAGAATAGGAAGGGAAGACATACTCATTATGAACAATTGCTATTGTTGCCTCTTCAGTGCAGGACACAGCGACGGGAGAATAGATAGCTTGCTATATACTTCTGAATACACTACACTGCCAGCTAGACTTGTTGTTGCTCAGCACTAATAATGGGAATAGCTACACAGCTATATATATGCAGTGAAGGTGCAAATTGAAAAAATAACTGTCTGCTACAATAACATCAACATAATATTATAAACAAGAGTGAGTGTAACCTCAAGACCAGCTGCAAAAAGAAACATCCAGTTCCGTGAGCAATATTACCACACATCCTATTAATTCTAACCGTATTGAAAAAATAACTGCCTGCTACAATAACATGAACATATAAACAAGAGTGAGTGTAGCTAAACCTCAAGGCCAGCTGCAAAAAGAAACATTCCAGTTCCATGAGTTCAATTAAGAAACCCCATTTAGGGGAACACTATAGCTACACGTAAGTTGTGATAACCCGAGCGAGAGCAACACTGGTACAAGACCTAGGTGATACTCTTGCGCTGATCCAAAATACAAATGGCACAACTTATAAAGGACCAATACAGGAAACAGAACCATACAAATACAGGAAGTAAAACCATGGAATTACGCATGCATGCACAACTGACATCTACACATTCAAGGTACAGTACAGTGAGAATATGCCACAAAAGTCATACAACAGCAAGTAAGCTATAGCTACTTATGTATTTACCCCGCGCGCGCATGCGCGAAGCGGGGCTAAGCAATCGGTTTTGTCTGTCTGTCGTCTGTCTGTCGTCTGTCTGTCGTCTGTCTGTCAGGCGAAAAAAATTGAAATCTACTCTCATAAACCATCGAAATGGAGTCAAACAATAGCAAATAGCAAAAAACTGCTCTACGTGTACCTGACTGAAGTCAAGGCGCTCCGTTTCGCTGTATTTCGGCTATTTCCTACTTTTATAACTATTCATAACATTGGCTCCACCTCTTCGTGACTTCAAGAACAGGACACGCAGTGCATTTGGAAACTTCATGCTTCGAGATGACCGCTAGGAAACAGTGCTTTCTCACGATCTATGTACTTCACAGACATCATGGCTATTGTTTCGGCTGTTTTTTCCAGCTATTTCCTATTATTCGTAACATTTGGCCCCACCTCTCCAGCTTCACAATATAGTATAAGCTTATACGGTAAGCGGTCACTCCCACACCTTGGATATGGCCATACACGAACACAGTATATGCGATAGCAGCCCATGCGCATCGGCAGAGATGTCACGTCGATTGTAGCTGCACTGCATGCATCCTGGCCTGACGTTCAGCGCGGGGTATGTGTTCTATGAACACCTCTAGTTTACACATGCACCCACATGCATGTACACAGAACACACACATAAGTTAATGAGGCATTGAGTGGCAACTTGTTGCTGTCACATCAGAGTGAGTAGGGGCATTGTCTTCAGACACATGCAATGGCATGCACGTGTCATTATACCCTTGAACCACAACTTCTGCAGTTCCATTGGTCACTCTTCTTGGTCATAACCAACAAGGCGATATGCACCATGAATAGCTAGAGTCTTCCATGAAAAGCTCGACAAATATTTCTAGGCTGAGAACGCCCTGATCGAATCTTGGCCAGTGTATGCATACTTATTTTTTATTTATTTATTTATTTTTATTATTTTTATGAGAAACCACCATGTAGAGTGGCTAACGAGGTAACCGGAATAGCATGAATGCTAATATTAACCAGTACCCCGGGACCAACGGCTTTACATCCCCTCCGAAGGATGCGGTGTGAACTGTAACAGGTGAAAACACCTTCAGGAACACACCTACTCATTTTTAAGGGTAGAGCTGAGTCAACTCCTAGGAGAGAAAGAAAATCTCTCCTATGGCAATGGTGGGATTCGAACCTGCAACCTTTAGATTAGCAGTCGGATGCTTTAACCGCTAGGCCACCAGCCACCCCTATACTTGCAGTACTGGTCTTCATATCTCCAACATGTTTAACTTCATTCAGGAGCTGCCATGGACTCAATCATTTGCAGAGTCAAAGGACCCTCTCACAATCCCTGTCATAATGTTAGTCAAGTGTGTTCTCTAGCCTTCTACATCCATGACTTCCAGTAGAGCCAGAACAAACTGCTCCAGCCTGCTTCGAAATTCCCTTCCCCTCAGCCTGGGTACCAGTGTGTCTGGGAACGAGGTTAGAATGAATGAATGAATTAATGACAACAGGGATATATGTACAGAATACTTCCATCACACTTACACTAAATTATTGAAAATAGCGTGCACGTTTTATTGCTGGCTCCTAAGTGAAGTTGGTAGATATGGCACTAACTGGCTCCACAGCTGATGCTTTCTTGTGTTGCTGCTGTTGTTGAAAACATTTTGAGACATTGTTTCTTTAGGAATACACAGGTTCAATTAAGCAGTCATGAATTTTTGACTATTTTTTGTTTGTACATGCAGACTCTCTTTTGTCATGTCTTTACATGGTCATGTGCTGTATATATTCACTGCACTGTCTTGTACTGTTCTCTTTTTTTATTTGTAGGAACTCCTGGAAGTGGCTGCATGACTGCAGGCCGAAGGAGCATTCCTGTCACAAATGATCTATCTCATGATGTTTGCCACAGGATTATGATGCTTATATCAACATGCATTATGTCCCCCCCCCCCCCCCCCAAAAAAAAAAAATTGACTTGGGATCAGTTAAACAACTCGTTGACAAAAGCATGTCAGTAGCTACATAGCTACTGCCTTCAGTTACATAGGAATTATTCTTATTGATCACTACCTTAATTGCAATGTCCATCAATAGAAATTAAGAATCTCATATTCTATCTATTATTGTTCTCTGTTGTTGTTGTATGGTAGCTAAGTTCATAGCAAGTAATACATTTGTACATTGTATTGCTATAGCTTAGAACTTAAGAAACAAATGTCCATGCATGACCACAAGATCAATGTACAGAACTGTGAAGTCAATCTTACACAATGTCATACAACTACAATGTATCATGACTAGCTAAACTGCTGGGCAATGGTATACCAAAGTGTGCAGCCAGGTTACAGTGTATAATTGAAGGGCTGAGAACCAGAGTGGTCTAACCCAAAATCAAGTACTGGAAATTGCATGAATTGCACAAAAATGGATTAAAAAATATGCAATGGGTATGAGCATATGACTGAAATTTTCAAATTCTTGAAATTTCAGCAGCTCCTGAAACACATTTTAACAGTATTCTCAAGTTTAGGGGGGCTAGTTCAATGGTTCTGAGCCCTTCAATTATATGCATGCAGTATAGCAGTATCATTTTGCAGTCAGTTAACTACTTAGTGCAAACTGCACATGTTATTTCCTTCTGTGTGTCATATGGTGGACAGGGAATCCCATTGCACTTTGCTTCTACGTGATAGAATGCAGCTCCTTCTCCGTCCGTTGCACTACCCGGTATCGACTGTGGATATCTGTCCATACATTCAAACACTGTGCGATATTGACCATAGTAGGCTGCCATCAGATATCCATAATACTCTCGAGTCCAGGATGATGGACAGGAAAGTCGCGCAGGAATCATCACCACTGACACCTGTGTTGAAGTGTAACACACTGCACATGGGACATTGTGTTCAGCAACAGAGAGAAGTGGACCGTTGTCTGCAGAGTGAGACCCTCCAGTCTCATACTCAGCTCCATACAGGTATGCTCGTCCAACCTGTGTACCAGCTGGTACGGATTTCTTCAGCTTTTGAAGTGTGTACAGTTCATTGCTTCTTTTATAGGTTCGTTGGATGAAGGAAATAGTGTGCTTTGCTGGCATTCGGTATTCAGAGGTCGTGAGCATTCATGAGACGGTGCAGCCCCTGGATGAAAGAAGAAATGTACTTCCTGTACCACCATTGCACTATTAACTTTCTGGTACACCACAATACATCCTTCCAAAGAGACTGGTATTCATGTCACATGGGGGTATAATTTGTCATGCTACGTAGCTATACGATGGTGTTGACAAGCACTTGTTTACTGCCTCTTTATGTTACAACCCTTTGTACTTTCATGATGTAATGATCATATTCAGAGAGTAAAGACAAACAGTAAATGTTACATGCGATGCAAAGCAGAGAGTGCTAGCTAAGCTATATCCTCCAAAAACAAATTTAAACATATATCAATATGCAAATATCCGAAGTGCATGAGCTCTTCTGTAACGACACAAGACATCCTATGAACAATGACTGGCAGGGAATCAGAGTAAGCCAAAAAATAAATAACTCCTGGGCTCAGTGGTGGGGATGGAGATCACTAGTGATTCCGACAACATCATTGTAATTGTTTTACTGACCCGAACGATTTGCTAAACTCACCTTTGTGGTGGAGTTTTGAGCGTTTTTGTCTTTTCTGGCAGTCACTTTTGCCCTCCTTGTGTGGGGTGGAATTTTTTATGTTCTGGATCTGCTGGGAATGAGACAGCTACGTGTGCACTACTTGTTGTAGAGCTAGCCACCTATGCCCAACCGGCAGCCTTGGAACTGTAAGTATGAGCTGGTGGCTGCAGATGACGGGAGGAGGAACATGTTTCTACATAGCTAGCATGTTGACTCACCGTAGCACAAATTTAATCTCCAGGCTCCTTCACCACGAACTCCAAGTAGAAACTGCACCCCTTGTTGAAGCCGGAAGATAGGCAAAATGGAGCCGCTGGATGTAGGTAAAGGTAGGAGGAACACGTTTCTGCAAGGCTATAGAATTATAGCATGTCCACTCACCATGCCACAAATATCAATATCATGTCCAGGCTCCTTCTCCGCGTACTCCAAGTAGAAACTGCACCACTTGCTGAATCCGGGAGAGAGGCAAACAGGAGGTGCTAGCTGCAGATAACGGTAAGAGGAACAAGTATCTACAACGCTAGCATGTTGACTCACCGTGGCACAAATTTAATCTCCAGGCTCCTTCTCCACGTACTCCAAGTAGAAACTGCACCCCTTGCTGAATCCGGGAGAGAGGCAAACAGGAGGCGCTCGCTGCAGATGACGGGAGGAGGAACAGGTTCTGCAAGGCTAGCATGTCAACTCACAAGGCACAATTATCATGTCCAGGCTCCTTCTCCACGTACTCCAAGTAGAAACTGCACCTCTTGCTGAATCCGGGAGAGAGGCAAACAGGAGCTCGTCGCTAGCTGCAGATAACGGGAGGAGGAACAAGCATCTACGTACTACGCTAACATGTTGACTCACCGTGGCACAAATTTAATCTCCAGGCTCCTTATCCACGAACTCCAAGTAGAAACTGCACCCCTGGTTGAAGCCGGATGATAGGCAAACAGGAGGCGCTCGCTGCAGATGACGGGAGGAGGAACAGGTTTCTGCAAGGCTATAGCATATCCACTCACCAAGCCACAAATATCATGTCCAGGCTCCTTCTCCACGTACTCCAAGTAGAAACTGCACCACTTGCTGAATCCGGGAGAGAGGCAAACAGGAGGTGCTAGCTGCAGATAACGGTAAGAGGAACAAGTATCTACAACGCTAGCATGTTGACTCACCGTTGCACAAATTTAATCTCCAGGCTCCTTCTCCACGAACTCCAAGTAGAAACTGCACCCCAAGCTGAATCCGGGAGATAGGCAAACAGGAGGCACTCGCTGCAGATCACGGAAGGAGCAACAGGTTCTGCAAGGCTAGCATGTCAACTCACCAAGCCACAAATATCATGTCCAAGCTCCTTCTCCACATACTCCAAGTAGAAACTGCACCACTTGCTGAATCCGGGAGAGAGGCAAACAGGAGGTGCTAGCTGCAGATAACGGTAAGAGGAACAAGTATCTACAACGCTAGCATGTTGACTCACCGTTGCACAAATTTAATCTCCAGGCTCCTTCTCCACGAACTCCAAGTAGAAACTGCACCCCAAGCTGAATCCGGGAGATAGGCAAACAGGAGGCACTCGCTGCAGATCACGGAAGGAGCAACAGGTTCTGCAAGGCTAGCATGTCAACTCACCAAGCCACAAATATCATGTCCAAGCTCCTTCTCCACATACTCCAAGTAGAAACTGCACCACTTGCTGAATCCGGGAGAGAGGCAAACAGGAGGTGCTAGCTGCAGATAACGGTAAGAGGAACAAGTATCTACAACGCTAGCATGTTGACTCACCGTTGCACAAATTTAATCTCCAGGCTCCTTCTCCACGAACTCCAAGTAGAAACTGCACCCCAAGCTGAATCCGGGAGATAGGCAAACAGGAGGCACTCGCTGCAGATCACGGAAGGAGCAACAGGTTCTGCAAGGCTAGCATGTCAACTCACCAAGCCACAAATATCATGTCCAAGCTCCTTCTCCACATACTCCAAGTAGAAACTGCACCACTTGCTGAATCCGGGAGAGAGGCAAACAGGAGGTGCTAGCTGCAGATAACGGTAAGAGGAACAAGTATCTACAACGCTAGCATGTTGACTCACCGTGGCACAAATTTAATCTCCAGGCTCCTTCTCCACGAACTCCAAGTAGAAACTGCACCCCTGGTTGAAGCCGGATGATAGGCAAACAGGAGTCGCTCGCTGCAGATGACGGGAGGAGGAACAGGTTCTGCAAGGCTAGCATGTCCACTCACCAAGCCACAAATATCATGTCCAGGCTCCTTCTCCACGTACTCCAAGTAGAAACTGCACCACTTGCTGAATGCGGGAGAGAGGCAAACAGGAGGTGTTAGCTGCAGATAACGGGAGGAGGAACAGGTTCTGCAAGGCTAGCATGTCAACTCACCAAGCCACAAATATCATGTCCAGGCTCCTTCTCCACGTACTCCAAGTAGAAACTGCACCACTTGCTGAATCCGGGAGAGAGGCAAACAGGAGGTGCTAGCTGCAGATAACGGTAAGAGGAACAAGTATCTACAACGCTAGCATGTTGACTCACCGTTGCACAAATTTAATCTCCAGGCTCCTTCTCCACGAACTCCAAGTAGAAACTGCACCCCCTGCTGAATCCGGGAGATAGGCAAACAGGAGGCACTCGCTGCAGATGACGGGAGGAGGAACAGGTTTCTGCAAGGCTATAGCATATCCACTCACCAAATATCATGTCCAGGCTCCTTCTCCACGTACACCAAGTAGAAACTGCACCCACCACTTGCTGAATCCAGGAGAGAGGCAAACAGGAGGCGCTAGCTGCAGATAACGGGAGGAGGAACAAGTATCTACAACGCTAGCACGTTGACTCACCGTGGCACAAATTTAATCTCCAGGCTCCTTCTCCACGTACTCCAAGTAGAAACTGCACCCCTTGCTGAATCCGGGAGAGAGGCAAACAGGAGGCGCTCGCTGCAGATGACGGGAGGAGGAACAGGTTCTGCAAGGCTAGCATGTCAACTCACAAGGCACAATTATCATGTCCAGGCTCCTTCTCCACGTACTCCAAGTAGAAACTGCACCTCTTGCTGAATCCGGGAGAGAGGCAAACAGGAGCTCGTCGCTAGCTGCAGATAACGGGAGGAGGAACAAGCATCTACGTACTACGCTAACATGTTGACTCACCGTGGCACAAATTTAATCTCCAGGCTCCTTATCCACGAACTCCAAGTAGAAACTGCACCCCTGGTTGAAGCCGGATGATAGGCAAACAGGAGGCGCTCGCTGCAGATGACGGGAGGAGGAACAGGTTTCTGCAAGGCTATAGCATATCCACTCACCAAGCCACAAATATCATGTCCAGGCTCCTTCTCCACGTACTCCAAGTAGAAACTGCACCACTTGCTGAATCCGGGAGAGAGGCAAACAGGAGGTGCTAGCTGCAGATAACGGTAAGAGGAACAAGTATCTACAACGCTAGCATGTTGACTCACCGTTGCACAAATTTAATCTCCAGGCTCCTTCTCCACGAACTCCAAGTAGAAACTGCACCCCCTGCTGAATCCGGGAGATAGGCAAACAGGAGGCACTCGCTGCAGATCACGGGAGGAGCAACAGGTTCTGCAAGGCTAGCATGTCAACTCACCAAGCCACAAATATCATGTCCAGGCTCCTTCTCCACATACTCCAAGTAGAAACTGCACCACTTGCTGAATCCGGGAGAGAGGCAAACAGGAGGTGCTAGCTGCAGATAACGGTAAGAGGAACAAGTATCTACAACGCTAGCATGTTGACTCACCGTTGCACAAATTTAATCTCCAGGCTCCTTCTCCACGAACTCCAAGTAGAAACTGCACCCCTGGTTGAAGCCGGATGATAGGCAAACAGGAGTCGCTCGCTGCAGATGACGGGAGGAGGAACAGGTTCTGCAAGGCTAGCATGTCCACTCACCAAGCCACAAATATCATGTCCAGGCTCCTTCTCCACGTACTCCAAGTAGAAACTGCACCACTTGCTGAATGCGGGAGAGAGGCAAACAGGAGGTGTTAGCTGCAGATAACGGGAGGAGGAACAAGTATCTACAACGCTAGCATGTTGACTCAGAGTGGCACAAATTTAATCTCCAGGCTCCTTCTCCACGAACTCCAAGTAGAAACTGCACCCCTTGCTGAATCCGGGAGAGAGGCAAACAGGAGGCGCTCACTGCAGATGACGGGAGGAGGAACAGGTTCTGCAAGGCTAGCATGTCACCTCACCAAGCCACAAATATTGTGTCCAGGCTCCTTCTCCACGTACACCAGGTTGAAACTGCACCCCTTGCTGAATCCGGGAGAAAGGCAAACAGGAAGTGGTGGGTGCAGTTAACGGGAGGAGGAACATGTTTCTACAACGCTAGCATGTTGACTCACCGTGGCACAAATTTAATCTCCAGGCTCCTCCACGAACTCCAAGTAGAAACTGCACCCCTGGTTGAAGCCGGATGATAGGCAAACAGGAGGCGCTCGATGCAGATGACGGGAGGAGGAACAGGTTTCTGCAAGGCTATAGCATATCCACTCACCAAGCCACAAATATCATGTCCAGGCTCCTTCTCCACGAACTCCAAGTAGAAACTGCACCCCTTGCTGAATCCGGGAGGTAGGCAAACAGGAGGCGCTCGCTGCAGATAACGGGAGAAGGAACAAGTATCTACAATGCTAGCATGTTGACTCACCGTGGCACAAATTTAATCTCCAGGCTCCTTCTCCACGAACTAAAAGTAGAAACTGCACCCCTTGCTGAATCAGGGAGAGAGGCAAACAGGAGGCGCTCGCTGCAGATGACGGGAGGAGGAACAGGTTTTGCAAGGCTAGCATGTCAACTCACCAAGCCACAAATATCATGTCCAGGCTCCTTCTCCACGAACTCCAAGTAGAAACTGCACCCCTAGCTGAATCCGGGAGAGAGGCAAACAGGAGGCGCTCGCTGCAGATGACGGGAGGAGAAACAGGTTCTGCAAGGCTAGCATGTCAACTCACCAAGCCACAAATATCATGTCCAAGCTCCTTCTCCACACACTCCAAGTAGAAACTGCACCACTTGCTGAATCCGGGAGAGAGGCAAACAGGAGCTCGTTGCTAGCTGCAGATAACGGGAGGAGGAACAAGTATCTACAACGCTAGGATGTTGACTCACCGTGGCACAAATTTAATCTCCAGGCTCCTTCTCCACGAACTCCAAGTAGAAACTGCACCACCTGCTGAATCCGGGAGAGAGGCAAACAGGAGGTGCTAGCTGCAGATAACGGGAGGAGGAACAAGTATCTACAACGCTAGCACGTTGACTCACCGTGGCACAAATTTAATCTCCAGGCTCCTTCTCCACGAACTCCAAGTAGAAACTGCACCA
Source organism: Axinella damicornis (assembly GCA_963931865.1). NCBI lineage: Eukaryota > Metazoa > Porifera > Demospongiae > Axinellida > Axinellidae > Axinella > Axinella damicornis. The sequence goes on along the minus strand of OZ007507.1, from coordinate 12,081,638 downwards.
CCTGCTGAATCCGGGAGAGAGGCAAACAGGAGGTGCTAGCTGCAGATAACAGGAGGAGGAACAGGTTCTGCAAGGCTAGCATATCAACTCACCAAGCCACAAATATCATGTCCAAGCTCCTTCTCCACATACTCCAAGTAGAAACTGCACCACTTGCTGAATCCGGGAGAGAGGCAAACAGGAGCTCGTTGCTAGCTGCAGATAACGGGAGGAGGAACAAGTATCTACAACGCTAGCATCTTGACTCACCGTGGCACAAATTTAATCTCCAGGCTCTTTCTCCACGAACTCCAAGTAGAAACTGCACCCCTAGTTGAAGCCGGATGATAGGCAAACAGGAGGCGCTCGCTGCAGATGACGGGAGGAGGAACAGGTTTCTGCAAGGCTATAGCATATCCACTCACCAAGCCACAAATATCATGTCCAGGCTCCTTCTCCACGTACTCCAAGTAGAAACTGCACCACTTGCTGAATCCGGGAGAGAGGCAAACAGGAGGTGCTAGCTGCAGATAACGGGAGGAGGAACAAGTATCTACAACGCTAGAACGTTGACTCACCGTGGCACAAATTTAATCTCCAGGCTCCTTCTCCACGAACTCCAAGTAGAAACTGCACCCCTAGTTGAAGCCGGATGATAGGCAAACAGGAGGCGCTCGCTGCAGATGACGGGAGGAGGAACAGGTTTCTGCAAGGCTATAGCATATCCACTCACCAAGCCACAAATATCATGTCCAGGCTCCTTCTCCACGTACTCCAAGTAGAAACTGCACCACTTGCTGAATCCGGGAGAGAGGCAAACAGGAGGTGCTAGCTGCAGATAACGGGAGGAGGAACAAGTATCTACAACGCTAGCACGTTGACTCACCGCGGAACAAATTTAATCTCCAGGCTCCTTCTCCATGAACTCCAAGTAGAAACTGCACCCCTTGCTGAATCTGGGAGAGAGGCAAACAGGAGGCGCTCGCTGCAGATGACGGGAGGAGGAACAGGTTCTGCAAGGCTATCATGTCCACTCACCAAGCCACAAATATCATGTCCAGGCTCCTTCTCCACGTACTCCAAGTAGAAACTGCACCCCTTGCTGAATCCGGGAGAAAGGCAAACAGAAGTGGTGGCTGAAGATAACGGGAGGAGTAACATGTTTCTACAACGCTAGCATGTTAACTCACCGTGGCACAAATTTAATCTCTAGGCTCTTTCTCCACGAACTCCAAGTAGAAACTGCACCCTTGGCTGAAGCCGGATGATAGGCAAACAGGAGGCGCTCGCTGCAGATGACGGGAGGAGGAACAGGTTCTGCAAGGCAAGCATGTCCACTCACCAAGCCACAAATATCATGTCCAGGCTCCTTCTCCGCGTTCTCCAAGTAGAAACTGCACCACTTGCTGAATCCGGGAGAGAGGCAAACAGGAGGTGCTAGCTGCAGATAACGGGAGGAGGAACAAGTATCTACAACGCTAGCATGTTGACTCACTGTGGCACAAATTTAATCTCCAGGCTCCTTCTCCACGAACTCCAAGTAGAAACTGCACCCCTGGTTGAAGCCGGATGATAGGTAAACAGGAGGCGCTCGCTGCAGATGACGGGAGGAGGAACAGGTTCTGCAAGGCTAGCATGTCCACTCACCAAGCCACAAATATCATGTCCAAGCTCCTTCTCCACGTACTCCAAGTAGAAACTGCACCACTTGCTGAATGCGGGAGAGAGGCAAACAGGAGGTGTTAGCTGCAGATAACAGGAGGAGGAACAAGGATCTACAACGCTAGCATGTTGACTCACCGTGGCACAAATTTAATCTCCAGGCTCCTTCTCCACGAACTCCAAGTAGAAACTGCACCACTGGCTGAAGCCGGATGATAGGCAAACAGGAGGCGCTCGCTGCAGATGACGGGAGGAGAAACAGGTTCTGCAAGGCTAGCATGTCCACTCACCAAGCCACAAATATCATGTCCAGGCTCCTTCTCCACGTACTCCAAGTAGAAACTGCACCACTTGCTGAATCCGGGAGAGAGGCAAACAGGAGGTGCTAGCTGCAGATAACGGGAGGAGGAGCAAGTATCTACAACGCTATAGCATGTTGACTCACCGTGGCACAAATTTAATCTCCAGGCTCCTTCTCCACGAACTCCAAGTAGAAACTGCACCCCTGGTTGAAGCCGGATGATAGGCAAACAGGAGGCGCTCACTGCAGATGACGGGAGGAGGAACAGGTTCTGCAAGGCTAGCATGTCCACTCACCAAGCCACAAATATCATGTCCAGGCTCCTTCTCCACGTACTCCAAGTAGAAACTGCACCACTTGCTGAATCCGGGAGAGAGGCAAACAGGAGGTGGTGGCTGCAGATAACGGGAGGAGGAACAAGTTTCTTCTGGAAGGCTAGTATGTCCATTCACCGTGGCACAAATTTAATCTCCAGGCTGCTTCTCCACTGGCAGTCCCCCTTCTCCACCTAAAAACCGCTCCACTATCATCCTGCACCCTTTTTGGAGCCAGGGAGCCGGGAGCTAGGCCATCAGGCACCCCGTGCTGGCCCCGCGAGATTTCCCTGCGCTGGAGCCGAAATCTAGGCCCTCAGGGGTTGGAAGGCACTATCAAGACCCTACTGAGCTAAGGTGATGAGATGAGGAATAGAAATATTCGCCTCCAGGCGCGAAACTTCGCGAAGATACAATACATTAGGGCCAGGTCAGGCTTCATAAACAGGAATGGAAGCCTTCCCTGGCCCGATCATACCCTCAGTATTGTCGTATTGCGATGGACAGAGAAGCATGATAACAGTAACAACACTTACCACTGAACGAGTGAGTAGTAAAGTGTGGGACGGTGAACAAATCTGGTGAGAGGAGACTGGTTAGGTGGTACAGCTGGTGGTTAGTAGTTTGGTTCGGGCCCAGACCCTTCTGCGACTGTAGAGCTCTAGAGTAGTCAGAGTACGGACTTGGTGGAGAATGACGTCGTGAGGACGGATCGCGCACAATGGCTTGCTACTGGCGCGGCAGGAGGTATGGAAGTAGGCCTATGGTCAGAGTGTGGGTCCGTCTCCTGTCGCGCTGAAGCCTAGGTATTCAACAGAAATGAGAAAGGAGTCCATCAATTGAATTTTAAAATTCCCGCCAAAAAATTCACAGCTACCAACAACGTTGACCAATCAGAATGCAGCGGCTAACCAATCCGCGGTTGATCCGCGGGCTTGCTCGGGAAATCGAGGCTCGTTACTGTTCTCCTGCTTTGTATGCTGTGAGTAACTTCATTTGTTAGTGCCATCTTCATTACAAACTTTAGTCCAAGATGGTAAATTTCATGCCAGTAGCTAGCTATACTGAAGTAGCTAGCTACAGTTTGTGAACTTTCAATCTAGTGACGTGCTGAAAAGTAATAAAGCAGCTAGCTATATAGTTATGGTAGAGAAAGTACTGCCTGAAGCTTACTAAAATACAGATCCAACAAACAAAATCTATCTGTGTCTCCTTGTGCAATACAAGGAATTGGTGCTGATGTCAGGAAGCGTGCACGAGTGGTGATGCCAGAAGATGAGGCTACTTTGTGGCAAACTGGAGTCTTGGGGACGATCAGTGCTTTTTGTTATCTGGATCGACACATTTCTGTCTTTGGGGAGGTCAGGAGCACAAAGTAGAACAGTTTCCTGATCGACACTTGTCAATGACTTGGGACTTAATAACTGATATTCATACTAGCTACTAGTCTGGTTCCCAGACCCTACCTCGGAGCTACTAGCCCAGTGGCTGTCCAATTATTGGTATAGAAATAAGCTTGTTGCTACATACATGCAGTGCTACACTACTAGCCCATAATACGTATGGCTGAGGCATAATGATGGTGTCATTCCTGATGAACAATGACTGCTCGATTTTCAAGTAACAAATTAATCATGGCCGTATCCTCCCAAAGAGAAGCAAAGGCGAGATCGACTCTGAGGATGAGTATGTATATCATTCCAAACCTCATCAAATGGTAAGCAAGTTACCTCGTCCGGCTTGAGAACCATTTTTGTAGAAAGAAAGGCAATGCTGAAGGCACCCCCATAACCAGATTACGGTAGCACTGGTAACTACCCTAGAGGTGGTCGAGTTACTTCTGACATTTACATTTCTGTTCCCAGGCCATTCCCACCACCAATTTTTGATCGCTTGCTGCAAGTGATCAAAGACAAAGAGGTGGAATGAGGCTAGCTAATCCCCTACTGTGGTCTGCAGAAGGTATAGTAGTCCAGACTGATCGAGCCAGTCAGTTGTTGTCGGACTCCCTCCATCCTAACGGACACATAGGCAACACATTTGGACTACTTCTCATATGTCATGCATGATGTTGCCTAAGTAACAGGCCTACGTATATTGGTTAAAAAGCCCAGAGCTGCCCATTTCAAGTTCAAGATGCAACACAGACACCAAACTTTTATTCATGTATAAAACATTTGATTATTCAGAACATACGAAGAGCTAATGATCAGGGGAATTTAGAGCCAACCAGCTGGGTCATTGGTGATGGTAGCTATGACGTGATGTACATTGTTCTGGATGGTTGGGCGTGGACAGGCTCGGCAATGTAGAAGACTGCTATGGCAGCGGCACCTCCCACCAGAAACACACTGAGCAAGAGCAGCAATACCAGCCTGCCAAAGTAGAGCTCATCCACATCCTGTGATGGAGGGGAGGATGTGAGGAAGAGAGGAGGAAGGAGAGGAGTAAGGGAGATAGAGGGAGAAGTAGCAAAGGAATGGTGGTGTGTACTTCAAACCCACTTTACACTCCCAACAACATTCATGCAAGGACTCACTTGTGTGCTGGGTGTTAGCTGCCCCTGCGACTGGCGGGGGTAGAAGAGGAGGAGGAGGCTGACAGCAACACATACCACCAACACCACAGGGATACCATACCTACACATGCCATGGGGGATACGTATGTAGTCTCGTTCCCAGCCCCAAACCAACCCCAGCGCGGATCGCTTCCAGTATCACGCGCGGGGATACTGGAAGCGATCCGCACTGGGGTTGGTTTGGGGCTGGGAACGAGACTAGGGGGATATGCATTATCAATACGTGAATCAGTAAATTGCCCAATCTTGGATAATACATAATGTATTATCCATGATCCCTACTCTTGTATGATTTGCTATGCATCAATCTATGTAGCTAGCTATAGCCCTTTCTGAATGGCCTCAGGGGTCTTTCAATATATTGAAGAGATTCACGCTAGATGTAATCCTTTAGTGTCATGTTACCGTACTCAGCAATGTTCTATAGAAATTGGTTCTCGGTAGTTCGCAAACAAATTTCATTTCGCATCTTCGATCACTGTCTTGATGCCTGAAGATCACAAGATGGTGATCGAAATGTTGCAAAATAAATTTGTTTGCGAACTACCGTCAGCTGCTAGATCTACTTGACATTGTACAACTGTAACTGTGTCTGACTGGCTTGAAAGCTGACAGGCGTTCTCAACATGAAAACCATGGCAACAAAAACACTATCCAGTGCAGTGGCTGGTCTCCCTCTCAAAATTTAATATGCGCTGGAGGTCATGCGCGCAAGGGTCCTACCTCGCCTTTGGCACTGCTGCGAGTGCTAGCGTGGCTGCTAGTGTGGCGGCCCAAATGACGATGAGGAGCAGCAGCCCAACTCCAATGTTCAGCCCGGGAACCAGCGCCATGTATGATGAGAGGTGGTGGGCGCTATTTGGAGCGGAACCTGTTGCTATGGCTACTGAAACATTAGCATACACATACCGCACAACGGAACTCCGGATTTCAGGTACGTAACTGTCAGTAGTTCCTTTCCATGATCCAGGTGGGCACTAGCTTGTAAGACGTTATTACTGCAGATCATACAATTGTGTAAACCGTCCTAGTGGGGATGATATTGTAGCAGTCGAATGTGGCCTGTGGATGAAATAATGTGAGGACGATGGATGAGCAATCTATCTGTAAAAAGGATGGTCTGTAAAATCCCTTTTCATATGAAATTTCACTGCGTTCTCCAATTGAATGATTTTAAATAATCGAATGGTTTGTACCTGTTATAATAATTTACCTAGGCACCATGTGTCGCTCATGTCTCTTGATAGCCTTGTTCCCAGGCTCCCCTCGGTGTGTGCGGTGATGTCGCCATGCGTGCAAGGGGAGCCTGGGAATGAGGCCAGTCTCTTGTATGGTGCTGCCTAGGTAATGGATGATCTGTATTACATAAGTGAGTGATCTGTACAATCCTCATTCTGCTACTGTGTCTTGCAAAGTTGATGGTGATTTGTACAACCAATTAATTAGCCCTAACCTAGCCCTTCATGGAAGACACAGTAGCAAGCAACTTCGAACTTCGTCTCTCCAACCATGGGTTCTACAGACAATCAAGTCACCATTTCTACTCTACCCCCCCCCCCCCCCCCCCCCCCCCCCCCCCCCCACACACACACACACACACACACACACACACACAATAATTGCAGGTGGCTGCAATGAGTGGTGGAACGGGAGGACACCCAACATTCCGTGGATTCCTAAAGGCCTCGGGCCAGGCAGAGGTGTGGGACGACACTGACAAGAAGAAATTCAACCAGGTGCTTCTTGTGTCTGCACTGTGTCACTACACACCCAGGACGATCTCACAGCTATACACATACACACATGCAGCATGTACACATACGTACTCACATGCACTCACCCACCTCCACACACACTCTCACACACATTGATATACAGCATGCACACAAGGAACAGTATATTCAAAATGGCACACACGTGCACATCCACACACTCACGTGCACATCCACACACTCACGTGCACATGCTCACACACGCACACACACACACACACACACACATGCACACACATACACACACACACACACATGCACACCTGCTGACAGTTTGGCTGGCGCACACGCACCAATGAGAGCGCTTACTCCTCGGACACACTCATTGGAAACTGGAACGAGGAACAATTCGATGTCTCAAGACTGGCACAGCCCAGATGCCTCCCCTCCCAGGTAAGTGGTATCTACATCAACAGGAGTCAGAGATTTGAGCAGCAACAGATTACTAGTTACTGGGGATTACTAGAGATTACTGGAAGTCGTACACACATACTCAGCTAGATTACTAAGGATTTACAGGAAGTTGTTCACACATACTCAGCTAGATTACTAGGGATTTACAGAGGTTGTTCACACATACTCAGTTAGATTACTAGGGATTACTGGAAGTCTTACATACATACGTACTCAGCTAGATTACTAGATATTACAGGAGGTTGTTCACACACACTCAGTTATATTACTAAGGATTACTGGAAGTCGTACACATACTCAGCTCACTTACTAGGGATTACAGGAGGTCGTACACACATATACCAGTCTAAGATTTTATTGACATTAGAGATTACTGGAGGTCACACACACTTGCACAGATTACTGGAGAGTACTAGAGATCATACACATAATTGCGCTAGAGTTTACTACAGATATATTTATGATTACTGGATTGGCACACAATTTCCGGATTCCGAGAATGTGCAGCGCAATCTCAATAATTGCGCAGAACAGATACATAGCAACAGGGTGTTGTATAAGTCATATTCGTACCGTATGTACTGAACCCGTGGCCCTCCAACAATGGGCAGCAAAACAGATGGGAGAAATGCAGCAGTGACTTGTGTTAGTAGCTATACTTGAGTCTCCCTATTTGTTTGTCTGCTGTTACAAGAATACCGCCATCTGTCCTGCTGAGCGCATGGTGTGCTGGATCAGGTTGTGGCTTGAGTAACACCATGTGTGCCTGCGGCAATATGTTGAGTCTGTTCCTGTGTTGTACATATATAGTTATTGCTCAGGCTCGCCCCACAATGTTAGTTATTGTGTGCAGGATGGTTAGTGAGTAAGGTAAGGTGGGGCTATTCCGACGGCGGAGTAATTCCGAGTTGAGCAACCTACCCTGCGGTACCACAGAAGAATTACCAAACTTTGTCCGGTAACAAAGGCAGCCAACTATCGGAATTACCCCGCCGTCGGAATAGCCCCGCCTTACCTTAAGAGCAGTGGAAAGGGTTGATGTAGGGGAGGCATTATCAAACAACATTTGTCGAATAATGAATTAGTAGGGAACGAGTGCTCACTGAACGTAGAGTTCGAGTAGTTCAAGTGCAACATCAGAGATTGTACTACCGTCAGTTAAGCAGAGTCGTAGTTCAATTCCATCTGTGGTAGGAGTGGTCAGGTTCTTGGTGAACCACGGAGGATTGTTGAGCTGACAGCAACTCCCACCACCCTCACAAACCTGACCATCCCAGAGAACAGCATTGGGATGGAAACGCAGCTGATTGCTCCAATTACCGACTGCGAAAATACTGCCGCAAAAATAGTCATTGCCCACAAAAGGAGGTGAGGGATAGGTGTTCCCATTATCACATGGACATCGAAAGTTTGGATGAGAGCTACTACTACCACCACCCGCAAACAAGCCACTAGCAAATGTCCAGATGTGCTGGCGTGAACCAGGAGCTCCATGAGTCAGAGACAGACCATCCACATATTGACCATTAATGCCATGGTGAGTTGTATGGTACCCGTAAAAGGCGTAATTGTTACCCCACCGGTAAGCTCGTGCCATGCCACATACTCTACTGTATTGAGAGCCACCCACACTGAATGTAGTAGACCAACAGCTTCTCCGAGCAGAGCTAGCTCGTCCACATGTCCTCCTTGAATGAGAGGTGAGCCTAAGTCCAGAAGGACATCCATGGCTGGTATCCGTCATGTTGAGAAAAACGACTCGCCTCCATCCTGGACCTCCACATTGCCGAGGTGTAGTAGCTGGTATTGTGGGTGTATCAGTAGTCATAACAGTTGTGGGTGCACCAGTTGTTGGAGCAGTTGTGGGTGCATCAGTAGTTGGAGCAGTTGTTGGACCAGGTGGGCCTTGTGCGCCAGTTGGACCAGGTGGACCTTGAGGACCAGCTGCACCTTTCTCACCCTTGTATCCTGGGTAGCCAACATTTCCCTTCATTCCTTTGCTACCTGGTTCACCTCTTTGTCCCATGTCACCCTTTTCACCAGTTCCTCCTCGTGGGCCGGAAGGTCCTATGTCACCTTTGAGGCCTCTCTCTCCAATGTCACCTTTTGCTCCTTTCTCACCAGTAGGCCCCTGTGGTCCTGAAAGTCCGGGTTCACCTATTGGTCCAGCTAGTCCTTGCTCTCCTTTCCGTCCGTCTTTTCCTTGTGTTCCAGGTGGGCCCTGTGGACCAGTTGGGCCAGGTGGACCTTGAGGACCATCTACCCCTTCCTTTCCTTTCTCACCCTTGTAGCCCGGGTAGCCAGCATTTCCCTTCATTCCTTTGCTGCCTGGTTCACCTCTTTGTCCCATGTCTCCTAGTTCTCCCTTTGTTCCTTTCTCACCAGTAGGCCCCTGTGGTCCCAGAAGCCCAGTGTCACCTTTTGGTCCATGTGATCCTCTTTGTCCAGTTCCTCCCTGCATCCCAGGTGGTCCAGTATCACCCGGTTCACCCTTGGGTCCTGGTTTGAGTGTACATTTGGTGTAATTGTCGTCATTCCCATTGCAGTCCATGTAAGATATTAGTTTCATTTCAATAATCTCAGTCAGAGCATTGGTCAGAATTTCAGTAGCAGAAAGTGTGTCAGTTTCTCCGTCAGATTGTCGCATATTTCGTTTGAGCTGACCTTTGGCCTGGGAGTGTCCACTTGCTTGAAACTGTTCCTTGTCATTCAGTGCAACTTGGTTTTGCAACTCCTGCAGCTTGTTTTGTAGGTCATCCAGCTCACTGGCCAGCTGTGACTGCTTGTTCCACACACAGTAGGTCAGACTACCAAACAGACCGAGTGATAACAGCAGCAGAATCACCACAATACTGTCTTTGGCATCCATTTTGCTCTATAGTAACCAGTGCTACTAGTCTGGCTTGGAATTTGTACTGCTGTCCTTATCACAACAGTGTAGTAGAGTACCCTGGTTGTCACTAGTCTCGCGTGGCCCAGACCCTTCCCGCGGCGATTAGTGGGCGGGGCGGGAGGAGGGGAGGAGGGAAGAAGGGTCTGGTGACTCTGAACAAGATGTTGTTGGCTCTGCCGGAATGTGGGTAGAGCCAATCAGATTGAAGAAGCCTGTAATTTGTGGCACGATTTCCGCTTTGAGTGCGTGACTAGATTTTGACATGGCCGAGATGAGAAGATTCAAGACTGCCTCCTTAGCAGCTTCACAGCTAGGTTACACGCAGTTAATGTCCAAACAAAGCGAAGATAATTTGCGTGCGATACGGACGTCTCCGTGAGTCTCCACACGGGTTCTGGAATGTCTCACTGTTAAGTCTCCTTCACATACTACTCTTCGGCAAGTCTTTGAGGCAGACGGTACAGCGCTCTTCCTTGATAGCTATGGCTCTAGCTGTGTGCTCGATTAACTACTAGTATAGTATACTTGAGTAAATCACGTGCAATATTACATTTACGGAAGATTATTTCAATAATTACATTCCATTTTGCAACGGCATCTTGTTCAGAGTCACCAGACCCTTCTTCCCTCCTCCCCTCCTCCCGCCCCGCCCACTAATCGCCGCGGGAAGGGTCTGGGCCACGCGAGACTAGGTTGTCACATGCAGACCAGTCCCCTAACTAGCCTTGAACCCAGGCGTGGACTTCCTGAGCTTGTCATAACAAAGTAGGGTGCAAGAACAGATGGCTCAGAGACGGATCGATGTGTACATAATGTTAGTGCATGACCTTCAATGTAGTGCACGTTAGTCTATGAGAGCTGGTTCTTTACAGCTAGAAATATAAGTGACAAAATATTCCGTGTTTTTTGTGAATCGGCCGCTGCACAGGCTCTGTTCCCAGCCCTCTTGCCCAAGCACGTATTGCATGATTTCTGTTATACAGCTTTGTTAATGACCGGACCCAGTATGATATAGCCTCATTCCCAAGTCCCTGACTAAGTATGATAGTAATGCAGCACAATTGAGACCAATCTTTGATGTTACAACTGTCAGTAAATTGAAGTTATGGGGAAAGTTAATTACTACCTTATGCTATTGACACTTGTCCATGCACTTGTAAGTCTTCTCTGATCTGATTAGGAGCACTCCCTACTGACAGACATTGGCAACAGCTCACAACCATACACTAATACAGCAATATTGCTAGCATAGCATATTACTGAGATTAGTCTGCTTACTGGAGGTTGTACACACATTGACAGTACTAGAGATTATTGAAGATTCACAGATCACTGGAGGTCGTACACAGATTACTGGACTACAATTGCTACAGATTATTGGAGATTATTCCAGAGGTTACTTGAGATTGTCATACCACAAACACTCACACACTTACCTACACTGTAGTATGATCACTACTTTGAGACGACCTACCGTCAGGCATACAGCAAGTCTCCACCCCGAGTACCTGAGGGCCTCCGGTACAGCAGAGGTGAGGAGGAAACAGCTGGGTTGTACAAGGGCTGGTGCTCCCTGTTCACAATAAGGTGTAGCCTCAGATCCACTTCATTCCTAGCCCAAGATACCTAACATAGTACATAGCTGAAATGTTTGGCCTAATTCCTATCCTGTGCATCCGTTATCTAAGGAAGGTCACATTGTAGCTTGGTATGTGAATGAGATATGAAGCTGGCAATTGTGTGATTGTGATCAGCATGAAAAGGACTTCAAATGTAAATGTCGATCACATTTTTTTCCAAAAACATACCGGTACTTGACCAAACGTCACCAGAGGCTATAATCCATGGATTTTGGGTCGAATTTCACCCTACAGCAAACTTGAGAGCTCCATTCATGCTGGTGCAAACCCCAGCCTCTTATGTCCAAGAAACCTATCCTACTATACATAGCTCAAATGTTTGGGCTGATCCTACCCTCTGTATATCTGTTATGTGAATGAGATATTACACTGGGGATTGTGCCATTGTGATCAGCATGGCTTCGAAATGAAGTCCTAAATGTAATGTCAGTCAGCTGCATTTAATTTATTTATTGCCAAAATTCGCAAAGGCTGTATATGCATAATTCATCATTTCACTGATCAGCCTAACGGCATATTGGCACCAGTTCCTTGTGCTCAACAAGTGTCTCATTAATTTATGCTATTCCAAAACTCCAGCCCATTATGCCTGAAAACGTATACCCATTGCAATAATTATTGTGCCTGAAAAATCTATGCGACATATATACCGGTTCTAAGCATGCTTTGTATGCATGCTCACGGATACTGGAGTTAATGAACAGCATCAGAAAACGTTCATGCACACATGCTGATCACAGTGGTGCAATTCCAGCCCAGTCTAGTCGCTAGCCCCTCTCCGCCCGGCCGGTCAAGCAGGCATAACTGGCCTGGTGGAGAGGGGCTAGCTAGTGGCTAGACTTATCTCAGCCTTATTTGCATGTATCTCATCCCAGTCCAAGACACTTCGCATGGTACGCATAGCTGAAACATTTTGTCCATGCACATGCACATCCCCTCCAAAGGCAATGAGCCGTCGGCATTCCCTGCTCACCAGCCCGTCCTGGACCCTCCTCAACTGAAGCATAACTACAACTCATTCCTTACTAGCTCTATGGAGGCCTATGGCGAACCAGAAGGAAAAAAAGGGAGAGAGGGAGGAGAAGAGGAGGGAGGGGAGACTAGAGAGAGGAAGGAGGAGGGAGGAGGAGGAAAGGGTGATGTGTGACTTGATAAAAACCATAGCTATATACTTCCTTCTCAAATACAGCTATAGTGTGTACATTGTATTCTGTATTCAATATGGATATACCATAGCCTCATTCCCAGGCGGCGTGGAGGCCTGCATGGGAACGAGGCTAGATATACCATTCAACTAACCTCCCAAATTAATGTGGTAACTAAATATTATGGGTTGCTAACCTATAGTTAAAGTCATATCAGTCATAGTTATAGTTACAGTAATTTGTTGCTATTTAACCCTTTAAGCCCCATTGACGTCTATAGGCGTCATTTAGACCCTATGCACTTGTAGGGCTTCTCGCCAGTCCAAAAAGAGACCAAAAAGTCTTCAGAGGGCCTAGGGACGACTTTAAGGCACGAACTCAAAAATTTGGTCAGATTTCGGCGCGCCTTCCCCACTAAACGTACACGCGGGGGGGTTTCGAAGGGGGGGCGGCAGCCCCCCCTTCGGCCTGTCGCGGGCGTCTTTTGATTTTAATGAGATTCATTGACCCGAGAATTTTTGATTCTAATGATATTCATAGACCCCACCCAGGGCCTCAAGAAAACCTGCAAATTGGTGGTGTAAGGTGTGGCATCAGTCAGATCTGGCCCAAGTTTAGGGAAATGCTGGGCGAAAATCCGGCTGACATCCACCTTTGACCTCCGATTGCTGGCCTTGTGGGGGGTCATGAATATCATTAACGGTATTGCCAGAGGCGTCCCTCCATGTGTGCGGGCCCCACCAAGTTTGGCCTCTGAGGAGCGAATGCTGTGGGAGAGGAGTACCTACGAAAGTGGTGTGCGCTGAATGCATGAAAATGTGTTGTCTTGGTGGGAAGAATTCGGTGGTTAAAGGGTTAATATGTGCATGGAGGATCAATGAATCTCATTAAAAATCGGCAAACCATCCCAAACTGGCACACAGTGCAAGTCTAGGCCGTTTTGAGGGCCCATTCTCACCAACTATGAATCTCATTAACCCTTTAAGCCCCATTGACGTCTATAGGCGTCATTTAGACCCTATGCACTTGTAGGGCTTCTCGCCAGTCCAAAAAGAGACCAAAAAGTCTTCAGAGGGCCTAGGGACGACTTTAAGGCACGAACTCAAAAATTTGGTCAGATTTCGGCGCGCCTTCCCCACTAAACGTACACGCGGGGGGGTTTCGAAGGGGGGGCGGCAGCCCCCCCTTCGGCCTGTCGCGGGCGTCTTTTGATTTTAATGAGATTCATTGACCCGAGAATTTTTTGATTCTAATGATATTCATAGACCCCACCCAGGGCCTCAAGAAAACCTGCAAATTGGTGGTGTAAGGTGTGGCATCAGTCAGATCTGGCCCAAGTTTAGGGAAATGCTGGGCGAAAATCCGGCTGACATCCACCTTTGACCTCCGATTGCTGGCCTTGTGGGGGGTCATGAATATCATTAACGGTATTGCCAGAGGCGTCCCTCCATGTGTGCGGGCCCCACCAAGTTTGGCCTCTGAGGAGCGAATGCTGTGGGAGAGGAGTACCTACGAAAGTGGTGTGCGCTGAATGCATGAAAATGTGTTGTCTTGGTGGGAAGAATTCGGTGGTTAAAGGGTTAATATGTGCATGGAGGATCAATGAATCTCATTAAAAATCGGCAAACCATCCCAAACTGGCACACAGTGCAAGTCTAGGCCGTTTTGAGGGCCCATTCTCACCAACTATGAATCTCATTAACCCTTTAAGCCCCATTGACGTCTATAGGCGTCATTTAGACCCTATGCACTTGTAGGGCTTCTCGCCAGTCCAAAAAGAGACCAAAAAGTCTTCAGAGGGCCTAGGGACGACTTTAAGGCACGAACTCAAAAATTTGGTCAGATTTCGGCGCGCCTTCCCCACTAAACGTACACGCGGGGGGGTTTCGAAGGGGGGGCGGCAGCCCCCCCTTCGGCCTGTCGCGGGCGTCTTTTGATTTTAATGAGATTCATTGACCCGAGAATTTTTTGATTCTAATGATATTCATAGACCCCACCCAGGGCCTCAAGAAAACCTGCAAATTGGTGGTGTAAGGTGTGGCATCAGTCAGATCTGGCCCAAGTTTAGGGAAATGCTGGGCGAAAATCCGGCTGACATCCACCTTTGACCTCCGATTGCTGGCCTTGTGGGGGGTCATGAATATCATTAACGGTATTGCCAGAGGCGTCCCTCCATGTGTGCGGGCCCCACCAAGTTTGGCCTCTGAGGAGCGAATGCTGTGGGAGAGGAGTACCTACGAAAGTGGTGTGCGCTGAATGCATGAAAATGTGTTGTCTTGGTGGGAAGAATTCGGTGGTTAAAGGGTTAATATGTGCATGGAGGATCAATGAATCTCATTAAAAATCGGCAAACCATCCCAAACTGGCACACAGTGCAAGTCTAGGCCGTTTTGAGGGCCCATTCTCACCAACTATGAATCTCATTAACCCTTTAAGCCCCATTGACGTCTATAGGCGTCATTTAGACCCTATGCACTTGTAGGGCTTCTCGCCAGTCCAAAAAGAGACCAAAAAGTCTTCAGAGGGCCTAGGGACGACTTTAAGGCACGAACTCAAAAATTTGGTCAGATTTCGGCGCGCCTTCCCCACTAAACGTACACGCGGGGGGGTTTCGAAGGGGGGGCGGCAGCCCCCCCTTCGGCCTGTCGCGGGCGTCTTTTGATTTTAATGAGATTCATTGACCCGAGAATTTTTGATTCTAATGATATTCATAGACCCCACCCAGGGCCTCAAGAAAACCTGCAAATTGGTGGTGTAAGGTGTGGCATCAGTCAGATCTGGCCCAAGTTTAGGGAAATGCTGGGCGAAAATCCGGCTGACATCCACCTTTGACCTCCGATTGCTGGCCTTGTGGGGGGTCATGAATATCATTAACGGTATTGCCAGAGGCGTCCCTCCATGTGTGCGGGCCCCACCAAGTTTGGCCTCTGAGGAGCGAATGCTGTGGGAGAGGAGTACCTACGAAAGTGGTGTGCGCTGAATGCATGAAAATGTGTTGTCTTGGTGGGAAGAATTCGGTGGTTAAAGGGTTAAAGTGGAACAAGAAATGCATGATTGTACTGTACGGTAACACTTGACGGTACACATACTAGTAGCTTAGGTATAAAAGTGAATGGCCACGTGGTGTTCTCAGTGAATAGTGAACAGGAATTTGGAATTGAAGATCTAGAGTGAGGGAGGAGTCCTATACATCTGCTTCTGGGATGACGCTGTCACTGCGTGGTTTATCAGACACCATCTGCTCACTGGCTAGGGACTTGAAGTGCTGGGGGGAGGAGAGGGACAAGAGGAGTACCACTCAAACAGTGAAGTGATCACTCAGTGTACATGAGCTGTGGTGCCAAATCTGACAATAGATAGTTGTGTCAGGAACAGGATGCCGTCATTGCTAAGCTACGGTATAAAGTAACTTATTTTGAAATGCTAAGTACTGAACTAGCTATGCAATTGGAAATTATACACCACTGGAGGTCATAGACCCAACCCCCTTTAAATTGGATGTCACATGATTCACCCCCTCTAATATATAATTATACTTCCAGCAGTTTAATGTGAGTATCCTGGGAAACCTGCGATGAAATCTGTGGCAACTTACAGCCATCAACGGGCTGAGTCATCCCCCATCCGTTAAAATTCTTTTAACTTTTAATCGATTTTTAACGTTTGTAACACCTGCATCCTTTTTCCCGCCCTTTTGCCGCCTTTTACCCCACCCCTTTCCGTTACTGTATTTAAGTTGTCCGCATTGTGTGTATTTTCACTGATGAGGGCCACTGTATAGTGGCCGAAACGTCTGTTTCAAACCTCTTGAAATATTTATTCGGTCGGTGCGCGAGCTAATACACTGGGCATGGATACACCCAACCACACAGGACTTTATAGAGCCATAGGAAACATATGCTGTGTAATTGAGTTGCCACAAATTTCTCAGGCCAGGTTTCTGTCAGGATTACAGAATCAGAAAACACACTATTTCCACTTCAGTCTGAACTAGAGCTAAAGGAAGCTGTTTGTGCAGCAGTGAGCAGCTTAGCCTCATTCCCAGGCTCCCGTGTGGGGCTCTTTTTCTCTGCCCCTCACACAAGAGCCTGGAAACGAAGCTACTGCAGCAGTTCAGTTGCCAACAATCCCTTTTTTGCATACCTGTGAGTTCTTGAATTCCATGTAGAGGGAGAAGAGCAAGTGCAGTGCGTGGACTCTGCTCTTGTAGACTGGAATGTCCAGCAGGGCTGTGAGAGATGGCAGAGAGGAGTGAGCATGAGGGAAGCAGAGGAAGGGATACCTCAGGGTTAGTCTCTATAGGAAACCAACCCCCCCCCCCCCCCCCCCCCCCCCCCCCCCACACACACACACACACACACACACACACACACACAATAACAAAAGTGGGCCTACTTACCACATATGATATCCGCATACTGAGCCAAGTCGCAGTCTAATTCAGCACCAGGCAAACCAACCTGACCAAAGGATTACAGCTGTCATGTTTAATCAGCAGCTACTTTTCACATTGTACAATCCGTTGTACCTGCTTCAGTGCTTCTTCAAACTGTGGTGGCCACTCCTGCATTAGAGTCTCTATGTCAGGCATGTTTCTGGGGAGAAGAGGAGGGAGGGCAAGGAGGGGAAGAGGAAGGGGAGAGGAGGGAGGGTAAGTTGGGGATGAGAGGAGGATGGGGAATGGGAGGGGGAGAGGAAAATGGGGAGGGGAGGAGAAAGAAGAGGGAGGAAGAGGGAGAAGGAGGACGAGGGGATGTGAGAAGAGCAGGAGGTTGAAAATGCGTACTACATAAGCAAGTAAAGCTCACTGACTCACTTGGTGTAGTGGACGTTAGTTGCTGGTTTTTGTCTGTGGAGCTCACTGCAGGGGGTAGGGTCAGAGACACACAGTCAGCCACAGGCATGCCAGCATGCCTACTCCGAGTATAGCCTAGCTGTGGGTGCCAGTTTATGTACCTGATGTTGTCTATCCAGTTATCCATAGTCTTGGTCTGTTTCTCCGGGTCTGCTATGCTGTGCACCGCCTATTAGTTACATGGTCGAAGTAAATGTTCATGATGTGCAGGGTGGATACATCCATGTCAGAAGAGGAACATACTACATGTATAGTGATTCACCACTGGTTTGACGGTTGACTGTTTGGTGAGTGCCCTCAGCTGCAGGTCCAGGACAGTCGGGTCAGACTGCTTTGCCCTTGGTTCATCCAGTACTGTTAGCCCCAGGGACTCGGTCTTATCATCGGGACGGGACACCTGGGTATGTGGGGAGGGAGGGGGAGGGTGAAGGAGAGGACACACCTCAGCAACATGGGACATGGGATCTGAACACACACACACAAACCTTGAGGAATGCATCAATGTCCCCAATGGCAGGAATGTACTCTGGCACAAAAGGCTTGAGTTTGGTGTCTAGCTCCACAGTCTGGGGAGTGTAGCGTGAGATGTGGTGGAACAGCTCCTTCAAGTCAGCACTCACAGGGAGATGTTCAAACTCTGCCGGGTCATATGCACTGGAAAGGGAACGGGGGAGAGGTAGCAAGGAGAGAGAGGAGAAGGGGGAGGACAGGGACAAGTACAGCTGAATTTGAAGTGGTCCGAATACTTGATTGGATAACGCACTGGAATACACACTCACCCAGACAGTGTGGCATGTGGACCATCTTCAGAATCCTCCGACTCACTCCCTTCCTCCTCCTCCTCCTCGTCTGGGCTATCCTCCTCTTCCTCATACCGCATCTCCCCTCCTCCACCTCCCTCTCCCCCACCCCCTAACTGCTGCCCAGGCACACTGTAGCGATAACCACCTTCGCTGGCAACTGTTAGAAGAAAAATCAGCAAGATAACACAAAGCGAAATAGAGAGAACTATGCCAGACACCCCAACAGCCTAGGCTCAGAGAGTGGAGTATTTGTAAACTTTGTACCACAGCTTCAGTTAACAATAGTGCTAATGCAGTATCAAGAAAGAGTGGAAGTTGGTCACTGACCCTGTGGTGGGTGTGGTACTCCCCGGGGCGTGGCATTGGTGCTGGTGATCTCCTCTCCATCACTCACCTCCACACTCTCATCATATGGCTGGTTTTGAACTACAGTCGTCTAGGATACAGATTTGATACATAGATCACATCAGTAGATAGACAGATAAATAGAGGGATAGATAGATGAATAGATAGACAGATAGATGAATAGATCAGATTGATAGATAGATGAATAGAAATATGCAGACAGGTAGATTGCAAGAAGGAACAGGACAGGGTAAGTGTACCTACAGTACACTCACCTTTTCTCCTGCTCCATTGACCTGCTGGGCGTTGTGGTACCTCGACATCGACACGATCACAAGTAGAGAGACTTTGCAATCATGTGATAACTGTTTGTGTTACCATGGTGACAGGTGAGCAACCTCTAGGTCACATGATACTTGGCGGTATACAGTTTCCGTACACGATAGTATACGGTTCCCACTGTGCATGCATGCTGCTCGTCAGTTCCTACCAGAATATGGGCTAAAGCGTCTCTCTTCTTGTGATCTCAAAGCTACGATGGAGGTGGACGAAAGACTGCGATGGCTGGAGGCTCGCATCAGCTCCTCTCTCCGACCGCGCGGGGAAGAAATGCGTAGCCTCTTCAGCGACGAGGAGAACAGGTGGGGTGAGACAGATACGAATGCATAGCGATCGTTTTGGTGTGAGTATGGGAGGGAAAGTGCTTGTAGCAATTGCTGATAGCTATGAACATGTACGTTGAGGTACTTGTTAGAAAGTTACGGTTGCCTAGCAACTGGGGGCGGGGCTCATGCGGTTGGCTATAAAGCCATTCGTTGCTCATACCTGCAGGCTAAGTCACATAAAGAATGCATCTTAGTGGAAAGTGGCTGCAGCTAGTCATTCAGGCCATATTAAACCTGTAGACCCATTGCACTTTTTCCGTGGCCTTTCCGTCTACTAAACACGTGCCGCCATCTTGGTGTAGCATGATACACTGGCCTCATATGCAGTATTGATCGAAACGTGCCCTGCATCACTGGGAAGCGATTATATAGCATACCTGTCGTTCGGTTCAACACATACTAGAAGCATTGTTAGTGCACGTGTCGAAATGTCATCGATACGTATGTACATGTACATAGGCTAAAAAAAAGCTATATTAACATTTACCGGTGATGGAGCACATGTTTCGATCGATTTTGCATATGCTGCCAATGTATTATGATACACCATGCAAGATGGTGGCATAAGCCGGTAATGCCACTGAATAATGATGTAAGTGCAATGGATGTATAGCCTCAACTACAGTTATAGCACTATCTTTCATGTTCAGCAAAATGCCTTCGCACGGCTCCTGAGTGGCTATTTCGTGACCTCATAGTTTGCTTACCTGCATACCCATACACATGTAGGTCAGCATTCCTGGCATTCTGCAACCACAGTGAATCAAGGCGGCTGTTTGTGCAGTTGCCAGAGGGGGAGGGAGGAATGATGCTTGTCTCCCCCCACCCACCCCGGAGACTGAGTGAGAAGTCTATTGTCTTCCTGAAGTGCAGCCACGCCTCCAAACTGAGCCGGGAGAGCATTGGAAATGATGTTGTGTATTCCGAGTGTTCCAACCTGCCCCTCGGTGAGCTATTCTCATTGAAGTGGTGTGTGTGGATTTGCCATCAATGCATTCACTGAGTTTACCACATGCAACTGTCCTCCCTTGTTCCCTCCTCACCCTGTCTCCCATTCTCCTTCCTCCTTGATCTCTCCTCCCTTGGTCCCTCTTTCTTCCCTTGGTCCCTCTTCCCTCCCTTGCTCCCTCTTCCCTTGTTCCCTCCTCCCCCCTTCTCCTGTGCCCCTCTTCCCTTGTTCTCTCCTCCCCCCTTCTCCCGTGCTCCCTCTTGCCTTGTTCTCTCCTCCCCCTTCTCCCCATGCTCCCTCTTCCCTTGTTATCGCCTCCCCCTTCTCCCTTGCTCCCTCTTTCCCTATTTTATCCTCCCCCATTCTTCCGTGCCCCCTCTTCTCTTGTCCTGTCCTCCTCCCTTACTCCCTTGCTCTCTCTTTCCCTGTTCTCTCCCCCTTTCTCCCACACTCTCTTCCCTGGTTTCTCCTCTCCCACTCTTTCCTTTGTCTCTCCAGAGCACCTTGAACTGGTAGCACGAGAGGTGTATCTTCCTTTGATGGCACACGGTGACAAACTGTTGGATCTGCTACACCGCCTTGTAGCCGCTGTTCATGTCACCCGAGGGCTCACAGAGGTGAGGGAAAGTGAAGGGAAGGAGAGATTGGGAGGAAGATGGGGATAGGGGGTATGAAGATGGGAAAGGGCTCTGCAGATGTGTTGTCTACAGGGGCGGATCTAGGAAATAGCTGTAAGTGGAGTCTATATTTTATGTGAAGTATGACACTGGAGGAGAACCATCATTCTCAGTCATCATGAAGTCATGAAGGGCCTCTTGTGGCAACTCCATGCTTTCACTGCCCTGTTACTGCTTTCCACTTCCGTGCCATCTTTCTCAGCATCATACACTGCAACTGCATGGTGATTGCACAATCATCATGCATGCTAGTATACTTCCTTTGGGGGGGGGGGGGGGGGGGGGGGGGGGAGGTCTAACAGAGGTGAACTTGATGCAGTGCTGGTACATCAGCCACCACTGGACATTGTACAGTGCTGTAACTGCATACGTATCACCGCCTGCACCCAGGGTCGAGTGTTGCTGCCCCTCCCCTCCATCACGGTGCTGGCAGAGTCTGCCACCAGTGCTGACCACCGTGCCACTGTCATCCACGTACTGGAGTCCTCAGTTGTACAGTGGATGAAGCAAGTCAAGGTATACACCACATGTGGTAGTCTTTGGTCTATCTACTGGTACCACGATGCATTATGGTGTACAAGAACCTGCCTAGTTGTAGCCTCGTTCCCAGGCCTACCCCATATTTGTTCTTCGGTTTTCGTTGACAATAAATACACAGATGTGGAAGTGGCGAAAGACGTTTTTCACCACTCTTCAACATCTGTGTGCTATTGTCAGTGAAGACCGAGGAACAAAATGGGGTATGCCCGGAAATGAGACTAGCCTAGCTGTGTGTGTGTGTGCATTTGTTGTTTCATCACCATCACAGGAGACCCATATGATTGTGGTAATGTCATTTCCATTTTCTAATGGGCTGGAACAGCCTAGAAAATACAGTATTCACTCTACCTTGTGCCTGTACCTATCGGGGCAAATTTTAATATGCAGTTTGCATTACTGTAAAAGCCTCAGAATTAAAGGTTTGATGGATTGAATAATTTTATGGCTTTTGCTCCCTTCTCAGATGGCTGTGCACTTTGACCCCAGTTCTTTCATTCTGAGGGCGCATGGAAAATATGCTGGACCAATGGCTGAAATCGAGGTTAGTAATGATCTTGATGTGTAGTGTTAAAAGAAATTGGCTTTGTAGAATGTATGAAGGTTAAAAAAAAGTGAAAAAATATATGTTCTACAGAAAATAAGGAAGGGAAAAAAAAAAGAAGAAATATATTTCACAGCCTCCAAGGAGGATCGAACTCCTGACCCCTGGTTTACGAGACCAGTGCTCTGCCGCTGAGCTATAGAGGCTGGCACGGCGGGAAATGCTTCAATTGCTTATTCATACGTCATCCAGGCGCTAAACGCCATTACCCATATTCATTGCTGCATTTTCACATTCCGCAGATCGCTATATAGCGTACTGTTGCGCAGCCATAACAGAGTGGAAAGTACTGTGTATCAGACCTTCAATGTGTCAATTCTTTCAAATTCAGCACTAAGTCTAAGAGTTGCATCATAGTACTAGCAGAATGTATAACATTGTGAGGCGAGCCTGAGCGAGTGCATGCATATGTAGCATGCATTTCGAATGTAACTCAACCTCAGGCTATCGGAATTGCAGCACAAGAACTGTATGGACGGTACACGATGAGCACTCTCGCTCAGTCTTCTTCCGCTATGCAGTAGCTCCCATGACTGTAGCCATTGAAGAGCAGGTCTACAAGTCAATGACTTCAACACAGCCGCGAGTAGCAAACGGTGAACTTGTAGCTAGCTAGCCATCAGTCAGAAGTTGCACTTTCACAGTCTTTAAGCTATGTTGCCGTGCGGTAGCGCGCATCGCTGTATCCATTGAAGAGGTAGACTCGTGAGTGGTCTCCGTCCCTGTTGTAGCCATCCAAGGAGTACACGGTTCACGGATTCGTGCCTCACTGGGCTCACAGCTCTCAGATCACTTTTTGAGCTTCGATGACGGTATACGTTTCGCTTAAATACAGTAGATTGTATTTACGGCACGACGTACGCAGATACATACATACATACATACATACATACAGACGCGGCTCACGTTCTACACATCTATGTGGGGCTCGCTCAGGCTCGCCCCAATAACAGATGGTATAATTACAAATGTATCTATCAAGGAGTGGTCACGCCAATAAGCGTAGTACTTAGAGCTGCGACCGGGATTGTGACCCCGTACACGGCGGATGTAGGTGTGGCTTACCGTATTACTCCGTATACTACCAAAAAGTCACGCAGTCACGGTGGATTTTTGCGACGGTCACAGGGTCACCGGCAGTTTAGCCGTCACGCGGTCACAGGCAGTTTTTGGACGGTCACAAATTGTGACCCCGGTCGCAGCTCTAAGTACGGCGCTTATTGGAGTGACCACCCCTTGTCTATGGTTGCATCCAGAAATTCATCGTTTCTAGAAAGTCGCTCCAACTTTGGGGAGACCTTGTACAAATTTAAGTGTCAGTAATCAGTGGGGGGGGGGGGGGGGGGGGGGGGGAGCATGATTGTTTAAGGGGAGAAGCCCCTTGTACGTATCTTGACACATTTCACTCCCTGCACCCACCTCCTGATCGCATTTCTGCCCTTCCAGTTCTGGACAGCTCGGCTCTCCCGCCTGGAAGCGGTCCGTGCCCAGCTCACCTCCATGGTAGTGCTCAATGTGCTACACAGCCTTGACCAGGCGCACAGCACCTACGCCCAGGCCTTCCAACATGTCCATCGTGACATCGGCAAGGCCATTGTGGACACAGAGCTCTGCCTGATGTACCTGAGCGCGCTGCGGCCATGGTGCCTGAAGCTGCACGAGGCGTACTCCCCTGATACCATCACCAGATTGTTTCCCCCACTGATGATGACATTGCTGCTCGTCTGGCAACACTCTGGGTATGAGCGTCAGACCTAGCCTCGTGACCCAGGCTTTCCGTTATTGTCTCATAGCTTTGAAGGAAAGCCTGGGAAGATTTCACTGGGAGGATTTCACGTGCCACAGTGACATCACTGGAAGCTTTGGTATAGCTGTGTGCCCTCCAGTGTGTATGGTAAATCGTCTCAGTCTTACAGTGATGTGAACGACTAGCATTCTGACCTTAGATGCATGTGATGTCACAATGGCACTGTATCACGCACAAAGTCCTCCCAGCGTTTTTGTCCACGTTGACAAATCTGGGACGGAAAGCCGTGGCAAGGCTACTTCAGACCTACTGCCTGTTAAATGAGCGAGATTGTTTGTGTGAGAGTTAATTTATCTATGTACATGACTGATGAGTGTATTAGTATACAATGTGTGTAGCACTTGACTGTGTACGTACTATGCCACATGCTTGCCTCTTCGGCCCTCCAGGTTCTATTCTGTGAGCTCCAGTCTCCACCGCTTGCTGCGTCTCTTTGTTACTGAGGTGACAACGAAGGCCAAAGAGATTGTGGGGTCGGACCCCCTAATTTCACCAGGAGAGGTATGTGTGAAGGTGTGCATGGGTGTGAAGGTGTGGGTGTGTGATTGTGAGTATGTGGGAAGGTAGGCGTGCATGTGTATGGATACGTGTGTGAAGGTGTTCATGTGTGTCATGTGTGAAAGTGTGAGCGAGCATGTGAATGTGGAGCATGTGTGAAGGACTGAAGGTGTGGGTGTGCTGGTGTGAGGTGTTTGACTAACGCTAGTTGCTACTTTGCACAGAGCCTGGTGAACCTGAAGCAGGCTCTGCGAGTGTGTGCAGCATTCAGGGGATGCTACCTTGACTACCGGGAGAAAGCCGAGGGGATTGTGAGGACCAAGCAAGAGGCTCTGCAGCACGGGGAGGAGCAGGCTGGGTGAGTGTACTATGTGTGTGTGTTTTGTGTGTATTATGAGTGTGTGTGTGTCACTGTGGTGTGTAGTGTGTGTGAGGGGGGAAGGGTACAGGTAATACTACATATTCATTACCATGTGATTGATAGCTTATGTAACCTCGTTCCCAGTCCCACGCCCAGCTTTTCGTTGCTTGAAGCGACAAAAAGCTGGGCGTCGGACTGGGAACGAGGCTATAGCTTATGTGAGTACACTTTTGAACCCTCGGCCTGTTACTTTGTCATATATCTCTCCCACTCACATGCATGTGCCCCCACCCATACCCTCACACACTTACACTCAAATGCGCATGCCCCCCTTACACCAACACACCCACACACCCTCACACAGCTCATCCACCACACACACTGTCCCTGGACCCAGTTCCACATGGAGCATCCCTTCAGGCCCCCTCCAGAGGACCAACCTCGCCCTCTGGCCCCCCAGGAATTCCCTCGTGTTTGGACCCCTCAACGCTATCATGGAGAGGTGCAACGACCTCCTGGAGCTCGTGCAGACTGTGCTGGACTTCAGGTGAATGAGTGCAGCTGCTGTTGAGTTGCATTTGCTACTGAGTGACAGCTGGGCAGCTGCTATTGAGACGAAGCTACTGTTGACAGGCACTGCTGTTGAGATGCAGCTGCTGCTATATATTGAGAGGCAGCTGCTGTTCAACTTGAGAGGCACCTGGCAGCTGCTATTCAGATGCAGCTGCTATTTAATACAGTTGCTATTAATTTTAGGCTGCTGCTGTTGACGAATAATTAATGCTTGTTTCCTGCAGAGAACTGGAGGCAGCTGCTTATGGAGTGGGTGGGGCTGAGCTGGAAGATGGGGCTGACAGTGACCCCTTGTTGGCTGACATTCACTCTGAGTTCACCAGATGTATGCAGACGTTCATGCAGGACTCTAAGGTCTATATTTACGTACTATGTTTATGTACACACACACACTATGACACAAATGTACACAGCTGCACACATACGTATGAGCACACACTCACAGTCTGATACACGCACACACACATTCCACTCCCTTCAGGATCTCCTGAACCTGGAGCCTGAGAATTGCTTTGAAGAGAAGTTCTTTCTCTTCCGCTCCACCGTGAGGCTACTGGAACGCCGCCTTGCCGCTGCAGTGAGACACACCTTCAACCAGTGTCCGACTCTCATGGCTGAACTAAGGGTGCTTGAGATGTTCAAGGGGATGTGTCGGAGGGACGCCGTGAAGGTACGTACTTCTAGGCCAGACCAAAGTAATTTCTTCTAAAAATGAAGCAAGCAATCAAAGTAAACAGTGGAGTGGCCACATTATAGTATGATAAATCTTCGTCTATTTCTATTGCTCAGGAAAGACTATGTGGAAAATTTGAGGGAATACTGCTCAAACTCATGGAAGAAGTGGAGGCTGTTGGTGAAGCTCTCACCTCTGGCATCGCCCTCCCCCCCTGCCATGCCCACACTCCCCCTGTCTCCTCCAAGCTCCTCTGGCTGCGGGCACTGAGGGAGCGCATCAGAGGACCCATGGAGAAGCTTCGGGAGATATCCCCTGAGCTGCTGGAGGGGGAGGAAGGGTGGAGACTGCGGCAGGCCTATGGTGATGTCACCGGCAGCATTGAGAGGTGAGGTGGAGTGGTCTGTGGGTGGGGGGAGGGGGGAGGAGTGGATATAATTGTACCATATTGATACCGACCCACTTCTTGTATAGATATTAGAATTATGTGGTCACGATACATGTGTGTATTATGTGTTAAGTTATCACGATATTGGGGTATTGTGCTAGTTTTTTTTTTTACTTCTCATGCCAAACTAGAATATTTCTATGAAGCCAAGCATTATTTATGTTGTCATAAATTGCGTGTACCTTACTTCTGCAATAAAAAACACCACTAATAATGTGAAACGATATGACAATAATTTTAAAACCACCACGATACGATTATTGTGGGCTCTTAATATCACG
The DNA here is from genome assembly GCA_963931865.1 of Axinella damicornis. Lineage (NCBI taxonomy): Eukaryota > Metazoa > Porifera > Demospongiae > Axinellida > Axinellidae > Axinella > Axinella damicornis. Next base: position 12,054,864 of record OZ007507.1, on the reverse strand, counting down.
ATATACGATATATTGCCCATTGATCCCTATTCCTGAATCACAGCCACATTGCAGAAACGGAGGGCTCATGGGCCCGCAGTGTTCCTCTGGGGCTGGCCAGAAGACTCAAGGACAAGGTCCTGGTAAGGCATATTACAAAGTTGGTGGAGAGTGTTGAAGTGCTCAATAATCTCATCAGTCTCTGATCATGAAGCACTTTGTCCCCCCCCCCCCCCCCCCCCCCCAGACTCGCAGCCCATCTGGTGTCCTGGAGGTGAACCTTGACCCCATGCTGTGTGAGGTCCTACGAGAGGCCCGGCACCTCTCCCAACCGCCCCTCGGGGTGCACCTGCCCCCTGCAGTGAGGCACCTGCAGCGCAGTGTGGATACCCGGGAGCTGTGGGAGCGCAGTGGTAGCCTGCAGGCCGTGGTGCAGGCCTACAATGACCTGCAGGACGGGCTGTCTGATGTGGACCGGTTGCTATTCCAGCACAAGCTGCAGCAGGCAGAGAGTGTGAGTAGCGTGTGTTGCATGGATGGTCTCTGTGGTGTGTGAACTGCCTCGTTCCCAAGCCGCTTTCTCTCCTCCCACGTGGCCTGGGAACGAGGCTATGTCATAAGCTGCTGCAGCTACAGTGTAGAGTGCATTAGTCTTCTCAGAGACCATTACTGCACGCAGACATACACACACACACACACACACACACACACACACACACAACGTGCACACAAACACACCACAAGATCATAATCTTAGGCCTCTCACCTTCTCTGCCAGCCGCATACCTGGCACCTAACATAGCCACAGTGCTTTGTGCATAGCACACAAGCAAATAACAGTAGTTCCTCATACTATGCACACCCCTCCCTCAGTGTACGCACCTCCACTGAGTCCCTCCCTCTCCCTATCCCCCTACACACACATGCTCACATGCACACACACACACACATGCTCACACACACGCACAATGTACATGCAAACACACCACAAGCTGTGAACCGTCATAATCTTAGGCCTCTCACCTTCTCTGCCAGCCGCATATGTGGCACCTACGTAACATACGTAGCCACAGTACTTTGTCCGTAGCACACAAGCAAATAACAGTAGTTCCTCATACTTCACACCCTTCCCACTGAGTCCCTCCCGCTCTCCCCCTACACACACACATGCTCACATGCACACACACACACATGCTCACATGCACACACACACACATAGCTTCTATCTACAGGATTAGAACGCCTGGACTGGACTAGTGCTCTCTTCCCCGACTTCATCGCCAAATCAAAGGCATCCATTTGTGGAGACCTGCACTCAGCCGTATCCACTGTCCACGGCCACGTGTCTGCTGTGCGTGGGATAACACAGTCATGGTCACACGTACAGGGCCTGGATATGTTTGGAAGTGCAGAGGAGAAGACTCTGCATGCTCTTCAGGAGAAACACAGGTCAGCTAACAGCCACACCTGCCATACATACTGAATGTATTATTTCTGTGAGTTACTCCAGGTATAGGCTAAGTCTAAAGCCAGCTAAGCAGTCTAGCTGCATCTCATGTGACATTAGCTGTATGTCACATGACACCAGCTGGCACGTCAAGTGACACCAGCTGCACATCAGTTGCACATCACGTGACACAAGCTGCATGCCACATGACAGATTCTCAAACTGGGACACTTGATCCCCACCCGCACATTCATACGCTCACTCTCCATCTCTCCATTCAGCCACCTGCTGGAGTCTCTCGACTCCCTCCTCCCCTCCTCCGCTGAGAAGATCAGATCTCACATACACAGCACCTTACAGGTTGACTCACGTAGCTCTAGTAGGCCTCTCTAATTCCCCTCTACTCACATTTACCCTCACCACACAACACACACACACACACACACACACATATACACATACAACACACGCACACACACACACACACACACACGCATGCACGCACGCACACGCATGCATGCACACACACACACACACACACACACACGCACAGCACACATGCACGCACGCACGCACGCACCCACACACACACGCACACACACACACACAACATAATTATATACTCACTTGCACACACTTTAATGCCCACATCTCCCTCATATGCCCATACAGTGTGTGGAGGCCAGTCCAGAGTCCCCCGCCTGGGGTGCCTACCTCTCCTCTGTTGACAGGGAGGTTGTGGTAGGACTCAAGACCATGGTGCTCACGGCCATTGGCACCCTCACACACCGAGCACAGCAGTATGAACAGGTTAGATCTAGAGGGAGTGGAAGATTTTGTGATGATAGCTAGTGTACATGTACATTACGCAGGAAGCCTCCCGGGAAGCTATTAGTGGGGTAAAATCAAGGCAGAGTTACTGAATGGTAGCTAGAGCTGCAGCAATATATTAGCATATCGATATATCGCAGTACTGACAGTCACAATATGATACCTATTACAGTATCGATATATAGAAATATTGTGATACATGTATATCACAATAACTTTTAATTTCAATACCTAGCCAAAGCTGCATCACTTTTGTTTGCTATAAGTAAATCTGAAGTTGTAATGACAGTCATGCCCTTTTCGTAGCCTCGTTCCCAGGCCTACCCCATTTTTTCTGTTCTTCGGTTTGTGTTGACGGATGTGGAAGAGAGACGCGGCGAAAAACGGGGAAGGCCTGGTATTATCCATCATGTGATTAATGTCTGGTGGACATCGGGGGGGGGGGGTGGCCCAACCGCAAACTGGCCGACAAAGTTGTGTAGGTCATCTGAGAATCTCGACTAGCTGTGGAGCGTTTGAACCGAGCCGACTGGATGATGAACTGCTTCAGGACCTGCTGAAATGGCTACGGGCCCCGCCCCCCTATGTCCACCTAATGTCCACCTGATGTCACTCACGTGATGAATGATACCAGGCCTTCCCCGTTCTTTGCCGCTCCTCCGCATCCATGTATTATTGTCAACGCAAACCGAAGAACAGAAGTAACGGTGAACGAGGCTACCCTTTTCATACGTTCCTCACTCTAACCTGTCCTTCAGCTTACTATTATGTCAATACGTCGATATAATTATCGCACAATCTATCGATACAGCAAAACCCAGCTCTAATGGCAACAGATAGAGTGGCAATTGCTGCGATCACCATCGCGATGCTTAGAGATAATCACGATTAATCGCATAATCGAAATAGCCCTACATGACACCATAAGTGAGTTCCAAAATGATGCGAAGTGTGTGGCCATCTGTCCATAGACTACTGTGCATGTGATGGCTTGTTGTGGAACACAGGGTTGATATAGTTTGGGGTGTAAGTCACACTAAAGGATAGCTATAGAATGCCATGGAGTATGTGGATACCTAATTACCCTGTGCACATGCACGCAGCAAGGGTTAAGTGATCAGTTTTGTGTCCGTCTGTCTGTGGACACAAAAATCAGCAGTTTGAGCAGTGAAGGCCTTGTTGAAGGCGTAATTCAGAATAGAAGTGTCAGAATTCAGTTTATACAACTTGACCACACCCTGTTTCTAACATTACTGCCACAACTTACAGTATCTCATTCTGCATGCATGATCAGTAGGCCTAGCTATCCCATCGTGCATGCTGTATTAATAATCGATCAGGCCCGTAGGCAGGATTTGTAGGAAGGGGGTTCGGTCCGGGCACTGCCGAAGGCAGTGCACAGAGGCGTGGCGTGGAAAAAAATTTTCGCGGTCATTTTTCAGTCACCTGGATGAGCTCTCGTAGCACTTTCACCGCTTTGCACAGCACTACCGCTGCTTCTGGTTTGCTTCACCTCTTCACTTTCACTAGAAGAGCTGTCACTAGGATTAGGGCTGGACACGCAGAAGAATTTGAGGATAGTGGGAGTATCAGCAGCATCTTGCTTTCTCTTTGCCATATATTTTGTCACCACGTGGTAGCTAACCTTGCTTGAGTTAATCTTCGCTTCCCAGGCCAGACGGATCGCAGTGTGGGAATGAGACATTCCAGTCCCGCCTAGGTACATGACGTCGATCACATGTTGAACCTGCCGGCGTCCTGGCCGTAGCGTTGACACATAGCTAGTACAGCGAAGGTTAGTTTAGCAAGCTAGCCATTTTGTCATGATAACGAGTGCATAAATTTTAGGGGGTTCGATCGAACCCCTCGAACCCCCCCTGGCGACGGGCCTGTCGATGGTAGACCTACCTATATCAAGTCAAAGTAGTGCACGGGGTACATGCTAGGTATGCTTACAATTGTAAAAATCGCTAAAATTAGTATTAATTAATAGTAGCCTTAGGGTATGCTTGTTTTCATACTATAGGTTTGTTTGTACACTCTATGCGTTTCTGGCATATTTGGACTGGTAAACAGTCAATTCATCTCTTCAGTTGGGGAATTTTTCTTCTTGCTAGTGACAGTGTAGTTAATTCTGTTTGTATGTTAACACTGTAACCTTGTATCAATGTATTATCTTGTATACAAATAATAATTCATTCTTGTTGGACTATTAAAGCGTAGCGAAAGCATAATGATAAACCATCTTGAAGCAACTTCCTGTTGGGAGAACTACACATACGGTCCATACCGTGTTTTGCTGAGATCTTGCACAAAAAAGATGGTATGGATCACAGGCCATGTCATCCAATGAGATTGCACTTCAACTTGGTCGCATTCCCAGGTGAATGAATATTGAAAGTATAAAAAACCCACTCAATCCTCTTCTCTCTGTCCAGCTGCTCAATCACCTTCTTCACCTCTTTCATGTTGATTTGGTCTGCATCTCCACCTAGTATCCGTGAACTGAGTCCTGAAACCCTCTTCAAGCTCCTTACATTCCTTGACCAGACACAAAGAAGCAACATCATCTACTATTGACCTCATAGCAGCTGCACCCACTCCGGTAGCACCATCCCTCACTGACCTCTTCATGTTTCTTGACCAGCAGTCTTGACCTTGCAGACCCCATCTCTAGAGTAGTGACTGCGGCTGTATTGGTGATTGGAGTGATGCTTTGGCCATCTTAAAGCCCTCTTTGCTAACTCCCCAAGCAGGCCTCCAACTGCTGCAGTATCCGCTCTGTCACAATCCAATTCTCACACCCATACAAAAGAACTGGAACCACACGTCTCCACTACAAGGGACTAACTGAAAGGCCCAAATGCTTCCAAAGTGAAAGAAAGCTTTCTGGATGTCTCTTCCACAGCACGTGAAGCAGGGAGGTCCCCTCCACCAGTTGCCCAGACACTTTCCCTCATACCCACCGGGTAGTATAGATCGGGTACGGAAAAGTTTGTGCGCATGCGCACTAATTGCGTTTATGTACCGACCAAAGGAGTGGCCAATGGAACTATCTGTATTGGTTTCCAGGGTAATGGTCGAATGGTCAAATGCCGTCAAGTCAGAGGTGCCCATGCCTTTGTTTTCTGCTGCTTCAAGGATCACCTGTTTCCCCTATACCGATGTGATGGCAACAGGCCACAGTAGTGTATTCACTTGTCAGTGCATGTCTCTGCTGTACTGTGTCTGTTTGCTGTTGTATTCTCTATGCCCCTGAGGGTCCACGAGATATGAATGAACTTTGAACTGTTGTAGCGGAAAACACTTTACTATCACAGAGTCGGTAGACTCTGTATGTAGGGATACGACGTACACGCAATATATGTCAATACAAAAAAATCTCTCCAAATCTCAGAAACGGTACACTTATAAGCCTTTATAACCACCTACCGTTCATCTTCGAGTGTTTTCATGACCAACAAGACTCCTCGCGTCGCGAAAAACCGGCGCGAAAGTACCACACCAGGTACTCGCAAAACGGGCAAATTGTTTTTCTTTCTTCTTCTTCTTCTTTCTTTCTTTCTTCAGACGGGCTAGCTCAACGTCGACTCAATCTCTCATGATGGTTTTCGCACGAAACAGCAGCATTTCACACAGAGTAGTGCACCTGGCCATCGCTTTTTCGCAACCTCCAAGTTTTCACCAGGCGGCTGCAGCTGCCCACTCAATAACTATGGCTTCTTTAGTCACGCCATTTTCTCGTTTGTACGCATGCGCGATCACTTAGCAACGAATGTAATTATTACTCAAGATCGCTGAATTAGAAGTGTCTTTCGCCGTTGTGTTGACATCTTCATAAAGCCGAGGTAAATTCTAAACTCTGGTTACTCTGCGTATAATTACCCCGCGCGCGCATGCGCGAAGCGGGGTTAAGCAATCGGTTTTGTCTGTCTGTCAGCGAAAAAAATTGAAATCTCGCCACATAGACCCTCATAAACCATCGAAATGGAGTCAAGCAATAGCAAATAGCAAAAAACTGCTCTATGTGTACCTGACTGAAGTCAAGGCGCTCCGTTTCGCTGTATTTCGGCTATTTCTTACTTTTCATAACTATTCATAACATTGGCTCCACCTCTTCGTGACCTCAGAGTCCCATCAAGAACAGGACACGTAGTGCATTTGGAAACTTCATGCTTCGAGATGACCGCTAGGAAACAGTGTTTTCTCACGATCTATGTTCTGCACAGACATCATGGCTATTGCTTCGGCTGTTTTTCCAGCTATTTCCTATTATTCGTAACATTTGGCCACCCCTCTCTAGTTTCACAATATTATATACGGTAAGCGGTCACTCCCACACCTTGGATATGGCCATACACAAACACAGTATACGCGATAGCCGCCCTGTTCGATGCGCATCGGCAGAGATGTCACGTCGATTGTAGCTGCACTGCATGCATCCTGGCCTGTAGACGTTCAGCGCGGGGTATGTGTTCTATGAACATCTCTAGTTTATGTATGTTACTACCTACTGTGTTCTGTGAGAGGGCTGAATGCCTATCTAAAGACTCAACAATATAAATCTTGCTACTTCTGGTATAGCTAATAATATTAGTCTTCAGAGTTCAGACAGGGATTACTAGCTACTGCCTTAGTATCCATCCAGAAAAGGGTTGACTTGGGTCTGATTTCTTCAGCCAATGTGAATACCGGAGTCAATATTGTCCATATACCAAAGCAAGGGCTCCTACTGCCTGTGAGGACACTGACTTCTGCTCTGTAATGGCAAATTGCATGCGCTGCTGCTAAAAAAAAAGACATGAACAAGTAATAAAAAACATTTGAAAATGTAACAGGATGTAGGGATACCAGAACGGCAAAAAGTAAGGAAACAAGGTAGGGATGATCGCACAAAACAGTGAAGTATACAATCCCCCTACATATCTTTTTTCATTATAGCTACACGTATATGGAAAAAGATCTCTGTAGGGGGGTTGTATACTTCACTGTTTTGTGCGATCATCCCTACCTTGTTTCCTTACTTTTTGCCGTTCTGGTATCCCTACATCCTGTTACATTTTCAAATGTTTTTTATTACTTGTAATAATAGTAGCTACGTAGAACGGATCATGGTCTATTGCACAACACCACACTCGGGTACTGAAAAGTATGCGCATGCGCACTAATTGCAATTGCACAACACCCTTGCAATATCCCATGTAACGAGACCGAAAAATAAAATTCATTCATTCATAGATCATTTATATACAAGCTATAGATAGCTAGCGCCTCAGATCTATATGTGTAGTCTCGCCTCAGATCATTGTAATTGTTTGCTAACTGGCGCGGCAGCTGCGTTCGACGTTCAACGGTTGACATGGGAAACGAACTCGCATGCATTCTTCCCAAAGGATGGGACACGCAAGTGAAAGAACTCGTTGATTCTGCCCTGACAACCTGTAAAGTGGGATACAAGACTCTACAATGGTTGGGCGATTTTGCTCTGCAGTTTGCCCGAGGCGTTTCTATCAACGGCGATGCCGACTTCGGCCTGGTTGTTAGTAAGTCCGCGTCATTTTCTCTGCTTTCCTGCATTTGGGAACCGTTTACTCGCGGAGAATTTCTTGTATTCTGCAAAGATGCAGTGAAAGGACTACTTCGCCGTACTGAGGGATGTAAACTAATCGCCAGTGCAGTACGTCAGCGTCTCCTCTCAGAGCTGAACAAAACCTTGACTGGTGTAAGTGCAGTAGCCAATTGCCCCATTATTAGAGATTTCTTTAATAACATTTGTAGTACTGCACAAGAAGAGATTGCTGCAGAAGCTGCAAGAAAAACAGCCAAAGAGCAATTTGCAAAAGCAGCAACAGAAACTGTCGCTGAAGAGTTGATCGAAACTACAACCAGGCTGTCACGAGCCTCGAAGAGTGGTGTGCAAGCTCTGAAGGTTGGTGCCGCAGTTGATGGTGTCCTGTGGCTAGGTTCTGTTGGATACACCTACTATAGGTACCGTAACAAACAAATTGACAAGCCCACAGCCCAACGTACGGTCATCAAACGCAGTGGTGCAGCTGTTGGTTCGATTGGTCTGGGGGCTGCCGGAACATTTGTCGGAACATTGGTACTCCCAGGAGTTGGGACCCTTGTCGGAGGGTTTATCGGAGGGCTTGCTGGTGACTACTTTGGTTCTAAAGTTGGAGAAGAGGTTGCCAAGCATACTATCAAAGAAAATCACAACAGGCAGGACTGACAATTTTACTTGTGTCAGCCGTTTGCACACGCAAACAGTTGCTTATACTCTTGTGTTTAAATTTTGTATTAAGATTTGCTGTATAGGGGTACGTACGTACGTACATGTACTTGTACTAGCTATCGATTAGGCCACTGTTTACTGCAAACATGTTTCTGGTCACAAATTTCCCCTACACAATTACAATAGTGCGGCGCGGGCGGGCGGTTACCATTATTCATTATTTTAATTATATTATAATGACATCACATCCTGACCATTGAATTCATCTGCCAGTCGACTAGTCATCAGCGCAGCGTGGACCGACCATACAGCTGCCAGTTATCGGCGTAGCTCGGTACGCAGGCCTTCTCGCCCAAGCGTTTGAAGTTTGCCGTACTAACGCAAGATCCATGGACTCCTTGGCTTTCCCGACGTATACCTGCGATAGTGTTCGATCTGGACATCTAGGAACTAGTTCTTTTGTCCAAAAATCGTGAAACGTCAGAGAGGGAGGATGCACAGTGGAGATCTGCCATGGCATCAGAGCCCTTATAGATGTGCTGCAACAGACCATGTAGTTGATGAAACTCATTTTGCTGCCACAAAGGAGCCTCACGAGTAGGCATGAGAATATTATGCTACCATATTCAGTTATTTTGCTTTTCTTTTATGCTCCAAATCTGGCCTAATTATGCTTGATAATCATGCTATTATGCTCCCAAATTTTGTAACCACAAAAAAAATGCAACACACGGCGGTACACAAACAATACATCATTACAACAGAATATTGGTCATTGCTTGTTGTATTGTAGCATAAGCGAGCTTTCAACATAGTCTTGGAGTGCATTGTCCTGGCGTTCGCCAAAAGAAGCGTTCAGGATGGAGAAGACTCTCTCAGCGGCTGCAGATGAGGGTTGAATAAGGACATGCATGCGCAGTTTTGCTTCCAATACAGCCAAAAACAGGCTATTATGCTCGCATTATGCTCGGTAGTTTTAATGACCTATTTTGCTCAAAATTATGCCGGCATAATATTCTCATGCCTACTCACGAGCAAGGAAGCAGCGCTATAAAGGCGTCTCCAGCTAGACTAGACGCACATGCACACTTCTTTGGGATCACGTGGTCAAATAATGGGCCTTATGCTTAGCGATATAAAATTATTCACATACCGTATTTCCGCGATCAAACGCGCACTCGATTAGTGGCCGCCCTCGAATAATAGCCGCACCTCCGGAAGGGATGAACGAAATAAACGCCGCCCTTGTTTAGTAGCCGCGGCTAGTGGTCGGCGATCGATCGAAGCACTTTGTCTAGCCCTCGAGGGCCGTGACTGTTTCGCTGTGAGCGTGAAGAGAGGAGAACTGATTGTTGGTCATATTCCCCGAGAGCTGTCTAAGCGTTTGGCGTTTTCTGAGGTCGAGGCACGGGGGCGAGCGACGTGTGAGCGGCGAAATCCTTCGTGACAGTAATGGCTGTAGCGTTTCCTACCGTTTTGTGCACACACGGTGCTCCAATCCGTTTCCTCGCTTCCTTATCTATGCTTTTCGCCACCTTCGATTAGTGGCCGCCCTCGAATAGTAGCCGCAGTAAATCGCGTGATGAGTAGCCCCGGCGTTTGATCGCTGAAATACGGTAGCTACTTCACACTCCAAGTCTGATGTTGCATATGGTCATATGTGGATCAACTTGAACTACATGCTCTGATACAGCGCTGTAGACTTCCAGTGTTTTGGCTACATACTATGGAATGCCAAATGCGGCAAAAATTGTCAACTGGATCATTTCTCTATATCCTGGCATGGATAATATAGTACGCATACTATATTATCCATGATCCTGGACCCGGCACAATTTGCGGGATTGAAGTGCGATCTTGCGTTCTGAAGGACGTTCCCAAGATCGATCCCAAGCTTGTTCTCTGGAATGATATCAAGAACATTCCAAGGATCGTTCTTCGGATGGAACGATCCAAGGATTGTTCTTCGGAACGATCTCAACCAAGTACCGGTATGTTGTATATTTTCACTGCCAGGGTACATTCTCGAGATTTAAGTATAGGTAATAGACTCGCCTTTGCATTCAGCATCTGACCTAGCCCTATTATACCCTAACCCATCGCCATACTTCCTGCCGAACCATTAACCACTTCATTTTGAAAATGGTTATGTCAATTTTCGAAGTGGTTATTTTTTATTTTATTTTTTGTTTATGAAGTTCGTACAGGGTACAGGAAGAAACCAAATAGCTATTAAGCTAATACGTTGGAGGTTACATTCCATAGCTAGCTACATAAAAAACAGTAAGGAAAAATAGGTAACTGCAGTAACAGTGCAAATGTTAGCTAAGTGGGTGTGGAGTATAAAAACTGCTGTATATGCCTTTTAAAAGACTGTAGTGTTGCAGACTGAACTATGAATGAAGGGAGTGAATTCCAAGTCCGACATGCACTGGGTATAAATGAATGTAGAAAGTAGTTAGTTCTGGCGTATGGTACAAACAAAGATTGGTTATGGCGGTTTCGTAAATGCATGGGGGGAGCTGGCATATCTTCGAGGATGTTGGGGAAGGCGGTAAGATGGTTCTTTATTTTGTAAAGATGGCATAACTTGCTATATAAGCGTTCAACACTCAGAGTTGGGAGTTTGCTTATTCCAAGCAGTTCTGGATATGTCGCACTCCAGCGCTTGTAGCACATCCTTAACGCAAACTTCTGAACTTTTTCCAAAGCTTGTTGATCCTTTAGTAGCGGAGGGTCCCACACAAAGGAGCAATATTGGAGATGAGGTTTGACATAGGCTGTATATAGTTTTAACAGAGTACTCGTGTCACACCACGGATAAAATTTACGGAATATGACTCCAAGAATTTTACGCGATCTTGTCACTACTGCAGCCACCTGCTTAGACCAACAAAGGTCATCACTGATGATGACACCGAGATACTTGAATTCAGACACCTTTTCTACTGGGTCCCCGTTTAATAATATGACAGGTGGGTTTTCAGTTTCCGCATTGTTTAATGTATATTCTGATACTTGTTCTAGTGGTACGCCATGTATTGTTGGGGGAGTCAATTGTGATAGAGCACGCTGTCGGGTTAGTCGCATAAATTTTGTCTTTGCCACATTTAGAGTGAGGTGGTGACTAGAAATCCAGTCAGATACACGATCAACATCTGCTTGCAGCATATCCATGTGTTCAGGGGTGTCGACAGTGCGGTAGAGTAGCATACCATCTGCATATAGCACTATAGTGGAATTTAATGGAACCTCTGAGATGTCATTGATATATAGCAGAAACAGAAGGGGACCAGGCTCTCCATTAAATTCTTATTGGTCCGGCAGGAAGTAGAGCGATGGGTTAGGGTATATTAGGGCCAGGCCCAGTGCTCAATGTGAAGGCATGTCGGTTACCAATATGTACTTTCCACGTGTGGGAGAGCCTGGTAAGAGGATTCACTGAAAGTGCGCAACCAACGTCCATGTAATGCACTCGAGGGTTTTTACCTGGGGATCTCCCTATATACTCTATCTACCAACAACATGACATCAGACCTGGATGATGAATGATGCTAGCTAAATGAGCTGACTCCACATTTTAAGCAATGAATGATGAAGTGCTGACATAGCATTCCTTAACCAGGGTTCTTCCCTCATTAGGAGGAGTTACTGGTGATTACTGTATTATTACACTCCTGGTATAGAGAAAATTGTGCCGCGTAATGTAATGTATTCTAATAAACGTTTGACTATTTCCGAATGGCCTACAAAGATTCTGACTACACCGTCGTGATCGCTATGATGCAGTGACACAAAATCAAAATAATTGTGCCGAAACTCACTTTGGTGGTAGAGATATGAACGCTTTTGTCTCGCCGTTGGCCGCCATTGCTTGAGCGCTCTCTTCGACTTCCGGTGGCAGTACCGTTCTTAGGAAAGGCACACGAAGATTCTGACCACACGGCCGTGATCGCTGTCGTTCACTGACGCTTACATGCCGAAACTAACCGTGCTGGCTAAGTTGTGAGTGCTGTCTTGTCTTCCTTTTGGTCGCCATGCGTGGTTGCCACGTGGTATGTGTGTTAATTGGAACGTATTGCAATACTTAGCTTGCGCTACGGCAGGTTGCAACGCGGCTACTTTATGAATGGTACTTGAGAGCACTCGAAATTATTTCTGATCTTCTCTGTATATAGCTATCATGGTACTCAGGTGATGAGTGATAATTGGAACGAACTGTCACACTTAGCTTACAGCACAATTGTACTGTTTAACCGCGGCTACCAGGAGTGCGGTTGCCCCTCGATAGTGGCAGAAGTATTTTGTGTATACACATGTCAAGTCAAAACATGACCCCCATGTACTCTAAGGGTACATTCATGAGAAGCTGCTAGGCAGTATCATTCTATTTTGTATGCTTGGTATGGGGTTTAGCTTTTGCCATATCCTGCTCATACCATCACAATAATTATTTCCAAATAGAGAATGCTACCATGTGACGTTCTCTGATAATGATGCATTAGCAGGATAGGAAGCTACGCACCCCAAACTAAGCATATAAATAGAATGATAGCTACTGCCTAGCAGTTGACAAAAAATACTGACAAACATACCTTAGAGTACGCATGCAATCTCGCATGCCAAACCCAACCTGGATTGGGATGGGTCTGGCCACGCGTGACTATAGATCTTTTCTTCTTCCTTCTCACAACCTCGTTCCCCCAGCTTTTTGTGACATATGCTGTACAAGAAATGGTACAGTATGCGGCCAAAAAATTAATATTGTCTGCATAGCAAAAGCGGCAGTTCTGGCTAACTATGATTCTAATGATGCCGTTTTTAGGCAACAAAAGGTCAAAGGTTTAGCGAAGACAAAGACAAAGAAGAACTCTAGGGGAGGAACGCTACAATGGATGCACAAAAAAGCAACAGAGAACATACAGCAGACAGAATGGTACCGTTTTGCAAACGCATGTTGCCTTCTTTGCCTTTGCTTGTGATGTTTGTGCTTACTGAATTGAATCCATCATCCAGTGGCTCACTACTGCTAGGAGGAATTTCTCCCAACCTGTTCTTGTCCGGATCTATCTATCGTGACTGTGCCATCAGAGGCGTGGCTTTCGACATAGCTACAGAGCGAAACATTGACATGTATCCTCAGCACACTACTGACTGGAACCATGAGTGAGGCTGGAGTTTTCTGTTCATGATATATGCAGAGCGTGGAGCCATGTGACCTATGTGATTATGATTGAGCTCTAGGGGGTGAATGCCCCACCCCTCATCTCCTAACCATTGGCAGGATTGAATGTGGTGGGTTTTGGCAGCTACCAAACACTTGTGTTCAAAACCACTTCATGTTAATTCCAACTGCCATTCTGACATCATAAATTCTGGGGGGAATCTCAGTGCACCCCTCCCCCCTCTGTACAAAACCCTGATTGGCCACAACAACAATATGTATAAATTTGTTAATGGAAACGGAATCAAACATCAACACTTACTGCCCAGAGGAATAGGTTCCTGGTCCAGATCTATCGTCACTCATGGGGGATGACGCTTTCCTTCCTTGATGTGAGCAGGACTTTAGAAAGTCACCATAACCTACGCATTTCATGTACTCTACAATGTTAACAAACAAGAACACAAACACTCCACCCCTCGAATAAGAAAAAATAAAAGCAAACAAAGAGAAGTCATCGTTTCTTTGCTTTTTGTATGACAGGCCATCATACCTTACAGTATTAAGTGGGAGATATACAGTAACACATACACAGTGGATTATATACGATTATTGAGGTCCGCTTTTATGCTAGATATCTCAGTAGTAAATGTGTAGCGTTGGACTACCACAGTAGAGTGAACAAGGTTTGTTGCATGTTGTGGCAAGTCTTGTTCTCTTCACTGTGGTAGTCCAATACTTCTAGTGAGCCGGAAATTATACATGGCTGTCATGTTCCATGTACCTCATTCATTCATTCATTCATTCATTCATTGTATTTACAATCCCCCCCCCCCCCCCCCCCCCCCCCCCCCCCCACACACACACACACACACACACACACACTCATGCATACATACACACACAGGGAGCCCATATCCCCCCACTGGTGACAGTGCGCCTAGAGCTCCAAGGAAGTGATGTTCAATTCTCCCCTCCTCTCTCCCCACACTCACCCCTCCCCACGGTCCCGGAGGTGGTCCACCGGTGGATGGAGGGGTACAGCAACACTGCACGGCTGGTTGGAAGACTGCTGCCTGGAGTGGAGGTAGCTGTGTGCAGAGTGTGGTGTGTGTATGTGAAGTGGTGTGTGTGAGATGTGGGGAGTTGATAAGTGATATATATAGGGATTTAGTTCATCACTACTTGTACTGAGACATTGCATTGCAATCTGTTGGTACATGGCTTTATACATGTAGAACCAGTTCTTCTCCCCTCCACACACACACACACACACACACACACACACACACACACACACACACACAAGGAGAACTACTACGGTGCCATTGCATTCGACCCTGATGTACGGAATGCCATGAGCAAGATCTGTGCCCACCTTGAGACTAATGCAAGGCAGTGCCAGGTGAGAGAGAGGACCATGTGTCCGACATTGACATTAGTGCCAGGTGAGAGAGAGGACCATGTGTCCGACATTGACATTACTGCCAGGTGAGAGAGAGGACCATGTGTCCAACATTGACATTAGTGCCAGGTGAGAGAGAGGACCATGTGTCCGACATTGACATTAGTGCCAGGTGAGAGAGAGGACCATGTGTCCGACATTGACATTAGTGCCAGGTGAGGGAGAGGACTATGTGTCCGACATTGACATTAGTGCCAGGTGAGAGAGAGGACCATGTGTCCGACATTGACATTAGTGCCAGGTGAGAGAGAGGACCATGTGTCCGACATTGACATTAGTGCCAGGTGAGAGAGAGGACCATGTGTCCGACATTGACATTAGTGCCAGGTGAGAGAGAGGACCATGTGTCCGACATTGACATTAGTGCCAGGTGAGAGAGAGGACCATGTGTCCGACATTGACATTAGTGCCAGGTTAGAGAGAGGACCATGTGTCCGACATCGACATTAGTGCCAGGTGAGAGAGAGGACCATGTGTCCGACATTGACATTAGTGCCAGGTGAGAGAGAGGACCATGTGTCCGACATCGACATTAGTGCCAGGTGAGAGAGAGGACCATGTGTCCGACATTGACATTAGTGCCAGGTGAGAGAGAGGACCATGTGTCCGACATTGACATTAGTGCCAGGTGAGAGAGAGGACCATGTGTCCGACATCGACATTAGTGCCAGGTGAGAGAGAGGACCATGTGTCCGACATCGACATTAGTGCCAGGTGAGAGAGAGGACCATGTGTCCGACATCGACATTAGTGCCAGGTGAGAGAGAGGACCATGTGTCCGACATCGACATTAGTGCCAGGTGAGAGAGAGGACCATGTGTCCGACATCGATATTATAGTCTGTATACTATTACTTTACCTTTTACTGGTAGTTTAATTACTGTGTTTCGCCATTAGTTTACTGTGTTTTACTAGCTATAGGTTTACTGTGTTTTACCAAAATTCTACTAGATTAATCCCCCCCCCCCCCCCCCCCCCCCCCCACACACACACACACACACATACCACACGCACACACACACATACCACACACACACACACACACACACACACACACACACACACCCTCCATAGTCGCTGCGCAAGCGTTTCACTCTCTACTGCTTCCTCTGGGAGCAGGATGTGCAGGCTACCTTCCAAGACTTCCTCTGCGGTCAGGCCGCCCCCCACCCCCGCAGGTTCACACGGCCAGAGACTGTGAGGTCACGTGCCACAGCCAGGGTACTGAGCGGGAGGCCAAAGAGGTGAGAGGTGATGGGCATGCATGAACTCAAGGTGTAGAACCAGTAGACCCCGAATAACTCTGATCCCTCACACACACTCACTGTGCCCTTCATTGTCTCAAATCTAGCAGTCAACCCCCCCCCCCCCCCCCCCCCCCTCACACACACACAGCTCCTCTCAGACCCCCAGCCAGGGTACTCTGCCTGCCCCAGAGGTGCCGCTGCTGGGTGTTATGGGTGTCTCCGACTGGGACTTCCTGCGGCCACCTGGCATGGAGCCCTCTGAAGATGAGGAGTCTCTGGGGAAGAGGCCGTCCCTGGATGACTTCGATGGGGAGATTGCTGTGTTCCAGGTGAGTGACTTTTCTTTCCGTAACATAATTTCACCTCTTCATTCCATGTGCACAAACTCACACACGCACACCACACCACGCTCATACATACACACACACCACACAGGGTGTCCTAGATCGCCTGAGCAACATTGAGGATGTGGCTGATGTGGGTTGGCTGTGTGTTGACCAGCGGCCAGCCAAGCACGCCCTCACCTCCCTGGCTGCTAAGTGGAAGCACGTCTTTGCCTTCTACCTTGAGAAACAGGTCAGCACAGTAGCCCGATTGGGTTAGTGCCACTTCGCCTACTCCCATTTCGCCTACTCCCATTTCGCCTACTAATAATGAATTAGTGCCATTTCGCCTACTCAACTAAAAAGTTTTTCCATGGTGGAATGGAAGTCTTCTTGACAGGTATTGATGTTTTGGACAATAAAATACCTCAACCGCAAAATATCCAAACTTGGGCAACAGGTTGCCTATCGAGAAGATGCTACTTTCAGTCGGTTTGTACGCCAAACAGTGGCACTTGCTTTCGTGCCTCTTCAATTTGTTCGGCTAGCATGGCAACCAATCAAGATGTCTGTCCCAAACCTACCGAGGGTTGATGAGTTCATCTCGTATTTTGAAGCAACATGGCTGGTGGACAATTTCTCTCCCCGCTTATGGAATGTGTACGAGACAGATTCCGGCAGCCCCAGGACCAACAAGGTTGGCTTAACAAACTCAAGCGTGTGGCCAGAAAAGCACACCCAAATGTTTCAGATCAATAAAATACCTTTTTCAGTTGAGTAGGCGAAATGGCACTAATTCATTATTAGTAGGCGAAATGGGAGTAGGCGAAATGGGAGTAGACGAAGTGGCACCAATTCGCCCGATTGGGTGGCACCTTCCTTTTTCCCACCTCCACCTCCACCTCCATCCCTCCACCCTTTTGACCCTTCCCCCCTCTTTCCCTCTAACCCTCCCCTCCTCCAATCCTCCGATCCTCCGATCCTCCCCTCCTGTACCCCTCCCCTCCACTACCCCTCCTCTACTCCCCTCCTCTACTCCCCTCCTCCAATCCTCCGATCCTTCCCTCCTCTACCCCTCCAACCTTCCCCTCCTCCAATTCTCTGACCGTCACCTCCTCCAATCCTCCAACCCTCCCCTCGTCTACCCCTCCCCCTCTTAACCTCCTCTCTCAGGTTGTGCATGTGTTGGACTCTCTGGAGGTGTTCTTCCAAGAAGTTGCGCCGGAGGTGGAGGGGATATCTGGGGAGGAGAAGGACACACCCACCTTTATGAGGCTCATGAGCACCTTCAACAGAGTGAGTGGGAGGGAACGTTTGTACCTGTGTGAACCGACCAGCGTTGAATTGATTTTCCAACGCTTCACACACACACACACACACACACACACACACATACACACACACACACACACACACACACACACACACACACACACACACACACACACACACACACACACACACACACACACACACACACACACACACACATGTAAACATTCACACTCTACACACCCCCCACACCCTCAACTCAATGACTCATGCACACTCACACCTACATAGGTGAATGCACAGCAAGTTGAGATGGACACAAAGTTTGGTGCTGTGCACAGGGCCGTGCTAATGCTGGACAAGTTTGGCCACCCCCTCCCTCCCCCCATACGGGAGCGGTTCAGTAATGCACCTCAGAGGTAGACATATCATACACATACTCAGCACCCTCCCCCTCAGATGCACACACACACCCTCCTCCTCCTCACACACACTCTCCTCCTCAAACTCATGCACACCCTCAGACAGACTAATTTTGGTGCCTCAGTACAAACACACACACACACGCATGATTGCAACACACACACACACACCAGATGGTCTAACCTCAAGAAACGCGTTGCTCTGGGCAAGCAGCGTATCGGCCCTCGCATCCAGTCCAAGGGAGACATCATTTCCCAAGACCTGTCTCGATTTGGCGAGATCTTTGCCTCCCTCAGGGGACGTTTCTCATGCAGCCCATGTGTGGACCACCGGTGCCCCCGAGGGGAGGTCTGGACTCTGATTGGAGGGTTTAGGAGTGAGTTGTGTGTGCTGCAGGGGCAGGCAAGAGACCTCATTGAACTGCAGGAGCTGCTGGAGACAAGTGTGTTCAACTTCTCTCTGCTCAAAGAGTGAGTGGGAACAAAGAGTGGTGTTTGTAGGATGATTAATGTTGCAGGTAACATGGTGTTGAAGGTTAGGTTCACTACTACAGGATGTCTACGTAAATCAGGAACCCATAACAAGGATACAGTGAAGCACTTGTATGATGAAGATTCAATGTCTTAGTTCACGTCTTCCCCCCCCCCCCCCCCCCCCCCCCCCCCCCCCCACACACACACACACACACACTCATTCACAGGTATGAGGAGGAGCTGTCTACCTTGCAGGAAACCTGGAACACTGCCGAGTGAGTTGACAACGGATGTAGCAAGACCTATTTGTGATCCCTTCTCAGAGGATTGTTCCTCCCTCCGTCGGCCCCCCCTTCCCTCCCCCCTCCCTCCCTCCCTCCCTCCCTCCCTCCCTCCCTCCCTCCCTCCCTCCCTCCCTCCCTCCCTCCCTCCCTCCCTCCCTCCCTCCCTCCCTCTCTCCTTCCCTCCGTCCCTCCCTCCCATCACTACCTCCTTCCCTCCCTACTTCCCTCCCTCTGTCACTCCCTCCCTCCCAGGTCGGTGTTATCAGAGCACGCAAGGTGGTGTAGACAGGGTTGGCAAGAGGTAGACTGCAGTGGGCTGCTGGGGACCGTCGCAAGGCAGCGTGACGTGATGTGCTCCCTGCCGGCAGTGACCCGCAGCTGGGATGTCTACCAGCACACGCTGGAGGCGATTGAGATCATGCAGCTCATGGCACCCTTGGTAGAAGGACTCAGGAGGTGTGTATTCAGTACGGCTGGAGTTGTTAGTAATGGAACACCTGTCTGGTAGATGCATAGCAGAGAATTTACCATATGTCTCCCTCCTCAGCTCTGTCATGCGCCCCCGTCACTGGAAGCAGGTGCTGCGCTATGCTTCCACAGGCCCCTCCCCACTGCTGGGAAGAGGTGGTGCCTTTGACCCTGCCCTCCTGGAGGAACTTACCTTCGGGCAGCTGCTCGGCATGGGATTGCACTGTGAGCTCGTAGGGCAATAATTACTGCAAGTACAAGCAGCACCACACACACACACACACACACACATGCACACTCACTCACACACACACACATACCACACACGCACACACTATACCTTCACTGCACAGACCACCAAGCTGAGGTGCTGGCAGTGGTCGAGAGGGCGGAGAAGGATGTGGCCATTGAGTCTCTACTGAACACTTTTGAGGAAGTGTGGCTGAGCAGACAGCTACAAATGAGGATGCACTCCCGAGCAGAGAGGCAGGAGGTGAGACCTCAGGACATGCTACCACCGTACCTCACATACACACACTGCACTCAAACTCATTGATCCCTGACGCACACACTCATCCCTGACACACACACACATTGACATGACATACGTACCCTCACACACTCACACCTTCACATTCACCCATCACGCATATAAATCCCTTGCGTGCTGCATGCACACAACCCCCCCCCCCCCCCCCCCCCCCCCCCCCCCCCCACCCCCTACCTCCACATCCCTCACACACCCACCACATCACACGCATCCGTCATACCCTCACTAATCACACCCTCACTCTCATAGATCATATCGGACCTGGGTATTGACAGCGATCACTCCACCCCGAAGTCCCGTGCCCCTTCAGCTCATGTAACCTCTGCTATGAGGAGAGGAGCCTCCTACTCTGTCTCTGTGGTATCAGGGGGGACGCCCCTGGCAATCATGGGGGAGGGGCATCAGAAGGGGATCCCACTGTTATCCAACACTGCAGGGATATTTGAGACACTGGAGAGCCACCAGGTACGTAGGAGGGCGGAGCACACATCACACTGGAACTAGTGCTTCATGAGGCCATTCCACCTCCCACATGTACACACACACATATGCACACATGCACACACACACACACATATGCACACACGCACACACACATGTGCACACATGGACACACATGCACACACGCACACACATGCACACACACACATGCATGCACACACCTATGCACACACACGCATACACACAAGACGTCGCTCCAGAGCCTAGTTGGCACGGTTGCTGCAGCTTCGTTCACAGATGACCTGCAGAGATGGCACAAACAGCTGCAAACAATTGAGGCAGTACTGGGGGTGTGGCTAGATGTACAGCGGTTGTGGGTACAGATGGAGGAGGTTAGTGTGGAGCTACAGAATGACCTCTGACTGCCTATAGCCACTGGTTTTTAGCAGACTTGCTATAACTGATGGGTGTGGTGAAAATCCTAACCTCATGACCTCAGTAACCTCAGTGACCTTAGTGGCTGACCTCAGTGACCTTAGTGACCTCAGTGACCTTAGTGACCTCAGTGACCTCAGTGACCTTAGTGACCTCAGTGACCTCAGTGACCTCAGTGACCTCAGTGACCTTAGTGACCTCAGTGACCTCAGTGACCTCAGTGACCTCAGTGACCTCATGGCCATGGTGACCTCAGTGAGTGAGCCCTCAGTTGTATTGTTCCTGCTGCCTCCCTGCTAGGTATACTCCTCTGGGGAGGTCCAGCAGCAGCTGCCGTCACCCTCCTTCACCTTCTCCTCCGTCGACCGTGAGTGGCGGGCACTCATGATCTCCACTGCAAGGAATCCTGCTGCCATGGCAACGTGCCTGAAGGAGGGTAGGTGCATGCATGCATGCAGTATCAGAAGTAACCTCAACAACAATATTTTTATCTTCCTTCTTCCCTCCCAGGCCTCCTCCCCTCACTGGAGAAGCTCCACTCTGACCTGCTGCAGTGCCGGGCAGCTCTGGTGAGGTACGTGGAGGGTCAGAGGGTTCGCTGTCCCTGGTTCTACTTCCTGTCCCTGGAAGACATCCTCCACTTCACCTGCTACGGTGAGAGATAGCCGCACGCATATCCACCACCGTTCAGTGCTTCTTGTTTTATGACTCTAAAGGGTAAGAAGGTGTCTTGTACGTATATAGGTGAACCTAAAATGTGTGGATTGTTTTTCACAACCAACCGTTTTTAGGGCATCCTTGAAAGCTGTTATCACAATCCCCAGCCTCATATCTCATCCCCAGCCTCATATCTCATCCACATATGTACCTAGATAGTCATTTCCTTAGCCAATGGGCTCTCTTTCATCGCACACAAACCCCATAAATACACCCACAAACACACACCCCACAAACATGCACACACCTACAGCGTCTAACCCCGAACAGCTCAGCTCACTCATCTCCAAACTCCTGCCTCATGCTGGAAGACTTATATTGGACTATGCCCGGCCCCAAGCTGACCACACCCACTTCCAGCAAGGGGGGAGGAGAATTAGTGGGGTGGTCAGTAGGCTTGGGGAGGGGGTAGAGCTCACTCAGGTGCGATGGGATAGCCACTCCCAGGGAGGGCGGTTAGTAGGCTAGGTAAGGGGGGTATAGCTCGCTCAGGTTAGTGGTGAAAAAATTCTAATTGTCTGGATCAGTACCAAACCCTCCTACATAGTTTATGTACTGGACACACCCCATGGAGAGTCTTTGGATGGAAAAATGGATGTCCTCTATAGGTTTCTGTGCAGCTAATGTTATTGTCGATGCCATGTGATATGTATACTGGTATACCGACTAATATGTTTGTTTTGCTGAATACTAGCAAGTGTTCTCCTGATCCTCTCCTCTCCCCACACTCCTCCCCCCTGCACACACCCACACACACATACTCACACATCTACAGCCTGTGTTGTGTGAAGGCCCGGTGGATTCCATCCTCACACAGCTGCTCACCTCCCTCTCCTCCACCCTGCACACCCAGCTCACCAACACCATCACAAAGCACCTGCTTGCAAGGTCCGCCCCCTCCCACTCCCACCCTCATCCTGTCCTATCCAGCCTCCCCCTTATCTGGAACAGACCACTGGCCACACAAGTCGTTGTCTTGGCTACGCAAATTACAGCTGAACTGTCCCTCGTGAAAGCTGTCCAGGAATCTCACAAAGAAAACCAACAGCCACTGAAAGAAATGAGTAAAGAACTGGACAGGTTAATCGCCATAGCAATCCAGAATCTGAAAGGGAAGTCCCCTGTTGGTGATGGGGATGATGATGACACGAGAGAGTCGGAACCTCCATCCCAGCAGCCGGAGAACTACTCTGACTCCAGTGCAAACACTACCAACATTCCTGAAGGAGGGGAAGGGAGTCATGGCTGTGAGGCATCTGTGGAGGAAAGGAGAGGTCTCCGTGAGGGACCCGAGAGGCGGAGGAAGGGAATGGTATCCCGGGACCATGTACACCGCATGCAGAACATCTTACTGGTGCTGTCCGTGTACAAGCAGCGGAGTAAGACCCTCTCCAAGCACCTCACGAACCCCAGCTGTGGAGACTTGAGCAAGTCCTTCCTGTGGCAATCAATGCTACATTTTGATTGGATGAGCCAAGAGCAATCGTGCCAGCTCTCTGTCCTGCACACCACCCTCCCGTACGGGTACCATTACACCGGCAGTGCCTCTCGAGTTGTTTTGACGCCGCAGACGGAGAAAGCCATGCTTTTCCTTTTGCATGCTGTCAGGCAGGGCAACAATGCACTGCTCACTGGAGCTCAAGTAAGTATGCTGTGCATGGTGGAGGATGTTAGCCTCGTTCCCAGTCTGTCTTCCACTCTGTTTTTAGTTTCATACGTGACCTTTGAACTGCTTTTCGGTTGGACAGTTCAAAGGTCACGTATGTGGCTAAAAACAGAGTGGGAGACAGCCTGGGAACGAGGCTATGCAGATGTGCAATAGCATTTGATTTGGAAGTTGTGTCGCTTGACTAGCAGATGCTCATGCAGCAACCTAGTCTCATTCCCAGACCTTTCACTTACTGACGTACGTACGTATTTTACCCCTGAGGGGTTTGCCACAATGGGTGGGTAACGAGGCATGCAGCAAAGGGATGGTTGAAGCTAGAATTTGTTGGGGTTCCGCCAACTGATGTAGGTTCAGTTTGATTTTTGTTACTGCTAATGAGGGGTTTGCCACAGGGTAACAAGGGCCTGGAGAAGGCAGAGCCCAGGTCCTGGGACCGATGGCTTACTGTCCCCTCCAAGAGCACATAAGTAGGTACGGGGGGCGCGACCTACTTATGCGCTTTTGTCCCTCAGAACAATGCAAAGGTAAAGCGGTACGTAGGTAGGGTTGAGTGCTCTTGGAAGGAGAAAGAAAATCCTGTTGCCTACCTTGAATCTCACGTCTACAGTCTAGTGCTTTAACCACTGGCCACCAAGCAATTGTGACCTGTGTAACTGTTGAGGGGGTAGAATGTTGCTGAACATGGTACGTACGTACGTATATAAGATGCAATCAACGGCACCATGTGTTCACTGGTATTCGTTCTCTCCATCCTACCCGTAGGGAAGTGGCAAGTGTGCAGTGGTCCATGAGCTAGCCGTCAGTGCTGGCCGGCCCCTGTTCTCTCTCCAGTGCTCCCACCACGTCACTCACCCCACCCTCCTCGACTGCATAAGGGGGATGGCTGTCACAGGTGTGTATGTGTGTGTGTGTGTGTGTGTGTGTGTGTGTGTGTGTGTGTGTGTGTGTGTTGAGCTTGATCTTGTGGTGATTCGAGATTCTAATGCTGTGTGTTCATTTGTACATAGCATTTGTGTTCAGTGAAGTGTTCTTTTGTAGGTACCGATGCGTTGTAATTACCTACACACATGTACCTACATGACAAATATCATCCGTACTTAGCAACCAATTCACTGCCTACTTCACACATCAGGGACTCCAACGCTACCAGTGTAATGAGATTCTTTGATGCCGAATTATTGAATAGTGAGGAACAGTACAAGCAGCAAAGGCAGTGCTTAAATAGTGTGGGATGATGAAATACAGGTGTGGCGCATACATAATATATACAGGAATCATGGCTGCATGGCAGACAGCTGCACACAATGTAATCATGAGTTTATAACGTCCATTGTCCATGACACTAACTCTGTTGTTCCTCTCCTCCTAGGGAGTTGGTTGCTCCTGCGGGGCCTGGACCAGCTACCCCCAGCAGTCCTGCAGACCACCTGTGACCTGCTGACAGAGGTGCAGAGAGCCAGGCAGTCCCAGGCACCCTCCCTCCACTGGAGGGGGGAGATGATCAGAGTGACGCACGACAACTCCAGCACATGCTTTGCTAGCATCTTGGCACTCCCTGGACAATTCTCTCCACAACTCACAAGTGCCATTTCGGACGCCTTCAAGACCTGCAGTGTGCCACACCCAAACCGGCAACTCATTCTGAAGACCTTGTTCCTGGTGCACGAATTTGAGAGTGCAGCTCGCTTGGGAAAGCAGCTCAATCTGTTGTGTGAGGCATTCACAGAGCTCTTCAGCCAAAACTTGGCCACCAAACTGTACCTCAGCAGAATAGAGACAGACTCCAAGCCACCAGAAGAGCGTATGGAAGAACACTGTTCTACCAATCTCGATCCCCTACCACACCCACCACTAAGGCTGCCACACCCACCATTGGGGTTGCCACGCCCACAATTGGGGTTGCAATTACTGGCAGGAGTGGTGTCTCTTGCCCAGCGGCACATGCGGGAGTTTGAGGCTCTGGGCCTGATGGAGACGGGGGGAGGGGGAGGGGTCCTGCATGCCCCAAGCACTGTGTATTCCGAGGTCTCTGAGAGCACACGGGCATCACTGAGGTTCAAATCTACCATGATGCCGGTATGGGGTTGCATGTGTAAACTGTGTGGCGTGTGTGTGATATATGTAGTTCCTTGTAGCCTGTGATTCCTAGTGATGGGTGTTGAGGGATTATCTCCTCGATCCTTCTAATGGATGCCTGTCTGAGTGCAACTGCATACAGCTGTTTCATGCCACATTGAACATTGTCAGTGCAGTGTAGCACCCTGAGCTGACCAGCAGCTTCAGCAACAGATAGCATTTCATAGACAGACATCCGGCTTGGATGAGCACCTCATGCTCTAAAGTATTGTTGGTTTTGATCTATGGAGGTGTGCACACACGAGTCATCTGTGGGAATCACTCATGACCTCTTGGAGCTCTGCTCTATCAGTTGCCCAGTCACCATTCCTGTTCTTGCTCTCCTTGCAGGCATCAGGTGATCCTGCTGGCAACAGACTGTCCCTGGAGGAGTTCTCCCTAGTCCTGGCTCTAAAGGAATCCCTCCTCCCCTCCCTACCCCCCTCCTCTCCCTCCCTCTCCACACTCACGCAACTGATGGCTGACATCTTTCACAAGTGCGGGCTAGCAAGTGGTCCATGTTCTAACTTAACAGTGCTTCAACCACATTACATTACTTCGTTGTTCAAGGCTCACAGTGCACATCTGAGTGCCATAGTTCTTTCACCAGTGGTGGTAGCCTCGTTCCCAGGTGCTCGCATGGGAACGAGGCTACAGTGATGAAAAGTAATGCTTCAACTGCACTTTGGTAGTCTTCTTCAGGGAATCCGTATACATCTGTCAGTAGATGTATTCCCCATAAGAAGACTACCAGAGTGTGGTTGAAATGTTGGAGTAAAAGTTTCCATCACTGGTGAAAGTTTGATGAAGCGTAATTGTCTCATTTAATACAGTGTGCCAATACAATGACATTCTCTATAGACCTTAGAGATTATGCAGCTGCCATGCAGTTCACTATCAGTCCCTCGTACCCTTGTTGGTGCAGCTGTTGTGACGTTCACGGTCTCCTGGCATATGAGGAGGGAGTGAGGGGGGTGCTGGCGGAGAGGGCAAAGGAGGACAAGAGTGCAGCTGAATCTGCTAGAGAGTCGAGGGCAGCCAGCGTCATGATGATGATGCAGGAGGATAGGCAGATGAGTGAAGGTGGGAGGGAGGGAGGGAGGGAAGGAGAGAGGGAGGGAAGGAGAGAGGGAGGCAGGCAGGCAGGGAGGGGGGAGGGAGGGAGGGATCGATGGGGATGGAGGGAGGGAGGAAGGCAGGGAGGGAGGAAGGGTGGGAATGAGGGAGAGGGAGAGAGGGAGGGGGAGGGAGCGGGGAATGAGGGAGGGAGGGTGGAGGGGGAGGAGGACGGAGGGATGGGGAGGGAGGAAGGAGAGAGGGAGGGAGGGAGGAATTTATGCACTGTGTGTTCTCCCCTCTAGTGGGCTCCACTCTGGAGGACCAGGTGGTGCATTGCTGCCACCTCCTGCAGCTCTCCCCATCTTCACCATTTCAGCTAGCAGTAATGCAGGTCGGTGGTACACACACACACACACACACACACACACACACACACACACACACACACACACACACACACACACACACACACACACACACACACACACACACACACACACACACACACACACACACACACACACACACACACACACACACACACACACACACACACACACACACAATATACTCCTCTGAATCTTCACTAAAAGTAAAAATTGAGATGAGGTCCTTCAGCTATCTCCTCATGTCTCTCAACCAATACGTTTCCTCTCTACCTCCCCTTCCCCATTCCCCATCTCCATCCTTCCCCACCCCCTCCAGTTTGTCTCTCTGGTTCAGCTACATCCAATCATTGCAGTAAGTGGCCCCAGCTGCTCTGGTAAGACACAGTGTATCCAGTGTGGTGCAGAGGTGATGAGGGGACTGTGTGGAGCAGTGAGCTGTGTGACACTTGCCATCGAGGCCATGAGAGAGGAGCAGCTGATGGGATATCAACTCAGCGGAGAAAAGTAAGGAAGAGTACAGCTTTGTTAGTCTGTACCAAATAAGGATGGACATTAAGCTAACAATAGTAGTAATAGCAACGACAGCTAATAATACTTCTTGTTAATAAAATTTTCCCGCCCACGCACACACACACACGCACACAAGCACGCACAGTCTATGGCGAGAAGGCCTCCTGCCCCAGCTGCTTTCTAAGCACAGTTCTCAGGACGCCAGACCTGCCACTCAGTGGATTGTGCTGGAGGGAAGGGTGAGCAGCTGTTGCTGACCTTTACCACCTCATGACAGCAATGTTGACAAGCTAGGAATACTCTCTCCCTCCCCTCCTTCCCCTCCCTCCTGGCCCTCCCTCTTGGCCCTCCCTCTTGGCCCTCCCTATTGGCCCTCCCTCTTGGCCCTCCCTCCCCTCCTTCCCCTACCTCTTTCTTTTCTTCACTCCTCCTGCTCTCCAGCCTTCTGCCTCTCAGCTGGACACCCTGGTCTCCCTCCTGGCCCCCCACTCGTCCCTCCCCCTCAGTAATGGCAGCACCATTGCTGTAGACCCCTCCCATCACGTCATCCTCGAGGTACTCACAGAAACTGTCAATGTCACTCGGAGATGTGGTATATGTGTTCGTACAGTAGCATCAATGTACACAAGATTCCAATTATATGGCATGTAACTCACGCACTCCACCCCCCACACATGTACACACACACACACACACACACACACACACACATATGTACACACATGCACATACACACACCAACACACAGCTCCCTGAACTGTCCTGTTTGACCCCCTCATCAGCAGTGAAAGTGCCTGCGCTGTGCACCAGCTGGGTGACCCTCACCTGGCAGGACGTGGTCTCAAGATGGCTGAGCAGTGACGACCACGTCAAGCACCATGCTGCCACCCTGACCACCCTCTTCAATGAGCACCTGCCAAAGATTCTTGATTTCCTTTCCCCCACACTGTGGGGCAGTGAGGGCATGAGAGGGGTAGGAGGAGGAGGGGAGGAGGGATCGGTGACAAGTGTGGATGGTGGTCTCTCGCTTGAGGCACAAGAGCTGAAGTTGTCTGCAGTACATGTGACAATCACATGCTGCAACATTCTGCAGGTACAGGACATGAAATCAGCTTGTCTATAATTATCCCATGTTTGTGTGTAGGACACACGCGCATACAGTTTGGCTATCAGTACAAGTGATGCAAAGTTGCAAACGTAGTTTCTAGATGATTCTGCATGGTGACGGCAATGTTTAGAGGTCTAGGGAACTTGCGTCAGCTTCTGACTGCCCCCTCCTACACACACACACACACACACACACACACACACACACACACACACACACACACACACACACACACACACACACACACACACACACACACACACACACACACACACACACACACACACACACACACACACACATGTACATACACATACAGAGCCTGCTGCCGGCCAATGACACACTGTCGCCTGTTGAGGTTGAGAGGTGCTTCATGTACGCAGCAGTGTGGGCCTTTGGTGGCTTCCTCACTCCGTCCAACAAGGCCATCTTTGAGAGCTGGTGGCAAGGCGGAGGCACGAACCTGGCACTACCCGAGGGAGGGTCGCTGTGGGACTACTATGTGAGCCCTGGGTGCTCTTCCTTTCTTAAGTGGAGCGCGGGCGTACCACACTACGCAGCTCCTGTGGACTACAGCTCAGCTCCCTTTGTATACACAGCCCAATCTGCTGCGGTCAAACACCTCATTAGTGTGCTAATTGAGAGGGGCTTCCCTGTTCTACTCAATGGGGCCACAGGCTGTGGTAAAACAGCACTCCTCAAACAGTTCCTCTCGCAGTACTGTTCACCAGGAGTCTCAGACGTTGGATTGCTCCACATCTTCACTAACCACTTCACAACAGCAGCAGTTGTGTGGGACCAGCTCCGCGAGCGTCTGGAGTGGCGCTGGGGCAGGAGACACACCCCCAGGGGCTGCCGGAGGCTCGTCTGTTTCATTGATGACCTGCACAATACCAAGGTGGGGGTGTGTATAGGGTACATACAGTGACCTGCACAATACTAAGGTGGGGGTACCGGTGTGTGTGAGTGTATAGGGTACGTACAGTGACCTGCACAATTATACCAAGGTTGGGGTATAGTAGACTTGAAGCGCTCAGATTCAAATTTGGCTACTACTGCACACACATGCACACACTCACACACACACACATCCACACAGTCTCCTACGGCTTGTGAGCTAGTGCGGCAGCATGTGGCCAGTGGAGGTGTGTACGACCCGGAGAATGGGAAGTGGCACGGTGTGTCTGACGTCTGCTACCTCTGCACGACCCACACCACAGCTCGTCATCAGCTGAGGCCGCAGTTCATGAAACACTTTGCTGTGGTTCGCTGGGACGGCTACGGGTGAGTTTGTGAGTGGACGTCCCGGGCACTGTTGAAGAGACAAGATGGCATTGTGGTGGACACATGGTTAGCCTCATTCCCAGATTTACGTGGGATGTGGCTTGGGAATGAGGCTAACATACGACTGATTAGAAAGTACAGGTCAATGAGCGCCCTAGCTTGATTGAAACAGCTGATTAAAAATATGCTTTGATTGAACTTCTGGTCAGAGAAGAAGATTGAACTAGCTCAATTGAAATCAATGGTGTGTGTAATCTGTATACAGCTGTGCAGCAATTGCTTTTAGGTGTCTGGGTGAGGCAGCGTTCATACTTGTAAGTTTCCAAGTTAGGTTTGCTAAAATTCTGAACACCGTACTGTTAAGTTTAACTTATTGCAACATCTGTCCTTCATTGGTTGTGTAGAAATTCAGTAGCCTCGTACCCAGGCTTTCTCACACCAGTGTTCGTTGCTTGCAGTCACCAGCCCAGAACTTCAAGTGACTGCTAGAAGGTAGCACCTCATGTTCAGAGGAGGCTGCAGGAGCTCTTGCACCTCCTGAGGTGATTGTGCTAGCTAGAGCAGTGTATACACAGCCCCATCTCCTTCTCTGCAGCTCTGATGACCTGGTGCGCATCTTCAGCACCATACTGAGGTCACACTTTGCAACCAATCAGAGCCCTTCTCTTGTTCAAACCGACCAATCAGATGACAGCGCCGACCCTGCCCTCCTGTGCAGGCTGGTAGAGACTGCAGTGCAGGTGCATGAGAAGGTTCGCAGGATGTTCCTGCCCACTCCCGAACGTCTCCATTACCTCTTCACCCTCAGACACCTAGCAACAGTGTTCAGGTGATGATGATGTAATGACTTGTGTTCCGCAGTGTATCATTGAATAACATGTCCCAGCAGAATGATGTTCACTGCATACATGTACATATGTAGCATGCATAATTAATATGGGAATGTAAGCAAAATTTGGGTAGAACGCTCCTCATCTGAGTCAAAGTTTTTTGCTTTTGTCTTCCTGTTGCAAGCTGAAGCCTCAGTATATCTCAGTGTACTTCAGTATACCTCAGTGTATATGTACGTCAGGCACCAAGCAGACTTTAGGCTTTCTGCACTCCGTGATGGCAATGTACATGTCTAAACCCAGCCACAAAGACCCAATCATTGGCATGAAAAACAGGTCTGTTCAGAAAGGTTCCTCGAAGTGAAGTAAAGCCACTGTAAACCTTTGACCTGCTAGATCTAGAGCACCCAATGAAAAGCTAATAAAAAGGGATCCTTACAATACGATGTATTCCTGCTATCTCTGCACATAGGCACTTGTGTATGTGCTGTGGGTGTGGCACCAGTTCACGTGATCTGTTGTTGCTATGGCAATGGGAGAGCTGGTGGGTGTATGCCGGTGGACTGGGGAGTGAGGTGGACAGGGAGAGGTACTGGGAGGTGGTGTGCCACGCCCTCAGGAAGTTCTGCAGCCAGCAGGAGGAGGTGGGTGTGGTTACTATGTGGGGGGGAACAAAGGGAGCTTGGTACCTTCAGCACTCACAAACTCATGCAGTGCTGGTACGACCACTACCTTCCCCTGCTAGCAATATGTCACCTGAAACCTTTGTTGGTCTTGCTGTTCTGAGCTCCATGTGCTTTACTACAGTTTGAATTCACATGTGACAAGAGGCCCTTGATCCATGTCTGGTTTCTATCCTGCAGGCAAGGCCTGGGAACAACACTAGCATGTGTACATAGCTTTACACACATGTACTCTCTAATGCACACACACCCATGCACACACCCGGGGCCCGCTAACTCCCCCCCCCCCCACACACACACACACACACACACACACCTCCAGCTTCCCATCCTCCTCTCAAAGTCCTCTGTGCGACTCCCTCCCCAGACAGTGAGAGATCTCAGGTGCCTGCTGTCTCAGGAGATTGAGGAGCACCATTCCACACTGCACGTCAACCTCTACGATGTGAGCAGCTATAGTCTGATGTGCTCTGTGCATGTTCAGCTGCTAGGCCAGGCAATGGGCTGGCTGGTCAACCAGGTGGTCTTGTATATGCACATACTGAAGATTTGAAGTTGCTTGTCCAATATCCATTTCAAATTTCGGCGCTTGCACTCTGATGAGAGAGTGCGCAGTGTGTGCCTTCGCTGTTTACCTGGCGTAGGCATCTTGCCAAGCACACAATCCCTCTAACGAGCACGCAGTAATTTACAATTCCCACCTCAGGCTTCAAGTGCAGAGGCTGTTTCCATAGGCCATACTTAGCGCATGCGCTAATATCTTGAATGGATCTTGGACAAGCAACCTGAAATCTTCAATAGCAGAAGACAATATAGTAGGCAAAACGGAATGGTTGAGTGGAGAGGATTACCTGCTTCAGGAGTATTTGTCTTACGATTTCACATTTGCTTGATATCCACACAGAGCACAGTAGAGGAGATGTGGCACCTGTGTCATGTGATCTGCTCTCCGCATGATTTGGGTCACATGATCCTGCTGGGCCACGCCCACCCAGAGCCCCTGGTGCATGCAGCCGCCCTGCACTGTGGCTTCACAGTGGTACAGCCGTCCCAGTGCTTCAGTCCGGGACTGCTCCAAGGTGTCAGCCAGTGGGGTATGTCCAGCAGGAGCTACGGTGTGGAGCAGCTCCGAAGAGACCTGAGAGCTGTGTATACCAGTGCAGGAGTTAGGGTAGGTGTGTGGGAGTGAGGCTGGGTATGTGGGAGTGAGGCTGGGTGTGTGGGAGTGAGGCTTGGTGCGTGGGAGTGAGGGTAGGTGTGTGGGAGTGAGGCTGGGTGTGTGGGAGTGAGGGTGGATGTGTGGGAGTGGCTCTGTTTTGTATCAACTCGGTTTCGTGTAATCAAATGATAAAGTTATCAAAATGCCCCCTCCTGCCCTCCTCCCTCTCCCTCCCTCCCTCCCTCCCTCCCTCCCTCCCTCCCTCCCTCCCTCCCTCCCTCCCTCCCTCCCTCCCTCCCACCTCTCCCTCCCTCTCCCTCCCCCTCCCTCCCTCCCTCCCTCCCTCCCTCCCTCACTCCCACCTCTCCCTCTCCCTCCCTCCCTCCCTCCCTCCCTCCCTCCCTCCCTCCCTCCCTCCCTCCATCCCTCCCTCCCTCCCTCCCTCCCTCCCTCCCTCCCTCCCTCCCTCCCTCCCTCCCTCCATCCCTCGATCCCTCCCTTCCTCCCTCCTTCCCTCCCTCCTTCCCCAGAATGAGAAACTTGTCCTGCTGTTGAACGGCACAGAACTCCTACACGAGGAGTTCCTGACGTGTGTCTATGAGTTTGTGAAGGACGGAGCCATCTCCCCACTCTTCTCCAGTGAGGAACGCTCACACATCATCAACACCATCCGCTCTGACCTCACCCAGGCTGGACTGCTGTTCAGCTATGAGGCTGCATGGAGGTTCTTCACTGAGTAAGTTGCACGGGGATGTTGACAAATTTAAGGGCTAGTCTGGTTTGCAGCACTGCCAGTGGTATCAGTGTCAGCCGTGTCGGTAGTGTCAGCACTCACATCTCACACTCCACACATCTCACATTCCTCACATCTCACACTCACATATCTCACTCCACACATCTCACACTCTGCACGTCTCACACTCCACATATATCTCACACTCCACACATCTCACACTCCACACATCTCGCACTCAGCACATCTCACACTCCACACATCTCACACTCCACTCATCTCACACTTCACACATCTTTCAGGCGGGTTAGTCGCAATCTCCGTGTGATGCTGGCATTTCTCCGGCTCCGTGATGTGGTGACCTCAGGCAGTGAGAGGTGGAGGGAGCTGGTGGGGAGTATGAGGGTGTGCTGCCATCTCCCGTGGGACAAGAGACAACTGGTGGACACAGCACTACACCACCTCAAAGGTCTGTAGTACCAGTAGACTCCAGTCGTCCCCCGGCCTTTCCTTTCTCCCCCCTCTCTCCATCCACCTCCTCTCTTATTTCTCTCCTCACTATCCTTCTTTTCTCCCCTCCCCTTCCACTTCTCTGTCTCTCAATCCTCTCTCCCCTCCCCTTCCGCTTCTCTGTCTCCCAATCCTCCCCCCCCCCCCCCCCCCCCCCCCCCCCCCATCCACCTCTCCTCACTTCCCTCCCCTCCTTTCTCTCCTCATCCGTCTTCCCCTTCCACAGTCTGCCGGTTCCTGCCAGACCCCCAGCGTGAGAACGTTGCCCACCTGCTGGCCTCTGTTCACCTCCAGCTGAGCCTCACCACTGCCTCAGACAATACCAGCTATGAGTACTTTGTGGAGAGGTACGTAGGTCAGGCTGCTGATGTTGTAGTGCTAGCCAGTAACCAGCCACTGGGATAGCCTCGTTCCCAGGCCCCACCCAGCTTTTCATTGCTTGCCAGTACCCCGTTTTTCCATACTGCAAGTGAGGAAAAGCTGGGCAGGCCTGGGAACAATGCTATGGAAGATGAAACTCTTCATATGTAGATGTAGACATCCTCCGCCATCCCGTTCGGATATATAAAATTTAAGATGTTTTGCTCACGGATGCGTACGTATGTGCACATGTGAGTGGTTTTGTTGCTCAACTCACTCCCACAGTGTCTTAACACTTGCCTTAACTAATTCCGCCGGAGGGTAATTAATGAATCCACCTCTGAAGGGAATTTGGTGTACTCATTAGACCGCCTACTTTTGTGCGGTTTTGACAGCAAATTCCAGCTGACAGTACTTCATCATACTCCTCAGGTTTGTTCATGAGCTCCAGCGGACGCACTCCACCATTGCAGAGCGGTGTGACCAGGTGACCTCCGCCCTGAAGTGTGTGCAACAGGCAGTGGAGAGGGGGGGAGGCCTTGGAGCAGAGGGTGGGGAGGGAGAGGGTGGTGCTCGGTGAGAAGTGTGAAGCGTGTGAGCGACTGCTGGTACAGGTGGGGCAGGACACGGCAATCTCCCGGGAGCACAACAAGCTGGTGGCCAAGCAGAGAGCCAGGATAGCTCATCTCAGGAAGGTGAGCATTACTGACGATCACAAGCAGAGAGCCAGGATAGCTCATCTCAGGAAGGTGA